>JANKKI010000138.1:1200000-2400000 GCA_025175665.1 Cinchona pubescens | reverse complement strand
CAAACAAACCAAGCCTTATTCCTACAAAAAAATTAGCACTCAAGTATAGCACAATTTAGGTATCCTACTCTAGTGTGGCAAAGCAAAACTGATGGTCCTTGGATTCTTAGTACAAACTTTATCAGAGATTGTCTTTCAAAGTTTAGGAAAGATGCTAAGTGCAATCTGTCAAAATGAATAAAGGAGTATGTCCACTTGCAACATATGATTGGTGCATGTATCCTGTACAACATTAAATTGGCCAATTGTTATGAGCTGGTGTCATTGGATACCTCCTGTAAGTTGCTAATCGAATAACATTTCTGTTTCTCCCCTTGGGCTTGGGAGAAGATAGGCTTGTCTTATTGTATTTGGCAATTTCTAGCGCAAGAATCTGGGGAACTGATGTCCTTGGGTTCTACTTGTGGACTTCGAGAAATTGCTAAAGTAGGTTTGTGCAGTCGGTACTTGCCATCATTTTAGGTCAACTGGGGTAAATGAGAAACTACATTTCTTTATAAATGATACCTTTCTGTTAAGTTTAGTTAATCCTAGGGAATCTTAGCTTCTTACTTTTTGTTTTCTTTAAATGTTATTTGTAATACTTTTATGTATAGGATGACTGAAATCAAAATATGAGCTCTGTGAGAAAGTAAAGTGCAAGGAAGTAGAAATTAATTTTCTTTGCATCTCTGTGCGAGTTGACGTTCCATTACAATTCAAGTATTAAATGGTTTTTCATAGTAGTGTCTATATGTTTCTTTCCAGTACAGCTGATAATCTGAGTGTTTCTATAAGCTAAAGGGAAGACTTTGGTGTAATTTCACTTTTTAAATTCAAATGATGCCCCTATACAAAATGTAGATATCATGGCACTCAAGCAAAATAGATATTTCAATGGTAGTTTTGATTTATTGAGAATTAACCACACACACTCTTTTCTCTGCAAAATAGATGGAGCTCCAAGTAAGATATTAGGGATAGAGGAACTTTAGTTTTCATTGACATATCAGCTATTAATGCCAAACAACTATAATTAAGGGACAGTTGAATCCTAATTGAAATGTAGCCATTTGGGTCATTAGGCAATATTCCAACTTGGGACCTTATATATATATATATATATATTTATTTATTTATTTCAGTTTATTTTACTAATTTTAAGTTGGTTTTATGCTAAGGTTAGTTTAGTAATTATGTCTAAAAGCCCAAGTAGCAAGGTTGTGCTGCAGTAGTTTTACATTGTATGGCTTTATTAAACTTTTAGGCCAGTAAAAGTGCTCTAAAGACAGTCGTGCTGTCATATCCTTGTCTCCAAGATTTTTCTGGGTTCTTAGTTTTACTTGGAGTCATGTTATATTAGTTACCATGTCTATTTGCCTACAAAATGCTGTGTATCAACTTTCTTGGGGAGTGGTTCATGAGATGAAGAATGTTATCCAGAAATGAACAGAATTGAGTGGGCAAAGAGAACTGACTAGTTCTCTAGAGAGTGTCAACTCAAAACAAACAAACAGAAAGCAATACCTGACAGGGCCTAGACTGCCTAGACTTGAGCAACTTAACTGGTATAGACACACGAGTTAAGGATGCTAAAATGCCAACGAAAGTGAAAATTAAAGTTCAACCTGAGGGCCTGAAGTTTGACTTCAACAAGAAACCCTAATTTTAGAAGTTGCCCTAGTTGACTAAAAATTACTTTATGGGCCCGCCATGGTGACTTATTTAAGCATTTACTGTAATGACAAGAATATTCTTCGACATTAAAGTTCTTATAAAACACCAATAGGGTAAATCTTCTAAATTCCTTCATTTAGTATGTACATTTCGGCCTCTTTTATTTTCAACTAAAGTGGAATGTGAAATTAAAAAGTCAAATTTTTTAGGTAAACAGAAAACCAAATTGCTAATAGACACTTTGGGACGCAGATGTCAATATTTTTTCCTTTATGTTGTCCTTTCCTTCTCTTCTTCTTCCTTCCTGCTGCTTGCTCTGCTGACTGTTGATGCTACTTCTTTCTTCTCTGCACCAACAATCTTTTCCCATCTCTTGCTTAACTTCCCTGAACGTAGATTGTTGCCATCTTTCACTCTTCCCCTTGGCTGCACTGGACATCCACCTCATTCAATTCTGCCCTGTCCTTTCCTTCCCTCTGCCATTGTCCAACCTCACTGAAAGGACATCTGTGATACAGCCTACAGGGCAGAATTAATACCGAAGCCCAGCTCTGTTCTTATACCCGCGGGTGGTCTTGTCATCTGCTTTTGTTAAGATCTCTGAAAGTCTTCCAAGTGATTATATAGTGAAGTACTAGACCTCCTTGAAGGAGAACTTTAAATTGAGATGTGTAATAAGATAATACCAATAAATATTTTACTTAAAAAGATGATGATTCATTACAATCTAATAAGCTTTTTTTTTTTTTTTTTTAAATTAATGCAAATCAGGTTCATGGTTCATGGCTTCCACCTTGGTTTGCAGTTCATTTAACACGTTATCAGGTGTGTTGGTGGTTGAGTTTTATACAAATACTTGACTATACTGCTGATTTGATACTCCATTGCTTTTTGACAGACACTTTTGGAGAAGCACTGGAAAGAACATGGAAAACCTACTGCTGATGCATTGATACAGAAGGTACATAAGTATATTGCACATTATCCTACATTTCTTTCACTTATTGGTGCAGCATTGGTTTGAATACTAGTTTGTTGATTCCTATTAACTGGTATTAATTAATGTTGTTTTCTTAGGCTGTTGAGAAAAAGGCTCAGGCTGAAATTTGGACTCGACCGCACATTGAAAACATTAAAACAGTAAGAATCGAGCTTGGATAAACACTGTTGAAGAGCTCTTTTATTTGTAGTGTTGATGTCTTTGTTTTCTGTAAGATGTGATATCTGTGTGATACTTGACTATGTGTATTCCTCCTCCAATAAGGGTTGTTTTTGGTTAGAGGTCCAGACATAAATTGACTCGTTTACATTGTATCTATTTTCTCTGTAATGTAGGTATTTTAGTAATTCATGTTGCTAGTGTTTCTGATAAGGTTTTTCTTTTAGTGTAAATTTTTTATTTGTGATTGAGATTGTAGCATATTTTTTGAGTACTTGTATTTGTTGGCATCATCATACAGTTGGTTATTATTGGTTATTCCTTGGGTGGGTATGTTTGGATCAAGGTTAAGCTGAACCAGAGCATTAAATAGGCTGCCTATACCAACGAACTGTAGATATAAATAATTATACTGAATTTGGCTAATGGGTGCATGGTTCTGGTAGAGAATATCAGCCTCCCTTCCTAAATCTATTTGTTGGGCTTCAGCTATGAAGTTATAAGTGAGAGAGAGAAACTTTATACATGTACACAGTGAGTAGAAAGACTTAATTGTCTGTGTTTTGCTTATTGATAAAAGCCATGATATACCTTTTGTTGTATTTTGATCCTAATTTTTTTCAGAAATGGATCCCAGCCATAAAAGAGCAGTGGTTGATCCTAGCCACTAATGTTGAACCATAAGTACAGTCAATAAGTAAAAAGACACTGGAGGCCTATGAAGAATCTAAAACTGCAATAGCTCCACTCGTTATAAAAGTTCAAGAACTTGCAGATCCTTATTTCCAGGTAGTATAACATCCTCCTTGTTCCTAATTCAATATAGTTGAGCTGAACCAGATTTTAAATATGTGCACCAACGAAATAGAATTACCAGTACTGCTTATTGCACTGCCCTCAGAAATAAAATAAAAGAGTGATTAAAAGCAAAAGAATTTGGCCTTACTTAAGTCAACTTGATTCTATGGCAGGAAGTTAAGAAGATCAGCAAACCATATATCGATCAGGTTGCAACTGCAGCAAAACCACATGTTGATAGGGTACGAGTTGTCATGAAGCCTTATACTGAGGAGGCAGTTCATGTTTATGGGAAGTGTCTAGAATCTGCAAGTACATACCATCATCAGGTATACTACAGTAGTAACCATTTCTGGATTTGTGAACCATCTATTCTTTTTTTCTTTTTCTTTATTTTGAAAATTCATTTATTAACTTGAAACATTCTAGTTGTATTTCATCTCATTTTCTATTTTGTACTATTAGATACAAATTCAAGCACATATTAACATGCAGTTTTGAAGACTCATTTAGATCCCTTTGTTTTGCATTATTTAGTTTATTCTGTGACTCAATCTCTTAGTTTCTGGTTAGTTACTTGAGTATCTAGTGTAATGATGCGATCTGTATTTTTCCTTTGAACATTTAAGTATCTGCTATTTTTCATTTTGTGACCCAGTGTCTCTTTATTTGATATATTTTCCAAATATTATCCCTTTATGAAATTTGAAATCTTTTGGGTTCCTGATTGGGGAGAACTGTTTGAAGATTTGGATTTTGTAGCCTAGGTTTTTCAAACATGTACTGAGAGTATGTACATTTTCACCGTTAAGATTCTACTCTATTCTACCAGTGTTGTAGATGTGTTTAGGCCCACATTTCTAATCAGTCCTGTTACTTGTATTTTTGTCTCATGCCTTTGCACTGATGTTCCCTCACGGAGTTGTCAATGCTAATGGTGGGACAGGTTATGAATGTGTTAATGACGTTATTAAAGTGTTATGTTCTATGTTACATGGACTCTCCTCTCGTCCCCAGAGTAACCGTGTCTTGCCGTGTCCGTATGGTCAACTTTCAATTGGGTACTTTGACTTTTTTATCAAGCCAAAAATTATATTGACTTTATCACAAACATTGATAAAGATTGAGAGGAAGATTAAATAGAAGGGAGGAGCACATGAGAATTATTTATCAAATCACTAAATCTTATTATAGTTATATCCTTCTATTATCTTCTTTTTCCATGTGCACCACTATTATTTAATTTTATGCACGCAGACATATTTATTTTTTGAAAAATGAGTTATAACATAACGTAAATTGGTTTATGTCATCACCAATTTTGTTACTACCACACTATCATATACAAGCATATAAGACGCACCCCGTACCCGTATTCGGCTCTTTTTAGAGTGTCCCCATATCCTCAATTTATGAAATTGATGAATCCGACACCTAGACATGTACCCATACCTTACACTTGTATCCGAGTCCGTGTAACATAGGTTATGTTTTAGAATGACATGTTATAATTGATTGCATATTACTTTTGATTCTATTAGGGGTGTTTGGTTTTGGATGGTGTTTGTAGTCTTGCTTTTTGAGAGTTGGTAGTGGCAAAGAGCATAATGGTTTGGCCAGAGATGCTTTGCAGACTGCAGTAAAGCACTAGTCTTTTGTTGGGCATTTTCGGTTGGAAGTGATTGTTATCATGAGGAGTGAAGGATCATTCATCAGTATGGTACTGCACTGAATGTCTGTAGAACTCTCTTTGTTGAGTTGCACTAAACTGTTCACGATATGAATAACGAAAGATATCTATGAAGGGCTGTAAATATCTGCATAACTTCTTTTAGGAAAAAGAGCCACAGGATTGAAATTTAACTAGGACGAAGATTTGAAAGCTGTCATTTGTAACTTGAAACATTTTAAATCTGACTATATTATAGGACCGTTCTTTGTTCTAAAAGCAATATAGAAAAGCTTCAAACAGAAGTCCTTCGCTTTTGGTGGGATTTATTACTGTATAAGAAGGAAACTTTAGTAGTTGTTTCAGGTATGTGGTGCTTGGCGTTACATTGTAAATGAGCGTAAAATTGAAGTTTAGGAATATTGGATAACAAGACTTGAGCACTACACATTTGAGGGTACTTGTTTGAGTGGAGAGAAATATAGCAAGCTTTCTTCACATGCTTGAGAGCATCCCCTTTCTATTTGGCTTGTTGTCTAATATATTCTTTTGTACATGTAGAAAGTTCTACATGGGTGGTTCTCAAAAAGGTTTCTTGCTTCTTTTATGTGGAAGTTTGCATAGGTGGTTCAGATGAAATACTCTTTGCTGAAACGTGAAAATAGCTGACATATGCTGTTGTTATAGACATTGTAGGGTCAAAGTTCTGAAGGGGAATGTTTCATGTTGGTGAATAACTTTAGGTGTGGAAGCTTCAAGTCATTGATCTGTTGGGAGATTGATATGGAGGAGCACAAAGCTCATTGGACATAGTTGGGAGACTTTTAGATCCCCAAAGCAAGCTATAAAATTAAGATTTCTTTAGATATCAAAAGAAAAGGGAAAAAAAACAAGGAAGGAAAGGAGCACCTTTTAGTGGAGAAAGAAGTTATGGTGGTGCTTGCTACTGATCAGGTCTTATGCAAGAAAATACTGGAATCCATCCAATTATGAATCGTGTTTGTCGTATAGCCAGAGAGCATTAACTTGACTGTCATAGCTTCTGGCCAAAAGGTGAACAAGTCCTCCTCCATAATTTGACTTGTCCATATAGTGATCTCTTTTGATCATTGTTGATGTGCAAAGAATGTACGAGTGTGTATATCCTTCCTGCGTATGCTCTATTCTTTCTCTCTGGCTTTATGTGTCACTATTAACAAATGCATGTGTGAGAGAGCTGAAATTAGTAATAACTGTAATAGTTACCGTTATCTTAATCAAATTGAATTTGTAATAAGGGAATTGATTCCTATTACTAGGTAAAAAAATGTTCACCTCATGTGATACAAGCTTCCCAGTTCGGATAAAGTCCATGCTCTAGGGCATTGGTGACTCAGCCTGTGCAAGGAGCATACATGCCCAAGGTTGCAATGCACGAGGAGTCAAATACAGAGTAGGAAATGCAAAAATTTGCCTATTTGTGAAATCAAAAAATTCCATTCCCTCAACTCCGTGTACGAATAAAGTGGTAAGGGGAGTAATAATAAGGCATATAGATTCAATGGGTTCATGGTAAAGTAAAATCCCTCGATGATATATTTTATTACAATTTTTTTTTGCTAATTGAGAGATCAAATGGTATAATTCATTTTCGATAAATGTTGGTTGATCGTATATTTCATCATTATAGTTCTATGATTCAGAGTATCCTTTCCTATTTGATCCCCTTGAATTCCATATTCGAAGTTGCGATCAGATCTATTCATTAACAAGTAAATTGTGCTAGGTGAGGAATATCTCTCTTGTCTAGGGAGGGTTGGGGATGGTCCCCAGTCTGGCTCAACATGCTGACGAGTTGGTAGTGATTTTGATGCATAAATGTGAGGCATGGAATGTCAAAGTGGACAGTGCGCTTGATATGATCAATTGACAGTTTGAAGTTGGAAGGAAATGCCATAGAAGATGGGCTGCTCCATTTATCTCCATCTTTCAGAGATGCCCTCGTGGAATAGTATAGGCATAAAGGGGAACCCTTCAAGCATGCTGTTGCCTTTGGCATACAAGTTAGGTCATAAAGGAAATCATGCAAGTAGTGCAAATAAGTAGGGAAGCTTCTGCTTTTGGTAAGCCTGTAGTAATTGGTCTCTTCCCCATGTAGGATCTGAAGCACTCAAGTCACTACTGGAAGGCACCAAAGCTGCCAGCTGTTAGAGGAGAATGGAGGATATGCTAGGCATAATTGCCAAATGGATGACATGTATAATGCACAATGTTTCAGAAGGCCAATTGCTCCTTGAGCAGTGACAAGGCTAAACTGCCTTGGTTCGCTTTTTTTTTTTTAAAAAAAAAAATTATTTTTTAAAGACAAAAGAAAGGAACCGGGGAGGGGGTGGGTAGACATTGGTATTGCCTTGAGAATATTCCACCAACTCCCAAGTCTTTCAAGCATCATCCAGGGCATAAAAAGCACATGCCTAGATGTTAAAGAAGAGTAAAAACAGAGAAACAGAGGGTTGCTGGAGACAATGGAGGCGATGATGAAAGCTTCCCAAGTAGTAGAGGATATGTGGTGACTAATTGATCTGGTGGAGGTGGATTTGAGGTGGGTTTGTGTGACATTTTTGGGGGGTTGTTAGTTGGTAATGCAAAATCCAGGAGGGGTTGTTTTAAAGAGGGTGGTGGTTGTAGGCAGAGCAGAATGGTGTCATGGGTGTTTTCTTTTAAGTTTTATTTGTTAATAAAGTCTCAACATTTGGCCAAGTTTCAGAACTTCCCTCACTGCATAGATTTCCTCTTTCATTGTCCTACATTGGTTTGTAATTTTACAAATTCAACCATCTAAAGTCTAACTTGGCCCTAAACATTTGCAGCGTGATGCTAAACTAATTTTCATTTCTTCTGTGACATCTTAACACTTAATTCTTGCTCTGTGTATAATTGTTGTACTTTTTGAAGGTATTACGTAAGATATAAATACTAAAAATGCAAATTTTACGGGGTTTACAACTTATGCCTCTGGCCTTTCGCTTTGTTCACAAGATAGAAATGCTTTGTTCAACACCGCGCCGCACTCTAAATCACTGATGATGTGTTGGGATGAGGCAGTGTTATCCCTCTACAGGATTGACTAGACTGTCAAGCCTGGAACTCCTAAGAGGAAACTTGAACTACTCAAAAATTGGTAAATAACCAGATTACAACTTTTACCAAGGAGTTGAATGAACGCACCTTGTACTCCATTGCAAATCCTTTAATTCACTTCTGCATCTTACAATAGTGGAATTGCATTTGCCTTCTTGGTCTTGACTCTTGATGAGCTGGTTGTCATTGGCTTATGAAAATTCATTGAGAGTGAAGAAATTATTTGGTGGAATAGCATAGCCATAAGACGGGAACTGCAGATCCTCAAAAATTGCTCATAAAATTACTTAATAGGTTGAGATATACTAACTTTCCTTGAGTTTGTCATCATTACAAGGACCTCCTGAGGGCTTTTAAAATTTACAGTGATATTCTCTATCCAAATTTCTGTTGGCTTATTTTGAAACAAAATGCACATATCATAGTTTTAGTGACCACTCCTCTACTGGATTTAAAGCATAATTCCAGAATTTTTAGCAAATGACATGAACAACTTTTAACGGGTGGGGAAGGTTAGTTTAACATCAAAACACTCATAGTTGGCTGTTGAGATTGCTAGTTTATGCTAGTTTTATTGGAGTTTATCCGAGTCATTGATTTGAAATTACAATGACCTACCTCAATTTTTGCAAAGTTACGGTTGTAAAAGATAATAAAACAGAAGGCTATTGCGATTTTAAAATAGGGGCAACTTTGTAGGAAGGTTTTAAAGAAACTTAATGGAGGTTTCTACGGTTAACGTATAACTCTAGGAGCTGATTTTTATTTAACCTGATTCTGTTTGAACTTAGTGAAAAGTAGATAGATAAGAGGAAAAGAAAAGCTTTGTGATAGATAGAGGAAATGGAAAAGCTTTTCCATTAGTCTTTCTCTGATATTTTTGCATATGCTTTATGTGCTAAAAAAGTGCTTTCTTCAATGATGTCTATTGTGTGCTTGCATGTGGGTTATAGGTTCAGGGCACAGTCCAAGAAAAGCTGCAGAAGCATGAGCTTACAAGACCTCTTGCTACAAAAGAGCTAGTGTGGTTTATCGTATGTGTTTCTCTTTTTATATCCCTTGTCTCTCATGTTCAATTTCTTCAAAATTTGAAGTCTCTTTCCAATTCACTAGAGCATCAGATTGGATTCTAACTTGCTGAAGTTTAATTTTGTAGGCTTCTGCTCTGTTGGCTTTACCTATCATAATTGGGTTTAAAATCTTTTCATCCATTTGCTGGTTAGTGTCTTGCATCTTGCTTTTATACATCTGTCAAAATTTCTGCTTTCTTTCCAGTAAACTAAATGCTTAGTAAATTATTGTTCCTCAGTAATCCTATTAAGTAAAATTCCATGTTTTCATCAACATATTGCAGTAAAAAAACAAAGAATTCCACTCGAAATAGTCAGTCTTTTAATTCGCGTCGTAAGGCCAAACGCGGACATCCAGACAAATGAAGCTTGGAACATTCGACACTTTTCAAATACAAGGTATACTTTATACTTCCTAGGAAGCATTTCAAAGATGAACTCAGACATGCATATATGTTGTTTTTTTTTATGTAATTATACACATTCTCTCACAAATTGTGACGTGACATTACAGCCAGTGTGGCTATTAGAAGAGAGTTACTGTGTCTTTTTGTCTTATCCAGAAGTGTGTTGATTCTAATGGAGAATCTGATGACCTATGTAATTATGTGTATTAGGTGATTTGCTATGCCCGAGATTGCAGACAGATAAACAGTTTCAGAATAGGTCCAATTTTCTGGAAAAGTGCCATAAAGTATTACTTTAAAATCTATATAAGAAACTTTTTCCTGGGATGGGCAAAAAAACATCTCACAAGCCTCTGGCCTCCAACTGTGGAAGGTCAGTGGGTATTGAATGATTACCAGTCATTATATTACCCTGTTCCTTAACTTGTTGGGAGTTTAGAAGAAATGAACTATGGTAGTTGCTAGGTTTAGTTTCCCCCCACATTTGAATTGGCAGTATAGAAACCTCACACCTTAGAGGTTGAGTTTGTTGCTCAATCAATTGGAAATTTTTGCATTTTCCTGAAAATTGTTTTGCTTGAATAAATAGGCTAGAAAGTTTTTAGCATTACAGGCCACTGCAATTTCCCCTTTTCAACCATTAATAAGCTCTTGTAGAATAGATTGATATTCCTTAAATCACTCTCTCCGTGTGCTGCATTTATTGCCATGTAGTGCGTTAAGGATAACAAATGTGTATGTGGACTACATATGTTTAGCATTCACCTTACCTTGAACCTTTTTAATGTTCCCTTGTGTGTCTGTATGAGAGAACATATATTCTGTTACTTGTTTCTGTCCCAAGTCATGATATTGTCAAAAGCCCGCTCAATCTGTGAATGATGATATTCTTTTGAGATGTGAACAGAATAGGAGTATCATTTAAATAATAGGCAAAAGAAATCACCCAGAATTTTTTTTTTTTTTTGGGTGCAAGTTACCGTTTCTAATGATTAGAGTAAGCATAATTTATTTCTGTTAGCCATTATTCACGTATTTTAGCAGTATCCATTTGCTAGCACTTGTTTTTCGTGACTGGAGCAGTTCGGTACTTGAATTATACATGGAATATAAACAATTATTTTCATCCAATCTTTTGACAATGTCTATTTATCAGATGGAGTTTATAGTTTTCTCTGATTGGTGTATAAGCTGTAGATCCTCTGTTTTTCTTGGGAAGTCTATCCTTGATTTGGAAGCTACTGTGTGTTTAATTGTTTTGTGGTGCATTGGATTATTGGACGGAATATATTACGTTTGAAATATATTTTTGTAGCATAATTGGGGTAGTCTAGAGCGTTTATTTATTATGTTCTTGAATGATCGTCAGCTTCTTATTTCTATGTTGTCTGGATGTAATTTCTGTTTTGACCACATTTTAAACTAATCGATCGTGACTAAGAATGTTTTCATATTATTCCTCGTGTTCACTAGAAGAAAGAAAAGTATCTTCTATTTTCTTTGCTCTGAAACTAATTAGGTGGACTGGTGGTGATGTAGGCGAATTTGGACTAATAATTTATTGTGCGAGGGGCCGGCGATCATTTAAGAAAAGTCAGTTTGCCCATAGATATTTGTATGGAGACTACATATTATTGAGATTTAAGAACTACTGGAAAACTAAGAAAACTAACAGTAGACGTGCACAATAGAAATGTAAAACTGTTTCATATATTTATTTATTTTTTCAAATTTGCATACAATAATTGTTAGAAACTCACAGCAAACTATTTGGTGAGAAGTTCATGCAAATGATGTCTTCTTATCACATTAAACTTTTGAATGACTAGTTTTTATAAGATGATATTTACTAGTAGATTTATTTGTAGTAGATTTACTAGTAGACTTCTCATCTGCTATTAATCTTTTAAATTTAGCCTTGGATCTGTAAGTTTTACCGAAGAAACGGATGAAGGGCCTAAAACTATATACTCAGGGTGGAAGGGTATAATGAAATCTATGATAGTTCAAAAAATTTTAATATAGATTTGGTATTGCATCTTATTTATAGATCTTGTAATCAAAATTAAATAATTTTTATTTATATCAATTAATGTCATAAATTTAATTAGTATTTAATTTATATTACAAGGTTTATAAATAGGGGAAATTTTACCGTTCCTTTTAAGGAACTATTCTCTTGTGTTTTGAATGTTTGTACAGTACAATATTATGTGTTTTAAAAATTTATACTGTACAAAGTTTTAAATTTAAAGGAATAGTTCTCTAAAAGAAATTGTAAAATTATTCAATAAATAGAGTTAAAAGAACACGTATACCTAAAGTATTTCCTTAATAATTCATGTGTTATATAGAACCGATTTAAGAGTTCATGGGCCATTTAGCTTTTTGACTTATTAATATTAGACAATAATTCATGTACAAAGAAAATATACGAAGTTGCCAACTCCTAGACGCAATTAATAATTTTTAACAAAAGGGAAAATCGCCAAAATAGTCCCTCAACTTTTGCACTTTAGCCAGAATAGTCCCTCAACTTTCTTTTTAGCCAGAATAGTCCTTCAACTTTTTTTTTTAGCCAGAATAGTCCTTTAACTTTTATTTTTTAGCTAAAAAAATTCTTTTATGGTGTAGTAAATTCACCATTCATGTTTTTTTTTTTTTTTTTTTTTTATAAATTTCACATGAAAGGACTATTTTGGCTAAAAAATAAAAGTTGGAGGATCATTTTGGCTACAAAAAAAGTTGAGGGACTATTTTGGCTAAAATAAAAAAGGTTTAAGGACTCTATTTCAGCGATTTTCCCTTTAACAAAATTACGTGTATCAAAGTTCGGGTTCTGGCATTTTACTTTACATAATTCATTAAATTAAATATTCTTGTTCCAACTTCATAAGCCTAAGAAATTGGCAGCGATTTAATTTGATGCTTATACAACCCATGCTTAAACAACCCATTTTACATTTTGCCAAGGGACTTAAATTTGGCCGAGTAAATTACTAGATAATTATTTAGTATCTCATATGAATTGGTAAAAACATTAACTTGGATAATTAATGTACTTAGGTTTGAATCATCTACTTGAATCATTTGAATGTTCTTTTTTGTTTTGAAAAAAAGAAGCATTTGAAAATATAGGGCATCACGTTTAGAGACTAACGAGGAAGTTAAAATCCTACATATTATTGTATTACTTCAGTGGTCCAACTAATATTCAACTAGCAGAAATGCGGAGGAAATCTATGCCCAAGAACTAGAAGTTTGATAGAAAATATAATTACACTAATTAATGTCAATATTGAAGAAGTGACGAATTAGCTTTTTGTTACAAAGCTTTATTAAGCTAATAAAGGAGCATATATGTGTGTGTGCGAGCATATATATATATATATCTATATATCTATACTACTATATATGCGAGTTGTTTTTCCAAATTTTGTTTCTCCCCTCCTAGTGTTTCTTGATTTTTTATGATGACTAAAATACCCACTATTAATGAAATATAATTACAATTCCCAATAGAAAACATGGATAAGTGTTTCTCTCTCTTTTTGTAATGTTTAAAATACCCACCCTTAATGAAATATAATTTTCAATACCTAATAGGAAAACATATTTTAAATGTTTCTCTACTTTTTTTGTAATGCCTAAAATACCCACCCTTAATGAAATATCATTTTCAATTCTAATAGGAAAACATAATTAAATTACTCATTATTTATTCTACCTATTTTTTAGGATACAACTACCCATTTTGGCATAAATACATAATAAGTTGGAAGATTTTTATTTGTATAAAAATATTTATTAAATGATGTTTGATATTTGATGGTGATTTTATCCTTTACAAATGATAAAGAATATATAGATATATCTCAAAAAAGATCAATATTATGGAAAATCTCTTCGTCTATAATTGATTAAGTTATTGGTGGTGTCGTTATTAGAAATTATAACTTATGAACCTAAAAGAAAAATAAAAACTATTTTAGATTAGAGTTAATTACATTTTATGCCATTAAAGATGAATAAAGAGTTTAGAGCGTTAATTAAGTATTGAAGTGAATATTATCATAACTTTAAGAGATAGCATAATAATATATTGTCTATATGTATATATATTTTACATAATGTGTTAACAAAAATTAATTGTGATACAAAAATATATAAAGCTAATCTCACTTAAAGTAATAACGTGTAATTTTAGTTATATTTAGAACTACAATTTCATTAGCATTTCGTATATTTTAGAGTAAGATAAATGATTATTTTATCTAACATTCGTTACATTTTATAGCAAGACAAAAGAACAATTTATTATTTTAATTTTTAATAATGATTTAATATACTATATAATACCTATTTATAATATGGAGAATATATAGTTGATTTGTTTAGTTATCCTATATATAAGACATAATTTTTGTTTGATTTATATATTCTTTATATTTTAATTAGATTCAATTTCTTTCTTATTTTTTGAAATTTTTATTAATTATTTTTTGTAATTATTATCCATATATCATCCGATTACCTATTAATATTTTCGCTACTAATATAATTTTAAATACTCCATCTATATAACGTTTGATACTTCAAACTGAAATTATATATATATATATATATATGTAATGACAAAGATTATGCACATATATTTAAAAAGTTCAATACTATGGCTATAAAAGATCTTAATCTTTAATTGTTTAATTAATTGGTGGTGACACTATATGAAAATTATAATTTAGGCACCTAGAAGCGAAATATAAAAAAAATAATAATTATCATACGTTGTTCTCATAAATTAGAAAAATTGTTTAATTTTATAAGAAAAATGAAATTTATATATAATTTTGTAACAAATAACAAGCAATAATGAAAAATACAAAAAAAAAAAAAAGAGATAGGTGAAAATAATTACAATGAAAAAGAGCAAAGATATTAAAAATATGTTTAAAATATATAAATCTTGTATAAAAAATTCAACAATTAAAATTTTTATATTTGGTTATCATTCACTAATTAATTATTTATTTTTTAGAAAATAAAAATTTTCAATAAATTAGAAGTATTGTACGTGCAAAGAACATGCTCTTTTCTAGTATATATATATTATATATATACACACACACACACATCTGATGGTGAATAAGCAATCGAAATGATTTTATTACCTTGAGGGATTCATAGAATAAATTTTGAAATTGCAGCTATGATTCATGTATATCCTCTATCTCTAAACTTATAGTTGAGAAAATGAAAAAAAATAAAATTAGAAAGGTAAAAAAACATTATTATAAATGATGCAAATCTAGAATTTACCATTGCATTGGTTTACCATAGAGGCAGGCCAAAAATATAGCGTGGGTGTTCTCCTCAGTTAAAGATGTGATGCTCCATCAGATTGGGGGGAAAATATAAAGCATATAAAGGCACTTGTTGATGTGGATATTTCTGTGTATATAAGAGGCACCCTAGTTAGCCTAGAAGGGGAAGTTAAATGTGTAAATTTCAAATATGAGAAATTACACATTTATGCTTCAAGTGTGGCATGTTGAATCACTGTGAGAAATCGTGCTATTTAAGAGATAGTGAGGGTATCACGTAGGGAGAACAAAAATTTGGCCCATGGCTCAAAGCTAATTCTAGTAGAGGGGTGTCAAGTGGAAATAAGCATACCCCAACACGAACTAAGAAAGGAGCAGAAAACTCAGTTGAAGAACATGCAGAAAGCTCTGAAGTGTCTGGACTACAGAAGACAATGACTGAGACAAGGAAGATAGACCAGGATTTGCCAAGCAAAGGAATGATCAATAAGCTGGTAGCAACACCAAACCAAATGGCTGAGACTCATGATGGAAAGAAGGATGATTTAGAGGGAACAATGATGCAACCAGCCTCTTGTTTATTACCTATTCCTTCAACTGTCCTGATAGCGTCTAAAAAGAATATAGATGGAGATAATTGTTCGAGGAAGACTTCTACTCAGTCAAAAGCTTTAAGAGATGTGGAACCCTTGCATGAAATAGATTAGAACTGACGGGATCATGGAATAGCTGGGGCAAAGGATAAGGAAAATGAAGAGCTGTTGTTGATGGATGGTATCTCTTGACACTAGAAGGGGAGTCCTCCTACGACACAACAAAGAGCAAATCCTTTTATAGAAAGGAGAAACCGATGCCTACAAAAATGAGGAGTCCTTCGTTTTGATATTTCAAACCTGATGCATAAGGACTCTATAGCTAGGAAGAGAAACATCAGTCAGAGGATGAAGACTCAAAAAATGGATATGGAGGTTAGAGATTGGTTGAAAAGACAAATAAAGATGGAATTTGCAAATGAAGGTTTGTCTACTAAAAGAGGGGAGGGGACTAGTCTTTTTGGGGCCCTATGTGACCAACGAAGGTCATGGTGTGGAACTGCCAAGATGTTAGGAGCCCTTTGATAGTTCCCCAGTTGAAGGAGAACATTATTCTCCTCTCCCATGATATTATTTTTTTTGTGAGACCAAAAATACCAAAAAAGCTTTAGAAAATGTTAGGAAAAAGATAAATTTTGATAATAGTTTCATGGTGGATGCTTTTAGGAAGGTAGGGGGACTAGCTATGTTCTAATGTCAGGAACATTTTGGCTACTACTTTTACCATAGAGATGCAAGTGGTTTTCGACAACAGTAATGGTAGCTGGTGGTTCATAGGGATCTATGCAAGCTTTCGATAGCTTAGTTAGAAGGGAACAATGGAAAATAATTCAAAGGAGAAAGGATTTTTGGGGGGGAAAGATGGTGCATTGCTGAGGATTTCAATGACATCAAAACTGTGAGGAAAAAGTGGGAAGGGAATAGAAAGGGTAGAATGGTCTTTTGAAGACTTTAATAACTTCATTAGGACTAATGATCCAGTAGAGATTAGTTACACAAGTCAACTGTGGAATTGGAGCAATAGAGGGGAAAGAAAAAGGTTGATTAAAGGGAGATTAGACAGGTTTTTGTGTAGTGGAGATTGGAATTGGATTTTTGATGGAGCATACTATAAACATGTACAAAATGAGGCCTCCGATCATCATATACTCTTTCTGGATACAGCCCCTTGGACAGCTAGTAAGAAAAGAAGATTTTTCTTTGATAGGAAGTGGATTCAGTACACTGAAACTGAACGTATTATTTCTAATGCGCGGAAAACTGACGCCACAGGATCCAGATTGTTCAGAGTTTTCCAAAAGATCAAAGCTTGTAGGAAAGCTCTCCTATCCTAGAATAAAACAAATTACAAAAATGCTAAGGGGAGGATCAAAGAGCTAAAAGATAAAATCAAGGATTTGGATGTTTTGGAAAGTCAGGAGACTAGAATTGAGAGAAAGAATCTTAAGGCTCAGTTGAGGGTAGCTTATAGGGATGAGGAACAATATTGGTGTTAGAAGTCAAGGATTAAGTGGCTGAAAGATGGAGATAGAAACATTAATTTATTTCATGCAAGTGTTCTAGGGAAAAAAAAAAAAGAGAAATATGATCAACAACTTGCAAAAAGCAAATGATGAATGGTGTGAAGTCATGGGTGATATTAAACAGGAGATCATCAATTATTATGAGAACCTTTTCACTTCTACTGCCCCAAATCATTGTGATGATGTTCTAAATGGAATATCCTCTAAGATTACCAATCAAATGATTGAAAGCATCACTAGACCTGTTGAAGAAGAGGATATTATAGCAGCTCTTTTTTGTATGGATACAGTCCCCATAAGGGCCCTAGGCCAAATGGTATTTCTCTCTTTCAGCATTACTATCATATAATTAAAAATGATAGTATGCCAGCTGTTCAAAGTTTTTTCCTTTCTGGCCATATGCTTAAATCTGTAAATGAAACAATCATTAGTTTAATTCCCAAAATTCAAACTCTTACAGCCATTACCCATTATAGACCCATTGCTTTGTCCAATGTTTTGTACAAGATCATTTCTAGAATTTTTGTCAACAGAATCAAACCTATGCTTCCTTTTTGTATCAGTGAAACCAATCAACTTTTACAGCTAATAGACAAATTCTGGATAATGTGATTGTTGCTTATGAGTGTCTTCATTTTTTGGAAAATAAGAGGCATGGTAAAATTGGTTTCCCAGCTTTGAAATTGGATATAGCAAAGCCTATGATAGGATTGAATGGCCATTTTTTTTATAGCTATTCTTAAAAAATTTGGCTTTTGTCAAACCTGGATGAACTGGATTTCCAAATGCATTTCCTCCTCTTCCAGTTTTTTACTCTTTCAATTTAAATGGTTATAAAGTAAGTTACTTGAAACCCTCTAGAGGTATAAGAGACAGAGACCCTTTGTCTCCTTATCTTTTTATTTTGTGTGTTGAGGCTTTTCTAATCTCCTAAATTTTCTCTTGTAGCCATTCACTAAAAGGCCTATACCCTAGCTTATCAGTGAGCAAAAATGGTCCTAATATTTCCCACATTTTTATGCTGATGATGCTATTATTTTTTGTAAAGCTACAAGAGAAGAGGCTAGGAAGATTAAGGAAAATATTCATGTGTATGAGTTAGCCATAGGCCAGTTAGTGAATATGGACAAGTCTTCCATCTTTTTAGTACTGACACTATAATTAGTATTTGTGATATTCTTGATGGTGTTAGAGAGGTGTCTCAAGGAAGTTATCTAGGCCTTCCAATGGTGATTTCCAAGTCTAAAAATGAGGTGTTTAAAGCTATTAAGGAAAGAGTAATTAAAAGAGTTAATAGCTTGGAAAACAATTACCTGATCTATTGTTTAGCAGGTAAGGATGTTCTTCTAAAATCGGCGGCTTTGGTTCTTCCTGTCTATGTGATGTCCTACTTTAAACTTTTGAAAGGATTATGCAAGGGTATTAATGGTATTCTTGCTAATTTCTGGTGGGAATCTAAAGAAAAGAATCACAAGATACACTGGTTAAGCTGGAATAAGCTAACTAACCTTAAGGAGAAAGGTGGTTTAAACTTTAGGGACATTCCGCTGTTTAATGAAGCTCTTCTAGCTAAAAACATCTGGAGATTCATTACCCAACCTAACATCTTGGTATCCAAAGTACTTAAGGCAAAATACTATCATAACTCTTCCATTTTTAAGGCAAGGGTTCCTAAAGGGGCCTTCTGGTTTTGCCAGAGTGTGTGCAGTGTGAGAATTCTCTAATTGAAGGGATACAAGGAAAAGAATTGTATAATGGCTATTTAGTGGATATAAAGGAAGATAGGTGGGTTGTGGGCAATGTTGCTGGGGTGGCTTAAGTACTCCTAAGCCTCCAAATTGTATAGTTAATAGGGTTGATTGGCTCATTCGAGATTATAAATGGAATTCAAGCTTGCTCTCTGATCTCTTCTGTCCTATTGATGTAGCTAATATAATGAGAATTCCCATTTCCTCACCAGAAAGGCTGACAGATGGTTTTGGCACCATTCTAAATCAGGGAATTACACTATTGATTTAGGTTACAAGGAGCTGAAGAGAAGAGTAGATGAGCAACTATAGAAGAATAACAGTGATAGGCACTACCTGTATCACAACAAGGCATGTACCAGTGATAGGCACAACCTGCACTTGTCAAAAATTTTCTTCTCAATTAAATTTTTTTTCCTCAGTACACCTTCTTGTCCAATAAATAAACACCATTCACTCTTGCAATCTTCCACCCTCATTGACTACCTTCTTCCCTTATATCCCGTAGTAAATGTGTACAAATAAAAATCTTAAGGGACATTTAGGTTAGACAAATTCAAGAAAATATTAGGCTCCACTAATAAAGGTAGGTAAAATGATTTTTTAACAAAAGAAAACAAATGGTGTTTCTCTCCATTCATTACAAATTAGGGCTCAAATAGGGTACTAGGGATAAAAATTTCAATAAGGGTTAGCTTGAATGGCTCAAACGTCAAAAGAAATGCTCTATCCTCATTTTTTAACCAAATTAAGCTATCTATAATTTTGCTTCGCAAATGTCATAAAGTAAGTTTGGGGATGCAATGTAAATGAATCTACATAATTATCTCTAAGTGTAAAAAATAAAATAGTTTATGGCCATTAGTGCTAAAAAATTCTCAAAAATCATGCAAAGAAAATGTTAATATCGACTACTTACTAATAAAGATTCAACTCAAAAATTATCATGCAGAAAATCGAAGAGACATGCTAAGTGGTTGCAAAATTTTTGAAAATCTAAAAAATTTAACTAATTCAAACAAAAATTGTCAAAAATCTTGAAAAGCTCTCAAATCAAAAGAAAAGCTAAAATATTTAAGCAAAAAAGCGAGCAAACTACACCAAGCAAGTGTAAATCCAGATAATCCCCCCTTCCTACACTTAAAAATAAACATTATCCCTGATGTTAAAGCAGATAAAAGCACAAAAAAATGGGAAAAGGAAAAGCTTCTCTAGCATTGTCGAACGGTTGGCATAGTGAATCCCAACACAAATATCCATGAGAGGAGTTGAACTAGTCATAGCTCTAAAGCTAAAACAAAGTTACACCCATAAAGAGATTACGACAATAAGAGAATCCACAAGAGTAAGAAACATAATCCCTTATGGAAAAACAAATACCTAAGTGGCATATGCACAAGAAGGAATTAGGACTCATCATTAGAGGAACCTAGCTCTTGCAAAAAAGGGGGAAAAGCAGGAAAAGTAGAAGAATCCTCTTCTCACTCCCTAGCTAGCTGCAAGCCTGGTATCATCTACTACCATTGATGTTGATAATGAATAAACTTATCAAAGTGGTGGCGCAGGTATTTTTGCTTTGCTAAAATCTACTAAATTAGTCAGCAACTTCTCTTGATTCAGTCCAGGTGCTGGTTCACTCGTTAATGCAGAAGCTGAGCAGGTATCTAACAAACTAGAGTTCTATTACCACCTCCAATGCTATAGGCTTACCGGATTTCAACCTTTCTTTGGCTGGGTCGATTACAACACCAGCATCAAGACATAGCATAGTCTCTTAGATTTGGGAACCGCTAGCTAGCTAGCTTGACAACTATGGTGTATTGAATTTGTTGGCAAATGAAATGGTCCACATCCACTAGTCGACTAGAAGAAATAGCATAGAGTAATTAGGCTCGCTTTAAAGTGACATGAGTTAAATGACTAACCGAAAGGAGACGAGAGCAAATAAATTTAAACTAAACAAACCAAACCGGCTAAAGCTTATTGGCATTGTAATAGCAGCAACATCCCCTGCACCCTTTGTCCATTCCATAGCTCGGGTGTCGATAGGAATTGTGATGTCATTTAGCTCCATATTATTGTCACGAATCATCGGCCATTCATCATCTGTGAACCCGGTTTACTTGCAGCAACTAATTAATTGTACTACTGAAGATATCTAACGATTTTCCTCGAACAAAAACTTTATATTCCTCATAGTTATGCATATTGGCAAAAAAATTCATTGACCATCAGGAGCACGGCTTCCTTTGGAGTAGAGACCAAAAAATTCCAGCCACATGCCCTCACAACGTCGCAAATTTCAGGACTCTAACGGTAGGGATTTGTACACCTCTTTCTTTAATGGCCGCCCTCTTTACAATATTAGACTCATATCTTTTGTAGGCTATGGCATTCATAAATTGATTTGGAATGGGTTCCTCCTGTTGCTCTGAATATTCTTGTTGCACTGAGGAATAGGCTCCATCGATAGGCTTGCGTTTGCATGTCATACCTTAAAAAAAAGATTCCGTTAAATGGAACACACACAATTAACAAGCCACCCCACACTAATTTCATTGTCCACCCCCAAACTAAATGAAACTTGGTATTCACTATAGCAATTAACACATGATAACACCAATACTAAGTTATACACAATTTAAACCAAAACACTCCTAAATCCCTTGTTAATTACAAAAATCAAATAGGGAGTAATCATATGATATATGAGAAGTCCATAGAATCAAATTCGTCCACAAACACCAAAGGATTTAACAATTTTACTCATTGAGACATTTCGCCGAACATTTGGCGTGCCTGAAGAATAAGAGAATTTTTCCACGTAAAAGATACACACAAGTACTGCCAATTCAACTAACCAAGAACAAAATTCACACATCTAACATGCAAAAACATAATTAAATAGCAATAAACACAACGAAAGTATGAAATTTAAAATACTCCTTCAAGGCAATGTATTAATCCAACAAGAAGAAATTGAAGGAATTGAATGAATATCATACCTCAATGAAGTTTATGTTTGTAAAATTGAAGAAAGTTTGATGTGGATTAATGAGAAAAAGAAGTGATTTGAGGGTTGAGCATTTTGGCGTTGAGAGGATTTTGGAAAGAGAGAGGACGTGGATTTGAAAGGATGTAGCAGGGTTTGAATGGGGGAAAGAAACCGTCTACCCCTTATAATGACTTGTGCATGTGCGCGAGTCGAGAAAATACATAAATGTGGGTCTGTAACTCCGCACATGTGCAAGCTGAAAAATCGAGAAATTTTTTTTTTTTCTGGTTTTTGGAAATTGAGTACATGCGTACCAATTGGTGTGCATGTGCATAATTTAAGACCATTAAGCAAGTAAAATTGATCCACAACTACTCAAACAAAACATAAACCATGAAAACACATGTTAGTCCATTTAATATGCACCTTAGGATGATATGCACACAAATGACAACCATAAAAACCAAACATGCACAAACAATATTATAAAAAGATATGGATTGCCTCCTATGCATTGCCCTTGTTTATAGTCTTAGGCTTGACTTTGGCATGTCGGATCAAGGATTGGAGAGGTGAATGGTCTCCCATTCCTCATGGATAATTCTGCCATAGTAATGCTTCACCCGGTGGCCATTCAACTTTAAAATTTCCTTGACTCCCTTTTAGTTCCATTGAGCCATAGAGGAATATGCGTACCACCTCAAATGGTCCGAACCATCTTGACTTTAATTTTTTGGGAAATAATTGTAATCTTGAATTGTACAGTAAAACCATGTCCCCGATTTTGAATTCTTTCCCAGAGATATGCTTTTTATGCCAATCCTTTGTTTTCTCCTTGTCAAGTTTTGCATTGTCATAGGCCTCTCGTCAAAATTCATGCAATTTGTTTAAGTCGAGAACCCTTTTCTCCCCAACTTTCTTCAGATCATAATTCAGACTTCTAATTGCCCTATCTTGTGCTCGATTTCCATCGAAAGATGACTAGCCTTACTGTATACCATTCGACAGGGAGATGTTCCTATTGGAGTCTTGAAGGCTGTTCTATATGCCAATAGAGCATCATCAAGCTTTTTGGACCAGTTCTTCCTCGAAGAGTTCATGGTTTTCTCGAGAATTTGTTTCAGCTCCTGATTTGACACTTCCAGACCTGCCCAGAAATTTGCAGGTGATATGCTAGGGCAATCTTGTGTGTTACTCCATATTTTTACAAGATAGATTTTAATAACGAATTTTTGAAGTGCGATCCTCCGTCACTTGTGATTGCTTATAGAACACCAAGTTGTGAGAAAATGTTCTCTCACAAAATTCACTACTACTCGAGCATTATTGGTTGGTAGTGCTGCGGTTTTCACCCACTTGGACACGTAATCCACCACTACCAGAATGAATCTATTGGTGTGCAATGGTGGAAAAGAGCCCATGAAATCAATGTCCCACACATCAAAAATTTTGCAAACTAAGACATTGTTCAAAGGCATTTCATATCTTCTAGACAGGTTACTGGCATGTTGACATTCATCACATTTTAGCACAAAGTCCCTTGCATCTCGAAATAATGTAGGCCAATAAAGACCACTCTGAAGGATTTTTGCTGCCGTCCTTTGAGAGCCAGGGTGCCCTCCTATCGTGAAGAGTGACAGTGGTATAAGACACTTTGGAATTTTGTTTTCTGGAATACATCTCCAGATCACTTGATCATTGCTCGGCGGTATAGATAAGGATCATCCCAAATGTAGTATTTGATTTTCGAAAGAAACTTTTTCCACTTATTAGAATCCATAGTGGAGGGAATTAACTTAGTCACAAGAAAATTAACAATATCTGCATACCAAGGTGTACTACTATCTGCTTGCATCAAGTGTTCTTCCAAAAAAGTTTCATTAATTGGAATTTCCTCATCTAGTTCCACCTTTGATTGGTTTAATCTCGATAGATGGTCAGCTACCTATTTTCAGCTTTCTTTTTATCCACCATCTCCCAATCGAATTCCTACAATAGTAAAATCCACCTAATTAGTCTAGGCTTTGCATCATTCTTTGTCAATAGGTACTTGAAGGCAGCATGATCTATATGAACAATCACTTTATCGTCTATAGGATATGACCTAAAATTATTAAATGCAAATACTACTGCTAGCAACTCTTTATCAGTAGTGGAATAATTTTTCAATTGAACTTTATTCAGGATTCAGCTAGCCTAATAAATCACATGCAAAAGTTTATCTTTCTTTTGACATAGAGCCGCCCCCCACAGCATAGTCCTTTGCATCATACATTAATTCAAAAGGTAAATTCCAATTCAAAGTGACTATGACTAGTGCGGTAATCACAGCTTTTTTCAATTTCAAGCAGACAAACATTTATCATTAAAAATAAAAGGCACTTTTTTTTTGCAATAAAGTACATATAGGGTGAGAAATCAAAGAAATTTTTTTAATGAAATGTCGATAGAAATCGGCGTGACCTAAAAAGCTTCTCACTCCTTTCACATTAGAAGGAGGAGGCAATTTTTCTATGAAAATTGCCTTTAGATTTATTGACCTCAATGCCCTTAGAAGAATTTGATGACCTAGCACAATTCCTTCTTTAACAATAAAATGACACTTCTCCTAGTTTAGAGCCAAGTTGGACTCATATCTTTCCAAAATAAAAGCAAGATTATCTAAGCAGGAATCATACTCAAAGAATCACCAAAAATACTAAAATCATCCATGAAAATTTCAATAAACTTCTCTATCATGTCATGCAAATAGCAAACATGCATTGCTATAAAGTGCTAAGAGCATTGTACAATCCAAAAGGCATACACTAGTAAGCAAAAGTTTCATATGGGCAAGTGAAAGTGATTTTCTCTTGATCTTCAAGGGCAATGACAATTTGAAAATACCCTGAATAACCATCAAGAAAGCAATAATATGCATGTCCAGATACACGCTCAATGTGTTGATCAAGGAAAGGATTGCTGATCTCTCTTATACAAGAGGGTTAAGTTTCCTATAGTCTATCCACATCCGCCACCCGGTCACTAATCTAGAAGGAATTAATTCATTTTTTTTCATTTAAAACTATCTTAATCCCTAAGTTCTTTGGAACTACTTGTGTTGGACTTACCTACACTATCACTTATGGGGTAAATGATCCCGCTGTCTAGCAATTTTAAAACCTCCTTTTTAACTATAAGTACTCTTTTAAGGTTGGATTTAACCTTTTTTGAGGTTGTCTGATTGGCTTGGAAGTATCATTAAGGAGTATTTTGTGCATGCATACCGAAGGGCTTATTCCTTTTATATTCTCAATGCTTGAATGCAATTTCCCCACAATGCTTTTTTAGAACAAAAATCAATTTACCTAATTCAATGTCTGAAAGTGAAGCACTCACAATGATAGGAGAAGTATCATGTTCTCCAAGAAAAACATACTTAAGATGAGAAGGAAGTGGTTTTAGTTCAACTTTGGGGATTTTGTTGGTTGGAAACCCTCCTTTACCTTTACCATCAAAGTTGCTTTCTTCTTCTTCCAAATCCTCGTTTTGAGTGCTTTTTGGTTCACTAAAGTCCATGAAATCCCAATGGAAGTCTTCCATGTCTTTGGTGTCTTCTTTGACCAATTTCCTGTAAAAGTCTATAACTAAATCATCAATAATATCAACACTCATTACATCATCATATTCAGATGAAAAATTAAAAGTAATCAAAAACATTAAATGACAGAATATCATCATTGACTATAAATTGTAAATTTCTAGTTTGAACATCAATAATGATTTGTCCGGTGGCCAAGAAGGGTCTTCCAAGAATTAATGGTGTCACGCCCCACAAACGGGACCGTAACACGCCGCGCTAATGGTACACCAGCCCAAAGCGCAAGGCACAAACGAACAGAGCAACAAACTTAACCGCAATGTAATAGAACCATCAAACCATTTCTTAACTATAAAACCGAATATTTCATTTTACACAAAAATACGAATTACAAAATTCCTTCTTAGTACAAAAGATGCTACAACAAAAACAAAGTTCATCAATACAAAACCTATCTAATACACTACCCCTCTCCAAACAAAAGAGAAGCTTGGAAGATTATCCATAGAGTCCTACCAGTAATGTGGAATCTGGAGAAAATCTAAAAGCTTTCTTAGCCACTATGGATTCTAATAAGTGGGGCCAAGTTTCTTTCGATAAAAAGAAAACATAAAGATAATAACATTTGTAAAACCATAGTCATGAAGCAGATTCTAGGTTGTCTCATGGTTCTTAAAACGTCAGGCATGTCCAAAACATAGCCAAAAAGATCCAATCATTTCAAAACATAGTATGCTAAAGCAAGCGAACTTTGTGCTAGTACTATCTCACCGCACTATCATAATCACTTTGAATTGAATTTATCTTTTGAATTAATGGTATGACCTATAGTACTAGCTAGATCTAGTAATCTACCACACCTACTAGTCTGACCTGGAGGTCAAGTTATCCCATCACAAGACCCCGCAGTCAAATAGTTCATAACAGTCATTGCAGTCACCATGGCGTCCCACGGATGACTATAGAACCGGTTCTCCCCAAATCAAACATTTCCAAACACATCCAAAATTATATACCTAGGTCACCTATGAGCCAAAACAGTCATAAAATAGCTTTCATATCAAAAGAGTTTGCAAACATATCAATTGATTAACATAAAATAGCTTGGTCCCGATTTCATATGTAATAATTCCAGAACTTGGTAAAAGTGCAGTTCCAAACATCATACACATTCTAAAATCCATCCAAACATATTTCGAAAGTCGTTAAACAAAATACAAGTGGAAGAGGGTCTATGTTACCCACCTATCAAAGCAAAAACTGNTCGCCTCCCTCTAGGCTATAAGTAGGTTATCCTCCCTGCCAACAAAATCCAATTCCAAGGTATTCAAGGGACCTTGGTTACAACCCAACTCAAAACAACATATTCTAACCAACCAATGCATAAACGGAAAGATTCACCGGAGCAATAGCCTGTCTCTTATACACATCTACAACAATATATACCCCATAACCACTACAATTAACTCTATTACAACATTAGAGCAACAACCTATGGGTGGAATTCCCTCTTTACTACCAAACTGAAATTTTTACCGATTAGCCACACGCATGATTCAAACATGCTTCCTATCCAAACTAACCTTAAAACACTCTTAAAACATCATTATATGCATAGACATAAGCATTCATAGCATAACACTCTAGGGCCACATATGGAAGACAAAACCCCAACTCATAATCTTAAAATATGTAATCTAACCGTGGAAAGTTGTTAAAAATCAACCCCAATCACTTCCCAACCTCCAAAACACTAAAACAATTGCCCATAACAAACATAAATCATAACATATAAGGCTGCAAAGAGGGTTTTTTTTTCAGCCATAAAGAATCCTACAAAACTTGAAATTAAAGCTTGGATCATAAAGCCCATAAGCCATAAAGTGCTAAAATACATAAAATCTTACCTTCCAAGTGATTTATACTTGATATCCAGTTTTGATTTTTAACTTTATGGGGAAGAAAAGATTACCCTATTTTAGGAGCAATGAGGAAGAATTTATGTATGTTAAGAAGAAGACTAAAAAGATTTTATGGTTGTCTCTTATACACATCTATTTGACCAAATAGTCTCCAAGTTGACTATTTAACCCAAAAACTAATTTTTGCTACTGTCTCTTAACATTTTCTTTTTTGAATAATTCAGCCATCATACAACACTCACACACCACAATGCACTAATTACACTTAGTCCAACTTTTGACCCGTTTATCCGCCGGAACCGAAATCACGTAAACCGAAAAATTTGCCGAATTGAAAAATGAATTGTACTTAATGAGGAAACTAAAAATAATATGAAAAACATTTTAAACCAGTTAAAAAAAATCAAAGAACAAGGCTAGTAAAATACTGGGTTTCACATTCTACCCCCCTTAAACAAAGTTTTGTCTTCGAAACTTACGAAATCACGAAGCAAACAAAGCTGGATACTTCGATCTCACGAGGCTCTCAAGCTCCCAGGTAGCTTCTCGCTCAGAATGATTAGACCATAAAACCTTCACGTAGGGGATAACTTTATTCCTCAATGTCTTATCTTGTCGATCCAAGATCCTCTCCGGAACCTCCTCGTATGTCGTGTCCTCCCGATCTACTAAAGGTTCATGGCTCAACACATGAGAGGGATCATTGGAATAAAGTTATCCCCCTTTAGTCGGCGATACTTTCACATACACTTTATCCCCAACCGCAAACTCCATTGGCTTTCTCTTGCGATCCGCCCAGCTCTTCTGACGATCTTGAGCCGCTTTCAAATTCTGGCGAACAATAGCAATTTTATCAATCATTGCTTGAATCAAATCTGGGCCCTCCAAGGATCTCTCACCAACTTCATCCCAATGTAAAGGTGATCTACACTTACGACCGTACAAAGCCTCAAAGGGTGCCATGGAAGGTTGTCGGGATGGTATCTTATAACATAAATGACTCTCAAAGTAGCGGTCACCTTGATCGCCTAAGAAATGTCCGCCCATTTCTTAACGATGAAGGTGGTTTAGATATATCTTGTCATTACCTCGCCTAGTCCGATTTTGTACATGGGTTACCACCTGTCTCTTATACACATCTTTCCACTGGTATCTCCAATGATCGTAGTAAACATTGGGCCTTTGGTGTTCGGCCTTAACTCTTGACAGCCAAACATCTCACCACAAACTCAGCTATCTCTCTTTTCATTCCAAGCCACCAAAATCTCATTTTCAAGTCCCTATACATCTTCGTACCCCTAGGATGAATAGATCAGCGCGAAGAGTGAGCTTCTTTCATCAGTTCTCTTTTCAATTCGGAGTCGTTCGGCTAACATTGGTAGTAAAGTCTCGCCATTACCTACCATGTTGCTCTAATGTTGAAATAGAGTTAATTGTAGTATTTGGACATTACTTATACACAGCTCAGTGATCATGTACCGGACTGGGACACCTTAATGCCATGTGTAACTGCCGTCAGCAGTCAGATTACAAATGGACAGTCGGCCGAGTTAGGGTTTTGTCTTCCATATGTGGCCTAGAGTGTTATGCTATGAATACTAGGGCCGGTGATTTACGATCTAGATGTGTATAAGAGACAGGGTTTCTGTAGATCCCAAGAAGATTGTTGGCATGAGTCCTTGAATGGCTCTAGACCCTACCTCTTTGACTGATATTAAGCTCTTTTTGAGTGAAGAGGTACTTTAGACTCTTATGATCTAGATGTGTACAAGAGACAGGGCCTGACCTCCCACAGGTAATGCCTTCATGTGTTGAGAGTTTTCACTATCGCAGCTAACTCCAGGTCATGAGTAGGATAATTCTGCTCGTACGGCTTAAGTTGCCTCGACGCATAAGCTATCACCTTATCTCCTTGCATCAAAACACAACCCAAACCACTCTGAGAAGCATCACTATAAACCACAAATCCTCCAGAACCTGAAGGTAAAGTCAAATACACTGGAGCTGTCACCAACCTATGCTTAAGCTCTTGAAAGCTTGCCTCACACTGATCTGACCATTCAAACTTGGTTCTCTTCTGGGTAAGCCGCGTCAAAGGGGAAGCAATTCGTGAGAAATCCTCCACAAATTTCCTATAATAACCAGCTAAGCCCAGAAAACTCCGCACCTCAGTCACTGTGGTAGGTCTAGGCCAATCAACAATGGCCTCAATCTTCTTGGGATCTACAGAAACCCCTTCCTCTGACACCACATGACCCAAAAATGCAACACTCCACACTGAGTAGCATTTCACAATCAGTCTTATACAGCAGGCTGTAGGTGATGCAGGATTCAGGCTGTCAGGTCTAGAATCTTCATTAGTGGCCATAGCGAGTCCGAAAAGCTGTCTTAGGTACATCCTCTTCCTTCACCCTCAATTGATAATATCCGGACCGCAAATCAATCTTAGAGAAGTACCCCGCACCCTTAAGCTGATCAAACAAGTCATCAATCCGTGGCAAAGGGTATTTATTCTTCACAGTTACCCTATTAAGCTCACGGTAGTCAATGCAAAGTCTCAAACTACCATCTTTCTTCCGAACAAATAAGACCGGTGCTCCCCAAGGTGAAACACTTGGACGAATGAATTTCTTGTCCAAGAGTTCTTGAAGCTGCTCCTTCAACACCTTTAGCTCCACAGGTGCCATACGGTAGGGGGCCTTTGAAATTGGTGCCACCCCTGGCTCTAAGCAAATCTCAAAATCGACAACCCGCGACGGAGAATCAGGCATACCTTGATAAGATTGCTAAGAAACTCCTAACCACTAGGATATCCTCAATGCCTGGCTCTACTTTATCAGAGTCTATCACATAAGCACATAGCCAAATTATAGCTCTCACAACCCCTATCTAAGGCCTTAAACGCCTTCACTGCTGATATAATCGGAATCCTACTCTTGGGCTTCTTTTCATTCCCACAAAAAATCACCGTAATGTTCGAGGCACACAAACATCAGATGTGTATAAGAGACAGGGCTAATGGTCGCGACGATTGATTGCATCTTGTCCTCAGGCGGACCATCCTGCACTCCACTAGTCTGCCCTCGATTTGGTGCGACCTTAGGACAATCTCTGATCAAATGGCCGCGCTCGCCACAATTGAAGCAAGCTCCAGTCCTCCAATAACACTCCCCAGAGTGTAGTCGACCACAAGACCGGCATGGCGGCAGGCTGCTGTCACCGACCGAGATCTCGAGGCTGGCTCCAAATCGAAGAAGAAATAGAAGAACTGTCGACGGACCCTCCTAGGAAACCACCACCTGTTGACCACGACTCCTACTCCCATGGAGGTGCTAAAGTCCCTGTCCGGGCCGACTGTCCACGCGACTGAGACTGAGGCTGAGACTGAATTGGTCGGCTAGTCTGGCCTGTCTGTGCTGGCGCAGAGCTCTGACCCCTCTGAAAGGTATCCCATCTCTCCTCACGCCTCGCTCCGAATCCAGCTGGATGGCTAGATTATACATCTCCTCATAAGTCCTGGGACGACCCACTATCGATTCTCTCCGAAGCTCGGTTCTAAGTGCAAGGAGATAAGGTGATAGCCTGTCTCTTATACACATCTAGATGTGTATAAGAGACAGCTCAAGAAGGCCGGGCTACCTACGTTTGATGGGAGTCCGTGGTGCAGCTATGAGGCCAGCTTCAGAGGATTGGGGAGTAGATACCAGGCTGTCTCGGTGTGGGCAACGTAGCCTCAATAAGGTCTGCCACCACTTGGCCGCCTCAGCAACCAAGAAAGGAATAGAGTTAATTGTCCGTGACTCCACCAGAATCTGAAATAACTCAAAATCCTCTCTATCTCTCCCATCCATGACTCCGCCTCAAGCGGATCCGAGCCCCATCAAACGTAGGTAGCCCGGCCTTCTTGAGCGTCAAGCAGGGGATTAGATATAAAAACGCGGTGGTGAGGTGGTGGAGCAACGGGAGGTCGCTCAGCGTCCAACTGTCGAATAACCTGTGCCACAACCGCCGCAATCCTCACTGGCGCCATAATCAACCACTGGCGGTCCAGTCGGAGGAGGAGGTGCTGACGGCCCTGCCTCGTCCCTAGGGTGGACCGCAGGCCTAGTAACACTCTCTGAAGCTGACTCGACTACAGGGATCTCCTGCAGCGGATCTCCACCAGCCGGACGCTCCCCAGGCTGAGGGTCCTGCTGTGCCGAGCCTCTACCGCGACCTCTAGAACCAAAACGCGTCCTAGGCGGCATACTAGCTGATAAGAGTCAAAGACGGAATCATGAGCAAAGAATAACTCTTCAAGATTCAACAAAAGAGGTACAACAAAGATTAAATAAGCAAGGACCTCTCAAAACCCCCCAAAACAAGTCAATCAATAACTCCAGGTCAAAAAATTCCACAGATCCTATAATGTCGCGAGCAAAGCAGAATCTTATATAATTCTAAGCCCGAGCACATCGATTTAAACCTCGAAAGACTCATCGAATACCTATTACTGGACTTAGGATTCAAACCTATGCTCTGATACCACTCAATGTCACGCCCCAAAAACGGGACCGTAACACGCCGCGCTAATGGTACACCGGCCCAAAGCGCAAGGCACAAACGAACAGAGCAACAAACTTAACCGCAATGTAATAGAACCATCAAACCATTTCTTAACTATAAAACCAAATATTTCATTTTACACAAAAAATACGAATTACAAAATTCCTTCTTAGTACAAAAGATGCTACAACAAAAACAAAGTTCATCAATACAAAACCTATCTAATACACTACCCCTCTCCAAACAATTTCAGAAGCTTGGCAGATTGGCCCTAGAGTCTGTATTCTGGTACAGTCTCTTATACAGATCCTTCTAAATGCTGCTAACGAGGTGGAGAGTCTCGAAATGAGCACCTAATGGTGAAAAATTATAAATCAAGTGGGGTGAGCATAAGCTAGGTTAGTGGATACTATAAAAGCTTTCTCTTATACACATCTAGAGTGTGTATGAGAGACAGGGGAAGTGATAACAACATTTGTGAAAACCATAGTCATGAAGCAGTTTCTAAAATGTCTCATGCCATTTAAACGTCAGGCATGTCCAAAACATAGCCAAAAGATCCAATCATTTCAAAACATAGTATGCTAAAGCATAGCGAACAAATCCAAGTACAGTTTCAATCCGGAATATAATAAAAGTTTAGAAGGCCTAAAAAAATTATTTTCGTACGATCGTGGGATCGGGTAGGATCTGTCTCTTATACACATCTACTAGTCGACACGGAGGTCAAGTTATCCCCAAAGACAAGACCCCGATCAAATAGTTCATAATGATCATAGCAATCACCATGGCGTCCCATGGATGAGTATACAATCGCTTCTCCACAAATCAAACATTTCCAAACACATCCAAAATTATATACCTAGGTCACCTATGAGCCAAAACAGTCATAAAATGCTTTCATATCAAAAGAGTTTGCAAACATATCAATTGATTAACATAAAATAGCTTGGTCCCGATTTCATATGTAATAGTTCCAAAACTTGGTAAAAGTGCAGTTCCAAACATCATACAGCACATTCTAAAATCCATCCAAACATATTTCGAAAGTCGTTAAACAAAATACAAGTGGAAGAGGGTCTATGTTACCCACCTATCAAAGCAAAAACTGCACAAATGATCACTGAACGCGATCGCCGATGGTAGGTACATGGTACCTAAAACAGGTATAAGAGGACTTTCTAGAAGAGACAGTAGAAGTTAAAATTTGAGCAGGCAATGCGCATTGGCCTAGGCATAGTAAAAAAGTTCTTTTGCGTCTTTGATCAAAACTGACGAAATCACAAAAACCGACCAATTTCGACAAGCTGACTCGCCAAGCTCCCAGGCTAACCCTTCAAATCGCTATTACCGCTTTTGATAGCGTGATAATGACCTGTCTTTTATACACATCTAGATGTGTATGCCTCCCTCTCTTCCATATGTAGGCCCTAGACTTTCAACATAAATCCAATTCCAAGGTATTCAAGGGACCTTGGTTGCAACCCAACTCAAAACAACATATTCTAACCAACCAATGCATAAACGGAAAGATTCACCGGAGCAATAGCCGGGACTATATCAATAGCACCCCACAACAATCCATACCCCATTACCAGTACAATTAACTCTATTACAACATTAGAGCAACAACCTATGGGTGGAATTCCCTCTTTACTACCAAACTGAAATTTTTACCGATTAGCCACACGCATGATTCAAACATGCTTCCTATCCAAACTAACCTTAAAACACTCTTAAAACATCATTATATGCATAGACATAAGCATTCATAGCATAACACTCTAGGGCCACATATGGATGACAAAACCCCAACTCATAATCTTAAAATATGTAATCTAACTGTGGAAAGTTGTTAAAAATCAACCCCAATCACTTCCCAACCTCCAAAACACTAAAACAACCCATAACAAACATAAATCATAACATATAAGGCTGCAAAGAGGGTTTTTTTTCAGCCATAAAGAATCCTACAAAACTTGAAATTAAAGCTTGGATCATAAAGCCCATAAGCCATAAATAAGAGACAGGGCTCGTGCTAAAATACATAAAATCTTACCTTCCAAGTGATTTATACTTGATATCCAGGATACACATCTAGATGTGTATAAGAGAAGTTTCGCCAGCAGCTAGGAGAAATGAGGAAGAAACAAAGCAAGAAGAAGACTAAAAAGATTCCAAGGTTGACCCAAATAGTTCCCCATTTGACCAAATAGTCTCCAAGTTGACTATTTAACCCAAAAACTAATTTTTTGCTACTAAATTAACATTTTTTTTTTGAATAATTCAGCCATCATACAACACTCACACACCACAATGCACTAATTACACTTAGTCCAACTTTTGACCCGTTTACCCGCAGAACTAAATGCGTAAACCGAAAAATTTACCGAATTGAAAAACGAAAGTAGTTGAAGTACTTAATGACTAAAAATAATATGAAAAACATTTTAAACCAGTTAAAAAAAAATCAAAGAACAAGGCTAGTAAAATACTGGGTTTCACAAATGGGGTCGTCACATCTTCTTCCATGTTGAGAACCTTATGAAGTTTGCCGGTAAGAATACTTTGCCTACTTTGACGATGAGGTCTTCAACCACTCCTATTGGTTGTCACCCACTTCGATCACCAATTTAAGAGTGACATTTTTTGCTGTGAGTCCTCCTCCATTCAACTTCTTATAAGTGGAATGAGGCAAAAGGTTGATGGAGGCGCCCAAATCACAAGGGCTCTTTGAAATGACATCCCTCTATCTCTCATGGAATGAAAAATGAGCCAGTGTCCTTAAGCTTAGGGGAAAAATTCTTTTGAATAATAGCACTGTATCCTTCATTTAAGCATAAAATCTCGTCCGCCATTAGCTTCCTCTTGCTCGATAAAATTTTCTTCATGAACTTGGCATAGCTAGGCACTTTTTTCAATTGCCTCCATACAAGGAATGTTTATTTCACTCTTTTTTAAAATTTCCAAAAATTCTTGAATTTCTTTGTTTTCTCATCCTCCTTCATCCTCTTAGGGAAAGAAATACTTACCTACTTAACTGGTATAGTATGGGGTAGACAGATCCTTTGTGTCACCTTGTTGGTTAAGAGCCTTGGAAGATGAATCTTGTTCAACATTGCTCTTAGGTGCCTCTCCCTTTTCCTTGGCCTCTTTCTTTTCCACGTTCCTTGTATCGTAATCATTAGACTTTCCTCGGCTCCACAGTTCTAGCACTCCTCAAAGTAATTGCCTGTACTTTTTCTCTTCCATGAGTGTTATCCCTTGGGTTAGGAATAATGTCGCTTGGCAATGCCCCTATAGGTCTTTCATTATTTTGCCGCACAAATTGTCCCATTTGCATTTCCATGTTCCTCATGGTAGCTCAAAGATTCTCATACTCCTTCCACAAGTTCTCAAAATCCCTCCTTAAATTATCCTCATTGGGTTGGTCATGATTTACTTGTGGAGGATGTGTTAGGGCTTTGAAGTTGTGGCCTTGGTGGTGGACATTGGTATGATTTATTTGGCTAAGACGAAAAATTCTGGAAATTTCTTAGATGAGGTGGTTGATATTGTCCGAAAGAGAATGCTCGATTGGAGAAATTAGATTGTGGCTGCGATGGTTGGAAGGATGGATTTTGAACATTATTTTGATTTGTGTAGGAACAATTTGGATGGTTAAGCCAAGATGGATTATATGTATTACCACATGAGCCAGGCAGATTCCTTGATCTTGAATTTTGATTGGCGATGAATTGGACTTGCTCACCTTGTGGCATAGGCGTTTCGCAAAGGCCATTTTTGATGCTTTCCTCTACAAAAATCACAAGTTAGAATTGTTTGAGACGCTGAATCTATGGAGTTCACTGGACTTCTCCCCAATTCTTTAGGGCCTTTGTTAGATTAGTCATCATATTCAACATCATGCCTTGTTGGGCTACGAAGGCATCATTGAGATTAATCGTACCTCCTTGTTGGACATTGACTTGTTGAACTTGCTATTGTTGTCCAACCAAGAGAGTGATGGTGCCATGATAGTAATGTGATGATGCCATCCTCTCTAGCAACTCTTGTGCTTTCTTTCGGAGTTTTGTGGGGGAAAGCATCTCCAGCGCTTGCATCAACGATCAATCTCATCTCCGAGAATAATCCATTATACAATGTCTGTACTTGTAGCCATAGTAGAATGGCATGATCTAGACACTTTATGAGTAGCTCTTTGAAAAGTTCACATTCTTCACTTAGACTTTTCCCAGTGATCTGTCAGAATGATGTAATGTTATTGCGGAGCTTTGCGGTTCTTGACGGTGGAAAGTACTTGGCCAAAAATTCTTGTGCTAGTTGATTCCATGTCATGAAAGTACCTTGCTGGAATGATTGCAACCAAGCCTTCGCCCTATCCCGCAAAGAAAACAAAAAAGCTCTCATTCGAATACAATCGGTGTGTACCCCATTGTATTTGAAGGTGTCAATGACTTCTTCAAAATTCATTAGATGGGCATAGGAATCTTCGTTTGGCCCACCTCCAAACATAGCATGTGGTTGAAGCATTTGAATCAGAGTTGGCTTAATCTCAAAGTTATTAGCTTGTATGGGTATTTGGACAATGCTAGAAGTCGCCCCTTCAAAATTTGGTACGGCATAATCTCTAAGGAGTCGGTGATTAGCATTGCCTTCATTGCCATTATTACTTGCTACTTCTTAATCTCCAATTTTTCAATTTGGATTCTCCATTTAATTTTTCCCTTGGCTAGATTCTTGTAGTTTTCTACGATTTCTGGATATAGTTCGTTCAATCTCCAAGTCACCTGGAATTTGTGGTTGGTTAGAAGAACGAGTATTTATCATAAACTACAAGAAAAAAACCAAAGTTCGATTATTAAAGTAGAAATACAAAAGGAAAATTAAAAAGAACAAAAATAATTGTAAATAATTAAAAGAAAATAAAAAGTCTAATCTAGTAAGGTTCGCTAAACCTAATATTGCGCCAAGAATAGTCCTCGGCAATAGTGCCGAAAACTTGTTTGATGTAATATTGATTGGGTAATTCAATTCACAAAAAAGCAATAATTAAGCCTTATTAACCCTGTATTTTGTGAATTGAAACAATCAATACCTCACACGCTTTCAAGGATACGAGGTGAGTTTGTAGATCGGGTGAGTAAGGATCGTTCCCACGAGGACTATTGGTCAATTACTAGGGTTCAAACCTACGAACTAGTTAGAAAAATCAATTTCATGATTTTTTTGTTCTATTCCAACTAAATCAAGTTGAACTACTAGGAAACTAAAACAAATTATCAAAACCAATTAAGGCTAGGGAAATCAATAAAGTAAATTTTTCGGTTTAATTTTCAATAAAATTCACCAGAAGCAAAGTTAAATTAATGAACTAGAAATAAACATAGCAAGATTAAAATAAAACTATGAATTTTAAGAAAAAATAGAATTAAATTGAATTTAAATCAAGAAATCAAACTCAATAGCATAGGCCGCAACAAGAAGTTGATGTGCTTCAAGTCTTGAGCAAGAAAAATAAAACCCTAGGTATGATTTAAGCGATTTTCTATTCTAACCTTTATCTAACTAATAGCTTCTATGTAATGTTCAACTACCCTGTATCCTTGATGAGGTATTTATAGGGGTTGGATTAGGCTTTTAGACCCCTAAGATGATAAAAATACGTTAACTTTTGATAAGGAGTCCAATAGGGTAGAGATTCTAAAACAAGTAATTCACTTAAGCTGCAGCTCGGCGTGGGCACATGCACAGGATTTCCTTGCACATGTGCAAATTCCAGCACCAGCAGCTCCTTTTTATGTGTGTAGGCTTTTCTTTGTGCACATGTACAAATGGCAGACTGTCAGCTTCAACTTCTACCTCGATTTTGACCTCAATGTTGTTGGAATTTGGGAAACTTCAAAACATAAAAGTTGTAACCCTCTCTCTTAGCTTTCCAAAACATTTGAAACACCCCAATTGAAGTTTGGACAAGAAATTTATGCTTCAAATACCAAATAGTATCCCAATTTGCTCCCTGCCAGTGCACGCTTTGCATCCTTTCGATTTTTCTCCAACTTTTTGGTCTTTTTGGCTCATTTTTCATCCAAGACCTACACAAACTAAAAAATAAAACAATTAAACTCATAATTAACTCAATTATTGCTCAAATTGCAAAAAAATGGAGGTAAATGACACATGAAATATACTAAAATTATGAGCTTATCAAATACCCCATAAATTCCAGTAGCAACAGCTCCCTTTTATGTGCAAAGGCTTTTCTTTGCAAACGTGCACAAATGGCAAACTATTAGCTTCAACTTCCACCATAATTTTGACCTCAATGCTGCCGAATTTGGGAAAACTCAAAACAAAAAAATTGTTGCTCTCTCTCTTAGCTTTCCATAGCATCTTGAATCATCACAATTGGAACTCATATATGAAAGTTATGCTTGAAAGGCCGAATAGTGTCCAAATTTGCTCCGTGCAGGTGCACGCTTTGCATCCTTTCAATTTTTCTCCAACTTTTTGGCTCCTTTTTCATCCAAGACCTACACAAACTAAAAAGAAAACAATTAAATTTATAATTAACTCATTATTGCTCAAATTACCTAAAAATGGAGGTAAACTTTGACACATGAAATATACTACATTTATGGGCATATAACCTTGCAAGCTGTACAAGCGGCTCGACTCAAAGCCAAGTTCATTATATTTAGAATATTGTTGATACTAATTTTTTTATCAACACATGGGAAATCTATGGGAAACGACATAAAGTTTGTGTGCTATCTCTCTAAGATCTCATAGTCAATCTCTTTCACTTTTTGATATTTCCTCAGTGCAATATGGTTAACACATGAAGGATTGTCCAGGGGGTCCTGAATCTGTAACTCCAAACAATCCATACACACTTACACGCTGTTTCTAGGCGGGAAAAACTCTACTAGACGAGAGCGAATTCAAACACCCCAACACGAGAACCCTACTAGAAGTGGATCTCAGGACTAGAAAATTGCAGACTTAGAATTGGAATTAAAATGCTTAATTAGCTACTCTCCAACAAAGGACGAGGAGTACACACATAACTCCAAGGACCTTATGGCAATTAGGTCAAAATTGAAGACAATTCTGACCTAATCTATACAAGATAAAGCTTGAAAGGAGCATCCATATCCAGAGGAGGGTTGGTCGCCCCCAAGGGGAACCTAGTGCCTTTTCATACCAAGGGTGGCTCGGGACCTTCTCCAACTTTCTTTCAACTACATCCTTTAACTTCACCTTTATGCTCTCTCTGGGTTATCAATCTAGAAGACAAATTTTGAAGTCTTCCTCTTTTTGATCAAGTCTCACAAAGGCAGAGATGTTGGGCTCCATCGTTGTCCTTTTCTTCTTGTTGCTTCTTTTCCTTATTCTCACTAACCCTTGGTTGCGTCTCTACATCCCTCGATCATTTGATCATAACATCGTGGAAATCCGTATTGCCATTCTAGTGTTTGAGATGGCCTAACCCATGTGCATTTGCATGTGTTGCTCCATTAGGAATTTGTTGTGATAAAGGGACATGAGTTTGTATCCAAGAACTCTCCAACTTGCCATGTTTCCCCTCATTGATTGATGGATTGAATACATTCAACCGGTTCAGTATGCATTTGTAAATAGAGCTCATGGACCTTCTCATTGTTGTTGTTGCTCAATAGATTGCTCCATGACACTCATCTTCTTTCACCATATCTCTCACGTAGTCTCCATTAATCTTGTCTCTTGGAAAGGTCCTTGACTATTTTGCAACAACTAGGCACTTTGCAGAAGCACATTTTATCATTTTCCTTTATATCACCAAATGTGGCTTGACCCACATCAATCGAAATACATTTCATTTATACAAAAAACCAAGCATGCCCTATCCTTTGAAATGTGAATCACACGGCTGAAGCCAAACATCTAGCACTGGCAAAGTAAAATCATATTTTGGCCACTAACACCAGAGCATGACACAAAAAACACTAAACCTTACCATTTGTGCTCTTTTCCCATTCCATCCCCTCATGGCAAATCCTATCTCTAATATAATAAAAATTTTCCCATTGTCAGCCAGGAATTGAGCAAACTTGGTCTTAATTTAAATTATCCAAGCCATAATGTGTATTAATTTAATTATAAGCTAAAATCTACCAATTTATCACTAACTTTCACTCGGCCATTCACCAAGTCAACAGAATTCAATTAAATTCTTTCACCAAATTGGTGAATGTTGTCCCCAACTCTTTGGTAAAAAGTTTTTGAATCCTTGCATTTATTTGATGTTGGATTTCAAACATCTCAATGTCATGTACTTACCAACTATCCTTAAAATCTAACTACCTATAACTTACTAAATTTTGTTTTTCAAGTTTTCCTCGCGGGAATCGCATAACACATGTCGAAAGTTAGAGGCGCTATACTACCTGCCTAATCCTTCGCTCTGAGAAACAGTAGATAAAAAATTTAACACCCATTCTTCTGAAGAGAAAGGAAGTGACCAATGTATTTGCATGACCTTGCAGATTTAATCCTATCAACAATCGATGTAACTCACCTAGCAGTCTTTCCATGACGTCACAGAATGAGAGCTCATGCAGAATATTTTCTTTTAGGTAGAACAACGGTAAAATATAAAGCAAAATATTATGACTGCCTAACATAAGGGTTGGAGGTACGGTAAAATCGGCTAGGATATGACAGCTAAAGGGTCCGACATACATAATCCTATTCTATTCAAGTTCAAGTTTACCGCTTTCATTTCATACAGCTGTCTATAACATCATAAGAAGGACCAACCTTTCAAGGTTGATAATAACATGATGTTATACAGGAAATTGGTCTTTCTCATCATGGTGATTAGCATGGAAAACCTTTCGATATAGGAAAGCATTTTTTCCCTTTATTCTCTTTCCCAAGGAAAATATCTTAAGTTTTTTAACTCACAAATTTCTTTTTATCAAAAGTGGGTTGGCTATAACTAAAGCTAGCTTCGGTTGGCTATAACTAGAGCTGGCTTCTACTTTCTTACTACTATTTCTAGTGGTTGTAGACACCTAATTTTGATGTAACTAGTAGGGATCATTGAGTCAAAAATTGAAATTAGGGCACAATTTTTGCGAATTTCATGTTTTTGAAAAAAATAGATTTTTTTATGAAAAGTTCTTTTTCACCGCAAAAATTTTGTTTCAAGTCCCTAAATGTGTTTCACGAATTCATAAATTTATTGCTTATTTTGAAGGTTTTTCCGAATGCATAAAATGGAATATTTTAATTCTTGGAAAGATAAGGGCAAATTGGTCATTTTGACTTTATGTTTGGTTGGTTATTAAATCTTCTTTAATATTTTAAAATATGTGTGTAAATTTTTGTAATTTTAAGGGCTGTTTATGGTGGTATTAATTTAATACTCTTTGGCACTGATGTCGCATTTTTCAAGGCTACTTTCTGGATATGATTTTCAAGTCTTTCAAAGTTCTAAAATCAATTTGAATTCTAGATTTAATATAAGAGACCATAAATATGTCCTCTGGTGCACATTTGGTTTAGTATTCGATGTCAGAGATTTTCGTCAAGGTTGTGCTTTTGAAGATTTCTTTTCAGATATAAATTTTTAGATAAAAGAATTTTTTTGGAAGGTTATGTGTAGCATTACAATATCTGTGATTTTTTATTTTTTTAGAACTTCTTAGTAATTTCACTTTCATCTTATTTTTGTCGAAACCAGTACAAGCTGCATTACCAGATAAAAATGTGTATAAGAGTTCATCAAGTTTCATACCAGCCAATTTGAGTCTGGAAATATGTCAGTTTACATTTTTCTTTTTGTCACTTATCAAATCACATCAGCACACTCCCATACATTTTTTTCCATTTTTCACTCGACCTCCATTTCTCTTACCATACCCTTATATCCAAAAGACACTCAACCTCTTCTTTTACCACGCATTTCTTTCCTCCCACTCTTTTTATCAGTCATATTCACCTCATTTTCTCATATACACACCATCTCACTTTTCCTTGAAAACACAATCTTCATTTCACTTCATTTTCTGAATCTCACTATAGACAACTTAAGGAAAACTCTTACAAACACTTTATGTACAACTCTTATATCCCAAAAACACATACTAGAAAATGCTAAATATGTATGTAAAAATTACTCAACCCCACACACAAGCAGAAGAAAAACCAAAGGAAAAGGAGGAGGAAAGCTATAGCCAAAAGGAACCAAGCTGCCACTGCAACAGAAATCCTAACAGCACCTGATTCTTTTACATTTTTCATTACTTTGCATGTTTTCATGGTTTTATTTAGTATTTTATGTGAAAATAGACTCAAATACCTTTCTATATGTATATCATATGCCTCTTTATGGTTTATATTTGAAGAGAAACAATTCTTTGAAATTGGTGTTAGTTGCTCATAACTTCTGTCTTGGCTACATGAGTTAACATATGCTGCTCCTTATAGTTTATTTTTGAACTTATTAATGTCCAATTTTGAAGTTTGTTTAAATATAACATGTCTTGAAAATTTAGTCCAGTGACAATAGTATTTTTGTTTCATAGCATTTGGATCTTTATATTTCATGTTATGCTACTTTCAATATAATACTGCCCAAGAAATAGAAAAGGGTTTTGATTTTGTTTTGTGGCCGTAAGTTCTAATTTGTATTTTTTATTTTTTTCCATTTTAGTAATATGTAAGCTCTAAGTTTAATTGTGTGAGGAAAGAATAATATTTTGTTGTGGTTTTCAGAAAAAATGTAATCTATTAAGTCTATTTTCATTGAAATTCAGAATCACATCATTTGGATTTTTGTGTTTTATTTTATTCACATTTGATTTCAACACTATTCAGAATGCATTTCTGTTGACACAGTAGTTGTTTCTCTAATTCAGGTACAGCAATCATTGGAAATATTTTTCATAGATTTTTCATAATAAATAGAAGCAATGATATTTATTTAAGTTATGGAATCATGGTAGTTGGAGTTTTACTTAGTGAGATTTGATTTTTCGAAAACCGGTTTGCCAACTAGTTTAGAAATAGAATCATCTGCACATGTTAATTTGGGTATGACTTTGAAAGTTTTGTGTTTCAAATTTGGATGAGTTCAAAACTGAAAAGTTCTTCATTTTGAGTCTAATTTCATATACAAATTGGCCTCACCTCATTTTGATGTAGGTATCATGATCTATGATGTTTTGAGTGATCATAGATAGATTTGGAGCAATCAAACTATTTTTGCAATTTCTTGTCAAGTATTTGACAAAAATTGATGATTCTTGTTCTTAATTTTCATGCATTCATTGATTTAAAAATTTTCATAACTTATTTCATCTACACTTTAATATCATGATAGTAATGTGAAATTTTGGTTTAAGCCCATCGGATATATTACCTTTCACTAAAGGATTATAGTGTGTGGTTTGACTTGGACTAATTATAAATTTGGCTTACATTCTTAGAAAAATTACCCTAATTGTGTGATAAAGGATTTGTTTTGGTCAAAAGTTATGGTACTCTAATGTGTTTGTTTATGGTTTAAGTCTAAAAGTTGGAATGATTGTTTTAATGTTTTGCGCTTCGAGAGGTATATCTTGTTGGTCCAAAAGCAACCTAAGAAGAGGGGGTGAATTAAGATGTTTCCAAAAAAAAACCATTTTAATGTACATAATGAAAATGCAAACTATATGCAACAAAAGAAAACACTTAAGCACAAATAAGCACAAATGAATGAAATAGATATTCAACAATTGAAGTTTAAAGAACAAATAATGAGATTGACATTAAGAGAATCAAATCAAACTCCCAAGCTTCTCAAGCTTGGAGTTTACATCTACAAAGAGCTTCTCCCAAAACAACTACCAAAGTTCCCAATTTGAAGTTTAGCCAATAAGTGCCTCTTCAAAGTAGGTGAGACAATAACCTTTTGTACAAAAATGAGGATCACTCTTGCTCACACTAATTTCCTTTAGTTGAGCCAAGAGTTTTACACTTACAACCTCCCTTTGTTGCAACTGTTATCTCTCCACACTCACTCTTGAAGAACACTTAAAACTCTAAACTCTTTTCACAAAACTACCTACACTATTACAACACTTGTACCTTCTATTTTCTCATAAATAGCTCAAGAATACTTGTAATCAATTTAGAAGTCTCACAACCTTTTATTATTTGGATGTCCTTGGGCTTTTTATAGATGAAAGATGTGCTGAAATTTGAGCTCCAACGGTAAAAAAACTAGCTGTTGAAAACTAGTCGTTAGGAGTTCAGACAGCGGTTCAGAAGTCCGATCATGCATCCTAGAGCTTCATAAATAGTGTTTCAGACATCATATGTGTCCTACAACTTCATGAACAGTGTCTCAAATGGTCATATTCGTCCTACAGTTTTGATAGAAACTTTTTCATTTTGAGCTCTTTTTTTTGGACTATCTTCAACATCTGATCTTTTTGGCTTTGGATTCCTTGTCTCGGACAGTTTTTTTGTGTTCAAAACATTGTCCTTCAGACATTTATTTGCATCCGAAAGATGTGTTCTTCCTTTAGTGTTCTCTGAACATGTTTCGGACGCTCCCTTGCGTCCTAGCCTTGTTCTTTTGAACAGTCCTCAGCGTCCAAACTACTTGTTACTTTATGATGTTCCTGCACACATAACTTTAAACCATTAGAAGGAATTTGGTTGTTATCATCAAAACATGATTGGGATTCAACAATCTCTCCTTTTTTGATGATGACAAATCAGCTGGACAATCTTAAAAGAACTATAAGGAGGAACGGAGCATATGACAAGATGTTTTGTCCATTATTTCTCCCTCTTTTGGCATCATCAAAACACAAGTAGTAAAACCAATTGAGCTCCTTCTAAGTTAAGGCAATTTTCTTTATCAAACATCTCCCCATTAAACTATGTATTTAATTCAAGTGAGTACATGTAAAAAATCAAGTTGAAAACATTTCTTCCCTAAGGACTATATGCATAGGATAAACATCAAGGCAAATGAATGCTCCTCCTTTCTTTGCAGGTAGTGACTTAATTTAGATAAAATTGGGGGTACTCAAAATCATTAAAAAAATGAAGATAAATACATTCCTATCACACAATTGATTAGCACAGAAGATGTTATGTTTCAAATATGCAATTAAAAGCATATTCTTGATAAGAATTTTAAATGTTACCCATCTATCAGTCTTCTTAGCTCATATGCTTTGAACACCCTTCATTGACAATCCATCTTGAATCCCTTAGTGCTCTTCAAGCATACTTACATACAAAGTTAGGCAACAACTTTTGATACCCAAACTTTCTTGGGTCCACTTGAGTTAGTGAATTCACTTAATATCCACATAGATTTCATTCCCAATTTTTACATTTCTTTTAACATAACAATCTTTCTTCACATGACCATCTTGATGACAATAATAGCACATAATATTCTTATTGCCATACAAAGAAAATTTAGATTTAGCAAAGCACAAATCATCCTTTCTAAATGTGATAAAATTCTTGTTGATAAGCATGTTTCTAATCCTTTCCTTTCAATAACATTTTCTTTTTCTTTTTGCAAGAAAAAGTCGAGATCATCTATTCTTTTTCTCAATAATAATTGCTCTTCCATAATGTTTTTCACAAAACTTTGTCTTTTCATCCAACTTTCTTTTCAAATCAAATCCATTTTTCTTCAAAGCATCCATTTTCTTTTGTCAACATATTATTTTTATGCACAAGCTTTGAGTTGGCATTCAATAAAGCATTCATCTTGATTTTTAGATCCTTGTTCCTAGCATGTGATTCTTTCAAACATTCATGTATTTTTAAAATAAATCATTCAACATATCTAAACCATATTATGTTCAATGTGAATTAAATGCTAATTGTTTAATCATTTTCTTAGTTTCTACTATTATTATTTTTTATTATTTGATGTTATTTATCTCATGTGAAGGTTTATGTCAGTTATATTAGATAGGGTTTATTTGCTACATGTTTTGCTGCTTTATTAGGTTTTGGCATGCTAAATATTATGCTTTATGTGTTTGTGTACTTTATTTATTTAGTTTAAATTGATTTTGTATTTTTTTTATTGCGCTGTGCTCTGCACTTGTCCAACACTAGTGTAGGATTCCAACCCTTTTGTATCGATCCTGTGCAGTACAAAAGTTAAATTCCCATGTTAGTCCAATGTTAGCATCGAATGAGTTCGTCGTTCCCTGTGCTTCCCATGCATTTCTTTTTATTTTTATTTGCGTTCATTATACTCCATCCAAACTTGATATAAAGTAGGGTTAATTTCTTGGAAACAAGAATTAAATCATGCAATTGGTTTTACTTGTGGTGAAAGGTTGCCTTAGGCTACCCTTAGAGTCGTCTAGCATTCCCGTTCCCCAATAGGACTCCTAAATCATTTTTTTTTTCAATTTTCATAAACTTGGAATAATCTAGTATATGGTTTTCATTTTATTTAATTATTTTATTTCTAGTTTTTGTCTATTGTGTTTTAAAATTCTTTCCTCAACTCTAAGAATTTTCCTTTTTCCTTATATTTAAGTTAGTTTCCCGATGTAGTTCAGACACCGAGTGACGACTCCATTATTTGTTTATCTATTTATTTATTATTTTTTTTTTCAAAATACTCTATTCTAGATTATTTTAGGGTTTTCAAAGTCCTATTCTAGACCCTTTTTTGTACATTGTATTATACTAATTGTCTATTTTTTTTATTTCTTATTATTTCATTTTTTCATTTCCTAAACAATGGGACATGACCGGGACCATATTCAACAATCAAAATAACAAGAAAACAAATCCAATACATTAACCAAATTGATCCAAGTATGCCCCCACACAACCAAAACCCTAATTGTGCCAAAAATCAATAGAAGGTCTAAGCTTTTCAATTAAATAGCTCAATAATAGAAAATCAACAATGAACCAATAAAAGATACAATTGATTGTCAATCCAATCATGTTTTTACACAAAAAAGTACCTAATTTTTCTCCAATTAATTGTTCCAAAATTTCAAACCAAGCCCCAAATCAACAACCTTCTTGTACAAGAGTAAAATTAGAAGAACTTGAAGAATTTATAAGAAAAATTGGATGAATTACAACTACCCCAATTTTACTTGAAAAGCCTTTAGACTCTTCTAGATGTTTGTAAGAGTCAGTGCACATGATGGCTCAATTCAAAGGTTTTTTTGAGTGGAAGAGGATTGTATAAAAAGATTTCTTTTTTTGGGTGGATTTTTGTTGATTTGTTGAAGAGAGTGGTGAAAATTAAGTATTTAGAGTGTATTTTCATGTTGGAGGTGGTTGGGGTTGGGAAATGCCTGGATGGTAGTGTCCATCATAAGTTATGAAATTAAGTGCTGGCTGCGACCAACAACTTAGTGTAAAAATAGATGGTCATGGCCCGATTTTACTTCATGGCCTCAATCATCAAGATTGCTCATTCATGTCATGCTCGCGATCATGAAACCCCTAGAAGTTTGATATCAAATGGTGGCCGTGTTCCTCAAGCACTTGTAATTTCCCATAGCCAAGGGCATAGGTCATTTTCTGAAATTTTTTTGTCCTTCACTCCTTTGGTCACTCCATTTCAATCATTTCAATCATGCACCTACAGGGTAAATCACTTTATTCAATGATATTTTCAACCTCTAAGTCAAACAAAACCCTAAACACCAATTAACATTGGAACACTAAAATAAAACAACAAACATTTGGTGTTTAAAATTGAAATTGAACAAGTGAAATGGAAGTAAAAGAGATAGAAAACTTGATTGCTTCCCAAGAAGTGCAAGTTTACATTCATTAGCTCAACTATAAGGACGAAAAATCAATTGTCAACAAAATAGATGTTTTCTAATCCATTATCTACTCCCCAAAGTAGTGCTTGAAGTGGTGGCCATTCACTTTGAAGTTTGACCCTTTCCCTTTCAATTCCACCTTTCCATAGGGAAATTCTTGTACCACTTCATAAGACTGGTCCAATTTCATTTCAACTTTTTGGAGAACAATCTAAGTCTAGAATTCTACCATAACACTTCGTCCTCTGTTTGAACTCCCTACGAAGAATTTGCCTGTCATGCCACAACTAGGGTTTCTTCTTATACATTTTGGCATTTTCGTAAGTATTCCTACAAAATTCATCCAATTCAAAAAGGCCCAACATTTTTTTCTCTCTGGCCTCTTTTCATTCAAAAGTTTAATGTCTTCATTGCACTAAAATTCATTATGTGCCAACTCAATCAAAATGGGATAAGATTTATCGATAACTTTCCTATGATGGAACATCCATTTAGGAGTCTTGAAAGTGGTTTCGCATGCCCATAGAGCGTCATCCAACTTCTTAACCCAACCTTTTGATGATGAGTTCACTACTTTCTCAAAGATCTTCTTGATATAAAAATTTGAAACTTATACTTATATAAAAGTTTTTAGGTGATATGGAAGTGCGATCTTTTGTGTGACCCAATAGTTAGCCAACGAAGCCTAAATTGGGAGTTCTTGAAGTGTGAACCCTCATCACTAACTTGATCGTGCTAATGCTAGTAAGTTCAGTAGTTGAACAAGTAATAAAATGTATAATTACAGTATTGTTTCCCTTGAGGAATAATGAATACATTAAAGGGAATTTAAGTGCCATCTAATGTGCATCTTAGCAATCAAAATAAAAAGTAAATTTACTAACTCTAAAGGATAAGCAATTAAATAAAAGAAAGAATGAAAGAAGTCAATAAAATAAGGACGCCAGGAGTTAACTTCACCTAAATAACATAACTATGAGTTTTAAACCAAACTACATTCAATTAAGATGCACAGAAGATGGCAAAATTCCCTAATTTGTATTTGACATTCTCAAAGTAATAACTATTCCAAATATTTTTACTTCTGAAAAAAATCTTTTCAGAGTTGATCCAAGAAAATAAATAAGGATGACAAGATCTTTGGAACCCCGGGTTGTTACTGCTCTTTCAAGCTCCTAAATGAACTGAACAATTTACTAATGATTAGCCATCCAATTTAAGCATAAACAAATTGTGGTATGTATTATTCTTGACTTATCCAATTTAATCATAAACAAATTGTGGTATGTATTATTCTTGACTTACATTCAAATATCAATTTCAATACATGATTAGATATCAAGTCATATGGAGAAAAAAGCTTTGAGAACAATAACACATACTGTTATGGACAAAAGACATAGAAAGTTTGAAACTTTATTACAAACCAAATACTCATGAGTTATGAAATTGGGCTACATCAATCCCTAACACAAAATTACAAACAAACAAACCAAGCTTTATTCCCACTAAGTACGGGCGGCTGCATGAATCCTGCTCCACCATTGCACTTCATGGAACCCTAACACAAAATTACTCCATAAAAAATAAGAGCAAAAAAGAAAATACTAGAAAGCATGGAAATTTGAAAAGAAATCGTTGCTTGAAGCCTTCAATCAAATGAAGCACAAAGCCTTCTTGACAGTATGCCAAAATTTTCCAGAGTTGTAAAACCAAAGCTAGGATAGAATTTGCTCTAAGCTAATTTACCCTACTTCTACTCCTACAATATATTATTAAATAGGTTATTAGATACAATGTGTCTTATAGTGTTGGAATAGGGTTTAAGTCGAAATAGGTCTATATGGCCCAAAACTAGACTCAGAAGTCATAAAAATTGCAAAGTGACTTGTCCAAAAAATTGGTGCAATGCCAAGGTGTTTGCATTTTTTGGCCTTTATCAAAATGCTGTGGTGCTTTGCTGTTGGATTCTCGGACTTAAGTAATGAATACCATGGCACTTGTTTTAGTGTATTTTGGAATGCCGTGCTGCCATTATCTTTTCTCGATTTTCGCTTTGTTCTGCATGTTCTTCACACGGTTTAGCACCATAACTTCTTCCAATCTACAAAACATATAAACAACACATAAAACACTACTGAATAAACACACCTCAACACCAAAACATAAAAGTATAAAAAGAATGCATAAAACCTATCCTAGCCCAAATCTAGACCGAAATGAAAGACAAATAACTTTTTTTTGTGGAGTTATCACTCTTGGTACAACAAACCTTACAAATATGTTCCTTTGGATGAAATTACTTAATACCCTTGCATTATTTGGTGGAAGTGCAATCGCCTCAACCCATTTGAACACATAATCTACAGCTACCAATATGTACTTGTTTGACTAGGAACCAAGGAACAACTGCATGAAGTGTATGCCTCACACTAAAATGTCGAATAACTCCGCTACTATAATGTTGTTTAGGGAAATTTCTTTACTTCTTGTGATATTTCTTACTCTTTGGTTTTCATCACACATTTCTATGAATTCTTGGGCATCCTTGAACAACGATGGCCAAAAGAACCCACAAAGAACCCACAGTGAAGCACTTTGGCTACCATTCTTTAATTCCCATGGTGTCCACCCACTTGTGAGACATAACAAAGTTTCAAAATGTTTTCCATTTTCTCTTTGGGGATACACCTTTTAAACACTTGATCATTACACCTTCTATACAAGAACAACTCATCCTAGTTGTTGTATTTCAAATTTGAGAAGAACTTCTTTTTGCAATTGTGATCCATTAAAGATGGGTAAACCTTGGCCACAAGGTAATTAACTATATTGACATACCATGGATTCCTTCCATTCACCATCAAACCTTTTAGGAACTCTTTGTTTATCGATACTAACTTTTGTACTTTATCCTTTGGCCTCTATCGCCTTGAATCATCAAATTGTTCAACACAGTGTTTTCACTCCCTTTTTATCCACAATTTCCTAATCAAATTCCTACATAAGTAAAATCCACCATATTATTCTTGGTTTTGCATCAATCTTAGATAACTCTTAGATAACAAATATTTCAATGCTGAATGATTGGTATGCTCAAATCACTTTTGCACCAATCAAATAAGAGTAGAATTTATCGAAAGCTAATACTACCACTAGTAGTTCTTTTTGGTAGTGGAATAATTCACTTAAGCATCATTTAAAGTTCTACGAATTGTATATTACATGGAATACTTTTTTCCTCTCTTGACACAAAGCCGCACCACTGGTATAATCACTTGTGTCGCACATTAACTCTGATGGTAAAGACCAATCAAATATAAGAATGACTAGCGTGGTACAAAGTGCTTTTTTTGACATATTAAAGGCATACAAAAATTAATCATTGAAATAAAATAGCAACATATTTTTGAAAAAAATCACATAAGGGTTTAGCAAAGTGAAAAGCTAGAAAAGCTTTAATAAAATGTCAATAGAAATCTGCATGTCCTATTGAACTTTGAAATACTTCCATGTTAAAAGGTGGCGGAAAATTTTCAATCACTTAAATTTTGGCTATATCAACCTCAATCTCCTTAGAAGAAATTTTGTGTCCCATACTATACCTTGAATAAAATGGTATTTTTTCCAATTCAAAGTTAGGTTAGTTTCTTCACATCTTTGTAAAATAATGATGCATTGTTAGCACAAAATAGTGTGATGGTGAATATGATGAATAACTTGACAAGGGCATTGGAGAATCTTAGAAGAGGGAATGCCCTGAACGCCATATGAACACTCCTCAAATGCCATTGGCGTGTGACTTTTATTTTGGTAATCACCCAATGGCCAATGTGAGGATCCTTTGGGAGGAATTAGCAATTGAACAACGTGTGTAACTAAGCTTCTTCATCAATTGTTCTACCAAATATTTTTGGAAACACCTATAACCCATCATGGAAGAACCACCTTAGATAATTTCTCATGGTGTGGTCAATCATCTCAAAATGTTCCTCACCAAAATTTCGGCAACCAAGCTTCATTATGAAGAACCTACCAACCAACTCATCAACGAAACCTTCCACTCATTTCTAAAGTTCCCAACCAAATACTTCCTATCAAAATAACCAACCAAACTCTTTTTATTAATCCGTAACCAATCTGAACAAATTCATAATAATCAAATTTCTCAAATAAAAGGGGATGATGTTTATGTTCAACTCGTAGAATTGAGAAGAGAGCTTGAAACCCAACGGAGAGAAAATAAAATCCTTAGGAGAGAACACGAGTCATTTGTAAGAAACCAAGGGGCTTCAACAAGGAATTTGGAAACTCAATTGGGACAAGTAGAAAGACAAGTCAATGAATGACCAAATGGAATACGTCCAAATAATACTCTTCCAAACCCAGTGGAACATTGCAATGCTATCACTTTATGGAGTGGACATGAGTTTATTTGGAAGAATGGAAGCACGAGGATTGAAAACCAAGTGAAAAACCTAAAATTGAAGGATGATGACATTCAAGTTGAAGCCAAAAGTATTGAGAACATTGAGAATGAAAAGAAAAAAGTCAAGTTTCCTAGGAAACGTGAGAAAGGGGAAGAACCTTTGCAATTACATCCTTCGGTGAAAATTCTTTTTCTACAAAGGATATTTGACCCTAGGAAGGAGGACAAGGAGAGCCAATTTGCCAAATTCCTTGAGATTTTCAAAAGCTTCTAGTTAATTTTTCTTTGGTTGATGCACTCACCAAAATGTCCCATTATGGCCAATTTATGAGAGAAATCTTGGCTAAAGAGACAAAATGCAATGATGAAGAAATAGTGTGCCTTAGTGCAAAATGTAGTGCTATTGTGCAAAGAAAGTTGCCACCCATGCTTAAATATTCTGACTGTTTCTCAATTCTGCTAATTATTGGGGATCATATCTTAAGTTGGTCACTACGAAATTTGGAAGCATGTATCAATGTGATGCTAAAGGCTGAATTAATATATAACAAATTGGGAATCACAAATGCTAATCCTACACAAGTCATTCTTTAATTGGTGGATATGAACGAGAGAAAACTTTATGGTATATTGGAGGATGTGTTAGTTCAAGTAGATAAGTTGGTTTTCTTGGTTTCTTAGTGCTCGAAATAGGAGATGATACCAGACTTCCGTTGATTTTCAGAAGACCCTTCTTGTCTACCACTCATGCCATGATTGATGTTAATCAAGGAAAGTTGAAACTTCAAGTTGAAAATGAATTCATTGAATTTATGCGTTTGAATCATATGATAATCTTCCAACTTGAAAGATTCTATGTTATCAACTCACTTGATACTCTTGTTGATAGGTTGAATGATAATGCATCAAAGATTAATAGAGGCAAGTACCCAAGATGGATGATAAGGGGAGGAATAACTCAAAAGAAAAACTACCGAACATTGATGTTAACACGAAGAAAATTCAAGTGGCGAAAACCAAGCCACGGAAAATAGTAATTTGATCGTGACAAAATGATGATGAACATGAAGAAAGGGTATTGCCAAGAGAAGTATAAAGTTGGTTGGGTTGGTCCTTTGACTGTCACTAATATTTTACAAAAAGGGTACATTAGCTTGAAAGATGGAGTTCAAGAGTTCATAGTTAATGAGAAAAAAGTAAAACTCTATCTATGGAAGCCAAAGGAAGAGGAATAAGTAACTGTTTACCTTACTACTACATGATAATTCCTTTACTATATTCAAGACAATGACTATAAATAAGCAATCTTGGAAGGTAACCCAAGCTTTATTTTAATATTTTTGTCCTTAATTTTAGTTGAATTTTATGTTTCTTAATGTTTAGTTTTGAGTAGTAATAATTTAGGGTTAACTAGGTTTAAGTTTGTTTGTTATGTTGCCAATAATTTTTGGAAGGGAAATGAGTGAAAATGTTCTTAACTTGATGTTTTTCTATGTTTGTAAGTGTTTGATGAAGAATGGGTATAAGCAGAGAAAAGACGGAAAAGATTTGGCTAAGTTTTGAAAAAGGGGCATGGTAGAAGTTTGAGTCCATGCCGCGGTAATGATGTGAACTTCCGAACAACCTATTTTTCACCCTCAGTTTGTGTCATAATATCAATTTGAGTGCAGTTTTTAGTACTGCAGTATTGAAACCCTACCAAAGAAAATTTTCAACTTGATACTACAGTATCAAAATTGGGCAAGTTCTTTTAAAAGGCCTTTTTAACCATTTTTTCTCCCATAAACCAAAACAAAAACCCTAGCTTCCTCTTCTTCCCTCTTGTCCCCTTTAAGAATGCCTTCTTCTTACTTCTAAAACTCCTAAATTCCATCAAAATCCAACACATCCGAACCCAAATCCTTCAATTTTAACATCAAAATTGGCATTCAAGCGGGGTTTTCACAATTTCAAGAAGGATTCTCAAGACTTCACAAGGTGACTCAAATCACTTCCTCCCAAAACACATCTTATTTGTACTCAAAGTCACATTTTTTCTTGTTTTTTATCACCATTTTTGGGTTGATTATGATAGAAATTTTGAACGCTACTTGGACTTTTTTTTTTGAATTCAGGATTGTGACTTTGTTAGTTGTTGGACAATTGATTTGAATTTTTTTTTTGTTGAATTGAATTGTTAGTTTGTTGAATTAAACTGTGGGTTTGTGAAAGTGAATTGGGGTTTTGTGAATTGTTAAATTGTGGGTTGTTTGGTGGAATTCCTTTGATTATATTGGGTGACTTTTGCTTAAACAATCATGACTAGAGGTGTTTTTAGGGAAAGCAGTGGTGCTTCATCTTTCGGAATGAAGAAGTGAAAAGTAGATGAAGGAACTAGTGGGGGGAGTTGAGCTTAATAATGAATCTCTATTTGTGAATGATAAGGCCAAGGAGCTATTTTAGGCCAATCAAATGCATGACTTAATTAGGGAGTGAGGGATTGATTTATCTAAGAATTGGGGACCATATGAGAGCATTAGGTTGGAGATAGAGGCACAATTGAAAGGAAGGCATTGAGAGCTATGTACTGTTTTGATAAAGCAGTTAAAATGGACTACACTAATCTAGTTAAGGAGTTTATAGAAACCTTTGTGAGTTGGAAGATGATAAGTGTAAAGTCTATGGTAAATTGGTGGAATTTTTTCGCTGAGAAAATTAATGCTTTTTACAATCTACCTTATGTTTCTAATTGTGAGTATAGAGAATTTATTGTGAGTGAAAAAGATGTAGAAGCAATCAGGAACCATCTTTTTTGTTGATAATGTGCAATGGACTATGAATGCAGCTGGGAATATTTATTTGAGGTTCCCTTGTAAGGGCCTCTAATTGTTACCAAAAATATAGTTTTATTTTGTGAGTTGTAAAATATATGAATGAGGTGTTGTGAGTATTATGGGATAAGGCATGCTTAGTTTATGACATTTTGGAATGCAAGCAAATCAACATTGTGAGGTTTATCTAGCAAGGCTTTCTAGTCAATGGGATATCGAGGCATCTTAGTTTTTATTTACCTAAATTGGTCTCATTTTTATGTTTGTGTTGATGCAGGATGTCCAATAAATTTTGTTGAACCTCAAACATTTGAAAGAGGTCATATAAACAAGGAGTATGTGCATAGCATGGTTTGGGAGTTCGACAAGCATCAAACCTTCGAACCCTCAATTCCACCAACTCTACATCCTCAGGCTCCTTAATTTGAATGCAAAGTGGAAACATCTTCAATGCATCTAAGATGGAGGAAGAAAGAAATAAGGTTCAAGGATTCTGGACCTACTGCCATATGGTGCTCCACCACAATTTAGCACTTCTCATTCAACAATTCCAAGACACCATGATAAGCACATGGAACCAACCAAGGCCACCTCTAGCTTGGCATTATGGGACACCCTGCGGGCAAGCATTTTATTCACCATATGAAGGGTCTATCCAAGGAGCACCAACAAGCAACAGTAGGAGGAGCAGGACCACATCAAGATCCAGTTGGTGGGCTTGGAGGAGATCAAGAGGATGATTTTGAAGAAGGTCCAAAAAGCATTGCAAAATTTCGAAGGCAACAGTGGAGCCAATGAAGATTTCAATGGAGTTGAGGAAGATGCTTCAGTGGCTTGTTTATGGAGAAGAGACCTATCCCTACATCTTTATTTCCCCAATTCCCCATTAGTTTTGGAGTCTTGAGTTTACAGAAATATTTTCACCCCTATTTCCTTGTAATTCTTTTAGTTTCTAGTACTTTTATTTTGCTTTATGGATAGTTACTTTTAGATAGTTTAGTTTTAAATAATTAGCTGAGGACGCTCTATCTTGATGATTGAATGGTGTGGTTGATTTTTGATGGGTTTCATGTGATGATTACTTGGTTTTGGTTATTCATGTTGATTTTCCTGATTTTAAATTTTAGTTGTTTGGTTGTGAGTAAGTCCTTCGGCTGATTTAACAGGACTTTACTCTTTATTATGCCTTATTATGCTTAGAATTAGTAGCATTATTATATGATTGTTCTAGTTTGGGTGAATGGTAGGATGAGTTGTACTCATCAATTGAATAATGAGCAATGGTAGGTTTGGTGGTATTATGTTTGAGACAATTGTTTGTTTTGGGAATGGTTTTTGTGTGTTTGTATATATGTGTTGGCGATTATTGGATAGAAAAAGAGTGATTAAGGTACTCGATGATGATAATTCATTTGCAATGAAATATGATTGTTATATTCTAATTAGGCATTTTAGATTTTTGGTATGTGTCGTGTTGGTTCTTTTGTGAATAAAAGATTTCAAAACCCATGCATTACCAAATTCAAAAAGTGAGGGAATCATGTTTGTAAACATATTCATTTGGAATATATTCTATTCATTTTCAAAAGTATTTTCCACTTACCTTAATATGTTTGACAAATTCTCTTCCTAAAACACCCTTCTTTTTTACTTGATAACCACACAAAAGGAGAGCCATTTTGGAAACATAAAAAGTTAAATTAAATTTGGTTACAATGTAGTCTAGAGTAATTTATTCATACAATAATAAGCATTAATAAAAAAGATAACCTACATTCTACGATCCTATTTCCCTCCTAAACTGCTTCTCTTCTGTGACCCTGGAATAAAAACAGTCATACCACTACCCATAACCACTACATTGCATGATTGAAGGAAAAAGTAGATATGATCCATTATCTTTTCATATTCCTTTATTCTCTCATAAAAAGAAAAAAAGAGGTGACGTACTACAATGGACAAGTCATTTTTTTTTATAGAAATAAATTTACTAACCATTAATAATTAATTAATGTTGCTGTCTAAAACTTAAAATAAGCCTTTTTCCATGATCAAAAATCTTGGATTAAATTTGATTTAATAAATATTAATGAAAAAATAAAAGCTGATTGAAGTTGATTAAAAGTTTGTACATATTACATGATTTAATAAATATTAATAGTTTCTTCCCAAAACACCTTTGTTTTAATAATTGATAACCACACAAGAGGAGGGCCATTTTGGAAACTTAAAAAGTTGAAATAACTTTGATTATAGTAATTCTAAAGTAATTTGTTACTTAAAATAAATAAATATTAATAAAAAAACCAACATTCTAGAAATTTCTCTTTTCATAAGAGACAGGGCAAGTAGATTGATATCAATGATGTGTATTGTAAACATTTCCTCTTCAATGTGTTGGAATACTAAAAATTAAAGGCTATTTTCAAAGACTTTGCTTCTACTTTTCTCATTTTTAAAAGCAATATTAATGGTTATTTCGAAAAAACAACATTTTTGTGATGTCGGAATCTCGTTCTAGCCTTATGATAAATTCTTAAGGCATATTTCAGAAAAACAACATTTGTGATACTAGAATCCCATACTCGCCTTATTTTTCCGATTCAACGGATCTTACCTCTTTGAAAGGGGTCAATAAAAGTGAAGATATGGACTAAGTTAAACTAACTTAACTTTTCGAAGGGCAAAACATTTTGTTTAACGGTTGTCAAACAAGGAAGAGGAGTAAAACATATCCAAGATCATATCTAAACTAATCACTCAAAAGACAGAATAACACTCCACTATGCAAGCATTACAAATGGCCTAATTCATTTCCAATTCACTTGAATATATTTTTCTAAAAGACTAGAAATTGCACACATGCTTTGCACGTGATATAATAGGAAAAGTATAGGTGCATAATAAATTATTTCTTTTTGTTAATTTCTTTGTCACAAGTTGTTTATAGTTTAACAGAGTATATCAATTTGAATATTTGTATTACTTATCAATTTGAATATTTGTATTACTTATGTACTGTAATAAAAGTCATAATGACTTAGCCTCGTGAGTTGTGAGAAAAATAATATATAAAATCATAGAGAAACCCAAAAAAATAGTTAATGATTAAAATCTTTTTCTTTAGTTTTTGAATTAATCTTTCATATATTATAATGTAATTTTTATTTCCTAAATTAAGCACACTTGGATGCAATAAGTGAAAAACAACACATATAATTTTATCATCTTCATACATGTGGAAGGTAAAAGTTTATGTTATAGAATTTGACTTGTGTATTTTATTGATTTCATTTTCTATTTTAATTATATATGTTTCTATTTCTCTCTATTAGTTTCTACTAAACTTCACTTATCTTGTTTTATTTAATATATATCTATATCTTCCTTTTCTCCCATCTTCGTGCTTTAGTCATGTCTGCCCTTCAATCTTTGACTAAATGGCATCCCAACCCTATTAATCGTTCTTTTGCCGATGTGGTTGTTTCAAAATCCCAACCGATTGACTTGGAAAAAACCCTTCATTTTCAAGGGTGAACCAGCTAGTTTTTTTCTCAAATGAGGACATTCAAAAGCTTTCTCTTCCATTTAAGCATGCTCTTATTGGTAAATTCAGCAAGGGAAAGACCTGGATCTAGAAGCCCTGCACTCTGAGTTTACTAAGATTGGCTTCATTGGTGGCTTCAAACTGGGCTTTCTCGAGTTTCAACATATCCTCATAAGGTTCGACCTCGAAGAGCATTATTTGGCTGTTGGTGTAATGGTTTCTGGACCACTAACGGTTTTGGCATGCGTATATTGGATCCAAATGGACTCCTAGTTTTTGGGTAAATGTTGAATTGTCGATTGTTCCGGTATGGATTTCCCTCAAATATTTGCTGAGTATTGATTTTGATAAAATGGCACTTTTCTCCAATGCACAATTGATCGACCTACTATTGAAAATTGATTCCTCTACTGCCACGATTAACCGTCCTAATGTGGCTTGGGTTTGTGTTGAATATGACGTTTTCAAGCCCTTGCCTACCAGAGTACACGTAGGTGAAGAGGATGATGGCTTTTGGCAATATGTGGAATATGGAGACTTGCCAGTCTATTGCAATTTTTGCTTTAGAGTGGGGCATTCTCGTTCATATTGTGTTCATGCTAATTCTCACCTGAAGTAGCCTTCTCCGGTTGACTCCCAACAGATGGCTCAAACGAAGAAAAACCCTAGTGGCCAAGCTAGGGTTTGGCAGCCCAAATCTACTTCTTTGACAAACCCAAGTAATTCTTCCAGGGTCACAAAAAAAAATCCCAATATACCCTTTGACAGAACGTTTCTAAGATAGTTCCCCCAATCATAGATTAACAAGCTTTGATTGAACCTGCTTCAGCCAATTCAAATTGTTTGATTATTCCTCTAATCGATGGGGTAGGGTTTTTGTCCCAAGAGCCAGCCCATCACTCAGTTGATCAGCCTCTACCCATCACTAACAAGTTGCCTGAGCAGATAGATGTCGTTGCTGAGAAGTTGTTGGAGTATCAGTCGCTTGATCGGGTGGAGCTGGATGATGTTGTTGAGGATACCAATTTGGACGTTGACCCTTGCATGGAAAGATAGAACGATGATTCTAGCAAGTCTTGTGTGACTCATGACCTGATTGATGATCGTCAAGTAAGACTTCGGCCATGTCAAAAGACAACATGTAGTTGGTGATGAAGGGGTCCTTGGTGGGACATTATCCAACCGTTCACGTATTGTTCAACCACTACAATACCGGGATAGTGTTTTCTAACAACTCAAGCAGTTTGGAAGAGCTTTGAATGCAAAATTTAGTTCTAATGTTTCCTTGCAATTGCTGCAAGCTGAATTCACTCCTAAATGTCCCCAAGGTAAGAACAGACAATTTCTTGTAGTACGAAAACTATCGTCTTACTAGGCAGATGAATTACCTCAATATAATTTCCCTTTTCCCCTCTAATAATTAATGCAATGATTTGGAATGCTCAGGGAATTGGTAATAAAGCTACCAAAAGAAAAGCTAAATAGCTTATTCGCATGCATAACATTAATTTTATCTAGATGTTTGAAGACGTTGGAGGCTCAAAAGTTTGATAAATTCGTATTCGGCTTGGTTTTCAGTTTGGTATGTTCTAAATCTAACAAAATTTGGGTATTCTGAAAGCCTCATTTTCAAGCTTTTCCTCAATTTAATCATGATCAGCTGCATCATCTTTTCGTTAAACATGACATGTGGGACTATTCTATATTTTGTTCTTATGTGTATGCTAAGTCCACTAGGGCCGATAGGACGGTTTTGTGGGACCAACTTTGCCTTTTATCTGGAGTTCTAACTTTGGTCCTTGGATGGTGTCTAGTGATTTCAATGTTATTTCTTTGATTGATGAATATCTAGGGTTTTACCTGCAGAATATTTAAGCAGTCCAGTATTTCAATGGAACTATTTTTGCTTGTTATGGAGATCCCTTTCTATTGGGATAATTTCACTTGGACGGGGGTTATCCATAGACGTGGTATCTGGAAATGGCTGGACAGGTCTCTATATAATTTTCATTGCTTCAATCTCTTGCCGAATGTCTCCGTTACCTATCTTAATTAAGCAGCTTCAGGATCATACTCCATTGTTATTAGGGTTTAATTACACTAAGTTCGACGGTCCTAAGCCTTTTTGGTTCCAGTCTATGTGGCCTAAGCACGGGTAGTTTTTAACAGTGGTCGGTGATAATTGGATTTTGCCTATTCGGGCCAAGGGTATGTTGGCTTTCTTTCTGAAGCTCAGATGGCTCAAAAGGAGTGGAGAAAGAATGGAACAAATCCCAATTTGGCAATATATATTTATTTCTTCTATGGAGGTTGAGGGGAAGGTGAAAGCTTTGGAAGAAGTTTATGAGAGCAGTTCTTTGATCAGATTCCTTCCTTGGAAAATCTTCATGAAGCCCAAGCACACCTCCTACATCATCTTAGCTTGGATAAAACTTTTTGGTGATAAAAAAGCTAGGGTGAAATGGATCAAGGAGGGTGACATAGAAACACACCTTTCTTCCACGCAATTGTTAATAAAAAAAGGTCATCTTCTTTCATACATCAAACTATAGAATCGGCAGGCAATTGGGTTGACTCTTTTGAAGATATTCAAGGAGAGGGTATTCATTATTTCCAACATATCTTTATTTTTGAGCAGTTTGACTGTGCAGCTGCCAATGAACTACTTATTCATGTCCCTCAAATTTTCTTGGCTAAGGAAAATATAGCATTGGTGGACGGGGTATAGGGACGTGGTATTTCAGTTGGATCGTGATAGTTCTGCTAGTTCGGATGGTTTTTTTGGAGCATTTTTTCATTCTTCAAGGAATATTATTGGTCTGGATGTTCATAAGGCTGTCTTGGATTTCTTCACTGAAGGGGTTATTCCTAGAGCTATCTCTAGTTCCTTCTTGTTTTTGATCCCTAAAAAGCCTAAGCCTAGCACTATTGGGGACTTTCGTTCCATATCTCTATGCAACTTCATAAATAAATTTTTCACTAGGCTTCTGGCAAACCGTGTAGCCCTTTTGCTTCCTCGGATCCTCTCTGAGGAACAAGTCAGTTAAGTTAAGATGAGATCGCGAGCAAATAATGTCTTACTCGCCCAAGAAATGGTTCAATCCTTGGACAGGAAAACTGGTGGTTTGAACATGGTGATAAAATTGGACATGGTCAAAGCATTTGTTTGAGTTTTGTGGGGTTTCTTGGAGGCGTTTCTCATGAAGTTAGTTTTTTTTCACTAACTGTATCTGGCTCATTTTGGGGAATCATCGTTACAGCTAGTTTTCTTTACTTATTCATGGACAAAAGTTTTGGGTTTTTCCAATCAACTAGTGTAGGCATTAAGTGATAAGTCTAAAAATTTGGGAATAATTTATTTACTATGAACCCTAATTTGATGTTTTGTAACCGTAATTTTAGGTGTTTTGCGTGTGTTTTAGGATTATTAGTTTAAAATTAGGTTTTGTGTGTTTTGATGTGTATTAGTGATTTTTAGTGTTAAATTTGTGTTAAAATTATGTTAGTAATGTTAGTTTATTTGTGTTGTGCAGGAAAGGATAATTTTGGAAGTTCCAAAGTGGAGATTTTCTTTTTTGAACAACGGAAAAAAAAAAAGGGATAAAGCCAAGCTTATTTGAGCCTGGCCAAATTTCACTTTGGTAGTGGAGATCCTTGCTGTAGCAAGGATAAATTGTGATGCAGCAAGGCTTAAGCAAAGATGGCAGGAGCAAAGTCAAACGTGGGCCACATCAAGGGTACAAGGATTATGATTGCATCAAGGATCCTAACGTGCAAAAGCTAGCAAGAGTCCAAACGCGTGTGGGCCATAAGTTGATTATTTGAAAGAAAAATCCACATACTCCTATAAATAGCCCTTTTCCCTCATAAGTTAGTATTAGAGAATTAGAGAGAGAATTAGGTTTTAGGTATTTTTGAGAGTAGCTTCTAGGGTTCTCTCTGTACAATTTTATATTTCTCGCTTTAATTTCTTTAGTTCTTTTTAATTTTCGATTTCAAGAATTTGTTCGAGATTCATTACAATTCGTGTTTTTAGATTCATGGATTCTCTGGAGAACCTGTGACAATCTTCGGAGGGTTTGAGTATGCTTTATTATTCATTAGTTAATTATTTTTATTTCAATTTAGCCATTTAATTATTTAATTACTTTTTTCCTAATTTAGTTAATTTTAATTTAGGATTAATTCTTAGTTTAATTTGGTCATTTATTTTAATTTGGTTTCGTTAGATTTTCAATTAATTCTAGTTAGGGTTTTTGTCAATTAATTATGTCATAGTTAAATTAGTTATTTCGTAGTTTAATTCATGCAAATTTATTTTCTGTAAATTATCTTCTAGGGTTAGTTAGTTTATTAATTTATTTTTTATATAAAAAAAATCCAAAAATAATTATTTTCGAGTTGTGATATTCTAAATAGTTATTGATACTAAGTATTCGGTAATTGACCAATTTGATCCTCGTGGAAATGATCCTTATTACCTATATACTAATACCCAACCTGTGAACTTGCGGAAACATTTGTTAGTACGTAGTTAATTTGTGAATTTAGGGTTTGACACGTATCTAGTTTTTGGCGCCGTTGCCAGGGATCAAATCTTTATGCAATATGGAGTTTCTTAGTATTATTGCTAATTTAGATTTTTTTTTATTTTCTGTTTAATTTCTTCTCATTTTCTTTCTGTGATTTTATTTTATTCCTTGTTCTTTTAAATTTTCTGCAATGGTACGTTTAACTTGTGTTCTAGTGTTGTTTTATAGTTTATGACCCTTGGTGATAAAAAGCTACTTCCACTTGATTTGGAAATAGAAAGAACTCTACGTGGGTTACAGAAACAAAAGAAACAACAAGAGGACCAAGAAAAATTTGCCTTGGCCAATTTGAATGCACCAAGGAACTAGGATATTCCCAGGAATGAAGATGAGGAGGAAAATGTGAATGGGAACGGGAACGGTAATAGACAGCGATTGTTGAGGGATTATACTAGACCCACTTTTGATGGAACTAATTCTAGTATTACCAGACCTGCCATCCAAGCGAATAATTTTGAAATCAGGCCAGCTCTAATTTAGATGCTTCAAACTCATGCCATGTTTGGAGGTGGAGCAACCGAAGATCCACATGCCCATTTGAGAAATTTTGAAGAGATTATTAGCATTTTCAGATATAATGGGGTTTCACCAGATGCAGTCCGAATGATGGCTTTTTCTTTCTCTTTAAGGGATAAAGCCAAATGGTGGTTACAAAGTTGCGATGAAGGAACATTCATGACTTGGGAGGAACTTGCTCAAGGTTTTATAACTAAATTCTTTCCTCCCTCCAAAACTGCAAAGTTGAGGAATGATCTAGAAAATCAAGTCATTCAAATAGGATGTTGGAGAAGGCCTCGGCGAAGCTTGGGAAAGATATAGGGATCTATTCAGACGTTGCCCACATCATGGCATTCCACTGTGGATGCGAGTGCAAACCTTCTACATTGGGTTACATATTGAAACCAAGACAATGGTGGATGCTGCTGCAGGAGGATCTTTATCATAAAAAACACTCAAGGAGGCCTAAAGTGTCACGCCCCAAAAACGGGACCGTAACACGCCGCGCTAATGGTACACCAGACCAAAGCGCAAGGCACAAACGAACAAAGCAACAAACTTAACCGCAATGTAATAGAACCATCAAACCATTTCTTAACTATAAAACCGAATATTTCATTAAACACAAAAATACGAATTACAAAATTTCTTCTTATTCAAAAGATGCTACAACAAAAACAAAGTTCATCAATACAAAACCTATCTAATACACTACCCCTCTCCAAACAAAAGAGAAGCTTGGAAGATTATCCGCAGAGTCCTGACTCCCCTTACCAGTAATGTGGAATCTGGAGACAATCTAAAAGCTGCTAACGCGGTGGAGAGTCAAAAACGAGCACCTAATCTGAAAAATTATAAATCATGTGGGCTGAACATAACTAGCTCAGTGGATATCATAAAAGCGCTTCAAATGGGGCCAAGCATTTCGATAAAATGAAAACATAAAGATAATAACATTTGTGAAAACCATAGTCATGAAGCAGTTTCTAAAATGTCTCATGCCATTTAAACGTCAGGCATGTCCAAAACATAGCCAAAAAGATCCATTCATTTCAAAACATAGCTAAAATGTCTCATGCCATTTAAACGTCAGGTATGTCCAAAACATAGCCAAATACTAGCTAAATATTTNTGACCGGGAGGTCAAGTTATCCCATCACAAGACACCGTAGTCAAATAGTTCATAACAGTCATAGCAGTCACCATGGCGTCCCATGGATGACTATAGAACCGGTTCTCCACAATTCACACATTTCTAAACACATCCAAAATTATATACCTCGGTCACCTATGAGCCAAAACAGTCATAAAATGCTTTCATATCAAAAGAGTTTGCAAACATATTAATTGATTAACATAAAATAGCTTGGTCCCGATTTCATATATAATAATTCCAAAACTTGGTAAAAGTGCAGTTCCAAACATCATACTCATTTTAAAATCCATCCAAACATATTTCGAAAGTCGTTAAACAAAATACAAGTGGAAGAGGGTCTATGTTACCCACCTATCAAAGCAAAAACTGCACAATGATCACTGAACGCGATCGCCGGCGGTAGGTGGCGTGGTACCTAAAACAGATGTAAGAGGACTCTTAGAAGTGATGTAGAAGTTAAAGAATGACTAGGGAAGCGAAGTTTTCCACGTGAAACGATAGAAAACAATTTTAGATGTGTTTGGAAAAATGATCTTTTACACAATTAACTGATGTACAAAATTCTCGGACGCATTCCACCATCCCAGTCAAAACACTTAGTTAACCCTCAAATTCGTATTACCTAGATTAGGAGATAATAAGCTCATTTTTCAAGAAAAACCGAAAAACTTCGCCTCCCTAGGCTATAATTAGGCTATCCTCCCTGCCAATAAAATCCAATTCCAAGGTATTCAAGGGACCTTGGTTACAACCCAACTCAAAACAACATATTCAACCAACCAACAAAATCCATTTCCAAGGTATTCAAGGGACCTTGGTTACAACCCAACTCAAAACAACATATTCAACCAACCAACAAAATCCATAAACGGAAAGATTCACTGGAGCAATAGCCGGGACTATATCAATAGCATTCCACAACAATGGAAAACACCTAAAACCATCAAAAGATCATTAAAGACCCTTTAAACATAACCAATTATCCAAATTATCCTAGTTGCGCCAAACTTCCGCTTACTTACAAAATGAAGGGAAATCAATTCCACTTGGTTTCAAGTCTCAACTCCTATCCAAACTAACCTTAAAACACTCTTAAAACATCATTAAAAGCATAAACATAAGCATTCATAGCATAACATTCTAGGGCACATATGGAAGACAAAACCCTAACTCATAATCTTAAAATTTGTAATCTAACCATGGAAAGTTGTTAAAAATCAATCCCAATCACTTCCCAACCTCCAAAACACTAAAAACAACCCATAACATACATAAATCAACACATATAAGGCTGCAAAGAGGGTTTTCTCAGCCATAAAGAATCCTACAAAACTTGAAATTAAAGCTTGGATCATAAAGCCCATAAGCCAAAAATGCTAAAATACAAAAAAAATCTTACCTTACAAGTGATTTCTACTTGAAATCCAAGAAAATTTTCGGGGAAAATGGAGGAAGAGGAGTTCAGATGTGCTAAGAAGAAATGAGGAAGAAACAACAAGAAGAAGACTTAGTAAAACTTCCAAAGTTGACCCAAATAGTACCCAAGTTGACCAAATAGTCTCCAAGTTGACTATTTGACCCAAAAACTAATTTTTTTGCTACTAAATTAACATTATAAATCAGCCATCAAACAACACTCACACACCACAATGCACTAATTATACTTAGTCCAACTTTGACCCGTTTACCCAGACAGTTGGTACTTCCACTTATTCAATTTTTTCGTGTTTTCAAGGGCAAATAGTTGAAGTACTTTATGACTAATGATAATATGAAAAATATTTTAAACCAATTAAAATCAAAGAACAAGGCTATTAAAATACTGGGTTTCACATAAAGAATGTTGAATATGATGGCATCTAATTACTATCAGATAGCAGCTATTCAACCAATTCAACAAGCTAGGAGGGGAGTGCTAAATCTTGGTCAAACTGATACCATCTTAGCTCAAAATAAAATGTTGACATCTTTGGTGGCGAACTTGACAAAAACCCTTGGTAATTTGAATGTCAATTCAGTAGCTTCATCCTCGTCAACTCAAACTATTTGTGAACTATGTGGAGGAAATCATGAGCTTAATCAGTGTGGATTTGAAGAGTCATCCTGCCAAGAACAAGCCCAATTTGTCAACAACTGGCAGTTCAATCCAAGGCCTCAAAATAATCCATATTCCAACACTTACAATCTAGGGTAGAGGAATCAACCCAACCATCAGCCAAACAACTTTTGTTTTCAGCCTAATTACCCACAAGCCAAAATCTCATAATCTAGACCAACCGCTAATCTTAACCCTCAAAATCAACACACCAATCGTTTCGGCCACCTTAAAACCAATCACAAAATCCAAAGCAACATTCCAATAGCCCCAACAACCAAACCAAGGTCAAATTTCTCAGAGTATAGAAGATATGTTTGCTCAATTCCTGAGGATTCATGAAACATCAATGAGAAATCATGAAACATCCATTAGAAACTTGGAGAACCATATGGGCCAGATAGCTAGACAATTCACCCTTCTTCTAACAGACCTCAAGGTCCCATGCCAAGTGATACTATTCCCAACCCACGAGATGGTAACCACAGGGAACATGTTGTTGGTCCCAAAGCAATCTAAGAAGGGTGAATTAGGTTTCTAAAAATGCTTTTAGAAATATTATAATTTTCCAAATAAAAATTGATATAATAGAATCAATGAAACAGTGAAGTAAGAAAGAGAGAAAATTAAACAGCCAACACTTCCAAGCTAGCAAGCTTGAAGTATCAAATCACTAGAATGCTTTACACACTTGGTGAGCCAATAATCTTTACAAAGTAGAGAAATTCTTACTCACACTAAAACTCTTTTAGTTAAGCCAAGAATTTTACGTACAACCACACTTTCGTACAAGATTATTACTCCACTCAAAATTGAATTGCACTCTAAACTGCACACAAATACAATAAAGCACTATAGCCAATTTGTACTAAAATTGCTCTTTTCTAAGGCTTGTATTCAATGTATTAGATGGTTTTTACAGAAAGATATGAAAGTAGTTATTTATAAGAGCAATAAATGGTGGTTGCAACTACTTCCTAACGGCTAAATAATAAATGCACAAAAAGTAGCCATTGGAGTTTCGGAAGTCCGAGATAAGTAGGATGCGTCCGGTCTCCATGCAGTTGGTGAAGAACTTCGTTCGGACGTTCGTGCATGCATCAGTTCTATCATCCAAATGGAGCTTCGGACAGTCATGTCCGTCCTATAGAGACTTCGTTTGGACAGTTGTGTGCGTCCATTGGAGAAGCAGTAGGATCCTTTCTTTCTAACTGTTTGTTCGGATGGTGGAATGCGTCCGAGAAGCTTGACATAGTTTGGATGGTACAGTGCGTCCGAAAACCCTGTCTCTAGCAAAACAAGTAACAGACCTGCAAAACTTGTTTACAGAGTTAAGTGCTTATGTCATCATCAAAATAAGGTTTGGAAAACGTCAATCTTCCCCTTTTTGATGATGACAAACATTCAAGGAATAATTATGTAAAATCAATTAGAATAGTACTATGAGTGATGACCAATCATTTTGCAGTATAAATTACTAATCCCCCTGTTTGACATCATCAAACAAAGCTCCCCCTAAGAACGTGCAAACATTCAATAGAAATAGCACAAAAAAAAAGGATAAAGCCCAAATATTCAATAGGACTAGTTTAAAGTAATACATAAAATGGTAAATCTGAGAGCAAAACAGAGAAATGCCAAAAACTAAAAAATAGATTATTAAAGGAACTAATTCGAGTCATTTTTCTTCTTGGAGCGCTTTTCGATCTTTTGGCGTTTGGAAGGAGCATCATCATCAGTAGCCTCACTGTCTTCAACTTTTTCAGTACAGCGTTGCATGATGAAATTGAACGTGTCGTCAACATCCTCATCGTCGCCTTCATGTTCATTGGTAGAACCTTGGTTATTTGCGTCTTCTTCATCGTCCTCACAAACATCCCCATCTTCAGCATTGTCATCACTGTCGGAAGAGGAGTCGAGTGGATATTGTGATTGAATGTTGGCAAATTGAAATGTCCTGAGCTGAAGCAGATATGCCTAGGCTAAGTGTCTCTTAGAGAACCACCTGACGAGTTTCAAGTCGCTTCAACTTACAATTAGTGCGATGTTGAAACGAACTGACTTGAGTGCTCAAGGAAGTGAGAAGACCACAGATATGAGAAAGTGAGGGTTCAGAGGATGATGGATGAGGATCATGGAATGGTGGAGGTGTTTAAGGAGGAGGAGAATGTGAAATTGCCAAACCAGAGGTAGAGGCCTAGAATTTTGAACGTTCAATATCAAAAGCAGCCTTAGTTAACCATTGATCATTGAAAAAATGGAGGCCTTTACGTTCAATATAAGATTTGTTGAAATAAGGGGGAAATTGTTTTGTTGCCACTGAAGGGGACATCAAGGAAATCAAACACTTTGGTGGGAAATTTTCCAAAAGGAATGTTCCTACAGGGAGCAAAAGAGATACCCAAACTCAAGAGGAATGCCCTTGAAAACACAAAAAAATAAGTAAAGATGCATTTTTTCGGGCCTCAGTGCGATGCCCATCGGTTGGTAACGGCAAATTCGTGACAAGTGTGTACAGAATGTTTAGTTTAGGAGTTAGCAATGTGGTTTTGGCTTCTGAGACCTATTTGTAATTGATGTTAAAAATAGCTCTGACCTCATCAATGTCAAAACGAGTATCAATAGCAGGCCATTTATCTAAAGAAAAGAAATAGGAGAAATCATTTGGATTTGAGACTTCACATTCAAAAATAGTGTTGATGATGTTGGAGGAAATCTCAAGATTGATGCTGTTTACACGAGAAATTAATATGCGAATAGTGGGGCCTTTCCGAAGATTGGCTGTGAATTGAAGCACCATGTCATGATACACGGGTAAATCAATACGCACTAGGTGACCCCAATTTTGTTTTTCAAAGTATGATTTCACAATGGGAAGATTATATTCATCAAAAAGACTCTGAGAAGTAGAACGTTGAACGATTATAGACTAGCTCAGAAGAGATGTATACCGTTTGATGCCTTGGCATCGATGCTTCATAGAATTTTGGTAAGGTTGGATTTGAGGAGACATGAGGATTAGCAGATGATTCCCCACGCACCGGAGCTTTCCCTTTTGTTTTTCGTCCACGAGTTGCTATAAGAGAGCCTCCACGGGATTTAACCATTGTAAATGAAAGGAAGAAAGAGGAAAAAAATGATTATTTTTTGAAAGGTTGGTGGGAATTTGATGAAATGAGATGGTAGATGGGTGGAATTAGGAACAATAATGATGATGAATATGTTGGAAATGACAAATTTCCAAACAATTTGTGGAGAGAATGAAGAAATTTGGAGGAGATGTTGGAGAAAAATTTTTGCCAGAGAGGGTTTCGGGGGTTAGGGTGAGTCCGAAATGGGGGAAAATGGACGGTTTTAATCGAACAGGGAGATCGTTCGGACGGCCGATGGAATAGCCAGTGCGTCCGATGTTCTTTTGGGCGATGGTAAGCGTCCGGAAGAATTCCAGAGAATGAGTGAAGAAATTGAATAGCGTTCGGATGATTATAAGCGTCCGAGAGAGGAGGTTTTCGGACGATAGAGAGCGTCCGAAAGATAGTGTTGTTCGGACGATCTAGTGCGTCCAAACGAAGAGATAATGCCAAATTCTTCTGTAAAATTCCCAAACATTTTCTGAGAGATTCAAAGCGATCTAGAGACAAGGGTTTTGTAAAAATATCAGCTAGTTGATATGAAGTAGGCACAAAATCAACACGAATTTCCTTTTTACAAACAAGATCTCTAATAAAATGATGCTTAACATCAATGTGTTTGGTTTTAGAGTGCATAACAGGATTTTTTGTGAGATTAATTGTACTAGTGTTGTCACACTTTATAGGCACACAATCGAAAGCAATACCAAAATCTTTCAGAGTGTGTTTCATCCAAAGAAGTTGAGCACAACAATTTTCAGCAGCAATGTATTCAGCTTCAGCCGTAGAAAGAGAAATAGAATTTTGTTTTTTGCTAAACCAAGACACAAGACAATTTCCCAGGAAATGACATATACCACTGGTACTGATTTTCTATCAATTTACACCCAGCAAAGTCAGCGTCAGAATAACTAATTAAATCAAATGTAGAGGAATTTGGATACCACAAGCCAAAATTTTGTACCCTTCAAATATCTAAAAATTCTTTTTACAACTATCAAGTGCGATTCTTTGGGACAAGATTGAAATCTAGCACATAAACAAATAGCAAACATAATATCTGGTCTACTGGATGTTAAGTAAAGTAGGCTTCCGATCATACCTCTATAGTGTTTTTCATCAACAACATTACCTCATTTGTCTTTATCAAGTTTGGTTGAAGTGCACATAGGCGTACCAACTTGTTTTCAATCTTCCATTCCAAATGATTTGAAGGACAGATACTTTGTATACTTGATTTGTGTAATAAACGTTCCTTCCTTTTTTTGGTGAACTTGTAGTCAGAGGAAAAATTGTAACTTGCCCATCATACTCATCTCAAACTCTTTTTGCATTAAATGTGAAAAGTCCTTGCACAAACTTTCATTAGTTGCTCCAATAAATAATATCATCAACATAAATTTGAACAATTAACAACTCATTTAAATCTATTTTTGTAAAAGGGTGGTGTCAACTACACCTCTTTTAAATCCATTTTCAATCAAGAAACCACTTAATCTTTCATACCAAGCTCTTGGAGCTTGTTTCAAACCATATAAAGCTTTAGAGAGTTTGAAAACATGATTTGGAAGATTTTTATTTTCAAAGTCCGGAGGTTGTTCAATGAAAACTTCTTGATCGATAAAACCATTTAAAAATGCGCTTTTGAATCCATTTGAAATAATTTGAAATCATTGAAACATGCAAAAGCGAGAAACATGCGAATGGATTCTAATCTAGCCACGGGTGCGAAGGTTTCATCAAAGTCAATACCTTCTTCTTGAGTATAACCTTTTGCAACAAGTCTAGCTTTGTTTCTTATGATTTCACCTTTGTCATTTAATTTGTTTCTAAAGACCCATTTTGTTCCAATTACAGGATGAGAAGATGGTCTTTCAACACAAGGTCCATACGTTATTTTTCTCAAATTGACTAAGTTCATCTTGCATGGCATTAACCCAAGATTCATCATTCAAAGCAACATCTACATGTTTAGGTCCAATGTGAGAAAGTAATGCACAATTACTATTCAAAGGTTTATGAGAACGAGTAGTTACCCGTCGGATAGATCACCTATGATTAAATCTTAAGGGTGACTAGAGACGAATTTCCAAGCTTTCGGAAGATCTTTTGGAGCATCCTCGTTCTTTTCTTTTTCATCATATATTTGATGGTCGTTGACATCATTGGTTGATGTGATCTCTTGATGATCTTCATGAATAGTGAGCTTTTCGATCTCCTTTAGAATACCTACATCTTCATCTTCGCACAAATTCGTTGAGATAACATCATTAGCTTCATCAAATGTAACATGCACAACTTCTTCAATCAAGAGCGTTCTTCTATTGTAAACTCGGTATGCTTTCTTGTCACTAGAATATCCTAGAAAAATTCCTTTATGCCGATTGTTTGTTAAATTTTCCAAGGTTTTCTTTGATTTTTAAAATAAAACATTTGCAACCAAAAACTTTGAAATAGCTCACAACGGATTTTTTACAAATAAGGAGTTCATAAGGAGTTTTGTTTAAAAAGGATCTTAATAAAACTCGATTCATGACATAACAAGCCGTGTTAACAGCTTCGGCCCAAAAGTAATGTGGTAAGTCGCATTCGCTAATCATAGTTCTAGCAGTTTCTTGAAGAGTCCTATTTTACCTTTCAACAACACCATTTTGTTGAGGGACTCTAACAACTGAAAATTCATGAAAAATACCGTTGTGATCACAAAAATCGGGAAAACCTCCAAATTTAAATTCGGCACCATTGTCACTTCTTAAACGAATGATTTTTAAATTCAATAAATTTTGAATTTTGGAAAACAATTTTACAAATTTTTCAAAAGCCTCATTTTTGTGAACAAGAAATAATACCCAAGTGTACCTAGAATAGTCATCTACAATAACAAGTCAGGCATAGTAGCAACCACCAAGACTAGCATGTTGAGTAGGTCCAAATAAGTCTAAATGCAACAATTCTAAAGGTTTATGAGTGGACACAAAATTCTTTGGTTTAAAAGAAACTTTGACTTGTTTACCAAATTGGCATGCATCGCAAATTTTGTTTTTCAAAAATTTTAGTTTTGGCAAACCTATTACCAAATCCTTTTTAGCAAGTTTTTCAATCAAATCCATGTTAAAATGACAAAGTCTTCTATGCCAAAGCCAAGGATCATCTATGGAAGCGGTAAGACATTTTACATTGCTATTGCTAATTTTATCAAGATGAATCACATAAACATCATTGTGCCTAGTGCCCTTGAATAAAACAACATGATTTTTATCTAGGATAAGACATTCATGCTTGGTAAAAAATGCATATAAATTTTTATCACAAAGTTGACTTACACTTAATAAATTATAGTTCAAATTGTCAACAAGAAGCACATTCTTAATCAAGGTTTCACCAATTTTCTTGACGTACATCACCAATGCCGATTGATTTTGCTTTATTGTTGTCTCCAAATGTGACTTTTACAAGAGTTTTTGGCTATGAGATTTGAGAAGAGAGAAGCATCACCCATCATGTGCCTTGAACATCCACTATCTATGAACCACTTAGCATTGTTGGTGATGTTAAGTACCTACACAATAAATCAATTGATAACTTTTGGTACCCACGTTTTCTTGGGTCCATTTGAGTTAGTGAAATCAATCCATGCAACTTTCATTCCATTTCATTCTTCTTGACATAACACATATTCTTAACATGTCCATGTTGTTGGCAATATCTACAAATAGTGTTTTTATTTCGATATAAAGATGATTTTGAATTTACAAAACACAAGTCATCCCTTCTAAACATGAGCAAATTTTTGTTGATTAATACATTTCTATTTCTTTTCAAATCAACAACATTTTCTTTCTTTCTAGTCAAGAGAACATCCAAATCATCCAATCTTTTCTTCATGGAGGCTTGTGTCTTCTTCCTTGACCTTTGATCTCACATGCATTCTTTTCTTCAAGTCACAATTTTCTTGTGATAGCCTATTATTTTCATTCACAAGTTTAAACTTAGCATTCAATAAAGCATTTGATTTCTTCACTAACTCCTTATTTCTAGCATATGATTCCTTTAAACTATCATGCAATTTGAAAATGAAAGCTTCAAGATCACTTTCATCATTTTCATTATTAGAGTCATAGTTAGAATTTACAGATCATCTCCAATGGCCATAAAGGCCATTTGTGCCGACTCCATTTCTTCTTCGACTTCTCCTTCGGAATTGCAATCATCCCATGTGATTTGAAAGTTATTGAATCTAGGTTTTCTTCCTTCCTTCTTTTTCTTGGAAGGGCACTCATTTGCAAAGTGTCCGAGTTGACCACATTCAAAACATTTTTCATTTTGCTTCTTCATTTCAAGCCTTGTCTTTCCTTTGAAATTATTTGAATTTGTAGCTCCACCTCTTCTCATTCTTCCAAGTTTGTTGATGTAATGTTTAAGAAATCCTTTGGTGATGAGTGCAAGATCTCCTTCATCTTCTAGATTGATGGAGCTATTTTCATCCTCTTCTTGAGAGGTCTTTAGAGCAATGCTCCTTCTTGGCCTTGCTTCTTCATCATCCACCACTTTGGCCTTCAACTTCAATTCATAAGATGTACGAGAATTGATTAGCGATTTGAATAGGCATTGAATTTAAATTCTTGGCTTCCTCAATAGCAATTGTTTGGGCATCCCATTCTTTGGATAGAGCATTTAGGATTTTTCTATTTTTTTCACCCAAAGAATACTCCTTACCCAAGGCTTCATGATCCTTAATGATGTCATTGAACCTACAATACATTTTGTCAATATTTTCATGTGGTTCCATCTTTAAGGACTCATACTTGGCAACAAGTAAGGATTTCTTTTGCTCACGAACATCGTCGCTCCCTTCATGGATTTCCTTCAATTTATCCCAGATTTCTTTACCCGAAATGCATCTACCCTTCATGCAATTTGATTCATTTGCATCGAAGGCATTATATAGCACACTCATGGCTTTTGCATTTAACGTCAAGTTTGCCTTGTCTTGTGGAGTGAGCTCATCCCTTGTCTTTTCTCTTCTTCTATTTGTGTGATCATCAATGATAGTAGCTTCAAAAGGACCTTAATTGACAACATACCACAAGCCAATATCAATAGATTGCAAAAATATTTTTATTCTATCTCTCCAACTAATAAAATTTTCCCCATTAAACATATGGGGCCTAGTAACGGATTGACCCTCAAAAAATAGAGCATTGTTGGTTGCCATAATAGTTCTTTTCTCAAAAGTAGTTTAAGCAATAAAATGAGACCAAGCTCTGATACCAATTGTTGGTCCCAAAGCAACCTAAGAGGGGGGGTGAAGTAGGTTTCTAAAAATGCTTTTAGAAATATTAAGATTTTCCAAATAAAAATTGATATAATAGAATCAATGAAACAGTGAAGTAAGAAATAGAGAAAATTATTAAACAGCCAACACTTCCAAGCTAGCAAGTTTGAAGTATCAAATCACTAGAATGCTTCACAGACTTGGTGAACCAATAATCTTTACAAAGTAGAGAAATTCTTGCTCACACTAAAACTCTTTTAGTTAAGCCAAGAATTTTACGTACAACCACACTTTCGTACAAGATTATTACTCCACTCAACATTGAATTGCACTCTAAAATACTCTTTTCTAAGGCTTGTATTCAATGTATTAGATGGTTTTTATAAAATATCAAAGCAGTTATTTATAAAAGCAATAAATGGTGGTTGCAACTACTTCTTAACACATCAATTAAAAATGTATAAGAGCTGTCTCTTATACACATTCGGATGTGTCAAGAGAATGCGTCCGACACAGTGTCCGATCTCCATGTAGTTGGTGAAGAACTTCATTCAGACGTCCGTGCATCCGTCAATTCCATCGTCTGAATGGAGCGTCGGACGGTTATGTCCATCCGATAAAGACTTCGTTCGGACAGTCTAGATCGTGTGTGCGTCTGTTAGAGAAGTAGTAGGATCCTTGCTTTCTACCTGTTTGTTCGAACGGTGGAATGCGTCCGAGAAGCTTGACATAGTTCGGAAGGTACAGTGCGCCCGAAAACCCTGTCTCCAGGAAAACAAGTAACAGACCTGCAAAACTGGTTTACAGAGTTAAGTGCATATGTCATCATCAAAATAAGGTTTGGAAAACATCACATGCCAAATCTGTCGTCTCACTTGATCACAATAAGCTGAATGAGAATGAGGATAATGGTATGGAAAAGAAGGTACAAGAAGAGGGTGAGAAAATCCAAAGAAAAGTGGGATTGTCATCAAAGGAGGAACCCAAGCAACAACGTGAATCGACCAAATATCAAATCCCTGCTAGGAGGACAAATGAAGAGAAAGTTATACCCTTGAACCATCAAAGCAAGTTCAAATTCCGTTCCAACAAAGGCACAATACTGAGGACAAGGTGAAAAAAGTTAAGAGATTTTTGGAAATCTTCAAAAAGTTATGAGATAAATATTCCGTTTATTGAAGCCTTAGAAAGCATGCCAAGCTATGCTAAATTCATGAAGAAAATGCTCACGGGAAAGAGGAAACTCTAGGGGATGAGATCTTGTGCTTGACTGAAGAATGTAGTGCTTTAATTCAAAAGAAATTGCCCCCTAAATTGAAAGATCCGGGGTCATTCTCCATTCCATGTGAAATTGGAGGATTATTCTTTGAAAAAGCTCTTTGTGACTTGGGGGCCTCAATCAATTTAATGCCCCTTTCTGTTTACAAAAATTGAAGGGAGGAGAATTAAAGCCTACCAATGTGTCCCTTCAACTTGCGAATAGGAGTATTAAATATCCATCGGGTATTATTGAAGATGTCTTAGTCAAGGTTGACAAAGTATTTTAGCCAGCATATTTTATTATTTTAGAGATGGAAGAGGACAAACACATGCCTGTTATTCTTGGGAGGACATTTCTCGCTGCTGGAAGAGCTCTGATTTATGTTCAAGCTGGCAAACTCACAATTTCAGATTGATGAGCATACTGTTTCTTTTAATGTTTTTGATGCATTGAAATTTCCTTCTTATTATGATGATATAATGAAATTGACATAATTGATGAGATTTGTGATGAATTTTGTAGGGCAAAACTTAAAAGACTTCCATTAGACACAACACTTATTGCAGGAGGTAATAAAGAAGAGCATGATGAAGATGTTAAAAAAATGCTTGGAGATGTTGGACGAAAATTCAATCATAGATGGAGATGATCATCAGGAGGATGAAATAGGTAAAAGGCTGACCAATGACCTCCCTGCACTGGAACTTAAACCCCTACAATGAAACCTCCGTTATGCATTTTTAGATGAGGATAACAGTCGCCTCGTTATTCTTGGTTCTTATCTTACTCATGATCAATTGTCTAAACTGCTTGATATCTTGAGATTGCATCGTAAGGCAATTACTGTGGAGCCTTGAGGACATTAAGGGCATAAGTCCTACAATTTACATGCATAAAATTCTTTCCAAAGAAAATTTTAAACCATTTAGGCAACCTCAACGTAGATTGAATCCTACTTTGAAGGAGGTGGTTAGGAAGGAAGTGCTGAGATTGTTAGATCCAGGTATTATCTATCCCATTAGTGACAGTGAGTGGGTCAGCCCTACTCAAGTAGTGCCAAAAAAAGGTGGGGATCACAGTGGTAGCCAATAAAAATAATGAATTCATTCCATCTAGACTAATAACCGGGTGGCGCATGTGTATTGATTATAGAAAATTAAATGAGGTCACTAGGAAAGATCACTTTCCCCTTTCCTTCATTAATCAAATGTTAGAGAGACTTGTAGCACACGCTTTCTATTGTTTCCTTGATGGGTACTCTGGCTATTTCCAAATAGTCATAGCACTAGAAGATCAAGAAAAAACTACTTTCACTTGCTCTTATGTACATTTGCTTATAGGCGTATGCCGTTTGGTCTTTGTAGTGCTCCAAGCACATTCCAACTGTGCATGTTTGTCATATTTGATGAATTAATTGAACAATGTATGGAAATTTTTATGGATGATTTTAGCATATTTGGTGATTCTTTTGACACATGCTTACATAATTTGACCTTGTTTTGAAACGTTGTGAAGAAACCAACTTATCATTGAATTGGGGAAAATGTCATTTTATGGTCAAGGAAGATATTGTTTTGGGTCATAAAATTTCTGAAAGAGGAATAGAGGTTCTTAAGGCACAAGGTTTCAGATAATTGAAAAGTTGCCTCCTCCTAAGAATGTAAAACACACAATTTTAGGACATGCTAGTTTTTGTCGGCGTTTTATTGAAAATTTCTCCCAGATTTCTAGGCCATTGTGTGTATTATTGCAAAAGGACACTATTTTTAATTTTGATGAAAAGTGTGTGCATGTATTTGAATTGTTGAAAAAGGTATTAACTACTACTGCAGTTATAATCGCTCCAAATTGGTCTTTACCGTTTGAACTTATGTGTGATGCAAGTAATTATGCGGTGGGCGCTGCTTTATGCAAAAAAGTGAACAAAGTTTTGCATATTATCTACTATGCCAGTCGCACACTAAATGATGCACAAGTCAACTATTCTACCAATAAAATGAATTATTAGCTGTGGTTTCTGCATTTGAGAAATTTAGATCATATCTTATAGGAAGTAAAGTGATTGTGCATACGTTCAACTTTGAAATATTTTCTTTCTAAACATAATGCAAAACGTTGGTTAATTCGGTGGATAGTTTTATTGCAGGAATTTGATTGGGAGGTCGTTGATAAGAAGGGCATTGAAAATTCTGTTGCCGACCATCTCTCCCGGCTAGAGGGACCCAAACTTTTAGTTCAAGAAGAGGTACAAATTAATGACCAATTCTCCACTGAATTATTGATGGCATTGGGAGAGACATACCCTTGATATGACTGATATGGTAAACTATTTAGTAGCCAAGGTGGTACCATCCTCAATGGACATAAATCAAAGGAAAAAATTTTGTGTTGAACTCAAATATTATTTTTGGGAGGAACCTTGTTTCATTTCTTTACCGTCGATATAGTGATCAAGTGATACGTCGGTGTATTCCAGCAGAGGAGGTAGTTGATATTCTACATCATTGTCATGCCTCTCCAGTAGGTGGTCATCATGGCAGTCAACGAATAGCTGCCAAGGTCTTACAATGTGGTTTTTATTGGCCTAATCTATTCAAAGATGTAAGAGATTTTGTGATGCAGTGCAATGAATGCCAAAGGACCGGAAATATATCAAGAAGGAACAAAATGTCGTTGACCAACATATACTATCTATAAAGTTCTAGATGTGTATAAGAGACAGATTTTATGGGACCAAGTAAAGTTCTTTTTCTAACAAATTCATCATGGTAGAGCGGTGGACTATGTTTCAAAATGGGTTGAAGCAGTGGCCTTCCCATTAATGATGCTCGTGTGGTGGTGAGTTTTCTTAAGAAAAATATCTTTTTCACGCTTTGGCCTTCCACGAGCTATCATTAGTGATGGTGGGAGTCACTTTACAAATGCCAACGTTTGAAGCACTGTTGTCCAAATTCGGGGTAAGACATAAGGTTTCACTTACTTATAATCCTCAAACCCCGGGACAAGTTGAAGTGTCCAATAGCAAACTTAAGCAATTTTTGGAAAAGACAGTTAATGTATATAGGAAAGATTGTTCTAGACAACTTGATGATGCTTTGTGGGCTAATCGTACTGCATATAAGACTCCTATTGGGATGTCTCTGATGTTTTCCAAACCTTATTTTGATGATGACATAAACACTTAACTCTGTAAACAAGTTTTTTGCAGGACTGTTATCTGTTTTGCTAGAGACAGGGCTTTCGGACGCACTGAACCGTCCGAACTAGGTCAAAACTTCTCAGACGCATTACACCGTCCGAACAATTAGGCAAAAGAAATGGGATCCTACTGCTTCTCTTTTAGGACGAACATGACCGTTCGAAGCCTCTATCGAATGAAGGAATGGACGCATGCACGGACTTCCGAACGAAGCTCTTCAACAACTGTATAAAGATCTTGGACGCTGTGTCGGACGCATCCAATATATCTCGAACGTCCAAAACCCCAACGGCTACTTTTTGTGCATTTATTATTTAGCCGTTAGAAAGTAGTTGCAACTACCATTTATTGCTCTTATAAATGGCTGCTTTGACATTCAGAAAAAATCATCTAATACATTGAATACAAGCCTTAGAAAAGAGTAATTTAAGTACAAATTGACTATAGTGCCTTGTTGTATTAGTGTGCAGTTGTGAGTGCTATTCAACTTTGAGTGGAGTAATAATCTTGTATGAAAGTGTGGTTGTAAGTAAGATTCTTGGCTCAACTAAAAGAGTTTTAGTGTGAGCAAGAACTTCCCAACTTTATAAAGATTATTGGCTCACCAAGTGTGTGAAGCATTCTAGTGATTGAATACTTCAAGCTTGCTAGCTTGGAAGTATTGGTTGTTTAATTTTTCTCTCTTACCTTACCGATCTATTGATTTTATTATATCAGCATTTAATTTGAAAATCTCAATATTTTGTGAAAGTATATTTTTTAAGAAACCTTTCATCACCCCCCTCTTAGGTTGCTTTGGGACCAACAGTCTCCATTTCGGATGCTTTTGGTGAATCACGTCACCTTTTGGTTGAATTGGAACACAAGGCATATTGGGCAGTGAAAAAGTTGAATTTTGATTGGCAAGAAGGATCTAAAAGGAGGCTTTTGGATTTAAATGAATTAGACGAATTTCGAAGATAAGCTTATGAAAGTGCCCGGATTTATAAGGACAAAACAAAAGCTTGGCACGATAAGCATATCTTACGAAAGGAATTCAAAGTTGGTGATTTAGTACTTCTTTACAATTCAAGAATCAAGTTATTCCCTGGAAAGCTTAAATCCCGATGGAGTGGTCCATTTGAAGTCAGTGAGGTATTTCCATATGGGGCTATGGAAATAAAAGCCGTGAAAGGAAATTTTAGAGTTAATGGTCATAGACTTAAACTCTATCATGGTGGATCGATTGATGACAGATGGGAAATTGTCCATTCTAGAATTCCTCAGTTCATAATCATCTCATTCATAAGTCTAGCTAAGACTATAAATGCGCTTCTTGATTAGGCAACCCAAGTTTATTTATCTTTCTGCTTAAGTATTTCGTTGTTTAGTATGATAATAATACTTTAATTTTATTAAGTACTATAATATTAATCATTTATATATTATTTTACAAGTTGGGAGTGGAAGTGGAAGTGAATTAAAAAAAAATAAAATTTGCTAACAGTACATAAACCTGCTACAGCGAGCTTGGCCCTATTGCAGCATGCAAAGTGATTGTTCAAAAAAAAAAAAAAAGATTTTCTTTTCCCTTCCCTTTTTCTTCTCTCTTCTTTTTCTTCTTCTTCTTCCTTTAAAACCCCATCTTACTTCTTCTTCCTCTTCAAAAAATATTTGCCTACTTTTCTCTCTCTTAAATTTAGCCCACTACTCTTCTCTCTTAAGATCTATCTTCTCTCTTAGATTTATTTTCTCTTCCCCCTCCATCACAAGGCTTTCAATTCTTGATTAGGGTCTATTTGGCTACCTCAAGATTGGAACTTTTCACCACCAATTTTTCTCCATTGGTTCATATAAGATCCTTATAAGAGAAGCTTTTCCTTGAATATTATGGGTTAGGTAAAATCCCAAGTTTTCTTTAGTTATTTTCAATAATTGATTTTTGCCTACTACTTCACATCTAGATAGAATATAATATTTCCAAATAACTTTTTTATTGGTGGTCTTCCTTTTACTTCTCTTTTATTTTATTTGGGATTATAGTTGTGATTTCTTTCTTTATTATTTCATTGTGCTTCTTTGGTTTTAACTTATGGGGAATAAAAGGAAAGCCTTGAATTTTACGACTCTTGTTGAATCAGAGGTCGTCCATTATCAGTCTCATGAACCTAAAGTTACTCTTGATAAAAATAGATTCGTGAGTATTGAGGCACAGATGTTTTATGATAAATTGGCTTTAATTGCTTCGCCTTGTTTAGAGAGAGGTATCGATTTTTATGGACCGGACGATGATAAAGGTACAATTAATACATTGACTGCACCAGGTGAAGTACGCCCTGTTTTTATTTCTAAAATTTTTGATCGTACTTGGTCTAGATTTGTTAGGGAAGATGCTACTGTGGGTAATGATACAATTGTTCGGGAATTTATTGCTAACATCCATAAACTCACTAACACTGTAGTTCAGGTTAGAAAGTGCTCGGTCACCTTTTGTCGTGAGGTTATTAATACACTTAATACTTGATTGATGAAAGTGAGCATGCTATTTTTAAACATTCCAATATTAATTATGATGTGCTATTACGGGAGTTATGTGATCCACATGTTCCCGATGGTATGGCTGAATGGAAATTTTATCCTACTGGGGAACATAAAACAATTTTTGAAAACTTGGTTGTCTCCGTATGCTTTAGTGTGATATCATTTTTTGACCTCCCATATTCTTCTCATTACTCATTTGACTAAAGTGACTCGAGATAGGGCTGTCCTCCTTTATGCTTTGGTAAAAGGTTGGTCTATTGATTTGGTTTGGAGATCTAGATGGAGATTCTCTGTAATGGTGCTAAAGACCAGCCTAGTTTTATTTTTCATAATTTGATTACTTCTTTATGTACCAAAGTAGGTGTCACTTTACATACTGGTTCAAATATCTCTCCCGACAAACCTATAATCTGTCCTTGGATACGCCTCACTTCGAAGAAGCATGATAAGTCCCTTCAGGATTTGATTGCAAAGCAACAACCTAGGGCGCAGGAGGAACAAGTTGTTTTGAATTCTCAAAATCACGGTCAGCAGAGTACTTGGGAGTTGTCACCTCCTGCGCATCCTGATTATGTGTTTCGTCGACCGCGTACTCAGGCAGAGTTGCATTCTTTAGCTGTTTATCATAGCCGGAGCCTTCATACCCTGCATCGCAAATTAGATATTTTGGCTTACTAGTTGCATCTTGCCCAACCTCTTGATTTGCCGAATTGGCCATTAGAACCGGATGCCCTTAGTTGGCATTTTGGCCCACCAGCTGATGATGAATATGGTCCTAACTGGGTTTGAGGAGTCGGAGGACGAGTACGCCGACCATGCAGTAGATGATGACGTTGGTCCTTCAGGCCGTTCCTAGGGGCAGTTTTCTTTTCTTTTTCTTCGCACTTAGATCTTTTCCTTTTTGATTGTTTTATGTGTAGTGATATGTGTGTTTGTTTTTATTTCTTCTCCTATTTTTGTCAACACATTGGGGACAATGTTTCACTCAAGTTGGGGGGAAAGATCTATAGTGTAGTTGTGTGTTTTCGTCGTATAGGTTATTTTAGGTGTTATATTTTTATTTTGTTAATGTTTGTCGTAGGGGAATTTCTATACTTAATTGACTCTTTTCTGTAATAATAGTTTCGTTAATTTTTAAATGAGTGATATCCTTGACCACTTATTGCAACATGGATTTAACTTGTGACATATTAGTCAGGATCATTCCATCTTTGCAAAATATGAATGAAGTTTGGAATAAAGAGATGATTTAGGCAATTTCTTTGGATCGTTTCAGCCTCAAAGGCCTAATATCCTACCTTTTTATGATTATCCCTAGCGTCCCATCTTGAGCTTATAAGCCTATTCTTTGCTGGTAACCACATTATTTAGCTATTTTATCCTTTTGTTTTGTTTTCCCATTTTTCTGCCCATCACCTTAGTTAGTGTTGACAACATCAATACTATGAAGTTATTTTTGGTGGAAGATTGTGATGTATTGTTTATTGGGACTGAAAATTCAAGAGAATATTTTGATTAGTGAAGTCCCTGTTGGTTATAAAGTTATTGCTAAAGTTAGTTGGTATTGTTATTAGTGCTGTTATTATTCAAAAAAAAAAATTGGAAAATTAAATTAAATGTATTTAAGTTCAAGTATTGTTTGTTGTGAATAAAGAGGATATGTTATAACCTCTATGTTGTTGGACAAAGTTATTGTTAAATGATGATGTGGTTCGGACATGTATTTGGGATTTCGGTTCAATGTCGTCAAAGTGATATAACTAAGGTGATTTGAGTTACTTTATCTAAATTTATCCTACCTATGTCCCTTAGCCTACATTACAAGTTGAAAAGTCCTATTTGATCTTTGGCCTGGATTAATTCGTATTAGTGATTATGGGATGCAAACGTTCTTTTGAATGTTTGATTACGTTGTCACTTGTTAAACTATAGTTAATATAAGTCTTGTCAAGATGAGTTAGGGAGTGATTATGCTTTCCATGCTTTTCTTTGCGAGTAGAGTGGTTGCATTGCTATAATGAATGTGGGATTATGGATCAAAATTTTCTTAAGTGTGTGTGAAATTCAATTACATTTCTATTAAAAATTTTATTGTTGATACAAGGGAAGAGTTAATTTTGTGTGGATTTTCTTTTAGGAACTTTAATCAACTAATAAAGTGAGAGTCGGGACAACACACATCTAGATGTGTATAACATCAAGTTGGGGGGAAGTTGACATCCCTTCCTTTCACAGGAATTTAAGACTACCCTAAATTGATGTTTTGTAAATGAAAATTTTATTTTGTGTGTGTTTTAGCACACATCCATGATTATTAGTTTAAAATTAGGTTTTGTGTGTTTTGATGTGTTTTAGTAATTTTTAGTGTTAAATTTGTGTTAAAATTATGTTAATAATGTTAGTTTATTTGTGTTGGGCAAGGAAGGGTAATTTTGGAAGTTCCAAAGTGGAGATTGTCATTCTTGAACAACGGAAAAAAAATCGGATAAAGCCAGGCTTGAACGAGCCTGGCCAAATTTCACTTTGGCAACGGAGATCCTTGCTGCATCAAGGATAAATTGTGCTGCAGCAAGGCTCAAGCAAAGATGGCAGGAGCAAAGTCAAACGTGGGCCACATCAAGGGTACAAGGATTATGATTGCATCAAGGATCCTAACGTGCAAAAGCCAGCAAGAGTCCAAACGCGTGTGGGCCACAAGTCGATTATTAAAAGAAAAGCGCACATATTCCTATAAAATAGCCATTTTCCCTCATAAGTTAGTATTAGAGAATTAAAGAAAGAATTAGGTTTTAGGTATTTTTTAGAGTAGCCGCTAGCTGGTTCTCTCTGGACAATTTTATATTTCTTGCTTTAATTTCTTTAGTACTTTTAATTTTCGATTTCAAGAATTTGTTCGAGATTCATTACAATTCGTGTTTTTAGATTCGTGGATTCTCCAGAGAACCTGTGACAATCTTCGGAGGGTTTGAGTACGCTTTATTATTCATTAGTTAATTATTTTTATTTCAATTTAGCCGTTTAATTATTTAATTGTTTTTTGCCTAATTTAGTTAATTTTAATTTAGAATTAATTCTTAGTTTAATTTCGTTATTTATTTTAATTTGCTTTTGTTAGATTTTCAATTAATTCTAGTTAGTGTTTTTGTCAAATAGTTATTTCGTAGTTTAATTCATGCAAATTTATTTTCCGTAATCTTCTAGGGTTAGTTAGTTAATTAATTTATTTTTTATATAAAAAAAATCCAAAAATAATTCTTTTCAATTGTGATCATCTAATTAGTGATTGATACTGAATATTCGGTAACTGACCAATTTGATTCTCGGTGGGAACGATCCTTATTACCTATATACTAATACCCGACCCGTGCACTTGCGGAAACAGTGTGTTAGTACACAGTTAATTTGTGAATTTATAGTTTGACACGTATCATTAAGCAAGGGATCCTCTTTCCCTCTTGCTTTTTATTATCTGTTCAGAGGTATTGTTTAGGGGTCTCAATGCTCTTGTTCGCGATTCCAGGATTTATCCTTTTGCTCTCCCGAGAGGCCGTTCTTTGATATCCCATCTTTCTTCTGGGACGATATTATGATCTTCACTAATGGAGAAAGTAAGTCTTTGAAGAAGTTGATGGCATTTTTGGAATGCTTTCAAAAGGCCGGGTCAGTTCATAAGTTTGGCCAATTGTTCTGAATTTGTCTACCCTCAGCCTCTTTCACAGCTTTGGTCCGTAGGATGGAACAACTCCCCAAAATTAGGCACTCTTCCCATCATATTGATGTATCTGGGTTGTATGATTTCCAAGGGTAGGAGAACATATGCTAACTTTCAATATATCATAGATAAGATCAATGCAAAACTGGCGGGTGGAAGCATAGTTTTTGTCTTCAGGTGGCCGTCTTACCTTGATCAAGCATGTTTCTAGATTGATTTCGATTCATATCTCAGCTGTGCAAGATCCACCTAAAAGTGTGTTGATGGCGATCGAAAAATTGTTCTCAAATTTTTTCTGGGGATGCAAAGAAGGTAAGCTGAAACATCACTGGAGAACTTGGAAGGACCTTTGTTGCCGTATGGAGGAAAATGGTTAGGGAGTTCGCAGCCTCTCAGATACGTGGATGCTTTTACGATAAAATTGTGGTGGAATTATTATACCTCTTCCTCATTATGGGAGACCTTTATGAGGATAAGATATGGTAATAATCCCACTAATACATCTTTGGTTTGGAAGAGAATGTTGAAGCTTAGGGATAAATTCCCTACTCATATGCGAATCCTGGTGCGACGTGGAGATTATGATTTCTAGAGTTACAACTGGCTTGGGGATGGTACCTCATAAAGGCCTCTTAGAAGTGGAAGCGGGGAAAGCGTGCCGATCAAAAAAAATTTATCAAATGACACAGGCTGGGATCTTTCCTTTCTACACAGTTTGCAATCCTCTCAGCTGCAATCTAGGGTTGTCTCTCCTAAGCTTTTTCAAACGCATAAGCCGGATGCTTATGTATGGAACTCTTCTCCCTCGGGCCAATTTTCAGTCTCGGCTGCCTATGACTTTTTAAGGAGGCCACGAGCAAGACTTGCTTCCAAAAATTTATTTGGAGTGCCCGTATTTCCATAAAAATTTCTATCCTATTGTGGTGGATGCTGAATGATTTGAAATCCTTTTCCGGATCAACTTCGAAAGCTTGGCTTTCACTTTCCTTCTAAATGTCCTTTTTGTCTCAGTAAGGACTCTCTTGAGCACTGCTTTGCTCGTTGTGAATGTGCTCAACATGTGTGGAGACATTATAGCAGAAGTTTGGCTATACCTTTCACTATGGATTCGAAAGTTATGTCTTTTTGCCAAGACATACTTGGTGGTTATCGAGTGCTTCTTCTATCGAGGGTACCATCATATCCATGGTTTGGGTAATGGTTTGCTATACATTATGGCTGTCCAGAAATGCTTTAATTTATGAAGGTAGAAGATGGACAAAAAATTGCTTGATTAACCAAACTCATAGTTTGTTGCGAGAAAGCTGCATGATGCATCCTTTTGTTTCTGACTCCTCGGTACAAAGCCTTCCTTGGCAAGGAATGGATGGTGTTGTCCCGACTCTCACTTTAGTAGTTGATTAAAGTTAAACCACCAGCTAATAGGGCAAAATTAAATGTTGATGGCTTGTTCATAGGTAACCCCGGAGTGATTGGATGCGGAGTTGTTCTTTATGACTGTGATGTGAAGCTGAGAAGTGGTTTCTCTAAGCATCATGGACATGGGACTAATCTAGAAGCCGAGGCATTCGGTTTATTACACGGGATGGGCCTTTGTAAGTCAATGAATTTTCAAATTATAATTATGAATGTTGATTCAATAAAATCTTGGTTGACACAATAGAAGGCACGACTCACACTCCTTGGAGACTAGATTGGCTGATTCGTAAAATTAAATCCATTATGTTCTCAGGTAATTTTCTCCCCCAGCATACCTTGCGTGACTTAAATGCGGTGGCTGGTAGGCTCGCTTAGCTGGGAAGTTTAGATAAATATTGTAATTTATTTTTCAATTCTTTTCATATTCCTCTATGTATTCGAGGATATTCATAGTTGTCCTTATATTAGAGCTAAGTAAAAGTCTTGTAAGTTTAATCCTTTTACTTCTTGGGAGGTTTTGGCTTAGTGTTAGTCCCCTCGTAAATATTTTTCAAAAATTAATAAAACTTAGGATAGAGCCTCTCACCACTGAACCGGTGATTAGCTAATTAATATATATACACACGTGCGCGCTAAGTAACTTTCAGTTTTTATCATCATTATATTTAATTAATATTTTTCAAGTAGATATAGAATCTTTTCTATGTACATCATATATATAGAATTTATTTTACATAAGTATCTATGGTTGATTTGAATTATTTCGTTCACGTGTAGTTTTCCTATATATTTGTTAAATATATGTATTTGAAGCACAATAGATGTTATATGATTTTGTTGTTTGAGCCATTGCATATATTGTTTACTTATTGATACGTTTTGGGTTAACGATAATAATTGGAAAGAACCTTATAACATTGGGATGAAAAAACAAAACGTAGCATCTTGGCATGTTATAATGATAGCGATCAATTTTAGAAATTAGCTAACAATCCTATCTGTTCTGCAGTTACGAACTCAATTTTTTATTTTTCCCTTCTCAGAGAATATGGTTCCAAAATTATCAAAGAATTATCCTAACAAGGTTGTATTTATTTAGTGAGAATAATCCAATATTTATCATCCAATTGTTTAGATAAAAGATTAGAGAAAAAATTGATAAAATTATTAAATTAATTATTAAAAATGTAACTGAAAAATTAAGCATTGTGATTTCTATTCTAGTTAGGTGTTCAGAGTTGTATACGTAAGAGTACTTTAGTTTATAGATTTTTTTATTGTTAGTTATAACTAAGATGCTAAATATGTGTCGAAATAACCAATCCATGGACTAATACATTGCATTAAAATGTAATTGTAAATAAATAGACTAATTATCTAATAATATATAGTTGCAAGCATTATTGAAAATTGGCGAATATTTTTTTTTTGGTCTAGAGAGTTTATGTGATTAGTTATAAAAGAAACTTCCTAAAAGCAAATGTTTCTAAATAAAATTTAAGGAGAAAATTCTTTACTTTTAAGAGTTGTTTCCTTTTTCTAAAATTTTCAACTTTTAGCATTGATATATTAGAACACACAAAAATAAATTTAATACTATTGTGGTTACTAATAGATTGAGTTTCAATATTTCTTGTCAAATTTTATTTGGTATCCACCCATTGATTATTGAATCAGATTCTAAACTTTTGGTGGACATTATCCTTAAACGAGCAAGAGTGCTTTGGTAGCTAATTTTTCGATCGATAATTTGAGCAGGGAACTCATCATCCTCTTGAACTGGTATCCCAATACGTTTCAACATCAACAGAAGTAGGCGAATGCAGTAGTAGATATTTTGGCAAAATTAGCCAATTCTAGTACTTCATCTACTACTTTTATGTACAGCTTTCTACTGCAAATGTTAGAGGACTAATTGCATTAGATATGATAGCGTTTCCATACTCATGCAAATGCACTAGAGTTTGATTCTTCATCTCATTAATATAATGTATCTGCTTTTCTGCCCCCAAAAAAAGAACAAAACAGAAAATTATGCTATCAAGAATAAAAGTAATTATTCTATTAGTATTCAGCCTATTGTATGGCGTCCTGTTTCCTCTTGATGGTAGCAAAATTTTGGAATCGTTTGAAAATAAAAAGTATGCATACAAAATGATATTAAAAGTCACACCTTTTCTAGTCATATATTTATTTAAGAAAAGGTAACTCAATTAAAAAATCGAATGAGAAAAAACTATTAACTAATCGAAGATTAATGGATTAGTTAATGCATGTAGAACCATGCTCAATCTGCATAATAATTAAGTATTAACATCTTTTCTTTGTAGGTCTTAAATTAACTTTTCATGTATTATAATAATTATTTTTTCTAAAATAATAATACGTTTATACAGTAGGTGTGAAACCCAGTATTTTAATAGCCTTGTTCTTTGATTTTAATTGGTTTAAAATGTTTTTCATATTATTTTTAGTCATAAAGTACTTCAACTTATTCGTTTTTCAATTCGGCAAATTTTTCGATTTACGCGATTTCGGTACCGGCGGGTAAACGGGTCAAAAGTTGGATTAAGTGTAATTAGTGCATTGTGGTGTGTGAGTGTTGTAAGATGGCTGATTTATAATGTTATTTAGTAGCAAATTAAGAAAAAAATTAGTTTTTGGGTCAAATAGTCAACTTGGAGACTATTAGGTCAAATGGGTACTATTTGAGTCAACTTTGGAATTTGTTTTAAGTCTTACAAATTGTTTCAAAACAAGTTTAAAGACAATAATGATGGCAAAGAACCAACAGGCGGACCCGTAATTGGCGGGTGGTACAACTGTCTCAGTAGAAATCAGATGTGTATAAGATTTTATGAGTGAGACGAGCATTTATGACTTGTCTGGGCTTTATGATTTAAGCTGTAATTTCAAGTTTTGTAGGATTATTTATGGCTGAGAAAACCCTCTTTGCAGCCTTATAAGTTGTGATTTATGTATGTTATGGGTTGTTTTTAGTGTTTTGGAGGTTGGGAAGTGATTGGGGTTGATTTTTAACAACTTTCCATGGTTAGATTATAAATTTTAAGATTATGAGTTAGGGTTTTGTCTTCCATAAGTGCCCTAGAATGTTATGCTATGAATGCTTATGTCTATGCACATAATGATGTTTTAAGAGTGTTTTAAGGTTAGTTTGGATAGGAATTGAGACTTGAAACCAAGTGGAATTGATTTCCCTTCATTTTGTAAGTAAGCGGAAGTTTGGCGCAACTAGGTATAGATAATTTGGATAATTGGTTATGTTTAAAGGGTCTTTAATGATCTTTTGATGGTTTTAGGTGTTTTCCATTGTTGTGGAATGCTATTGATATAGTCCCGGCTATTGCTCCGGTGAATCTTTCCGTTTATGAATTTTGTTGGTTGAATATGTTGCTTTGAGTTGGGTTGTAACCAAGGTCCCTTGAATACCTTGGAAATGGATTTTGTTGGTTGGTTGAATATGTTGTTTTGAGTTGGGTTGTAACCAAGGTCCCTTGAATACCTTGGAATTGGATTTTAAGGGAGGATAGCCTAATTATAGCCTAGAGAGAGGCGAAGTTTTTCGGTTTTTCTCGAAAACTAAACTTATTATCTCCTAATCTAGCTGTAATAAGAACAGGAGGGATTAACTAAGTGTTTTGACTGGGGTTTTAGCTTGTCGAAGTTGGTCAGAAATTGTGGAAAGGTCATTTTTGACCAAAGAGCTTTTGGTGTCGTTTTCTATCGTTTCGCGTCGTTTTCGCTTCTCTAGTCATTCTTTAACGTCTACATCTCTTCTAAGAGTCCTCTTATATCTGTTTTAGGTACCACGCCACCTACCGCCGGCGATCGCGTTCAGGTGATCATTTGTGCAGTTTTTGCTTTGATAGGTGGGTAACATAGACCCTCTTCCACTTGTATTTTGTATAATGACTTTCGAAATATGTTTGGATGGATTTGTGGGTAACATAGACCCTCTTCCACTTGTATTTTGTATAATGACTTTCGAAATATGTTTGGATGGATTTGTGGGTAACATAGACCCTCTTCCACTTGTATTTTGTTTAACGACTTTCGAAATATGTTTGGATGGATTTTAAAATGTGTATGATGTTTGGAACTGTACTTTTACCAAGTTTTGGAACTATTACATATGAAATCGGGACCAAGCTATTTTATGTTAATCAATTGATATGTTTGCAAACTCTTTTGATATGAAAGCATTTTATAACTGTTTTGGCTCATAGGTGACCTAGGTATATAAGAAGTCATTTTGGATGTGTTTGGAAATGTTTGATTTGTGGAGAACCGGTTCTATAGTCATCCATGGGACGCCATGGTGATGTCAAATGTTTTGAACTAATTGACTGCGGGGTCTTGTGATGGGATAACTTGACCTCCCGGTCAGACTAGTAGGTGTGGTAGATTACTAGATCTGACTAGTAATGTAGGTCATACCTTCGAGCCTAAAAGATACTCATGCTATTTTATTATATTCTGGATTGAAACTGTACTTGGATTTGTTCGCTATGCTTTAGCATACTATGTTTTGAAATGATTGGATCTTTTTGGCTACGCTATGCTTTAGCGTACTATGTTTTGAAATGATTGGATCTTTTTGGCCACGCTATGCTTTAGCATACTATGTTTTGAAATGATTGGATCTTTTTGACTATGTTTTGGACATGCCTGACGTCCAAATGACATGTATAATTTTAGTTTGCTACTTATGAATAAAATTTATTGACGGTTAAATGGTAAGAGACATTTTAGAAAGGGTGAGCTAACTAGCTCATCTAGACGTGACATATAGAGACAGTAAGAGAATATTGAAGTTTTGGAGAAACTATACACATTACCCACAAATGGATCTGAACGATATATCGAAAGCATTATACAAAATACAAGTGATAATCTTCCACGCTTCTCTTTTGTTTGGAGAGGGGTAGTGTATTAGATAAGTTTTGTATTGATAACTTTATTTTTGTTGTAGCATCTTTTGTACTAAGAAGGAATTTTGTAACTCGTATTTTTGTGTAAAATGAAATATTCGGTTTTATAGTTAAGAAATGGCTTGATGGTTCTATTACATTGCGGTTAAGTTTGTTGCTCTGTTTCGTTTGTGCCTTGCGCTTTGGTCCGTGTACCATTAGCGCGGCGTGTTACGGTCCCATTTTTGGGGCGTGACATTTAGTGATATCGCCGCATAGGTTTGAATATCAGAGCATAGCTTTGAATATCAGAGCATAGCTTTGAATCCTAAGTCCAGTAATAGGTATTCGATGAGTCTTTCGAGGTTTAAATCGATGTACACGGGCTTAGAATTATATAAGATTTGTTTTGTTCGTGACATTACAGGATCTGTGGAATTCTTTGACCTGGAGTTATTGATTGACTTGTAAGGATCCTCTTTGAGAGGTCCTTGCTTATGTAATCTTTGTTGTACCTCTTTTGTTGATTCTTGAAGAGTTATTCTTTGCTCATGATTCCGTCTTTGACTCTTATCAGCTAGTTATGCCGCCTAGGACGCGTTTTGGTTCTAGATGGTTAGAGGATCCTTATAGAGTGGGGACTCCAGACGGGAAGGTTATGGAGTTTAACTTTGTTTTGGAAGGTTGTCGGTTAGAGTTTTGTGATAGGAAGTTTGAGGCTGACCTTATTCAGTTACCGATAACCGACTTTGATTTAGTTTTAGGTATGGAGAAAGCGTCACCTTGGTTGGCGGCTAATGGTGCTATGATTGATTGTAAAGAGAGGTATGTGATGTTTCAGATGCCTGGCTTGATACGGTGATTTTTCGTGGGAATGAAAAGAAACCCAAGAGTAGGATTCCGATTATATCAGTAGTGAAGGCGTTTAAGGCCTTAGATAGGGGTTGTGAGAGCTATTTGGCTTATGTGATAGACTCTGATAAAGTAGAGCCAGGCATTGAGGATCTTAGATCGACAAGATAAGACATTGAGGAATAAAGTTATGCCCTACGTGAAGGTTTTATGGTCTAATCATTCTGAGCGAGAAGCTACCTGGGAGCTTGAGAGCCTCATGAGATCGAAGTATCCAACTTTGTTTGCTTCGGGATTTTGTAAGTTTCGAGGACGAAACTTTGTTTAAGGGGGGTAGAATGTGAAACCCAGTATTTTAATAGCCTTGTTCTTTGATTTTAATTGGTTTAAAATGTTTTTCATATTATTTTTAGTCATAAAGTACTTCAACTTATTCGTTTTTCAAGAGGGTCTATTCTTCGTAGCTTCTCGCTCTAGAATGATTAGCGGGTAAACGGGTCAAAAGTTGGATAAGTGTAATTAGTGAATCTCTTATACACATGAGTGTTATAAGATCTAGATGTGTAAAGTAATTTAGTAGCAAATTAAGAAAAAGATTAGTTTTTGGGTCAAATAGTCAACTTGGAGACTATTAGATCAAATGGGTACTATTTGAGTCAACTTTGGAATTTGTTTTAAGTCTTCTTCTTGCTTGTTTCTTCCTCATTTTTCTCCAGCAGCTGGCCGAAATTTCTTCTCCATTTTCCCCCAAAAATTTTCTTGGATTTCAAGTAGAAATCACTTGGAAGGTAAGATTTTATGTATTTTAGCATTTATGGCTTATGGGCTTTATGATTTAAGCTTTAATTTCAAGTTTTGTAGGATTATTTATGGCTGAGAAAACCCTCTTTGCAGCCTTATAAGTTGTGATTTATGTATGTTATGGGTTGTTTTTAGTGTTTTGGAACTCATATAGGTTGGGAAGTGATTGGGGTTGATTTTTAACAACTTTCCATGGTTAGATTATAAATTTTAAGATTATGAGTTAGGGTTTTGTCTTCCATAAGTGCCCTAGAATGTTATGCTATGAATGCTTATGTCTATGCACATAATGATGTTTTAAGAGTGTTTTAAGGTTAGTTTGGATAGGAATTGAGACTTGAAACCAAGTGGAATTGATTTCCCTTCATTTTGTAAGTAAGCGGAAGTTTGGCGCAACTAGGATAATTTGGATAATTGGTTATGTTTAAAGGGTCTTTAATGATCTTTTGATGGTTTTAGGTGTTTTCCATTGTTGTGGAATGCTATTGATATAGTCCCGGCTATTGCTCCGGTGAATCTTTCCGTTTATGAATTTTGTTGGTTGAATATGTTGCTTTGAGTTGGGTTGTAACCAAGGTCCCTTGAATACCTTGGAAATGGATTTTGTTGGTTGGTTGAATATGTTGTTTTGAGTTGGGTTGTAACCAAGGTCCTCCAATGTCGCCTAAACTTATTATCTCCTAATCTAGCTGTAATATGAATATGAGGGATTAACTAAGTGTTTTGACTGGGGTTTTAGCTTGTCGAAGTTGGTCAGAAATTGTGGAAAGGTCATTTTTGACCAAAGAGCTTTTGGTGTCGTTTTCTATCGTTTCGCGTCGTTTTCGCTTCTCTAGTCATTCTTTAACGTCTACATCTCTTCTAAGAGTCCTCTTATATCTGTTTTAGGTACCACGCCACCTACCGCCGGCGATCGCGTTCAGTGATCATTTGTGCAGTTTTTGCTTTGATAGGTGGGTAACATAGACCCTCTTCCACTTGTATTTTGTATAATGACTTTCGAAATATGTTTGGATGGATTTGTGGGTAACATAGACCCTCTTCCACTTGTATTTTGTATAATGACTTTCGAAATACTGTTTGGATGGATTTGTGGGTAACATAGACCCTCTTCCACTTGTATTTTGTTTAACGACTTTCGAAATATGTTTGGATGGATTTTAAAATGTGTATGATGTTTGGAACTGTACTTTTACCAAGTTTTGGAACTATTACATATGAAATCGGGACCAAGCTATTTTATGTTAATCAATTGATATGTTTGCAAACTCTTTTGATATGAAAGCATTTTATAACTGTTTTGGCTCATAGGTGACCTAGGTATATAATTTTGGATGTGTTTGGAAATGTTTGATTTGTGGAGAACCGGTTCTATAGTCATCCATGGGACGCCATGGTGACTGCAGTTCGCTATGCTTTAGCATACTATGTTTTGAAATGATTGGATCTTTTTGGCTACGCTATGCTTTAGCGTACTATGTTTTGAAATGATTGGATCTTTTTGGCCACGCTATGCTTTAGCATACTATGTTTTGAAATGATTGGATCTTTTTGACTATGTTTTGGACATGCCTGACGTTTAAATGGCATGAGGCATTTTAGAAACTACTTATGATTATGGTTTATTGACGTTTAAATGGCATGAGACATTTTAGAAACTGCTTCATGACTATGGTTTTCACAAATGTTATTATCTTTATGTTTTCTTTTTATCGAAATGCTTGGCCCCATTTGAATCAAATTTGGGCCCTCCACAGCTAGTCTATGCTCACCCCACGTGATTATAATTTTTCAGATTAGGTGCTCGTTTTTGACTCTAAACCGCGTTAGCAGCTTTTAGATTTTCTCCAGATTCCACATTACTGGTAGGACTCTGCTGATAATCTTCCACGAGTCTCTTTTGTTTGGAGAGGGTAGTGTATTAGATAAGTTTTGTATTGATGAACTTTATTTTTGTTGTAGCATCTTTTGTACTAAGAAGGAATTTTGTAACTCGTATTTTTGTGTAAAATGAAATATTCGGTTTTATAGTTAAGAAATGGCTTGATGGTTCTATTACATTGCGGTTAAGTTTGTTGCTCTGTTCGTTTGTGCCTTGCGCTTTGGTCCGGTGTACCATTAGCGCGGCGTGTTACGGTCCCGTTTTTGGGGCGTGACAGTAGGTATAAATGAACTATGCAAATTCTAAACTAATAAAATATGTGGGGGCGAAATTTTAGGCCATAGGCTTTGGTTTACATATTTTGTGTTTTCCAACTTATAATCCAATTACATGTGTTCTTCTCTTTACTCTATAATCAATGTTAATTTACTTATAAGTAAATAAACAGTTTTATACATATGTCTTCTCAATTTTTTTTATGTATTTTGTAATTATTTTATTTGAAAACGTAATATATTTCTTTTACATACTAGTTTTAACATATTACCAACTCCCTTTATTTTATTTTTTATCATTATAGAAGGGTAAAATCTCTCATGTTAAATATTATTGTTGTATATATTATTGTATTTGACCATTAAATTTTAGATAATGTGTTGAGTTGCTTTATGAGTTCGGATATTTTGTAATGTGAAAGAATTAGTGAATATATCAATTATTTGATTGCAAGTCAATAATCAAATGGTATTTTACTTTAGTAGTACTGTTATTGACTTTTAATTTATTAAATCTTTATTTATGGTTCTTAATGCCCTTTTTATTGTATGATTATCAAGTATTAAAATAAGAATATTATACACATCTAAACATGTAAGAGAACAATAAATTAGATTTTTGTCAGTCTTCTAAGATTTGATTTGGAAGAGGAGAATACTATCTCTATCCAATTTATTCAAGGTTCTTTGGTCCTTCCACACATTAGATGTGTATAAGAGACAAACAATGAATCTAGTTCCGTGGATTAGATTCATCGTCCACAAATCCCTTTGGATTAAATTTCCACAGTCTCCGTGCACATTTATCTGGTAAAGGTTTTCTTTTTGCACTTGCAAGGCTGATTGGAGATCTCCTCAAACTCTGATATATCCATTGCCGCTCTCTAAAGAATTAGTGCTTAGGGTTTGCATTGAAGAAGATGTTTTAAAGACACTATCACAAAGGTTATGGATCGGGCATGGTTCCAAAGGTTTTTTGCAGCAGGTGCAATAATTGTGGAAAATTAGGACATAGCAAGGCTGGACAAGGTTCGAATGCTATGGCAAGCAAAACTTCAGCCGAGGATGGACACTCACAAGCACGACAAGCTTAATAGAGGAAACAACCTGCGGTAACTAAGGTTTGGCAGGAACCATATCCGTATTCCTCAAGATTTAGACATTGTCTAAATCATCTTATTCCTACATATTCGGCTGCTGGAGTTCTACTTTTGGAGGATACCACCGACAAGATGGTCTCATCGTTTAATCCAAGCATATGGGCTGCTGGTTTTCTAGGTTTCGTGGAGGAAATCCCCCCTGCAAGTTGGAGTCTATTGTCCCTCAAATGGCTGTGACAAATAGTACTAATCCAAATGATATTCCTATAACCTATGTGGCTGTTATACATACTGAATCAGATGCTCTAAAGCTGATTCATGCTACTTCCAGTTGGGTTAATATTTTTCCAACCGAAAATTCTGTTGATTCTATTGTTCCTTCTACTGGAAATAAAGATGTTCCACCAGCATCAATCGTTGAAGAAAGAGGGTTCTCCTCGGACTCTTCTCCATTAGGTACCAACGCGATTTGCTCCAATCTTTTTCATAACGTTAAAGCACCACAGCATGCAGCACATTTAGAGCTTGATAAGGAGGTTAGTTTGAGATTAGATACTCATGATAATCAAATTCCTCCATCAAACGATCAGATTCTTGTTGAAGTTTCGACTGTGGAATGTTCCCAAATCCCATCAGCCGTGCAAACTTCGCCAGCACCAGCTATAACCGTCCAAGAAATTGGTTTCTCCAAATCAACTTCAGCTTCGATTATGGAGGATATTGCTCCAGTTTTGACAGAACCGTCCATGGATACTTCCAATATGTAGTCAATTTCAGTTCCAACTCATTGAAAATTAAATTCTCAGATTGATGCATGACCAAACTGTCCGTAAGTCGAAGACAAGTACCAAAAAGCAAGCTCAAAGTTTGGATATACCACCCCTTGATTCTTTATCTAATTCTGAAACGACTTATTTGGTTTTCGTTAATTTTTAGCAACAAGTAAATTCTTTTCAAGAATTTAGTGTGCAAATGGATAAGCATTTGAGCTTGATAGTTTCCAGTCCACTCTCAACAAAGAAACGTAAAGGCCATGGGAAGAAACGTCACGTCATTATACGTTAACAAGAACAATGGTGACGAGACAAGCTCTTCTGTCAATAGCCAATTTGCTTCTTCAATCTATGTCAACCAGAATAATTGCATATTGTCCTTTATATTTTGTAAGGGGTTTGTCTAGTTGAAATTTAGAGAAATTTCTAACACTGTGCTCGTTTTCAAAATTTTTCTTTGTTTATGCAGATTGAAAAAATAATTTCCGGGAGAGGGGAACTCGCATTCGCAATGCGAGTTCATAGAGCTCGCATTCGTTAAAAATAAAAAAAATAAAAAAATTAATGACCTCAATTTAGCAAAGGGAAATTTTGCACTATTACAAAAATAGAAAAATGTTTGATATTTTTGTTAATTAAAGAAGGATTTGACTGTAAGATAAAATTACTTAAATACTAAATCGTAAACATTTATTTAATACGATATCTAGGAATACTAAACTATTATTTTTAAACCATAAACTATAACATTAACGAAATAGTACACGAATAAAATGTGAGGGCAAGGGAGAGAAAGTGAGAACCACATTATTCACTGTTTGAGCAGTTAGCCCATAAGCATGAAAAGTCAACAAACCATTGAGATCATTAGTACGCATCTGGAAGATTTGTTTGCAATTTATACACATGTACCCAATTTTCTGTGTACAAGTGAAGATAATAATATATTACATATAATATATAACTAAATGTATAAAACTTATGTAAATACTTATTTGAACGGATTCGATCGACAATGTCAAATAACTTATTCAGTCAGTAAATCAATCAAAATTGAACAATTTATTCAGTCGGTAATCTAATCGAACTAATCAAATACTAAATCTTTATTTGGTCGGTAAATTGACTTAGAAGTTGAATTTAAAATTCTGCGAATAAATTTGCGGGTTTACACATTTCATTCATGTACTATTTCGTTAATGTTACAGTTGTTGAACCCCAATTATGTTAATCATGTTTTGATGATGACCAAATCATACTAATGGTTTGATAACAAGTGTGCAGAAAAACAGGTAGATTCGGACGCAAATGATCGTCCGAACAAAACAACCACAAGACTTCACGGACGCAAATGACTGTCCGAATGACAGAGCTTCGGACGATGGTAATCGTCCGACACAAAGAATTTGAAGCAAGCCTCGGACGAAGAACAGCGTCCGATCATATTTCCAGAAGACTTTGCTTCGATCGGACGCATGTTCGGACGCATCCTCGGACGTCCGAACGAATACCCTCATTCTTTAAACGCAGTGTCGGACGCAGGGTTTAGCAGCGGCCGTCCGAAAGGTCCAACGGCTAGTTTTCCAGTAAACAGAAAATAGCCATTGGGAAGTTGTTGGAAGGGCAACTATAAATACCCCTAGGTCTGATTTAATTTAGAAGAGATTTCTACATTGATTACAAATAATTCTTGAGCTATTTGGGAGAAATAGTGGGTACAAGTGTTGTAATAGTGTAGGTAGTGAGAAAAGAGCTTAGAAGTATAAGAGTTCTTCAAGTGTAAGAGTGGAGAGATAACAATTGAAACAAAGGGAGGTTGTGAGTGTAAAACTCTTGGCTCAACTAAAGGAAATACGTTGAGCAAGAGTGATCCTCATTTGTGTACAAGAGGTTATTGTCTCACCTACTTTGAAGAGACTTTTAGTGGCTGAACTTCAAAGTTGTGAACTTGGTAGTTGCCTTGTAAGAAGCTCTTTGTAGTTGTAAGCTCCAAACTTGAGAAGTTAGGGAGTTTGGTTTGATTCTCTTAATCTCAATATTCTTATTTGTTCTTTAAGCTTAAATTGTTGAATATCTATTGTATTCATTTGTGCTTAAGTTTTTATTTGGTGCATAAAGTTTGAATTTCTATTAAGCACATAAAAGGATTGTTTTTAGAGACAATCTAATTCACCCCCCTTTTAGGTTGCTTTTGGGGCCAACAATAGTGTATGGTTTAAAGATAGTGGTTTAGTATTCCTAGATATCGTATTAAATAAATGTTTATGATTTAGTATTTAAATGATTTTATCTTACAGTCAAATCCTTCTTTAATTAACAAAAATGTCAAACATTTTTCTATTTTTGTAATAGTGCAAAATTTTCCCTCGCAGAATAGAAAGTCAAATTTTCAAAATTTTAAAAAAAAAATTAAATAAATTTTTTGTTTCTGACCTCTTATTTGCTAGATGTAATGCGAGGTCATACAACTATTTTGAAAATAAATAGTTTTAGACCTCAATTGCTAAATTTGAGGCCAGAATTTTTTTTTTAAGTAATGACTGAGCTCGCATTCACCGAATGCAAATTCCCCTATCCCGGAATTCATTTTTTCAATCGGCATAAAAAATGAACAATTTTGAAAACGAGCACAGTTTTAGAAATTTCTCTTGAGATTTATTGTATTTTTCTTATGTTACGCACAAGCTTTACTTGAATTCTTTATTTTAGTTTCTCTAGAATTCGTGATGGGGGTTCGCTCCACCACCGCCATTTCTATGGTATATATATATATATATATATATATATATATATATATATATATTGTTCTATATATATATATATATATTTGAGAAATTTTGTCCCTAGTTAACTATTATTTTCTTGCAACAATTAAATAACTAAAATTCATAGGTATCACAACTTCTTGATAACTTAGAAAGTATTTTAATTTTAATTTTAATTAGTCACATATGTTTATGTAGTGTAATAAGTTGAGGATGATAATCTTTCACCAAAGCATAGTGGAAATTTTTACTTGGCCTCTTTCTATTAGCTTATTGATTATATAAGTAGCTCGTCAACAAGTTTGACTAATATTTGTTTATTGCCAAATTAACTTATTTAATTGGTATCAATTATGTACATCTAACAATTTAAATGATGACGACCAAAATGTTAGAATTATTGTATGAAAACTTATGACAATTATAAATGATGGTAAAATGAAAATCTCATTTATTGCTTCGTGATACATGCAAATTTTCCAAAGAATTAACCAATTCTAAAAGTTAAACACCTGAATTGGACAAGTTCTGATCAAAATAAATATATGAATTTAACTTCATAATCTACCACAGAAACTAAAAATTTATTTCTCTTATACACATCTAGATGTGTGGAAGATTTTGACATAAAACTTTATTTCTATTTTTTTTTTTTTGAGGATATGGTGAATTATAATTTTAGATTTGATAAAATACAAAAGAAAATGTAAAAACTCCAAAGAAAATAATAAGAAAATTTATAAAGGAAAATTAAAATTTTTTTTGAACACAAAAAGTTTTTTTTTATTTTTTTTATTTATTTTTTATTTTTCCATTTTTAATGTACAGATTTAGTGTTGTCATTTTTCATTTGTGAAATAACAGAATCCTATGGTAAAAGAAATCTATAAATTGTAAACCATGTAATGGAGATCCAACATATCCAACACCAAAACTGATCCATTCTTAATGGATTACACGAATTTTACTACTTAGTTTCTTTTATTTTCTTTCGTTTGTTTTTTTTCTATTCGTCAAATGTTCACATACTTCCACCTTCTCTCTCCATCTTTTAATTTTATAAAATCTTTTTTTTGACTTCAATCTCTAATCATGCAATTTGATAATATCAGATAAAGAAATCAACACATCAGGATCCAATATTTTATTCGAGAATACTAAAAAAGAAATACCTCATTAAGCAACTGGTTAATCATCAACATGTACATTCTCTCCTTTTTAGCAGATAAAGCTACTGATTTTCATTGTTTAATATTTATATTAGAGTTATAATTTAGTGTAAATTATTTATTTTATTGGTGATTATATAGACTAGGTTATAACATTTAAGAGATGGTTTTCTTAACAATTTTTTTCTGGCTTTTCCATGATTGAGAATTAAAGTTTAAGTATGTTACCAATAACAAATACTATTAATCAACTTGATCAGCTTCAATTTTTTTGGCTTTTATCGAACCAACTTTAATCCTAAATTTTCTTGTCAGGAAAAAGACTTATTTTAAGTTTGAGACAACAATACTAGTTAACTCCTAAATGTTAGTCTTTTTTTTTAAATTAGCTAACCATCGGATCCTTAAAGGTGGGGCTGCTACTCTAAAATTTTATTAATAATAGTAAAAATTAAATACATGGAGAGGGACTATATCAATACATCCCAAAAAGTATAAAGTATAGTCCTAAATGACTTCAATGTACCCAGCACGAATATAAGGAAAACAGTTCTTGACTATCTATACTAAGTAGTCCACAAATAGAAGAAGGAGCATTATAAGAATTGAAAAACAAATTACAATTGATATTAGAATTTCCCGACTTGGCCAGTTTCTTTGCAACTGCGTTTGCCTCACAAAAGGTATGTCAAAGGAGAAAATTGCCTGAGCGAATCATGTTTCTGAGTTTGCGGATTTGCACATCCAATTTCCAAGGAGTGTGGATTAAACCATTAACCATACTGATCAAAATTTCAGAATCAACATCAATAATGATCTGCTTAAAAGATGTACCTCTACACATCTGCAAATCGTGTAATAATTTGAATGCTTCAGGTTCCAAATTTGTGCCTTGGCCGAGATGCTTGGAAAAACCAAAGATGAGCTTACCATTGCTGTTGCAAAGAACCCCTCCACAGCCCGTCACCCTGGGGTTACCAATGGCTGAATCGTCAAAGTTTAATTTCTCCCCATTGACCAGCGGCTTTATCCAAACAAGCGACTGAAGAGAAATGTGTATGCTGAGACTGCAACAGCTGAATATTGACTAAAAGAGAACCAACATGAGGCTTAGAAATGGAGGAATCATAGCCAATTTATTCACCATGCAACTCTCATGGAAGAAGTTGTAAATCTTGTTGATCAAGCAATCCTACATCCACCTCGAATACCTGTCTCTTATTAAATCTAGATTGGAAGAGAAAACAGTATAACAGATTATTATCAGAATGATGAAAATAATAATACCTTCAATCGAAGAAGAACCCACAAGCCACCATACTTGGCAATGAAGCATAAGATCACGTTTGCCGAAAATGGAATGGCAAAAATCCAAAAAAAGTGCTTCCACACCTTTTGGGTAGACATGCAGTGAGTAAAGCAATCTTCAAGAGAATCCTCACTAGGGAAGAATGGAGAAACGACCCGAAGAAGTAGAATTCTAAATATGCAAATACGGCTCATCCTTGAGATAAAGATTTGTGAAAGAAACCTTATATTGAAATTGGGGAGAATGTAAATTATCCATTTGAAAAGAGAGATCGCAACCCATATCATTCAAAAGAACTTGCTTGATTGGAACACATTCTTTATTATTACTCTGATGCGGACCATCTCCTAACCAATTGTCTCGCCATATATCGCAATCCCCTCTTCTGATATGAGTTTGCATATAATTATGAAATTTATCCTTGAGTTTAATCATTCTCTTCCGAACCGAAGATGTATTGATGGGATTACTACCATACCTCGTCCTGATAGGGGTTCCCTACAAGGAGTTAGAAGTATAGTAATTCCACCACAATTTTATCGTAAAATCATCAATGACATCTTAAAGGCTGTGAATCCCCATTCCATTTTCCTCGATTGGACAACATAGTTCACTCCAAATCTTCCAATGTCTTTTCGGCTCTCTATCCTTGAACCCCAGAAAAAATCAACAAACAACTTCACAATTGCTATTAACACACTTTTAGGTGGATCTTGAACCTCAAGGATATGAATAGGAATAGAAGATAAGACATGCTTGATCCACTTACAATGTAAGCCGGCCATCAGAAGACAATAAACTATGTTTCCAACCGGCAAGTTTGGCATTTATTTTATCAATGATGTACTAAAAATTAGCGCTCTCCACCCCTTAAAAATCAAACACCTAAGATACAACATAGGCAAGGTCGAAAGTTTCATGTTAGTGAGATGCTCCACCCTTCGAATCAGGGCCGTGGGAACAGCAGAGGGTAAAACGAAAGAGCTCTTGGCCAAACTAACATGTTGACCCGTCCCTTTCTGAAAGAATTCCAAAAATGTCATCAGGTTCTTCAAGGATTTGCTTTTGCCTCTACTGAAATCACGATGTCATCAGCAAAAGCAAGGTGAGATATGTTCAGGCAACCACTCAGGAAGGCAAATGGTAAAACTTTTACATCACGAATAAGAGCATGAGGACACCTAGACAAGACATCCGAGCAAATAATGAAAAGCAAAGGGAAGAGAAGATCCCCGTCTTGACACCACGAGTAGCTTGGAAAAAAACCATCAACATTGGCCAGCAAGGAAAACCAGCTAGAATGAAGATTACACAAAATGATTATGATAAATTTAGTGCAAAAACCAAATTTCATGAGAATTGCTTCCATGACACATCTAGGCTGAGACACGATCAAAAGCCTAGATCATGTCTAACTTGTTTACCATATTCAAACCCCGAGTTTTCCTATCCAAGGAATGGGTCATATCCTAGGCAACCAAGACATTGTTTGCTAGAGATCTCCCTTTGACAAAATCGGCTTTTTCGTCGGAGATGATACGAGCAAGCAATGGTGCAAGCTAGTTTGCTAGAAGTCTTGTGACCACCTAGTTATTGCAAATAAAAAAATAAATTGGGTGAAAATCTACAAAGTACTAGGGTTGGGTTTCTTGGGGATCAAAACCAACAAAGTACTCGAGACTGCTCTAAGAATTGACCCCCTGCCAAGAAATCCAAAACTATAGCACAAACATTTGGACCAATAATCTCCCAGCAAGAAGTAAAGAGAGCACCAAAGAAAAACCATCTGAATGAGTAGAACTATTCTATCCAACTAGAAAACCACATCCTTGATATCATCCAGAGTCACAGCTTTCGCCTAGTGTAGATTATCCTCGGCCGAGAAAATGTGAGGAATGTGTTGTAGTAAATCCCTGGTAGCTGCACTGTCTAAAGAATCAGAAGTAAAGAGCTCCTGAAAATAGCAAACACCCTCTTCTTGAATACTATCCAAGTGGTCCACCCGATAGCCCTCAGAATTATTAATGCGATGAATGTAGAAAGAAGATCCCTTCTAGTTGACAGTAGCATGAAAGAAAGGTGTATTTTTATCAATCTCCTCCAGCCATTTCACCCTAGATTTCTGCCACCGAAAAAGTTCCTCTAAACTGAGGTGATGAAGAAGACAAGCTTGCGCCTCATGAAGGTTTTGCCAAGCTTTATCTATATGAGAGCAGCCTCATAAGCCTCTTCCAATATTTTAACGTTCTCTCAGCCTCCAGAGAAGAAACAAAAAGGCATTGTCAAAGTAGGTCTCATTCCTTTCTCTCAAAACTCCTTTGAGCTGTCTGAGTTTAAGAGAAAAAGCCAACATATCTCAGCCCCAAATCGGCTCTAGCCAATTGTCCCTAATTACTCGAAGAAATTGCTCATGCTTAATCAACATAGCTTGGAACCGAAAAGGATTAGGCCTATCAAATTTAGAGTAATTAAACTACAATAGTAAAAGTGTGCGATCAGAAACAGTTCGATTAGGACGAGAAACTGAAACATTCAACAAAAGTCATGGCAATAATGATTATCTAGAAATCTGTCCAACCTCTTCCGGGTACAATGGCCATTCCGGATCCCTATCCAAGTAAAGGTACCCCCTGAGAAGGGAAATTTAACAAGCCCATAGGTTGAAATTGCTCCATTAAAATCATCCATTCCTTGCGTATCCTGAGGAGCGAAACGTATGTATTTGTCGATGGAATATATAATACTGAAATCTCTAGCCATCATCCAAGGACCTAAAATATAGAAGCAGACAAAAGACACAACTGGTTCCACAAATCTATCCTATCCACCAAAGTGGTCTTAGCATATGCAAAGGAGCAGATAATAGAGTGGTCCCATATATCATGTTTAACAGAAAGATAAAGCAATTGATCATGATTAAAATGAGCCAAGGCATGAAAAGGAGAGTGCAAGAAAAACCAAATTTTATTCGACACATTGAATAAACCAAACTCAAATCTAAGACAAATTTGAATGACATCAAATTTATGAGCCTCCAACATGGGTTCAGGCAACACATTAAAATTAATTTTGTGCATGCGGACAAGCTATTTAATTCTTCACATAGTAGATTTATTACCTACCCACCGCACATTCCAAAACATTGCATTAATCATCAGAAAAGATGAGAGAAAATTGATTGAAAGACTTCATTTGCCTAGTAGTGGTAGTTTTGGGAATATGAAATTGTTTGTTCTTATCCCAAGGACGTCGAGTAGAGGGCTCAACTTGTTCCAGTTGCAACTATCTACTGTGAGCTCCCAATTTAGCATTAAGGGCCCTACCAAACTGCTGCAGTTGCTCGAAATCACCTTCCTTGTCTCATGTGGCCGGACTACTCTCGATGGATCCAATAAGGTCCTATCTGTGGACCCCTCCAAAACCGGCTGCATGGATTCTTTATGCGGCCAAAAATAGACTTGTTGATCATCTATCATGTCACGGGTAACCAAATATTGGCCAGAATCACCATGCAATATTGTCATGAAAGGATTTCCAAATCTGCCTTTACATTGGAAATCAACATGTGAGGATAACCATTATTGACAACGATTTTATCGACCAATTGAGTATCAAAAGACAGAAACCCAGTATTTTTCTAGCCTTGTTCTTTGATTTTTAACTGGTTTAAAATATTTTTCATATTATTTTTAGTCATAAAGTACTTCAACTTATTCATTTTTTAATTCGGCAAATTTTTCGATTTTTTTGATTTCGGGTAAACGGGTCAAAAGTTGGACTAAGTGTAAACTACCAGGTGTACTAAGACGAAATCACTTGGAAGGTAAGATTTTATGTATTTTAGCATTTATGGCTTATGGGCTTTATGATCCAAGCTTTAATTTCAAGTTTTGTAGGATTCTTTATGGCTGAAAATAAACCCTCTTTGCAGCCTTATAAGTTATGATTTATGTATGTTATGGGTTGTTTTTAGTGTTTTGGAGGTTGGGAAGTGATTGGGGTTGATTTTTAACAACTTTCCATGGTTAGATTACAAATTTTAAGATTATGAGTTAGGGTTTTGTCTTCCATAGCATGTGGCCTAGAATGTTATGCTATGAATGCTTATGTCTATGCACATAATGATGTTTTAAGAGTGTTTTAAGGTTAGTTTGGATAGGAATTGAGACTTGAAACCAAGTGGAATTGATTTCCTTCATTTTGTAAGTAAGCGGAAGTTTGGCGCAACTAGGATAATTTGGATAATTGGTTAGGTTTGAAGGATCTTTAATGATCTTTTGATGGTTTTAAGTGTTTCCTTGGTAGTGGGATGGATAGGAAGCATGTTTGAATCATGCGTGTGGCTAATCGGTAAAAATTTCAGTTTGATAGTAAAGAGGAATTCCACCCATAGGTTGTTGCTCTAATGTAGTAATGGATACATTCTAGATGTGTATAAGAGATGGATTGTTGGGAATGGTATCTCATATAGATAGTCTATTGCTCCGGTGAATCTAGATGTGTATGGATTTTATTGGTTGATTGATTATAAAATCCAAGTTGGGTTGTAACCAAGGTCCCTTGAATACCTTGGAATTGGATTTTATTGGCAGGGAGGACAGCCTAATTATAGCCTAGGAGAAATTGACTGTAGAAATTTTTCGGAAAACCGAGCTTATTATCTCCTAATCTAGTAATACGAATTTGAGGGGTTAACTAAGTGTTTTGACTGGGATTTTAGCTTGTCGGGTTGGTCGGAAATTGTGAAAAGGTCATTTTTGACCAAAGAGTGTTGGTGTCGTTTTCTATCGTTTCGCGTTTTCGCTTCCTAGTCATTCTTTAACTTCTACATCTCTTCTAAGAGTCCTCTTATATCTGTTTTAGGTACCACGCCACCTACCGTCGGCGATCGCGTTCAGTGATCATTGTGCAGTTTTTGCTTTGATAGGTGGGTAACATAGATCCTCTTCCACTTGTATTTTGTTTAACGACTTTCGAAATATGTTTGAATGGATTTTAGAATGTGTATGATGTTTGGAACTGCACTTTTACCAAGTTTTGGAACTATTACCTATGAAATCGGGACCAAGCTATTTTCTCTTTCTGTTAATCAAATGATATGTTTGCAAACTCTTTTGATATGAAAGCATTTTATGACTATTTTGGCTCATAGGTGACCTAGGTATATAATTTTGATGTGTTTGAGAATGCACGTCAGGTATTTTCTCTTATACCACATCTATAGTCATCCATGGGACGCCATGGTGACATCTGTGAATAAGATAAGAACTAATTGATCGGGGTCTTGTGATGGGATAACTTGACCTCCCGGTCGACCTAGTAGCTGTCTCTTATTACTAGATCTGACTAGTACTGTAGGTCATACCTTCGAGCCTAAAAGATACTCATGCTATTTTATTATATTCTGGATTTGAAACTGTACTTGGATTTGTTCGCTATGCTTTAGCATACTATGTTTTGAAATGAATGGATCTTTTTGGCTATGTTTTGGACATACCTGACGTTTAAATGGCATGAGACATTTTAGCTATGTTTTCTTATGAATGGATCTTTTTGGCTATGTTTTGGATATGCCTGATGTTTAAATGGCATGAGGGGTAGTGTATTAGATAGGTTTTGTATTGATGAACTTTGTTTTTGTTGTAGCATCTTTTGTACTAAGAAGAAATTTTGTAATTCGTATTTTTGTGTAAAAATGAACTTATTCGGTTTTATAGTTAAGTAATGGTTTGATGGTTCTATTACATTGCGGTTAAGTTTGTTGCTTTTTTCGTTTGTGCCTTGCGCTTTGTATAAGAGACAGCCTGTAGTGTCGCGAACAAAATAGAATCTTATATAATTAAAACCTGTCTCTTATACACATCTAGATGTGTATAAGAGACAGATTTGAACCTCGAAAGCCTAGGTTTGAATCCTAAGTCCAGAAATAGGTATTCGATGAGTCTTTCGAGGTTTAAATCGATGTGCTCGGGCTTAGAATTATATAAGATTCTATTTTGTTCGCGACACTACAGGATCTGTGGAATTCTTTGACCTGGAGTTATTGATTGACTTGTTTTGGGGGTTTTGAGAGGTCCTTGCTTATGTAATCTTTGTTGTACCTCTTTTGTTGATTCTTGAAGAGTTATTCTTTGCTCATGATTTCGTCTTTGACTCTTATCAGCTAGTATGCCGCCTAGGACTCGTTTTGGTTCTAGAGGTCGCGGTAGAGGCTCGGCACAGCAGGACCCTCAGCCTGGTGAGCGTCCGGTTGGTGGGGATCCGCTGCAGGAGATCCCTGTAGTCGAGTCAGCTTCAGAGAGTGTTACTAGGCCTACTGTCTACTCTTATACAATTCGAGGCATTCAAGGGACCTTGGTTACAACCCAACTCAAAACAACATAATCAATCAACCAATAAAATCCATAAACGGAAAGATTCACCGGAGCAATAGCCGGGACTATATCAATAGCATTCCACAACAATCCATAGGGTCGAGCTCGCGCCAGACACAGCGACTAGCCGACCATTTCGGCCTCGGCGAGACAATATCCCGGACGGTGACTTTAGCACCTCCAACTGGGAGTAGGAGTCGTGGTCGACAGGGTGGTTTCTCTAGGAGGGGTCCGTCGACAGGTTCTTCTGTTTCTTCTTCAGTTTGGAGCCAGCCTCAGAGATCTCAGTCGGTGACAGTTCAGCAGTCGCCGCCATGCCGGTCTTGTGGTCGACTACACTTTGGGGAGTGTTATTGGAGGACTGGAGCTTGCTTTAATTGTGGCGAGCTCGACCATTTGATCAGAGATTGTCCTAAGGTCGCACCAAATCTTTGAGAATATTTTGCATCCTTGAGTTGATCATAAATTCTGCAGGGGCTATCCTATAAGGTGCCTTTGATATGGGCTCTGCTTCGGGTATCACCATTTTATCTCAAATTCTATTTCCCTATCAGGGGGTATCCCAGCTAGTTCATCAGGAAACACATCTGGATAATTCTTGACTATAGGTATATTTTTCAGTGTCTTTGATTCTTTCTCAACATCTATGACATAGGCCAAATATCCCTCACATCCTTCTCTTAAATCCTTGTATGCTCGCATAGCTGATATAATAGATTTCTTATATCTCTTATGTCCCTCCTGGTTTCCTTGATATATTACATCTTCTTTATGGGGGTCATATAATAATACTCTCTTATTTCTACAGTCAATTTGAGCATGGTTCTTAGCCAGCCAGTCCATTCCCAAAATAACGTCAAACCCACTCATATTAAGTTGAACCAAGTTAGCATTAGTCTCTCTACCCCCCACTTCTACACTGCAATCAATATATCTCTTGCGAGACACTAGAATCCTTTCTCCAGGAGCTAGCATCCTGTACGGTGATTCTAACCAATTACGTTGAGCACATCGAGCACATAGAGCACATATCAAACTTTCTAGCCACAAAGGAGTGGCTTGCACGACAATCAAATAACACACAAGCAGGTACGGAGTTTACTAGGAGCGTACCTGTGACTACGCCGTCTAGCCCCTCAACCTTATATTCAGTCATTGCGCAAACCCTTGCATTCACCCTAGGTTTCGCATCCATTGGCTTCTCAAGCTTAACTATTTCTGCTCTCACTTCAGGCCAGTCTCTTATCTTATGGCCTGTATGTCCACATTTGAAACATCCATTGGTCTTATAACGGCACTCGCCGAAATGCCTCCTATGGCAAAACCCGCACTCAGATTTCATTAACCCTCCACCAGCCCTAGGTGGGGGTGGTAGCCCCCTACTTTTCTTGATCACCTTTACCACACGCCCAGTACTATTATCTCCTAATCTCATAGTTCCTTCAATGGGTCGTGGTCTCTTGCCCTTGTTTTCTTCCTCCAACCTTTTTATATCTGCCTCCGCCCTCAAACTAGCATTGAACAAATCTTTGTAAGTATAGTGACATTAGAGCTCAAGATCCTTTTGAATGCGAATAGCAGGTGGAAAAAATAATTCCAAAATGCCTCTTTAAAGTTTTCCCAAGTGATTGGAGGTGCCAAGGTAGGGAGAATAGCTGTCCACCACTTATCAGCTTCCCCAACCAAAAACGGTTTAATGCTATCAACTCACATTTCCATGGGTGCTTGCAATAAGTTAAAATTATTCTCCACCTCACCCATCCACTTTTTCGCTTTTTCTAGGTCAGATGTGTCCATCAAAGTTAGGAATGTGCACTTTCTTCATTCTTTCATAGAAAACATGTATCTTAGCTTGTCTTTGAGCATTTGCTTGCGCTTGTGCCTGTAGTTGTCCTTGGACTGCTTGTGCCATTCCACTCATGGCAGCAATGAACTCTGCAGTAACAACCATAGGTGTATTATTCGTTCCAGTCCCTATTCCTCCGTTAAGAGCTTCACTTGCACTCCCACTTCCACTTCCCGCCGGGGTCCCTTTAACATTTTCGAGTCTTTTTGATTGTTGATTATTTCCTTCAGTGTGGTTGGCTTGGGATCTAGTTTGTGGTGCCATTTTCCTAAACCAAAGAAAATTCCAAATTGACATTCCAAGCTTAAATATATATATATATATATATATATAGATATGTATAATAGATATATTAGAGGGAATTAACAATAAGGGAAATCATATGACACATAATAAATCAACTAATATTCTTTATTGATAAAAGTCAAATTTAGGAAATTGACTACAAATATTTGGAGGATCTAACTAAGAGAACTACATACCAATAACCAAGAATTAATAATACTGAACATTGTAAAGTAATACTCTACTATTGAAAAGAAATATCCTAAATCTACTCTCTAATGGATAAGTCCTAAAACTCTAATTATCCTCTACGTCAACTTCCTCTTCTATTTCCTCTTCTACTTCTAGAATCTCTTCGGTGTAGATGTCTTAAGAGACAGTAATTTATAGGAGCAGGTGCCGGTGGAATGAGGTGGTCATTTGAGCAACTCTTGGATCCTTAACTCTATATTTAATAAGTGCAACTCCACATTCTCTTCTGCCTCAGTAATCTTTAGAACCATATTATCTTGTAACTCATTGAGACTTAGCTTGATCTTCTTGCTTAGCTCAGCCTCCCCCAACAAGCGCTCCTCAGCTTCCATCAACTTCCATCAACTTTCTCTTTAGTTCTCTTATCTCCATGTCTTGTTCTCTAATCTTACGTTCTTGCGTACTATATTCAGTGTTCCAATTGATTCTACATTCGTGAGTTCACTGCCTCTCTTCCAAGACTTTGTCTAGGAGTTTGTTATTCACCTCGTCCAAAGCAGTCATTTCATTATTTAACTTCTCCACCCTTGCCTCCAGAGCTTTCCTATGGGCTTCCATTTCCTACATCAACCCAATAAAAGTTAATATATATACAGTTTCATATTATAACTCATATTACTATAAATCCTTTATCTATGTGTGTATTAATCTAGGCTCTAATACCACATGTCATACCTACCCAGCCCACACATGTTGGGCACATGCTATTCGCCGTACTCTTATCCAAGTGTACAAGTATCACACAACAACCACAATCACTACTATATAAATAAAAATAGTAAGACTGATAACGCGGAAACGTTGCTTATAAATATTATCAATTGTGCGGTGACAAATTAAAATGAGTAACGAAAATATCCTCTAGCCTTTCTAATGAGTCATATCATTTTGGAGCACGTAGGCTCACTTGTTGAAAAATTCAACTAAGTGCATTATCTATTCAGTTCTAGGCTCCACCTTAATCTCTTTCCTTGTTCTTGTTTGCCAAATCACCATCATCCACTATAATTTACTCCACTTCTGTATCTGCGTAAAAACATTAATAATAGGGGAATGAGCAATAAATCGCCAAGCAGGTAGCAAATATCTTCTGTTGGACCATGAAGTTACAATACATAAATTTTTTGTCAATCACATCATAAATCATTTTTAGTTTTCATAAGAACTTTTCACATTTCACAAGCACATAGAGACAACATACATATAGTGACATTCTTGTCATAGTCGGATTTGACAATTCACACGAGTCTTAGTACCCGGTACGGTTGATTGGGTGTGACCAACCCACATAACACATTGACTCATATATATCAACTCTATTTTTTGTCTGTTCTGAGTACTCAGTCTAGTGAAGACCCCCAGTAGGCAGGATGCCAAGGGGTCGACCTAACCCACTCGACACAATTAGGCCGCCGTCTAACTACTGACTACTGCACTATTAATATATAGAGATACCTCATGCTTTTTACATACACTTGTAACCAAGAAATTGGTGGCCCCAAAGCAACCTAAGAGGGGGGGTGAATTAGGTTTCTTAAATTACTTTAAAAAATGTGCACTTATAAAATCTTTTGCATTAACAAGTAGTTTGATAGAGATAAAATCAATCAAGCTTATGAAGTATAGAAAAGGTAAAGAAAGAGATTAGACAAACAACACTTCCAAGCTACCAAGCTTGAAGTGTTGATCTACTAGAATGCTTTGACTCAAATTTGGTGAGTCAATAATCTCAAATGTACATAATGTAGGACAATCCTTGCTCACACTAATTATCTTTAGTTGAGCCAAGGATTTTACTCACAACCTCACTTTTGTACAAGATTATCACTCCACTCAATATTTTTGAATAGCACTCTAAAGTACACTAATACAATATTTCTCAATAGCTAATTTGCACTCAAATTTCTTTTCTTCTTACTTGTATTTAATGCGTAAGATCTATTTTACATTATGATCAGAGTTGGTATTTATAGGTGCAATAAATTGGGTTGTAACAACCTCCCAACGGCTCAATAATAAATGCTCAAAAACTAGCCGTTATAGGTTTCGGACGTTCGATGTTAGTGTTGTGCATCTGACCCATCGTTCGATCTTAGTGGAATGGCAAGCGAGTAGTGGATGCATTCACATCCGAGCTTGAGTCCATTCCATTGTCCGAACCAGGTGTGTTTGAAAGGTTCACACATTGGATGGTGTATTGTGTCCGAAATAGGTTTAATGCCTATCAGGGAATTTTTTTTCTTTTGAACAGTCAGCTTTGTCCGATATAAGCTTCTTTCGGAAGGTTGGATGCGTCCGTTGCAAGTGCTTTAAACTCTTGAGTCTACTTTACTTTTTCGGATGGAGAAATACGTTTGAGGAATATTCCTTCTTATGCGCCTGTGCGTCCGTTGTAGATGCACGAAAAAACTTGCTCTCCGTCTGATCGTTCAGATAGTGAATTACGTTAGAGGAAATCTTGTTCGGACAAGCTTGTGCGTTTGAGAAAAATAGTGCTATTCGGACAGTGTACTTCGTCTGAAAGCCCTTATTCAGGCAAATATACTAGCAGTCCTACACAGCTTAGGTTAAGTGATTAAAAACATCTTGTCATCATCAAAATATGATTTATAGATCATTAATCTCACCCTTTTTGATGATGACAAATCATGAGGTAAAATAATAATGCAAACATAATTAATACACATAGACCTTATTCCCCCTTTTGGCATCATCAAAGGGAAATAAACTCCCCCCTTAGAGGGTGCTCCCTTACATAATCAGCAAAACAAGAATAATTTAACCATAATCAAACCAAACCAAGTAGAGTAGGCAGTAAATACATTTAGAGCAGTCAATCACAATAAAGCTAAACAAATGAAAACAGTCAATCTAAGTAGAGTCATTCTTCTTTTTAGATCGTTTCTCAAGTTTTCATTTCTTGGTCAGTGCATCATCCTTGGTAGCTTCGCTGTCGTGACCACTTAAGTCTTTAGGATCATCGCGTTGCATGATATAGTTGAAAGTGTCATCAACGTCTTCATCATCATCATCAACACCAGGAGTAGTAGATTTGTCATGATTGGTGGTGCCAGTTGGGTCCTCACGATCGTCTACCCAAGGAATGGAATGACCATTATCATTGGTGCCACCGTCATAGCTTTCAGAGGAAGACTCAAGAGTGTATTGGGACTAGATATTGTCAAACTGGACTTGAGCTGAAGCAGACATTCCTAAGCTAAGTGCCTCTTGAATGTGAATGGTTTGTCGAGTTTCAAGTCTTTTCAATTTTCGATTGGTGCGATGCTGAAAGGAGCTCATTGGTCGCTCAAAGAAGTAAGAATGGTGCATATATGAGAGAGGAAAGGTTCTGAAGAAGAAGTATGGGGATCATGAGATGGTGGAGGTGTTTGAGGAGGAGGGGAATGAGGAAGTGCAAATCCGAAGATAGAAGCTGGAGATTTAGATTTTTCAATTTCATAAGACAGTATTTGTGAACCATTGATCATTGAAAAATCTCAAACCCTTACGCTCAATGTAAGCTTTGTTAAAGAAATGAGGATATTGTTTTTTGCCGGTGAAGGGAATGCCAAAAAGATCAAAAATCTTAATAAGGAATTTGCCAAAAGGTATGTTCCGGCACTCCCACAAAGAGCAAAAGAGATAACCAAAATCAAGTTGAATGCCTTTAAAAATACAGTAAATAAATAGAGCTGTATTTTACCGGGCTGAGTGCGATGCCCATCAGTTGGTAACAGTAAATTAGTGGCCAAAGTGTATAAAATGTTAAGTTCAAGAGTAGAGCAGAGTAGTTTTGGCTTCCGAGTTCATGGTGAACTAGCAAATCTAAGTGAGCTAAATTACCTCGACTTTGTTTTTCAAAGAAAGATTTTACAAGAGGTAAGTTAAATTCATCAAAAAGACCTTGAGAAACAGGTCTTTGAACAATAATGGACTTGCTAAGAAGAGAGATGTATCGATCAGGTGACTTGGCATCAATGAATTTGGGTATGGAAAGATCGGTAGTGGTTTGAGGATTTGTGAATGATTGTCCCTACATAGGAGTCTTGGCCTTTGATTTTCGTCCTCGGGTAGTCGTTGAAGATCCGCCACATGATCGTACCATTGTAAATTTGAAAAAGAAAGAGAAGAGGGAAAAGTGTGTTTGAGTAGATTTGTGGGAAATTGCAAGGGATGAGATGTGAAAGGTGAAATAGGATTCAATTCTGGTGAGTGAGAAGATGGGAGAGGAAAATTCTTAAGAAATTATTAGAGAAGAAAAATGAGAGTAAGAGAATTTTGTGGAAGTTCTTGGGTGCCAGAGAAAAGGTTCGGTGGGGGGAGGGGAAGGTGTCCAAAATGAGGAAAATGAAGACATTTAGACAAGTAAAACAATCGTTCGGACGTTTGAACGATTCGCATTCATCCGATCGTGCATTTGATCGAAGATGAACGGACGGCCGAAACCCTACGCTGTGCGTCTGAAGAAATGTCATACACTGAGACGCGTCTGTTAGAAATTCCAAAGAGTTAGAGGAATGAGAAGATGTGTTTGGACGATTATAAGCAACCGAGACAAAAGAGAGGATTTCGGACGTTGAGGTACGTCTAATAGAGCAGATAGTTCGGACGATTATATCTGTCCGAATCCAAAATTCAAACAGATTTGAAATTAATGATGCCCAAATAAGTTCTGAGAAATTCAAAGCGATCTAAAGCCAAGGGTTTAGTAAAAGTATCAGCAAGTTGATCTTTTATACACACAAATTCAACACAAAATTTCTTTTTTGCACACAAGATATCTAATAAAGTGGTGTTTGACATCAATGTGTTTGGTTTTAGAGTGCATGACTGGATTTTTTGTGAGATTAATTGCACTAGTGTTATCACGTCTTATAGGCACAGAATCAAAGATGACACCAAAGTCTTTTAATTAATGTTTCATCCATAGAAGTTGAGCACAACAATTTCCAGCAGCAATATATTCGGCTTCTGCCGTAGAAAGTGAAATAAGAATTTTGCTTCTTGCTAAACCAGGACACTAGACAGTTACCCAAGAAGTGACGTTAACCACTAGTACTTTTTCTATCAATTTTACAACCAGCAAAGTTAGCATCAGAATAACTAATTAAATCAAAAGTGGAGGATTTTGGATACCAAAGACCAAAATCCATTGTACCTTTTTTTTTTACTGCAATCAAGTGTGATTCTTTAGGACAAGATTGAAATCTAGCACACAGACAAACAGCAAACATAATATCCGATCTACTAGGTAAAGTAGGCTTCTCATCATACCTCTACAGTGTTTTTCATCAACACTAGTACTTTCTTTATCTTTGTCAAGTTTGGTTGAGGTGCTCATTGGTGTCCCAACCTGTTTGCAATCTTCCATTCCAAATCGCTTGAGTAGCTCCTTTGTGTACTTGATTTGTGTAATGAACGTTCCTTCCTTTGTTTGGTGAACTTGGGGTCAAAGAAAGAATTGTAATTCTCCCATCATACTCATTTCAAATTCTTTTTGCATCAAGCATGAGAATTCCTTGCACAAGCTTTCATTAGTTGCTCCAAAAATAATATCATCAACATAAATTTGAACAATTAACAAACCAATAGAATTAGTTTTGGTAAAGAGAGTGGTGTCAACAACACCTCTTTTAAATTCATTCTCAATAAGAAAACCACTTAGCCTTTCATACCAAGCTCTGGGGGCTTGTTTCAAACCATACAAAGTTTTAGAAAGTTTGAAAACATGATTTGCTGTTTTCAAAACCAGGGGGTTGTTCAACGACTATAAACTTCTTGAGCAATAAGCCATTAAAAAATGCACTTTTGACATCCATTTGGAATAATTTGAAATTGTTAAAGCAAGCATATGCAAGAAACATGCGAATAGATTCTAAATGAGAGGCGGGTGCAGAGGTTTCATCAAAATCAATGCCTTCTTCTTGAGCATAACGTTTTGCAACAAGTCTAGCTTTGTTCCTAATGATTTCACCTTTATCATTTAATTTGTTTTTAAAACCCCATTTTGTTTCGATTACGGGATGAATTGATGGTCTTCCAACTAATGTCCATACATTGTTTTTCTCAAATTGGCTAAGTTCATCTTGCATAGCAAAGACCCAAGATTCGTCATTTAAAGCATCATCCAGACATTTAGGTTCAATATGAGAAAGTAATGCACAATTACTATTCAAAGGTTTATGATATCGAATTGTAAATCCCATTGGATGGATTACCTATGATCAAATCTTGAGGGTGACTAGAGACAAATCTCCATGCTCTTGGAAGATCGTGAGGATCTTTTGGAGTGTCTTCGTTCTTTTCTCCTTCTTCATCCAAGTGTTGGGTGTTGTCCTCATTGTTTGACATGATCTTTTGATATTCTTCATGAATAGTGAGCTTTTCAAGCTCCTTTTGAATACCTACATCTTCATCTTCACATACATTCTTTGAAATAATATCATTAGTTTCATCGAATGTAACATGCACAACTTCTTCAATCAAAAGTGTTCTTCTATTGTATACTCGATATTTTTTCTTGTCACTAGAATATCCTAGAAAAATTCCTTCATCCGAATTTTTGTCAAATTTTCCAAGATTTTCTTTGATGTTTAAAATAAAGCATTTACAACCAAAAACTTTGAAAGAGCTCACAACGGATTTTTTACAAAATAAGAGTTCATAAGGTGTTTTACTTAAAATAGGCCTCAACAGAACTCGATTCATAACATAACAAGTAGTGTTAACGGCTTCGGCCCAAAAATATTTTGGTAAATCACATTCACTAATCATAGTTCTAGCGGCCACTTGAAGTGCACCATGTTGTTGAGGCACTCTAACAATCGAAAATTCATGCGAAATACTTTTGTGATCACAAAATTTGAGAAAACCTTCGAATTTAAATTCGACTCCATTATCACTTCTCAAATGGATGATTTTCAAATTCAATAAATTTTTAATTTTGGAAAACAATTTTACTAAATTTTCAAATACTTCGTTTTTGTGAACAAGAAATAGTACCCAAGTATACCTAGAATAGTCATCAACAATCACAAATGCATATTTACTACCACTGAGACTCGCATGTTAAGTTGGACCAAACAAGTCCAAATACAATAATTCTAAGGGTTTAGAGGTAGACACACAATTCTTTGGTTTAAAGAACACTTTAACTTGTTTACCAAATTGGCAAGCATCACAAATTTTGTTTTTTAAAAATTTCAATTTTGGCAAGTCTCTTACTAATTCCTTCTTGGTAAGTTTTTCAATTAAATCCATTTTGAAATGACAAAGCCTTCTATGCCAATGTTAAGCCAAGGATCATCTATAGAAGCGGTTAGACATTTTACATTGTTACTATCAATATTGTCAAGATAAATCACATAAACATCATTGTGCCTAGTACATTTGAATAAAACAACATAATTTTTATCAAGAATTAGACATTCACGTTTGGTAAAAAAACACATAGATTTTTATCACATAGTTGACTCACACTTAATAGATTGTAATTCAAATTATCAACAAGAAGCACATTTTTAATCAAGGTCTCACCATTTTTACCTACATCACCAAGGCCAATTGATTTTACTTTCATGTTGTCCCCAAAAGTCACCTTTCCACTACTTTTGGATATAAGTTTGGTAAAGAGAGATGCATCACCTGTCATTGGTCTTGAGTACCCACTATCTATGAACCATTTGGTATCCTTGGTGATATTCATTTCCTACACAAGAAATTAAGTGATAACTTTTGGTACCCATATTTTCTTGGGTACATAAGTGTCCTTCCAATTTTTTCATTTCTCTTGACATAATAGCAGTTATTTTTCACATGTTCATGTTGTTGACAATAATTACAAATAATATTTTTATTTCCATATAAAGAAAATTTTGATTTTACAAAGCATAACTCATTCCTTCTAAAGGTGAAAAAGTTCTTGTTGATCAATACATTTCTATTCTTTTTCAAATCAACAATATTTTCCTTTTTGCTATGCAAGAGAATATTTAAGTCATCCAATATTTTCTTCAACGAGGCTTGTTCTTTCTTGATCCTTGTTTTCACATGCATTCTTTTCTTCAAATCACTGTTTTCATGTGATAACCTGTTATTTTCATTCACAAGTTTAGAGTTAGCATTCAATAAAGCATTTGATTTCTATACTAACTCCTTATTTCTAGCATATGATTCTTTTAAGCTATCATGCGATTTTAAAATGAAGGCTTCAAGATAATTGTCATCATTTTCATCATTAGAATCTTAATTAGAAGTTACGTCATCATCACCAATGGCCATAAAGGCCATTTGTGCCCACTCCATTTCTTCTTCAACTTCTCCTTCGGAGTTGCATTCATCCATGTGATTTGGAAATTGTTGAAGCGAGGCTTTCTTCCTTCCTTATTCTTCTTGGAAGGACACTCATTTGCAAAGTGTCCAGGTTGACCACATTCAAAGCAGAATTAATTTTGCTTTTTTGATTCTCTCTTGGTAATCCCTTTAAATTATTTGAATTGAGAGCTCCAAAATTCTCTCATTCTCCGTTTATTGATGTAGATGTTATAAGAAATCAGACTGGTGATGAGTGCAAGATCTCCTTCATCAAGATCTTCATCTTATAGGTTGATGGAGCCATTTTCATCTTCTTCTTGAGAAGTCTTTAATGCAATGATCCTTTTTGGTCTTACTTCTTCATCATTCACCACTTTAGCCTTTAGCTTCAATTCATAAGACATAAGAGAGTTGATTAAGGATTCAAACTGGAATTTAAATTTTTTGCTTCCTCTATAGCTATAGTTTTGGCCTCCCACTCTTTGGATAGACAACATTCAAAAAATTTCTATTCTTTTCACCCAAAGAATATTCCTTACCCATGTCCTCAAGATCCTTAATGATATCATTGAACCTACAATACATATTATCAATGTTTTCATGTGGTTCTATTTTGAAGGACTCATACTTGGCAACTAGTAAGGATTTCTGTTGCTCTCGAACATCATCGTTTCGTTCATGAATTTTCTTGAATTTGTACCAAATTTCTTTAGCAGAAATGCATCCTTTGACACGAGTTGATTCGTTAGCATCCAAGGCATTGTATAGCACATTCATAGCTTTCGCATTTAAGGTCAAGTTTGCCTTGTCTTGTGGAGTGTGCTCATCTCTTGTCTTTTCTCTGCTTCTATTTGTATGATCATCAATGATGGTAGCTTCGAAAGGACCTTCATTTACAACATACCACAACTCAATATCAATGGATTGCAAAAATATTTTCATTCTATCTTTCCAACTAATAAAGTTTACCCCATTAAACATAGGGGGTCTTTTGATAGATTGACCCTCAAAAAATAAAGCATTATTGGTTGCCACAAGGGATCTTTACTCAAAATCAATCTAAGAATAAAGAGACCAATGCTCTGATACCAATTGTTTGCCCCAAAGCAACCTAAGAGGACGTCCGATGTTACTTTTGTGTGTCCGGCCCATCGTCCGTTCTTAAATATAAGCGAGTAGTGGATGCCACTCAGACGGCCGAGCTTGCTTCCGTTCCATCATCCGAACCAGGTGTATTTGAAAGGTTCACACGTCGGATGGTGTATTGTGTCCGAAAGGTTTAATGCCTATCAGGAAATCTTTTTCTTTCGAACAATCAGCTTCGTCCGATGTAAGCTTCTTTCGGACTATTGGATGCGTCTGTTGTAAGTGCTTTAAACTCTTGAGTCTGCCTTACTTTTTTGGACGGAGAAATACGTCAAAGGAATAACCCTTCGAACGCGCCTGTGCGTCTGTTGTGGTTGCACCAAAAAACTTGCTCTCTATCTGATCGTTCGGACAGTGAATTAGTCCTGTCCAAGAAAATCTTGTTCGAACAAGCTTGTGCGTCCAAAAAATAATGTTGTTAGGACGGTATACTTCGTCTGAAAGCCTTTCTTCGGGCAATATACTAGCTGTCCTGCACAGCTGAGGTTAAATGTGATTAAAAACATCTTGTCATCATCAAAATAGGATTTGTAGATCATCAAAAATGTGACTTATACTTTTGCATAACATAAAATCACAAATTACCCAACATGGTCCATATTCATAACAATAAATAACTTTTGAAATAAACTTTCAAACATTTAATAAAAATTAAAGTGTTACAAAAGTAAGTGAATTGAAATTTTACAAAATAATTTTTGAAAACCAGAAGGTAAGAACCACCTACCTCGAATGTCAAGAAGTCAATTGTCCTTTAGTTTTATCTCTTCGTATGCTCCTATTAACAATTCACAAAATCCTGTGAGTCAAAATTTCCTTACTCTAAATTTACATATTTCTTCCTATGAATATATCCAACCTATTCCCCCATAATCCATTCTATCCTTAGTCTTAGAAACATTCCTTAAGATCTTATCCCAAACTATAATAGTCTAACACTAAGCATCCATAAGAAATGTATAAGACATCTTAACTGCTTTAGGACTTTCTTAAAATAGATTGGTCCTTAAATTAATTTTTGAAAACATTCTGTGGAATTTTATAAAATTTTTAGGGTCATAAAATAATTCAAGAAACTTTTGAGAGCCTATGGTAACTTTAGAAATCAAGAAACTTTTGAAAGCCTACAGTAACTTTAGAAACGTCTAAGGGGGTCAAACTGAAATTTTTAGAACCCTTTTCGGACTTACAAGAAATTTTAAAGCATTCTGGACTGACTTGGTTCCCCACAGAACCATATGGGTCAAATTCAAAAGTTTAAAAAAATATTTATATTTGGACCTAATCAGTACCCATTTTAAAACTTTTGGGTTAAATACTAATTTAACAACAAACTAGTAGACCTGTTTTGTAAAAACACAAAAAATAATAATTATTATTATCCTTTGGTTGAGGTCTTGTCCGGCACACCACTGCCGGACCAAGTCCGGCTTGTACGATTCTTTGACAGAAGCTTAAAGCACATGTCATAGTTGGTGTTGACGGGGAAGACAATGTCTTCCCCGATACGTCAACATCATCGTCTTAAAATCTTTTTTTTTTTTAAGATATCAAATATTAAAAGCTAAAAAAATTAATTAATTAATTAATTAATTAATTCAAAAATAATTTTTTAATATAAAATATAGAACACTTACTTTATTTGGATGCCTAAAATTCTTGAGAAATCCGTCGCTCTTCTCTCAGAACGTAAGATGAAGATTCGAATGTTATAAGGACGTATCTATAGGAGTATTACAAACTCCTCTTAGGTTTAGATTCCCACACTTCAGATAGGAATAGTACACTTAGGTCTTATCACATATAGAGTTCCAAGGAGGAGTAAATTCTATCTACTAGGATTCATATCTAACACATAATTATCTAATTATTATTATTATTATTATTATTATTATTATTATTATTATTATTATTATATTATTATTATACGGGTCTTCACATACTACATTTGATGAAACTAATGATATTATTTCAAGAGAGGTTTGTGAAGATGAAGGTGTGGGTGTGTAAAAGAGACTCGAAAAGCTCACCATTCAAAAGGTGCATCAAGAAATCAAGAAAAAGAATGAGAACAATACTCATCATTTGGATGAAGAAGAAGAAAAGAATAGAGAATCACCAAAAGATCTTCCAAAAGCTTGGAGGTTTGCCTCAAGTCACTCTAAATAATTGATCATAGATGATCCATCCGATTGGGTAAAAACTTGTTCTCATAAACCTTTAAATAGTAAATGTTCTTTACTTTCTCAAATTGAACCTAGCGTGTTGATGATGTTTTAAAAAACCTAGCGTGTTGATGATGTTTTAAAAAATGAATCTTTGATTCTTGCCATGACAGAAGGACTAAGTCAATTTGATAAAACAATGTGTGGACTTTAGTTGAAAGACCTTCAAATCATCTGGTAATAGGAACAAAATGTCTTTCGGTCTTTAGAAATAAATTACATGATAAAGGGGAAATAGTTAGAAATAAAGCTAGATTAGTAGCTAAAGATTATGCTCAAGAAGAAAGAATTGATTGTGATGAGACTTTCGCACCCGTTATTAGATTAGAATCCATTCGTATGTTTCTCGCATATGCATGCTTCAATAATTATCACGTTATTTCAAATGGATATGAAAAATACTTTTTTAAATGGTATCATTTATCAACAAATTTTTGTTGAACAACTTCTGAGTTTTAAAAATAAAGATTTTCCAAATTATATATTTAAATTATCAAAGGCTTTGAATGGTTTGAAACAAGCTCCTAGAGCTTGGTATGAAATTAAGTCATTTTTTGATCGAAAATGGTTTAAAGAGGAATTGTTGATACTGCTCTTTTCACCAAAAACAGTCATAAGAGATTTGTTAGCTGTTCAAATTTATATTAATGATATGTCTTTGAAGCTACTAATGAAAGTTTGTGTGACAGATTCTCATGTTTCATGGGCTCTAAAAGAATTTGAAATGAGCATGATAGAAGAATTTCAATTCTTCCTTGGACTTCAAATTCACCAAACAAAGAAGGGAACTTTCATCACACAAATCAAGTACATAGAAGAACTACTCAAGCGCTTTGGAATAGAGGATTGCAAACAAGTTGGAACGCCAATGTGCACCTCAACCAAGCTTGACAAGGATGAAGAAGGTAATAGTATTGATGAAATCCAAAACTTACTATATTTAACTGCTAGTTGCCTGGATATTATGTTTACCATTTGTTTATGTGCTAGATTTCAAACATGTCCTAAGGAATATCACCTAATTGCTGTTAAAAGAATTTTTAGATACTTAAAAAGGACTATGAACTATGGTTTTTGGAGGTTTTGATTTAATAGATGTACACGGATGAGAACAGGACTGAGTGCAAAATTGATAGAAAAGTTGTACTAGTGGTATGTGCCATTTTTTGGATCAGGTTTAGTAAGAAACAAAGTTCTATGTCTTTATCCATGACGAAAGCCGAGTATATTGCCACAGGTAATTTTTGAGCTCAACTTTATTCGATGAAACACACTTTACTAAATTTTGGTGTTATTTTTTATTGTGTGCCCATTAGATGTTATAATACTAGTCTAATCAATCTCAAAAAAAATCCAATTCAATATTCTAGACCAAAGCATATTGATGTCAAATACCATTTCATAAGAGATCTTGTTTGCAAAAAAGAAATATTTGTTGAATTTGTGTGCACTAAGGATTAGTTGGCTGATATTTTTACTAAAGCCTTGCCTTTGAATCATTTTGAATATCTTCGAACTTGTTCGGGAATTATTGATTCTAAATCCGTATGATTTATGTGTTTTCGAATGCAAATATGCGTCCTAACCTCTCTGTGGTTTCGGACAATCATATCTATCCAAACTATCCTGGTTTATAGGCTTTTGGGATTGGACGATCCCTCTCATTTGAACTGTCTGGCTTAAACTCTCAACTCTCTAGAAAATCTACCGGATGATCACCGTCCGAATCGTCTGATAGCCTCTTGGACGCTTAGGCCACAATTTCGGACGTCTGTTCATCTGAGATCATACGTGAGTTCAGACGTATACCAATCATTTGAACGTCCGAACGACTGTCTCACACTATTAAAACCTTTCATTTTCCTCATTTTCGACAACTCTCTACACCCGAACCCTAGCATCTCAAACTGTCTCACACTGTTAACACCTCCTTCAACACAATTTCTTGAGATCACTTACTTAACTTTCATCTCAAACTCTCTTATCCCTCTTTTGCCTTCAAAATGGTTCGTTCTCGTGGAAGATCTTCAACGGGTACTTGTGGGAAGCAGTCGAGGGGAAAATGCTAGCATAAGGACAAACATCAACAAGTGCTCCTCCCACTTCCAACCCAACTCTGCCTAAATTCATTGATGCAAAAGCATCTAAAAGGTACACATCTCTCCTAAGTAGATCAATTATGGTGCAACGTTCAATTTCACAAGGCATGTTTGATAATCTAAATTTATCTTTTATTAAGGATTGTTTTAAAAAACAAAAATGGGGGCATTTGATTCAAATTGATTTACATATTTATCATGATATGATTTTACAATTCATAGCTAATCTTCGAAAAAGTTCAACCGTTAGAAACTTTGTTTCACGAGTGAACCAAAATTCTGACATCATTAACTCAATTTTTGAATGTACTATTGATAATCCTGATGAAATTTCATATTTCTTTTCTCTGGATAAATGGCTTGCTATTGACACTTTGATGTCGATGCTATTGCCACTCGATTTGATATCAAGGAAGTCAAATAAATTTTTCACATTGATTTTAAACGGGGTTCGAAAGCCAAAACTATATTACTTAGTCCTGAGCTCAATGTTTTGTATACATTGACACAAATTTGCTTTTACCAACTGACGGATATCGTACAGAGCCAGTAAAAATGCGACTTTATTTGTTTTATTGCATTTTTAAAGGCATTTTGTATTCTTCTTTTGCTCTTTATGGGAGTTGTTCTTGACTGACACTAACGGCAGAATATCCTATTTGGAAAGTTTGTAACCAAAGTTTTTGATCATTTTGATATTCCATTTACTGGAAAAAAATAATACCCCCCATACTTTAATAAAGGTTACATTGAAAGAAAAGGTTTGTGTTTTTTAACCAAAAATGGCTCACCAAAGCCGAATATGAATTAGAAAAGTAAAAAGATCAGGCCTCAAGTTCTCGACATGCACTCCCTCATTCAATCCTACCCTCTTCATCCACTCCTCAACTGACCTACCCTTCACAAGCATCATCTTCTAAACCATCTTTACCACAATTGTGCGATCTTGTCACCAACCTTGGAAACCAAATGGCTAATTTTCAATGTCGAACATTTAGAAAATTAAATTGGTGGGAAACCAAACAAACAATCCTTCAAGAAGCTTTGAGCTTGGGCATGTCTGCTTCAACCCTAGTACAGTTTGCCAATATTCAATCGTAGTACACTTTTGAATCCTCCTCTAAAAGTGACGATGAAGGTAATGAAGATGTGGAGCATTCACAGCCTGGGCAAGAAATGCAGTTGGTGTGCCAAATCCTGAAGATACTGTTGCCCAACAAGCCAAAGATGATGATGATAAAGATGTTAATGTTACATTTAACTATATCATGCAGCGATGCGATTCTCAAGAAGCTAGCACACAAGATAGTGAAGCCACAACTGAAGATTACAAACCAAAAAGTGGAATCAAGAACAAAGATCGAAAAAGAAGAACAACTTAGATTGTAGTTCTTAGATTGACTATTTTGTATTGATTTGACATTGTTTATTTTTCTTTAGATTAGCTATTTTGTAATGTTTTGATAATAGTTATTTTGCTTCATTAAAATCTTTGATATTGGTGTTCAACTTGATTAACATTGGTTGGTCAAAATTGAATATTTTATTGGGTGCAATTGCTTCTTGCTTGTTATTGGTTGTTTGATTAAGAGGGAGCCTCATCTCAGGAAGAGTCTTTCTTTTTTTGTTTTTATGATACCAAAAGGGGGAAAAATATGGATTTTAGTTGTTTGATTGAGCTATGCCGCTTGTAGTTTCTGTGATTTGTCATTATCAAAAAGGAGGGAAATTTTTGGCCTACAATCTTGGTTTTGATGATAACAAATCCAGTATTATGGTTTGCAATTGAGCTGTGCAGGAGTTTTGCAGAACTTCACTTAACAGGGTTTTCGGACGATGTGAACCGTCGAAAACAAAGGAGTTTCGGACGCAGAGGAATGTCCGAATAAGACCTATTCCCTTAGACGCAGGAATTCATCTGAACAAATTATATCGAATGTAGAGCACCATCCGAATGGTTAGACAGAGATTAATGACTCTAAGAAACTATATGGGACAACCTGTTAGTCCAAAGGAAGAACAATCAGTGTCAGGCTTCAATCTTTCCGGACGCACTACACTGTCCAATGATCCAATTGACAAACAATCAGTTTCAGACAAAGGAACGGATGCAACCTCTGCGATCTGAATGAAAATCTTAACTTGCACCATCAGATGTTTGGACGCTGCTCCGGATGCAATAAAGGTTTATTGGACATCCGAAACCTCTAACGTCTAGTTTTTTAGCATTAATTACGTAGCTGTTGGATGGTGGTTGGAAGCTCATTTATCATATCTATAAATTTTAACCAACCTGAATTTATTAGTCACAACTTCCACGTTGAATACAAGCAAGTAAAAAGGCAATTTGAGTGCAAATTAGTTCTTTAGAAGTGTTGTATTAGTGATAAAAGTGTGTATTTGAGAGTGCTATTCAAGAGTATTGAGTGGAAAGATAATCATTGTACAAAAGTGAGGTTGAGTCTAAAATCTTTGGCTCAACTAAAGAGAAGTAGTGTGAACAAGGTAATCCTACTTTGTATACAATTTAGATTATTGACTCACTAAATTTGAAGAAGCACTTCAGTGGACTACTACTCCAATCTTGCTAGCTTGAAGCTGTTGTTTGAATAATCTCTTTCTCTCTCTCTATCTATTTATTTTGTTCATTTTGTACTTAATTGATTATATTGTTATTAATGCATTACTTGCGAATGTGAAAAATTTTATTTGTGCTTCATATGCAAATTGTTTTTTAACAACCTAATTCACTCCTCTCTCTTATTTTGTTTTGTTCCAACATCTAGTTCTTCCTTATTTATGTTAAGAATAAGGCACATGTTCAATATAGGTTGGGGGAGGTGGAGCTTTTCCATGGTCCGAAATTTTTGGGTATTTATTTTTGACTTTATGTTATTCATAGTTATTTAAATATGTTTTAGTTGGCGCTTGGTTTTGGATTACTGAGAATTGTTGGGATGTATAGGATGGTTTGATTGTTGATACATTTGATATGTGATTTTGTTATTTTTCTTTGTTGAGAGTGTACAGGCCTTCTGAGTATTTTGGTGAGCCTATGTTATTTTTTTTTGTGAGTGTTGACTGTTTATTTGGCATTTATTTGAGATTTGACTTAACTTGGGACGTGAGCTGGAAAGATGTGAAAATTTCACTTTTGTAACATATATATGAAACTTGAATAACCAAAAGGTCATGATCTAGGCCTTCTTTGCGCCATTTGAGACAGAATTGCCAACCTTGATTTATTTATCCTTAGTGTCTCTATTGAGTTTATTTGACCTATTTTCTTTGTTTAGCCTTGATAGTTTAACTTATTCCTTTTGTTTTTGTTGTCCTCATTTTCACCTATGAGTATTAGACATTTGTCATCAGTTACAGTTTTGCATTATTGGTGGAGAATGGTCTATTCTTGAGGGGATATTATGCAAGAAGATATTAATGTTTTTTTTTTATTGGAGAAAAATAATACAATGTGTTTAAAGGAAAAAATGTGAAAAAAAAAGGAGCATATATGTCCTATTGAAAGAAAGAAAATAAAAAGATGGACATTAGACACATAACCCAATCGCTATGAGACAGTTTTGTGTGTTCCATGTTTTTCAATGGAAAGGATATTTGTTTGTTTTTGGATATTTGTATTATGATACTTGTTATGGGACCTTATGATTCATATTTGGTCCGTGATAATCTTGATTTTTTACCTGGTTTATATCTACTGTGATTTTAGTTAATTTATCTATATTTATCCTTCCTAATTTTGCCTTAACCTACTTTAAGTCTTAACTGATATTTGATTTGAGCTACTACGTACTAGTGAAGGTGGGCGTGCAGCATTTCTATTGACTGTGTTGTTCTTTTTTCTTTGTTGAGTGATTTGAGTGCATACACTTTTGCATTGATACTGGATTGCTTTCCAAATTTTTGTTTTCGCAACTTTCTTCGTGCACAGGACACGTAACTTACCGAATCAGTTGCGACATGGATGGGAATGCATGCTACTAAAGAGAGGATCAGGTCTAATACATCAACCGTTTACTCAATATCCTTGTACGAGTTTTCATTGTTTTGTTACGTTGGTACTATCAAGTTGAATTGAAATAAAATATTTATTTGTTTGAGTTCTATTTTATTTTGTTCTAGACTAGTAAATGTTAAGGTTGTAGGGTTTTGATAACTCTCTAAAATAGTATTATTTTATATTCATTTTTAATCTATATTTTGGATAGGTTTTGAGTGTTTTATATGTTTTAATCTATGTATTGTTCATTTTAATGGCTTTGGTGTTTAGTTGTATTTAGTTATGTTTCTTGGTTTTCTTGTGATTTTGTTTTCTGTATGTTGAATTTGTAATTTGAGAAGTTAAGCATAAAAGATGTGCAAAGTGGAGTTGAGATGGGAATATTTTAAAAAATGCAGACCATAGAGCGTCACGGCAAGACTTCTTTGCAATTAGTTAGAGCAGTGTCTTGGTAATCATCCAAATGGATTGAAGAGAAAAGTTAAACACCACGGCGCTCTCTCAAGGCCACTTTCTAGTGCAACGACGTTACGTTCATGAGTAGAAATAAGAAAGTCACATTTTGCTCGTTTTTCAAGATATACTTTGGATCAATGTTTAAAAACTCGAAACTCAGATTCGACTCAAAAAATTAATGAGTTGAGTATACTCAAAAATTCGATTGAATTTTATTGAGTTAAAAATAGAAAACTCGGAATCTATAAGCCACATGTATTTATTATTTTATCTATTAAAAATAAAAATATACTAATAATTAGGTTAAGTATTAAAAATTTTAGGTTTCATAAAAAGTGATTCTTCTACATATTATTCATGATAAATTTAGAATATTTAACTTTTTCAAAAATTTTGTACAAAATTTATCTATTTTTAAATGTTAAATAAACTCGACTTGGATAAATACTCGTGATTATTCGGTGAATTTATCGAATTTAATCTAAAACTCGATAAAACTCGTTGTTCATCGAGTTTTTTATCGAGTCACCCATAATTCTATCGAATCGAGTTAACTCGGAGCAATTCGGCCGAGTTTTAGTGGAGTTTTTAAACTATGGTTTGGACCTATTAGAATTCTTTTGAGTTGAAATTCCTTTAGACCCTTAGATTAACTTTTACCTATAAATACAACATCATGGAAGCAAATTAAGAGAAAGATAGGAAGCGAGTCGAGAGACCGCATAGCTTTCACAATTCTCACGACTTTCCATAAATTTCCACAATTCGAGTTTTCTTAACTTATTTTAGTTCAGTTCAGGTTCTTAGTTTATATTTTATAGTTTGAGTAGTTAGATTTGCTTTGCTTCATTAGTATTTAGAATAACACTTTTGAAGAGTATTACAATCTTGTTGAGATGGTTTAAATATGAGAGGAATTCAAGTATCAAATTTCTTCTGTAATTTTCAATTTTCGAAGCTGTCAAAGATAGACATCTAGATGTTTATAAGAGACATCTTTTAGTTATTTATTTATGGAGTAGATTTATTAGTTTATTAGTTAGGGGTTAATACAGTTTTAACTACATTCCAAGGGATTGATTTATGATTAAAAATTCAATCTTTTATCTCATAAGAGTGTTATTTTGAATGTAATGCTTTTCTATGTCCTACCACTGATTTGTACTGAGATTTATTTGAGAAGAGATTTTAGTCCACTGATTTAGTAGTTTATTGAATTGATATAGGGTTTCAGACAATGATAATGCATGCCAGAGGGTGACTGTATGATTTGGAAGAATACTCAAGATTAGTTGTGTTATTGGGTTGATTAATTTGCAAGAACGATTCATTCTACCATCTCGAGGGAAGTGATTGATTCGATATGATTATGTTAAACTCTTGGCTATGTTGGTTGGGTGAAACAATTTTCTTAACACTGCTTTTACTTGAATTTCATTCAGTTATTTATTTATTTTGATTTTATTTCCTAGCAATAAGTTTAATTTAGTTGGATTAATCTTTCAATTCTACTCTCTCATATAACAATTGGTTTTAATTAAAGTAGTTGTGATTTGAAGTTCATATTTAGCCTTTACATATTACTAATTTCTATAGAAACGATACCCTTACTCATAAATCACTTTATTACTTGTGTGATTAGTGCATTTGTTAATGGCTACCACGCATCATATCACAAGGACCAATTTGTCCCTCATCATTAAAAAAATTTAACCAATCTTATACGTATAACGAAAATTATAGATAAACTAATATAACTATTTAATAATACACCTACTGCAGGTTAACGATCACAATTGCGCTATTAGTTTGTCCATTATTTCTGTCATCGGCATTAAAGTAGTTAATTTTTTTAAATATGATGGACCAAAGTTGTCTATTGTAATGATTAAGGATTAGATTCGTCGATACAAAAAATATAAAGACCTAAATTGGTATTTTTCCAACATTACATTACGTACATTGCACGGGTTAAAATCTTGTTAACCTGATTCGATTTCAGTAATATGCCACAAATCCAATAATATGAGGTAATTAAGTGATGTAATTGTGGAATAGATTGAGACATTGAAAAGAAGAGACCGAATCAGCCACAAATGAATTGATCATACTAAACTCCACCAAGATATGCTTAATCTGCCAAATGACCCAAAACAGTGGATACAATCTTGACATCAAAGAAGTAAGCATTGTGTGCAAGCCATAGGTGACAACAAATGAAGATGGGAAGAAGATGAAATCATTCACATAATTTCATCTCTCGGCCTACTTTGATTGGTTGGTCAAAACCGCGAACAGGTCTTCTTAAATTCAATGTTAATGGTTCTTTGAATGGTAATCCTGGATTATCAGGGGGTGGAGGTATCCTTCGGATTTCAAATAGAGATCCATTATTTGGTTTTGCTGTTGCTTTGGAATCGGTACTAATCTAGACGCTGAAGCTCTATCTCTTTTACAAGGTTTACGGTTGTGTTTCTCGGAGAGGTTAACGTATTATTTTCTAAGTTGATCTTTGATGTTGTGTACTATGTCTTTACAACATAAACCACGGCCTTGGAAGCTGGATAGTGGATACCACCCTTGGACAGATTGTGCAGCTGCTCATGGTTGGAAATGGGAAACCCCCCCCCCTCTTCGCGGAAAAAAAAAATTATATTAGATAGTATTAACTTAACAAAACAACCGTATTTGAAATTTGATTACTTCTGATAGTGTATTTGCATGTGGACAAAATTCTTATAACTATGGGTTTCTTATTTATATTGTGTTAAAGTTAATTTGGAATAACTTTTGACTAAACACGTTTTCCACTTATAATACAACTCTTGTGCTATTTACTAATTAATTTTCATAATTAATTTTAATTGAATTTTTCAGTAAATTTTTACTGAACAAATTGTGATAGGATTTTTGAGAAAATTAATTGACTTGTAGGATTAGGAGTTTGGGAGTTAATGTATATAAATAGAAGACCTTGTCAATACGTGTTGAAAGTTATTTGTATAACGTTTGGCTGAATTTGTCTGGAGTTTTGGAGAGAGGAATTTCGTGCAAATTATTGGGCTATAATTTCCTAATCATAATTTTCCAGTTAATCTATTTTCGTTGTTTATGTTTCTCGTTTATGCAATATCATGCCCAGTTTTAATTTTTCCATTGGTATCATAATATTTAATTAGTGAATTTTAGTTGGTTAGTATATGTCTTATGTACGGAAGAATTGATTTTGAAATATAAGAATATATTTTGGAATTATTTGCGTATGCTCTGAATAGCAGGATTATCTAGGAAATTTTAAAAAATAATAATAACAACAAAAGAAGGAAGGCCACAGACAGCCATGGGATTGCCGAGAAAACTTTCAGACGCAGGACAGAAGCCGGCTGGTGGCGGTTGCTGCTGCTACTAGTAGCTGGTCTAAGGCTGCTGCTGATGCAGTTCTAGTGTGGCTGCGGCTGCTCTGCTGCGAGGTTCACGGAGTTAGGATGATTATGATGATACGGGATGATGACTGGTGGGTTGGAGCAATAAAAGAATAGGAAGAAGAAAAATAATTTTGCAAAAAGGGAATGAATATGTATATGCATTTTCTGGCAGGTTGTGTTTTGTTTTAGTTAGTTTAAATATTTTTGTAATAAGTCCTATAGGTAACATATAATATGATTACTATACTAAATGTTGGTACTATTTTGACATAATAAAATATAAGATATTAAATGAATATTTTTCAAGTATAAGATATTTTTTGTAGTAATCAAATTAAGTACCTTTGAAGTATTAAAAATTTAGAATGATACTTTTGAAATATTATATTTTTGAATACATATGAGAGGGATTGTTCTTAAACTTTTATTTTGGGAAATTATTTTAGTGACATTGAGATGATTAAATATTTTTAGCAAAAAGAACTATAGTACTTTTGTAATAATACTTACGCAAGAATAAATTTGATAAATTTTTTTATGGTGTAATAAAGTTTTTTTTTAAAAAATATCTTTGGGAAATAGTTCTTTCAAAAATTAATGTATTTTGAGATAATATCTTGGTTAGGATATTCTAGATCTTGGATAATTTGTAGATAGCATGACAATCTATATAAGAGTAGATTTGTTTTTCATTTGAAATTAAATAATATGTGATGAATTTTCATATAAGAAATTAGTCGGATTTTTTGCTACATTTGTGTTCACTATATCAAGGTAAGTGTTTATTATCCCTTTGTATTTTTGAAAAATATTTGTCTAAAATATTACTTTCGATAACATGTTATTTTGATTAAAATACAAAAAAATAGATAACTGTTATAAGATTATTTTAATTGTATGACATTATGAATTTATGTAAGTGGCATTATTTTTGAACTTATAAGATTATTCTGCATGTGTATAAGCTTCAAAATTTTCCTTCATAATTCATAACGGACCAAGGTTTTTAAAGTAATTATGATAGTCAGTGGGAATTATAATTTCTCACTATTTCTGAACTATCAAATAAAATAAATTTTGACCTTCGGATTTTGAGAAAAGTATATGACTTTCGAGTAATTAGTGTGAGCTCTTAGAGCTTCATTTTCGGGTTGACTTTTGTTCGGTCAAATTTATAAGATAAGAATATCGAATTATCCCTTCTGAGGATAAAGGACATGTTAAGGTTAATAATTTTAAGAAAGCTTTGGAGAATGATCTAGAACAAAGAGATTAAGAAAACGATAATATTAGTCAGTATTTAAAATTTTACTGGCTAGTAGTAATAAGAATTTGACGTAATTTTTGATATCCTAGTAAGATATCTTTTGGTATATTAGTTTGTTGTTGTTAAGAATAGATTCTAAAAAATATGATGTGTTGTTTTGACTTCTATTGACAATAAATGTATGATTTGTTGGCCACAATTTGTTTTGTTTTCAGAATATTTTTACGATACTGGTGTCATAGTTTATAAACTAGAATTTTTATTCACAAATGTGATTTAAAATTTATCAAAACTTATTCTGATGGAAAAAAAGGAGACAAACTTTTGTAGACTTGTGTTATATTTTGTAAACTCTATTTTCTTTATTAAATTGATTAAAAAAAAGAAAAGAAATATGTTGTCACTTACGATATCTACTAATTCGAAACCTTGAGGCAAGAACCTAATATGTCAGGTAATGGATTTCTTGATTAAGTTTAATATGTTCGGGATTGTTCTTACTGAAATGTTTTGACAATGAGTTAAAGGAAGATGAAATTCATTAATGGATCACATGATTGGATTCAATACAAGTTGATGAATGTAGGAAGGAAAGACTGTAGGAAGGAAATTAGTTGGAATTATCTCTTTTGGTACAACATGAGTGGCTAGAGTACCCTGATTGTGTTATAACTTTAGAAAACTAGATTTTGATATCTTATTTGAGATTTAGTGATGGTGATTTTAAAACTATGTGGAGAAAAACCTAAGGTCGAATTGGTCCAATCATTATGAGTGATTTTGATGTTATCTTATGAATGCAAAAGCACTAACCATGGTCCAAAGATAGACTGTAAAAGTAAGTGCGATCTTTTCTGAATGAGTATAATTAACTTATCAAGGCAATACGGGTAAAAGAAAGACACCTTAAAGAATGTTGTTGAGTGTAGTACAAGAAAGTAAGGGATTAATTAAGGAAAGATTGTGAAAGATATTTAGTTGTATGGAGGATATCTAATACAATGAGTAAAACTCAATGATCATGTGGTTATGGAATGTTTGGAAGTATTTATGGAAGAATTACCTAGAATACCTCCGAATATGAAAATTTGAGATTGAGATAAACTTGATACATACGGCTATGGCCATTGTCAATATCTAAGCACCATATAGGATGGTTTGACTGCATTGAAGGAATTTGTTGGTCCCAAAGCAACTTAAGAGGGGGGGTGAATTAGGTTTCTTAAAAAATATACTTTCAGAAATATTGAGATTTTTCAAATATAAACTGATATAATAAAATCAATGGAATAGTGAAGTAAAGAGAGAAAATTAAACAACCAATACTTCCAAGCTAGCAAGCTTGAAGTATTAAATCACTAGAATGCTTCACACACTTTGTGAACCAATAATCTTTACAAAGTTGGAAACTTCTTGCTCACACTAAAACTCTTTTAGTTGAACCAAGAATCTTACTTACAACCACACTTTCGTACAAGATTATCACTCCACTCAAAGTTGAATTGCACTCATAACTGCACACTAATACAACAAAGCACTATAGCCAATTTGTACTCAAATTGCTTTTCTCCAAGGCTTGTATTCAATGTATTAGATGATTTTTACTTAATGTCAAAGCAGTTATTTATAAGAGCAATAGAATGGTGGTTGCAACTACTTCCTAACAGCTAAATAATAAATGCACAAAAAGTAGCCGTCGGGGTTTCGGACGTTCGAGACATATTGGATGCGTCCGACACAGCGTCGATCTTCATGTAGTTGTTGAAGAGCTTCGTTCGGACGTCCGTGCATGCGTCTGTTCCTTCGCCCGATAGAGGCTTCGGACGGTCATGTTCGTCCGTAAAGAAAAGTAGTAGGATCCTATTTCTTTCTCCCTGTTCGTTTGGACGGTGCAATGCGTCCGAGAAGTTTTGACCCAGTTCGGACGGTTCAGTGCTTCTGAAAGTCCTGTCTTTAGCAAGAGCAAATAACAGACCTGCAAAAACTTGTTTACAGAGTTAAGTGTTTATGTCATCATCAAAATAAGGTTTGGAAAATATCAGAATTGAGTGAACACTTACAAGAAATTATTAGAGAAGAAATTCATTAAGCTAAGTGTTTTATCGTAAGAAGCACTCGTATTGTCCATAAATAAGAAAGATGGGAGTTTGAGGTATGTGTATTAAGTATAGGGAGTTGAATAAGATTATTATAAAAAATAAGTACTCTCTCCCTAGAATTTATGATTTAGTTGATTAATTTAAGGGTGTGAAAGTATTGTATATCATTGATTAAAAATTAAGGAGGTTGATATATCTAAAGGTGAATTTTGGATGCATTGTTGACATTATAAAAATTTTAGTGATATCATTTTGTTTGACAAATGATCTTTCAAGATTCATTTTTAAATCTCAACTGGTTAGATTTGTAGTAATGTTTATTGATAATAGTTTGATTTACTTCCTAAGTAAAGAAACTCATGAGAAATATTTAAGCGAAATATTTAGTATTTTAAAGAAAGATAAGTTTTACACCAAATTTAGCAAGTGTGACTTTTCATTGTTAAGTGCAATTTTTCTAAGATCTGATTTTGTGCCAAGAGATTTGTTGACCCTAAAAAGATTGAGGACGAAGTGGGATGACTAAAATTTACAAGTGTTACTGAGGTAAGACACTTTCAGTCGAATTAACTGGTTACTGTCACAAGTTCATTAGTAGGTTTTCAACTATTGTAACACGGTGAGGAGGGTTGACATAAAAGAAAGTATAATTGGTGTGACTTTGGAATGAGGAAAGAACTTTCGACATTTAAAAGAGAAGTTGATAACGTTACCTGTTTGGAACTTGAGAGTTTGTGATTTAAAGATGAGTCTAAGAATGGATTAGATTGTGTGTTGATACAAGTGATAAGATAATTAGTTACCATTAAAGCAACTAGAACCCTATGAGATGCTTTTATTATCATACACATAATTTGAAGTTATGATAGTGGGGTTCGACTTGAAGTTCTATAAATATTATTTTTTATGTAATGGACAACGTGAAGTGTTCATAGATCATAAGAGTTTTAAGTATTTATTCATTCAAAAGGAAACGAATATGAGACAAAGAAGATTGCTAAAATTATTGAAAGATTATGATTTGACAATAAGTACCACCCTATAAAGCAAATAAGATGGCCAATTAAATAAGTTCATAATTGTGCTATACTTATGTATCATTTACCACATTTATGTGTTGTAAAAGATTTGAGTTATTAAATCTATTTCATTTGGTTCTTCTTAAATTTTGTAGGGTTAAACTCTTAAAGAGTTTAAAAAGATGGAAAATACATGAAAGATGTGTTAAGGACGAAACATGCACAAGTATAAAGCCATTCTGGACGTTGTTTTGTATTTTAAGTGTAACTTTCAAGTCCAAACTCCAATTGATGTGATTCAAGATGTGTTGGAAAACTAAGAAGGGGAACTACAAGTTTCGTGTTTTACACTTTTTCAAATTATAAAACCATCAAGGTCAAAATCGAAACAGAAAGTTAAGTACAGTGTTAAGGTACAACGCACGTGCGCTGGGGTTGAACAGCGCACATGCACTGTTTCTAGAGAGGAAATTATAGAAATTGCTGACAGTGCACCTGCGCTGGGTTTGAGCAGCACACCTGCTCTATGTTTGAAAAGAAAATTTTCAGTACTTACATCTGGCCTAGAGCACATGCACACAGATCAAGCAGGGCATGTGCGCCCGATACAATGAAGTTATGTGATTTTTTATTTTCGGCAGATTTCTTCATCCGGTTAGACTCTTTTTTATACGATTTCACGTTCTTATCCCAAGACAATGATTGTAAACTAGTATTCAATATAAATACCCCATGTAGGGTGAGTAGAAGAAGAGAACACATCTATTCCTTATTTTAGCTAGGGTTTTCAGGAGAAAAATTCTTGTTTATTCTTCTGTGGCACTTAGTGCCTAAACCCTTTTTCTTGGTCAAGGGAATTGAAGCCATGATCAATTCTACTTTGTTGTGAAACTTTTTGTTCTTGATCTTATTCAATTGTATAGAAAGTATTGATTATTTTTCTGTGATTAATTTAATGATTGTTCTTTTTAATTTGCTATTGCTGCAGAATATTAAGTTATTATAATTAATCTCCTACTAGATTTTTTTAAACGCATGTGTTTAATTCAATCTATGAAACAACTAAGTTCTGATAATTGTTCGATTAGTGTTATCGAATTTAGGAAAAATAATCAACTAATTGTCATAACTGTGTGTGTTTATGTTAATTTAGCCTAATTGTTCTTGTTGGTTTTAATGCTTCCATTAATTAATCTAGATAACGTATCTGGATTAAATTAATAGTTGGGGTTAATCGGATCGCGTGTTGAAAATTGGCCAACTTTCAAAAAAATTAAGAATCAACTAATTGAATTGGAATTCAGGTTAGTTCTTCAATTAGTGCTTGGTATAAAAATTGAACTATCTTTAGTGTCAAGAATTCACTAGTAAAATTGTCATGGTGGATATGACCAAAACCGAGATTGTTCTTGAATTCAATATCCTCCAGTTTACTTTATTGCCTTAGTTTTTAATTAAAAGCATTCAAAACTCCCTTTTTCCATTTAGCACAAGAATAAATCCCATTCTCTGTGGGACGACTTGACTCATCACTGCTACGTTAATATTGAGATTTGTTTAATTTTGAGTGCCTACACGAGTGCACTGACCGGCTGACACTTTAATTCATAAAGTTTATCTGGAAAGACTCCAATGTTGGAAGAAAAAATGGGTCAGTTAGGAATAGAAACGATAGGATAAATGAATCAATTGAGAGGATTGAAGAAGTTCTAAGACAAGAACAGAAATTTTTGTAAAGATTCAACGAAGTGAAAGAAGGCATGATGCCCGATTTTAGTATAAGATGTAAAATTATTCTATGGATATGTGGGAAACTATATGAGGACTTAATGAATGAGATCATGAAGGGGACGTTAAGAGAAATCTTTAGTATAAATGGAATGAAGTGGCCAATTGTCGAGTATGTGACAAACTACTTCAATATCAATAAGTTAAGGTTGAATATCTATGACAAGCAGGTTTACTTAAATCTTTGAAAATTTCACAATGGAAATAGAAACGTATTATGATGGATTTTTTAAATAAAAATTGGTAACGACACAATTTTGATAGTGGAGGATCATTGGACTAAATCAACTCAAATTTTAAATATCTACATAGTGGGACAACCATGAAAAAGTTCGTAGAGTTATATGTGGAGCAAATTATGAGTTTGCATGATCTATGAGCATAATATTGGACTGATCCATCACTTTACTCCTTTATTTTGGTTTTCATACCAAAGGGGTTATGAGAACATATTTGAAATTTAATACTGTTTTGGACTATCAATCCGAGAGGAATATCAAAACTGTAGAAGAAATATTATAAGCATATGCATTGGAATTTGGAGGAAATTAGGATCGACTATTAAAATTAATAAAGCTAACAAGTGGTAATAGAATGACTCCATTTGAAGTGTTATAAGAATGTAATAGTTGATCTTCACTAAACTGGACTTAAGTAGGCAATAAATTGACAGTTGATTTCGATTTGGTGTAAAAGGCATTGAAGAAACTTAAGATTATTTGGGATAAGCTATTTAGGAGGATTATGTGGGATAGTGGAATGAATTTGAAGATTAGCGTATAAGTTGAGATAAGGAATTCACTCAACACCTAATTTGTCAAGAATACATAACATATTGCAAGTATCGCAACTTCAAAATTATATCCCCCGAGTTCTGTGATCAAGTATGAACCATTGGACTTCAGAGAACATTTTACTCTTGAAGAATCACCACTAAGATCCAAGAACCACAAGAACTAAGTTAGAGAATGATTCCATATTTAAAAGTTTAGTAGACTAATCAAGGTGTGAGATAGGTGACATGAGAAGTAGAAGAAGATATGAGTGCAGTTATATGTTTCTCTTTGAGTCGAGGTATGCAAGTTTCAAGGATGTCTCTTTTTTGTAACAAGGGTAGAATGTGAAATCCCATATTTTTTGATGTAAAAATTAAAAAACTAATATTAGATAATATCAACTTAACAAAACAATCATACTTGACATTTGATTACTTGTGGTGGTGTATTTGCAAGTGATCACTAAATTCTTATTACTATGGGTTTCTTATTTGCATTGTGTTAATTAATTTGGACTAACTTTTTAACTAAAAATACATTTTCCATTTATAGTACAACTCTTTTGCTATTTATTAATTAATTTTTGTAATCAACTTTAATTATATTTTAGCCAATAATTAGTGGCCAAATCATGATAGGATTAGTAAGAAAAGTTACTGACTTAAAATTAGGAGTTTGGGAGCCATTGGGAGTTAATGTATATAAATAGGAGATCTTGTCAATACGTTATCTGTTTGGCTGAATTTGTTTGGAGCTTTAGAGAGAGGGATTTCGTGCAAATTATGGAGTTCATCGTGCTTTGGAATTGGTATAATTTCATAATTATAGTTTTCTAGTTAGTCTGTTTTTGTTATTTATGTTTCTCATTTATGGAATATCATGCCTAGGTTTAATTTTTCTGTTAATATCATTATGTTCAATTAGTGAATTTTAGGTGGTTAATATTCATCTTATATACATAAGAATTGATTTTCAAATATAAAAATATATTTTAGAATTATTTTCGTATACTTTGAATAAGGATTTTCCAAAAGAAAACTTTAAAAAATAATAATAATAAAAGAGAGAAGCCCACAGACAGCCATGGGGTTGCTGGGAAAACTTTAAGACGTCGGACAGAGGCCGGCTGGTGGTGGCCGCTGCTGCTACTAGCCGCTGGTCTGCTGCTGCTGCTGATGTGGTGCTAGCGCTTTTACGACTGCTTTGCTTCACATTATGGAGTTAGGATGATCTTGATGATATGTGATGACAGTGGTGGCTTGGAGTAGTATACACAAAGGGCAATGATATTGCCACCGTATTTATCTTAATGCCACAGTAGACTTTTTTCAAATGCCAAAAGTGGCCTTCTTCTAGTTAACTGAAACATCTTGTAGAGTCATAACTGTAGGAATTGTTTTGGCGTTTCTGGATCCATGGGAGGCTTCTGATCAAATGATTATGATATTTCAAAGCAAATAGCTGCCCAACATTTTTTATGCTCGTAAACCATTCCATTATCCAATCTAATCATAAGCAACTTTACATAATTAATTATCGACATCAGTATTGACTGAATTCCCATTTCTTAGAGAAAAATAGTATTCTTGACCCTTTTTTGCTCCAGGTCAATGCAATGTCATGTTTGTCAAACGGGTTCCTATCTACAAAAACGAATTTCATTCCCAATTGGAGAGCCATGTAAAGTACCAGCTTTCCATTTGATCCAATCAAATCAAATGATTCAGGAGATTAGTTCGCCGGAGGTGATTTTCTCCACCGGGATTTCTCAATGTCCTCATAGTGATTTTGTCCACCGGGATTTTCAATGACCAAGAGATTAGTTCACCGGATGTGAATTCTAGTGGGTAGAGATATGGGGATGGTGAACATCGCGTCCCACTTGCTATTTGGGGGTTGGGCATTATGCAGAAGCAATAGTCACGATTTCTCGTCCCACTTGCTCTTTGGGGTTAAGCATTATGTAAAATTAATATCGTAATGTGCGCAGTGGAAAAATGTGAATCTTGATGAACATAATACATGAATAGACATAAATTACTTATAAGAGTGTGATCAAAATCCATGATAGCAGTAATTGAAGAACTTGTTTCTCTCTCACACTTGCGTAATTTACTAGGGAAGATGGAAACCCAAGAAAAACTGAAGGAGTCGTAAGTTAATACCTAGGGACAGCTACCTCTAATTTTATTCTTCACTAATCTTTCTAACCTCTCTTTGGATATATCACCCAAACATTTATGCCACAAGAAAGAAGAATTTTCATTTTCCATGCAACGTTTCATACCAGTAATGTGATGAATAGAAAGTAGGGATTTAGAAAACTTATCATCAAGTTTTAATTTATATAAACCATCAATAAAAGTGCAAGAACCAACTAAAATATCACTCTTAAATAAACTGAAACCATAATTCCTAGAACTAAAATAATATCCTGATAAATCTAATAATGGCAAAGATATTAAATTTCTAGTAATAAACAGAACATAAGTGTGCTAGGTAAATCAAGATTATATCCATTATCTAAAATGAGTCGATACGTTTCAATCCCTTCACTTGGAGCTTTCACTCAATTTTTCATGTACACGAAGTCTTTATTGGGATTTGTTCTCTAGATCGTTATGAATCCCATCATGGAATTGTATACGTGAGTGGTGGTTTCAGAGTCAATCCACCAAGTACTAGAAGGAACTTCAGTTAAATTTGATTCACAACACACAAAAGATAAAGTAATACCTTTTTTTCAAACCATGCCTTACGTTTCAGGCAATCTGTCTGAAAATGCCCAACTTTCTAGCAGAAGCAACATTTTTGAAAATTAATATCCTTCTTCGGAGCCAACTTGCCATCATTTGACTCTCCAGCCTTGAAAGATGAATTCCTCATGTCCTTCTTAGCCTTCTTTTTCTTCTTCTTTTCAGCTTCTTGAGAAATGACATTAATAGTATGGATTCCTTGATTCTTCAACCATGTTTCCTTTTGTTCTAACATGGTTTTTAATTGATCAAAACTCCACTTATCTTTATTAGTGCTGTAATTGATCTGAAACGGCCCATATCGAGGAGGCATAATGAATTTCCAGAATCGTTCACTTAATGTTGGCAAAGATAGTCATTCTTATAAACTTTAGCCCCTCTCTAAATTGGATCTATCCCAAGTCTTACTCAGTTGCCCTTTCCTAAGTATCATCTGTCAGATATACAGGATCTAGTGTCTATCCAATTCAAGAATGGCTTGGTCCAAGTCTTGTACCCCTATTGTGTAATCAACTTGTTCCTTCCATTCAAAAAAATTAAGGACATTAATGTCACAACAGAAGAAGCACGCAAATTCATAAGTGTGGAACTATTAGCTATAAATATACAAGAACACATAATTTCATATCAGACATGATCAAGAACAAAACATGGATATAGACTCAAATTTAGTAGACATAAAGCATGTATATTATAATCATCTATGGGAAAGCTATAATATGTTATACGCAAACAAATGATGATGCCATAAATAAACATTAATTGGATAATTAAAACTTTCACACAAATGTTTGTTCTCTTTGGATATCCAAACTCATTCGATCCAAGTAATAATTAATTCCATGAGTTCACTAATTACTTGAGCTTAATCTCCTTTGGGCAATTTTACATGTCCATGTAATTAGCAATTATTATCTATCTATAATTATCTCAATAATGTGCATCAAACTATTGATAAATAAATAAGTTTTCTCTTATATAAAAGTCTTGATAACATACAAGTTTGGCCACTTCAGTGACTAACAAACTCAAATATCAAGACAAAATAATGTGCATAGAAATAAATAACAGTATGCAAAGAAAATAAAATACATAAGTCCAAAAAAAAAGTTTAGGTTTGGAATTTTATTTTTTTTTGGCAAAAGAAATAAAAATCCGCATATTTTGTGCATAAAATTGGTTCATAAATTGCACCATCCGTATGAAAATTCTGGGACAAAAACTGTATAATAGTACTAAAATATTTATGCAAAAATCGTACGAAAAACTTGTAAAATTGGGATGTATGTATAAAGAATTTCGTGTAAGAAATTGGCATAATGTATACATGAAAGATGGACAGTCAAACTCGTGTGAAAAATAGTAAAAGGTGCAGCGCGTGAAGTCATGCACCCAATGCCCAGTGCCTCTAAAGTAGCGTGTGTCGTCCAGTGGGTGTGTGAAATTGCGTCCCTTGGGCTACTGACGTCACTTCTGCAGCAAATTTAATGCTGTAAAAGTAACAGTAGCGATAAGAATTTAATGCAGTGACTTTCATGCTGCGTTTGTCATGTAAACACTGCTAGAGATCAACAATTACAACAAAATTACATGCAAAAAGCAATAACATAACCTTTACATAACAGAAATAAATACTAGAACAAATTTAATGGGTTATTCCCAACTGATTCCATTTCATAACATAAATGTGTAAAAGGCACAAATTTTCACATGGGTTTGTTGGACCCTAGTTATGATAATCTTGTTTTGATGATGACCAAATCGTACTAATAGCTTCAAAACAAGTGTGCAGAAAAATAAGAAGGTTCGGACGAAAATAATCATCCGAACACAATCAAGAAAAACAACTTCTGCAAAAATTGGACAAAACCATACGGACGATGAAAAGCATCCAAAAGAAAGGAGTTCGGACGCAAGAGAGCGTCTGAAACATAACCAAAAGCTTTAGGACGCACATGACTGTCCGAACCAAAAGCTGTAGGATGCACATGACCGTCCAAACCAAAAGCTATAGGATAGGACGCATATGACCGTTTGAACCTAAAGCAGTAGAAAATACAAGACAGTCCAAAGAAAAGAGCTAAAAAAGAAGAAGTTTCTGTCAAGATGTAAGATGCATACGACCATCTAAAACACTATTCATAAAGCTGTAGGATGCATGATCGGACGTCTGAACCACTGTCTGAACTCCTAACGGTTAGTTTTTAACAGCTAGTTTTTTTATCGTTGGAACTCAAATTTCAGTACATCTTTCATCTATAAATAGTCCAAGGACATCAGATGCATTAGTGAAACAACTGCATTCAATACAAACACTTATAAGAGTTATTTGGGGAGAAATAGGCTAAAATATTATGGGTTGTATTGGTTTGGGTAGTATAGTTTTCTTGTCTCAATTAGAGAGAATTAGTATGAGCAAGAGTAGACTAGTGAGTGATCTTCAAGTATAAGAGTGGAAGGATAACAAGTGTACAAAAGTCCTGTTGTAATGTAAACATCCTTTGGCTCAACTAGAGAGACTTAGTTGGTGCATGGGTGAGCCTACTTTGTGTACAAGAAGGTTATTGCCTCACCTTCTTTGAAGAGGCACTACTAGTGGATGTACTCCAAGTTTGAATAGATTGGGAGTTTGGTTTGATATTCTTTATCTCAATGTCTTTATTTGTTCGTTAAGCTTCCATTGCTAAATATTTATCTTTGATCATTTGTGCTAAAGTATTCATTTGTTGCACAAAGTTTGCATTTTCATTAAGTACTTCAAAAGGTTTTTTTTTTGAGACAACCTAATCCACCCCTCCTTAGGTTGCTTTTGGGCCAACAATTGGTATTAGAGCTTGGTCTCTTCTTGTTTTTGGTTTAATAATCACCTTAGAGTGAAAATCATAATGGCAGCCAATAATGCTTTGTTTTTAGAGGAGCATTCCATTACTCGACCTCTCATGTTTAATGGCATTAATTTTGTTATTTGGAGGGGGAGAACGAAAATTTTTATACAATCCATTGATATTGATTTGTGGTATATTGTTGATGAAGGTCCTTTTGAGGCTAATATTCTTGATGAAAATACACATAGATTAAGGCCTGAAACTAGATATGAGTTAAATGCGCAAGATAGAGTAAATTTATCTTTAAATGTTAAAGCCATGAATATTTTGTATAATGCTTTGGATGCAGATGAGTCTACTAAAGTGAAAGGTTGCAAATCGGCCAAGGAGATATGGGACAAATTGAAAGAAATCCATAAAGGAGGTCAAGATATAAGAGAGCAAAAGAAGTCACTTCTTGTGGTTAAATATGAATCATTCAAAATGGAGCCTCATGAGAATATTGACAAGATGTGTTGTAGGTTCAATAATATTGTAAAGGATTTATTTGGAAGGTTCAAGAAAAGAATAATCCTTGGGTGAAAAGAATAGAAAGATTTTGAATGCTTTATCTAAGGAATGGGAACCTAAATCCATTGCCATAGAAAAGTCTAAAAATTAAATTCTATACCGATTGAATATTTGATTAATTCACTAACCTCCTTTGAATTGAAGTTAAAATATAAGGTACAAGATGATGAGGAGGCAAGAACATTTTAGAAGCATAGCATTGAAGGCTTCACAAAATGATACAAGAAAGAAGCCAAGTGAAAAATGCGATAAATATGGCCAATTGGGATACTTCCCAAATGAGTGTCCATCCAAGAAGAAGAAAGAAGAAAGAAGAAAGGAAGCCTCACTTCAATAATTTTCAAATCATATGGGATTATTGCAATTCGGATGGAGAAGTTGAAGAAGAACATGAGGTGACTCAAATGGCTTTCTTGGCCATTGGAGATAATAAGGTATCCTCTAGTTATAATTCTTGTAATGATTCTTGTGATGATGTTATGATGATGATGTTGAATCATTTATTTTTAAAATGCATGAATGTTTGAAAGAATCATATGCTAGAAAGAAGGAGCTAATCTCAAGGTTAAAGCTTTATTGAGTGCTAACTCAAAACTTGCGCATGCAAATAATATGTTGACACAAGAAAATGATGTTTTGAAAAATAAACATCTAGGATTTGATGGAAAAACCAAGATCAAGGAAGAACAAGTTTCATTGAAGAGGAGATTAGATGATCTTGAAGTACTTTTGCAAAAGAAAAATGAAAATGTTTTTAAAAAGAAAAGTACTAGAAATATGCTTATCAACAAGAATTTTACCACCTTTAGAAAGGATGGTTTATCTTTGTAAAATCTAAATCTTCTTTTTATGGTAATAAGAATATTATTTGCAATTATTGTCATCAACATGGGCATGTGAAAAATGATTGTTATGTTAAACAAAATGAGATATTTGGAATGAAGGCAATTTGGGTGATCAAACATGCTACTAATCCAATTGGGTCGACCCAAGAAAGTTTGGGTACCAAAAGTTGTTGCTTAATTTTGTATGTAGGTATGCTTGGATAGTACCAACGGATTCAAGATATATTATCAATAGAGGGTGCTCAAAATAAATAATCTAAGATGACACTGAAATGGGTAACATTTAATTTTTTTTGAGAATGTGTTAATGTGAACCATGATCTCTTCTCTTATTTGTCAACTATGTGATTGAATTTGTTTAGAATGCTTGGGTATGAGTATCCTCAAATTTTATCTATATTAAGTCACTACTTGCAAAAGAAATGGGGGGCATTCTCATTTCTAAATGGTTTTTTTGTTAGAAATTAATTTGCATCACAAGATATTGCATCACATATGTTGTTTTGATGATGCTTTTTGGTAAGAAATGAGTGATAAATGCTTTGATGTTAATCCTTTTCATAGATTTTCTCATTTCTACTTGTTGTTATATTCTTGAAGGGAGAAAATGTTTTGAACATGACTTATCCTCTATATACTTACTTGAGATTGTATGCATAGTTTAAGGGAGAGATTGTATGTATAAATTATTTTTACTCTTATGTTTTGATGATGCCAAAAGGGGGAGAAAATATTGGACAAAACCTCTTGTCTTGTGCTTCGTATGTTATGTTGTTAAAATTATCCAATTGATTTGTCATCATAAAAAAGGGGGAGATTGTTTGACCCCAGTTATGATAATCATGTTCTGATGACGACCAAATCGTACTAACGGTTTGAAAATAAGTGTGCAGAAAAATTGGAAGGCTCGAACGAAAATGATCATTTGAACACAATCAAGAACAACAACCAAAAGTTGAACAACACCTTATGGAAGATGAAAAGTGTTTGAAAGAAAAGAGCTCAGACACAAGAGAGCATCCAAAACGCAACCAGAAGTTTTAGGACGCACATGACTGTCTGAACCAGAAGTTGTAGGTTAGGACGCATATGACCGTCCGAACGAGAAGTTGTAGGATGCACATAACCGTCCTAACCAAAAGTTGTCAGATATGACGCATATGACTGTCCGAACCAAAAGCTGGAGGACGCACAAGGCTGTCCTAAAGAAAAGAACTAAAAATGAAGAAATTTCTGTCAGGATGTTACACCCATTCGAAATACTGTTCATAAAGTTGTAAGGTGCATGATTGGACGTCCGAACCACTGTCTGAATTCTTTACAACTAGTTTTTAAAAGCTTGTTTTTTGACTGTTGGAACTCAAATTTCAGCACATCTTTGTCTACAAATAGTCCAAGGACATTAGATGAATTAGTGGAACTACTACATTCAATACAAACACTTGTAAGAGCTATTTCGGGAGAAATAGGCTAAAATGTTGTGGGTTGTATTGGTTTGGGTAGTATAATTCTCATCTCAACTAGAGGGAATTAGTATGAGCAAGAGTAGACTAGTGAGTGATCTTCAAGTATAAGAGTGGAAGGATAACAAGTGTACACAAGTGAGGTTGTAATGTAAAATCCTTTCTCTCATACTAGAGAGACTTAGTTGTTGCATGTCCACGCCTACTTTGTGTACAAGAGGGTTATTACCTCACCTTCTTTGAAGAGGCAGATGTACTCCAAGTTGAATAGATTGGGAGTTTGGTTTGATATTCTTTATCTCAATCTCTTTATTTGTTCGTTAAGTTTCAATTGCTAAATATTTATTTTTGATCATTTTAGTGTTCATTTGTTGTGCAATGTTTGTATTTTCATTAAATACTTCAAAAGGTTTATTTTTTGAGACAACCTAATTTACCCCTCTCTTAGGCTGCCTTTGGGCCAACAGGTTTAATCCTGATTATGTCTGTGCGATAAATTTTCCATATAAAATTCCTACCACTCAATCCAACATAAAAACATGATAATGGATTTTTAATTAATGTAGTAAATTCCTTTTCTATGAAAACATAATTATGGATAACATAAATCATAAAATGTTCCCAGGAAAAATATATTGAGCCGCGAAAATAAGCAAAAGATACATAATTTTTGCACATAAACTTATTGGCTTTGATACCACATATATGTAAAATTAATATTGTAATGTGCGCAACGAAATATCATGAATTATGATGAACATAGTTCATGAATAGATATGAATTACATACCAGAATCCATGATAGTAGTAATTGGAGAATAGGTTTCTCTCTCACACTTGCGTAATTCACAGGGGAAGATGGAAATCCAAGAAAAATAGAAGGAGACGTACGTAAATACCTAGGGATGGCTACATCTAATTTTTCTTGATTGGTGATAAGTGTGTCAAGACGAGAAAGGACCTAATTCTCATTATATATATATATATATATATAGTTGTCTAGTAGGGTTTGGTCCATCAGAAACCTAATAGAAAACTAATTCGTAATAGGCAAGTTACCCAAAACAAAACAAAACAAGATCCAATAGGATTAAACCATCCTTAACATGTGGCCTACAACCAACACATCACCCAGAAGCAATAGTTACGATTCCCTTTGTGATTTTATGTGATTCTGTGGAGGCCACTGGAGAGTAGAAGGGAAAGCTACCTAGACCAAGGGCCGAAGAAGATACAGGGGATCTCTTATACAGGGATCAACTTGAAGGAATGGTATAATAGTCATTTTGTCAAAATATATTATGGCAATAAGATAAATGCTATGGCAATATCATTTGCCAATGGAAAAGTAGTAATGAGGAGAAGTAAAAAAAAAAAAAGAATAGGAAAAAGAAAAATAATTCTGTAAAAAGGGAATGAATATGTATATGCATGTTCTGGTAGGTTGCGTTTTTTTTTAGTTAGTTTAAATATTTTTGTAATAAGTCCTACAGGTTACATATAATATGATTACTATACTAAATGTTTGTAGTATTTTGACACAATTAAATATAAGATATTAAATGCCTATTTTCAAATATAAGATATTTTTGTTGTAATCAAAAAGTACCTTTGAAGTATTAAAAATTTATAATACCGCTTTTGAAAAATTATATTGTCGAATGTTATGAGAGGGATTATTCCTAAACTTTTATTTTGGGAAATTGTTTTAGTGACAACGACATGATTAAAATATATTTTTCGGAAAAAAAGTATAGTACTGATGTAATAACACATATGCAAGAACGAATTTGATAAATTTTTTTATGGTGTAAAAAACATTGTTTTTCTTAATTATCTTTGAGAAATAGTATTTTCGATTAATGGATTTCGAGATAATACCTTTGTTAGGATATTTTGGGTTCTGAATAATTTGTAGATGGTATGATAATCTATATATAAGTAGGTTTGCTTTTCTTTTGAAGTTAAGTAATATGTGATGAATTTCTGTATAGGAAATTAATCAAACTTTTTGCTATGTTTGTGTTCACTATATCGAGATAAGTGGTTATTACTCCTTCGTATTTTCGAAAAATACCTTGTCTAAAATATTACTTCGATAACATGTTATTTTGATTATTAAAGTTAGATCTTACATGGATACTTGAATTTTTTGACATTATGAACTCATGTAAGTGGCATTATTTTTAAATTTTGTATTGCATGTGTATGTGCTTGGAATATTTTCTCGGTAATTAATAGAGATGGACCAAAACTCTTAAAATAATTTTGAATAGACGGTAGGAATTATAGTTCTGCACTATTTCTAAACTGCTAGATATGATAATTTTTGGTTTCCGAATTCTGAATCGGGCTAAGATGGTTTTCGGTGACCTCTTAGCAATCTTTTCTACTCCTTTAGTACTAGGTTGAGTACTCAATGAATCGATAATACAACGTGTTTGTTTTATGAGTGTATAATGAACCATGATATTAACTTGAAACTCCGATTATAAATTTGACTTTGACTTTTTGATTATAAACTTTCAAACTACGATTATAACTTCTAATTCCGAACTTTTGATTTTGAACGTTTGATTTCAATTCTGATTTTGAACTCCTGATCTATGTGAATCTATATTGTAAATCCATGATATGATGTTACTTTCTTTAAATATATGTAAGTGCGGTTTTTGAAATGACTAAAAGAAACTTCTGTTTGTTACGTGAAACTTTTGATAAACACTTTCTAATATACTTCTATATATCTGTGTGATTAAAAATTTTGGCGAAGTATGAATAAATATAATTTGTTTGGTCTAACAAGAGCGATATTACTTTTTGAACGACTTGTCGCTCGTCTCATAATAATAATTTTGTAGAATTAGAGGTTTTATGAGGATGATCATGTGTATGAGAAATTGGTGCATTCTAATGGTTAGACTTTCAATTACAAGAAAAGTTAGTATTATTAGCAGGTTAAGAATTAGAGAGATATTAGGATATTTTAGATTTTGTTTTGTATTGTCTTGGGATCCTTAGATAGCTTAGTTTATATTTGTTAGCTGTATATTCAATATGTTTGTTGTCGTGAATTGTTTAATAATTTAATAAAATTATTATGATTCTATTTCGTTTTGGTACCTTGTATCTTTGAGAGATGAGGATATAACAACTCTCGCGTACCAACGTATGCCAGCGCTGCGCGTGACAGGAAATCATCAAGTTTAACACGTATTTCGGCAAGCTAACAATGTTGGTGATTCATTGGCAACATTTCAGCAAAGATTGGCAGCAGTACCAATAATTATTCTTCGCTGTTTGATTCCTCTTGTATCCCCAAATCAATTGAAGGCATTATTAGATTGGATGCTATAGATATGCCTTCCATTTGATTGGGAAGACATATATAAGAAGTATAAAATGCTTAGTTTTCGACTTCATTAATAAAATTTTTGTCACCTTGGCCTTCAAAAAAAAAAAAAAAAAAAAAGTGATGTAATTGGTAGAATATGGGCCAACCATTGTATCTATACAAAGTGATAATACTACTGATATGTTAATATATCCATCAAAGAAGGGACGAAATCCGACCAGGTACCTAAAATCGTTAGTTTGGTGATTGAATACGATTTTGACACATAGATTAGTTCTGCCAAATAATTCTGAATTTGTAATTTTGTAAATTATTATCCATGGGCCAAACCATGGATGGAAAATAGTTGCCTTTTGTATTTAACCTTCATTTTAAATAGAAATACTATAGGAGTAGTAATAGAATCACAAATTGTAATTATCAAAATTAGAGACATATAAGAAACACTAGAGGTATTTAGCCTTGCTTGATGGCCTTCAGCTTTGTGCATTTAGAGGTATAGAGAATTTTATTATTGAATTGGATTCTAACACTCTTGTGCAGATTTTTCAGAAGAAAGTTAAGGTTCCTCGGAGGATTTTCAACACTACGCAGCAATCTATTCATCTCATCTCAAAATGCAATGTTATATTTTAACACATCTATAGAGAGGGCAACCAAGTGGCAGATTATCTAGCTAATCTTGGGGTAATATGTTTTGTAATAGTCATTATTTTTCTAGTACTCTTCCTAGTCTAGTTTCTGCTCTTGTTCATCTAGATAGGAATGGCGGTCATAATGTTATAATTCAACATTTATATAGATAGGCCTTCTTTTATATTTATTTGGAGCTTCAAAGGATACTATGTCTTTGATTCTCTTCATCTTGCTGAAGGTTTTGATTTTGTATTCCCCTCCATGTGCTTTCCAAATAAGATTAATAAATTTTGAGAGTGAGACCTAAAAACACTCAAGTGATACAACCTAAAAAATAAATAAAAATAAATACTACTTATAACTCTATTCGATATTATTTCGTCAGTAATTTTCCTATTTTCCATACTATAATACTATTTGCGAAAAGTTTGTTATCTTCTTAAAACAGTTCAAACGTAAACAACAATTCAAGATAACAATAGAGATTGCACATGCTAACTGACAACTCGCTACTTTGAAAAGTCTAAAACTACCGGCCAAGAAGTCCAGCTTTCAAACTCCAATAGCCGTCAGAAACCTTGATTTGTTTGAAAACACTACATAACAGAAGCAGTTTATGAAAATTGTGCCAACTTCATCTACATCCAAATACACTTAAATGATTATTCCCTCTTCAAATCTTCCAGTCGTAATCAATACGTAGGCCAGTAATTATCCAAATCAGCACAATGCTCCATTGTCACAAACCTGTTATTCATTGCATTTGCATTAGTCATGTGCTGGCCGGTGCTCCGTAGCCACTGTCATTAGCAATGACACCATTAGTCACCATGGAAGAAGTGGCATCTTGTTGGTTCATAGCTGGAGGGGCCGGCGGTGCGTGTCGCAAAATCGGCTGTGTAGAGGTTGCTCCGCCGAGGTTTAAATTTAATCCTGATACGGTAAAGCAACCTCCTCCGCCCTCTATGGCTGCTGCATAATTTATTTGAGATGGGATTGGAAAGTTCATGCTAGTTGAGGCACCTCTAAAAACCCTGGAAAGCTCATGCATTTCTGCATGGCTTATATAGTTCCTTCCCATAGGGAGTTGAAAAGCTTCGGCCTGAATCATTTGTGATGACATAGCACTGGGGCCCACTTCAAGATTGTATGGATTTACTGCCCTGGAATGATTTGACGAGGTACTTTTTCCCTCCTGCGCTCTTCTGGAAGACGCGGCAGACCACCCATTCATCCTGCAGATTGAAACAATATATAACACGTGTTAGATAATAGAATCTGTTTATCATGATGCTATTTCGTGCCTGTTCTTGCTGGAATCAATTGTAACATATCATCAAGGCTTAACTTCACTTTGTACCCCTAAATTTATACACACATGTAACTTATTAGGAAAAGGGAAAACGATAATCCACTTACCATCTATGCATGTAAAATTCTGGAGCTCTTATACACATCTAGACCAATATAAGAAACAACTCCCAAAGGTGAATGCTTTCTTAAAGATATATAATTTTTTTCCGAACAAAAGAATTTCCAGAAATCCTAAACAATCAAGCGATTAAGCAAAAATGAAAAGCAGAAAAATCCCACAAATACTTTCAAAACAAAAAATTTTCCCAAAAAAAAAAGTAGAAAAATCCCAAGTCATTGTTGCTTTGCTTTCTGTCATATTCACAATCTAATATATTTATGTAAATTAACAGCAACAACCTCTTAATGTAAGAATTCAAGGTATAAGATGGGTTTATTGTGGGGTGAGAAGAAGATGAGTTTGTTGTGAATCAGTTTTCGTAGCGAAAATATGGCTTTTTTCAATCTATTTTCTTTTCTGGGTTAGGAGGTCCCTGTTTGTGACAGAGAAGAAAGAGAAGAGAAAGGGTTTGGGTTGAAAGACGTTCGAGTGCATGGGAGTACGAGAGAGAGGGGGAGAGATTGGGAAAGTGGAAGAAATGAAAGTCACTTGATGGATTAGATGAAGGGGACATGTGGCGGTATCTAGTGAAGGGTACTGGAGTGGTATCGAAAAGAAAGGTACCGAAGATCTGAATCCGGTTTTTGGTCACTCGGTGAATTTTTGTTTAAGAAGTTAATTGTCTCAAATCTCAATACACTATTTCATATCAATGATATGACATACAAATTAGGGAAAGAACAATTTAATCTCCTATATACTTTTGTTTAAAAAGTTAATTGTCTCAAATCTCAATACACTATTTCATATCAATGATATGACATACATATTAGGGGAAGAACAATTTAATCTCCTATATAGTTTTACTGTACCAGCCAATGTCTAATATTTTATCTATCACATTAAACTAATTTAATTTTCCATTTTTAAAAAAAAAAAATAAATAACCAATTCAAGGTGTATGAAATCATGAATAAACTAATGGAACAAGTCATGTGATAATTATGTAGTCATTAACTTGTGATAGATGTATTATTGACAAATTCGTTAGTTTGTCCAAAATTTTTGTGACAAACCTTAAATTAGTCAATATTTTTAAGGATAAGAGACCAAATTAATATATGAGAAATCATATTGGTCAATAAGGTACCAAATATGTTTTCCATACAAATTAGATTTAGGATGGTTTAGAAAACTATTTTATTGTACTTTGTATTTTTGTAACGTATAACATGTGTTCAAAAGTTTAAATTGTAAAAATATTTAGATTACAACAAAATAATTCTCTAACGTAAAATTTTAAAAAATTTAATTTGTTCAAAATCATGTACATGTATTAAGGTTCTCGAAGAATGGAGAGAATCATATCTATCAAAAACTGAATTCCGAAACTAAAATATAGTACTCAGACTCCATAAAAGTTGACCAAGTAACCGATAAACTTACTTTTGGGATAGACAAAATTTGGCATTCCGTTACATGATCATTTATAAAGTATTTTATGTTTCAGTCTTATTATTACATATAGGACTAGATTCATAGTATAAATATAAATTTAGATTTTGCTGATCCAATTTTGTAACCTCATATTTTTAAAAAGTTTAATGGTTATCATTCGGATCATTAAATGCTATTGCTTTTGATTTGCAGGTATAGAAACATAAAAAAGGAGAAGCAAGAATGAAATGAAAGGAGAGTCAAAGTACATGTTGTTAGTGTATCTAAATAGTGCGATCGAAAAATAATGAATTAAGTATGAGTAATTGTAATTAAGATAATAAAGCATTTTCTCCATAACTTATTGATTTCGAGTAACCACGGTAATTAAAGATTCATTATAAATTTTCTTATAAAGTATCCAGAGTGGACGGGAAGGCATAGAAGTTCATAGTGTAATCATGTAAATATTTTGGTTTAAAGTGTATACGTTTCGTTTATTTTTCTCAAAATATAAGTAAAAGAAAACAAAACCTACAGAGATGACGCCCTACCTTGGCTGTACGGAATGAGGATTTTGCATGAATACGGTATTCATGCATGACCCAATTGGTTTTTTCCCCTCTTGGAGCCCTACCTTTGTAGAAAACCAACGTTTTCTTCATCCCAACTAACTCAGTGGTGACACTGTTGTAAATTTCCTTGTCTTTTCCTGTCGTCTTCCAATAGCCAGTGTTTGTGGCCCGGTTTGTTCTGACCCCTGTAGGGTATTTCCGATCTCGAAGGCTGAAGAAATACCATTCCTTTTCTCCCATTTTCGCCTTTCCTGTTTACCAAGAAAACATATATCGAGCAACATAAAGATTAGGTAAAGGTGTGAGATTGGAATTTCTTGAGTTTGTTGAGAAAAAGTAAATTAGGTCTTAAGGCAAGAAATCGATTTGTAATAAACAAGAGAGTGTTTTGTAACTTAACCTAGGTTAGCTAGATTCTTGTGCAGCTCTGGCATGCTAATCTTCTTAGTATCGTTCTAGATTTGTGAGGGATAATTGTTGGAGTTATGGATTTATGTTATCTTACTAACCAAAAAACTATGCTGATTGACAAGATCAGGTTAAAAAGTACCTGGAAGATCCCATGGTTCGCATTTGTTGAGATCAACGTCGGCAATGGCTCTTCCTGTGAAAGTAGAATCTGAGATCTTATTTATATGATAATATGTGTTATGAGCATTTAAATAATCCATATGAAACCGAAATTATCTGGGGGCAGTTTCTCCTCCTTCACTTCTTCCATTTCTAGTTTTTTTTTTTTTTCCTTATTTGAGCAACTTAATCGGGTCCTTTTCAACTAATATGCTCAGATCCTCAAGAATCTGACATGCTCAAAGAAAACCCTAAAAGCTAACAAAACTTGTTAAAAATGAACTTTAATTCTTCTCAGCTATTGAACTACCAGATGGCTCAATAGAATCATGAGAAGGCTAAACAATCCAAAATTATTTACTGAAAAGAACAGCAGAGGGAAGACTTACTTTAATTGTTTTACAAGTTTTGAACAATTTTCTCTTTGTGTGAAGAAATGAAGATGGATTTTTTGGAAGTACAAATTCTTACATCATTTGGATTTTGGATAAACCAAACTAACAAGACATGATTAATTGTGTTTTTTTCTCTTGTAACAGATGTAAAGGGTTTTCTTGCTTCATATCAGCAAGAAACGTGTCATTTATACTTGGTGTTCGAAGAAAGAGAGTGATTAAGAAGCCCTCACCTACTATGGGTCTTAAGGTACACGGTACTTGACCAATGTTGTGCTTCTTCGTGAGTCTGGGGAAAAGTCACAGTAAAATTATTATTTTGTTTTTTAGGTATCACCGGAGAAATTAATTTCTTTAAATTGATAACATTTTAACTATTAGTAAAAGCACAGTTATCAAATTATTAGGTAAGTCGATGGTAGAAGTGTATTTACTGTAACAAATCAGTAATTTTTAAGGCAAAGATTTAGGTAGACCCGGTCATTGGCCCCATTTGTAGATCTTGTAGTGTGAATTAAATCTTAGAAAATCTATGACATGAGCTGATGTAAGCAAGATTCTTTAAGGTTTAATCCTGACCACAGGTCTACAGGTGAGATCAAAGATCGAGTTTATCTAAGTATTTTCTAATCTTTAATTGTAGAGTCATCTTTTAAGTTTTGAAAACTAAATCGTTTACATAACGTATGCCCCGTGGGAAATACTTGCTTATATAGAGCAAATTTTTTATTTCACTTATATATCTCATGGTATGAATTAAATATTTGGAATAATTAATATCAGCTAATTTAAATAAAATTTTATAAGATTTAATTTTTACTACAAAAATTATAAGTGAGATTCAATTTTGGATCAATCAAAGTATTTTCCATAATTTGATTATAGGTTATATTCAATATTCTTAAAAATTTAAAATCCAACAAATTATTGACCCTGTTTGTTAGAATATAAAATGTTTTTTTAAGAAATATTTTCTCTTAAAAGGCCACTTCCATACAATTTTTCTTATTACACATCTAGATGTGTATAAGAGACAAATTAAAGTGTGACGGATTTAAGAGTATATGAGACAAATGTATTTTTTAAAATTGGTGGCGCAAAGTGAGAATTAGCATAAATTAAGCGTGCAAAATGAAATTAATGTTATAATTTAAAATTGGTCAACATGGAATACAATACAATGATACAAAAATTTTAATGATCCTTTGGAAATGGTACAAATGAACGTGAACAAGTTGGACACACTAGTGTTCGAGTTTGTTTGATTATTTCAACGAGGTTGAAATTTTGTTTAATCTTGGTTTGTGTATTTTTCGAGTCGAATTCAAACGAGATTTTATTGAATCAAACTTGAACCGAGCTGTACTAATTTGGAATTTTTTAACTTATTGAGTCGAATACAAAAAATTAATGAACATTAAATTAATGAGATTTTATTGTGTCCAATTCAATTCCAATCTATAATAATTTGACTTTATTTACAACACTATTCTTTTGTGATCTTCGTGCCATATTGGATTAGATCTGCTAAAATCTGCAATCACTTCTTCAAGATATATAGAAATATATATATATATATATATATATATATAATATATGTATATACATGTATATATATACAGTCCCTTCCATGATACCATACCTTTAATTCAATATTCATCATTTGATATACAAGAGAATTTTAGACTCTTAGATTACATTGGGTGTAACTAACTTATTTTAAAATGTTTCACACACAAACTTTTCATTCTAGATAGGGAACTTGTTAAATTTTTAGGATTAGGTTTCTTTTTATCATATTCATCTTTTACACAACTCCTTCTCAACTTACTACTATTCCTTTACCTTATAATAATCTATTTCATCATTTATTACCATTTTTTTATTCATGACAAAATATTACATTTTTCATTTCCATTTTTCTTAATTTCGTACTTTAGATTTTGCATTGATGAAATAATTTTTTATTATTTTTTTTTGTTTTATGTAAGCTAACTATTAAATTATTGTGCTATTTCTAATTTTCATACAAAGTTTTATGATTAATAATATTTTATATTTTTAAATGATTTTATCTATTAATTAAAATAAAGAGAAGTAGTTCTGATATTTGATGATACAATTTTTATTTCCCATAGTGCTTCTTTCACAATTTAATAATACTATCCAATTGACTTATTTGTTTTTATAAGTGGTGAAATTTGAATAATATTTTATTAATTTACTTGTAAAACTCAGCTTTTACAGTAAAATTTTTGTCAAAAAAAAATAGTTTTAACACTAACAGGAATAAAATTCAAAATATTTTAACTATTAATAAAGGGAGAGCATCATTTGCTCTAGTAATTTTTCCGTTTCTTATTAAAATTGTTTTAAAAGTATTAAGGTCTATGAGAAAATACTTATACACATCTATGTGTGTATAAGAGACAGGTCTATATGTTTATATAGTAATATCATCTATATAATATATTATAGTAATGTTATTACATATGCAAAATATTATTTTTACATATATTTTAATTTATATTAGTTGCACAAAGTAGATTGTGCCTTACAGTGCTAGGTTAGTATATGAACTAGCATATATATTATTTAAATGATATTACTATACTAACATATAGATAGTACTAATTCGTTACATAAATATACTACGTCTATATTATTTATTATATTTTACACATTATTCGCAAGCATAATAGCTTATAATTTGATTTTTTATTCCGTTACTTTTTTTTGACTTTTGTGTACATTAGTAACCAAACAATGTTTGTAACTTTTATAATAATGGATAGTACTATTTTTATTTGTGGAAATATTTTTTAATTTAACATTTCAATTTGTAGTTCTATTATATTAACTTATTCACTTTTGGAGTGTTATGAAGTTCAAATAACAATTTATACTTCAGTTATCATGAAATTTGACTTCTACAAATATTTCTTGATCATTCATATAATCAAATATGATGACATTATTAAATTCTTTACTATTCAGAAAAAATGAGAGCACAATATAGTTGTTCTAAATAGTACTATACTAATACTTTGATGGTAGGTTTCTTTTCACTTCATCATACTATTCATTATCTATTACAATTTTGTCGATAATGTCACATTTAGGAAAATCTAATATAAGTTTTCTCTTTTCTTATTTGTGAAATTGTCTATATTCGCCTATGCTTGATATTTTTAATCAAATTGATATAATAGATTTATAATACTTTCTACTACATAAGAGAATACTATGTGGATACGTAATAGTACTTCTTTTCATATTCCTTAATAATATCATAATATTTTTCTTTACAAAAAATTACTGTTGCAACATATGTTTTATTGCCAAATATTATTTTGATATGATACAGTATATCTATCAATACAGTTATACACATCTCATGTGTTACCAAATGGATCTCTCATAAGATTAGTAGAATTAATCAATACTATACAATGGAGTCAATAGTACCTTTTAGTATATGAGAGAATACTTGTAGTATTTACATATCTCATAGTACTTTCTTCCATATTCACTAATACTATTGTATTATTTGTTTTATCACTAACTATTCTAGTATCTAATTCATTACAAAAATTTGTTTGGTAATAATATAAATAATGTAGCTGATACCATTTAATTATTTCAAATACTTGGTATATACATAAGAGATAGTACATTGTACATAGTAATACATGTTGATATTTGATAGTACACGATCTTTACTTTACATAGTACAATTTTATTATTTGTTACTATTTTAGTTGAAAGTTTCACGCGATTCATGACCTATAATGTAATTTTATCCTCTCTTTTTTTTTGTCTATTTATGTTTAATTATGTATTGAATTTCTTAATCAATTTGATATAGTTAAACTGGTAGTACTTTTTATTGTATAAGAGAATACTATTTATATATCTTATAGTACTTTCTGTTCTTATTCACATCTAGTATAGTGTATAAGATGCAGACAAAATTACTATACAAATATATATTTTATAAAATATACAAAAAATTTATTTTTAATACAGATAAAATAATAGACGTATAATATTACTTTAGATATTAATATGTTCATTTTAGTTATTTTAGACAATAGTATGTTGATATTTTTGACAATAAATTTCTTTGCCTTGTAGTACTATTTTATTATTTATTAGTATAATTTCACTTCAAGTTTTGTAAATAATTCACATTATTATATTATTTGAGACTTCAATAGAAATTATTTATTTTTCTTAATTTTGAAATCATCATTCACTTGATTTTAAACTAGAATTTTCTTTTAAAAAATGTATAAAATATAAAATTTGGTAAGGAAGGAGACAGTGAAGGTGTGGAGAACCGTATTTGTGAAATTCATGTGCAACCCTAATTCAATTAGCCGGTCGTGCAGTGAACAGGGTTTTAAATTTCAGGAGGGCTTCTTCTTTGGTTATGGATCAATGGAGATAAGCGAGGAAGATGTTCTTATTTTGTAGACAGAAAGAAGGACTACATGGCATAGTTTGTAAATAAGAGTTTTTCTTTGTAGATGGAGGGAGCCTCCCAAACTTGACTAATATATAAGGAGAGAGGGAGGGAGGGACTTAAACAGTATAGGGGTAGAAGGGGTTTTATAATATTACCAAGGCCCTTTCCCTGCCATTGTCAGCAGCTGATTGGTTGGGGAGTTAGTGGAATACATGTGGCAGTCCCTGGTTGATTTGGGGATGTGCAATGACCATCTTGTATATATATATACACACACACACACATATATATATACATGTGTATATATATCTGTGTATCTATATGTATATATGTATGTATATATACACATATATATATATATATGTACATGTATATATACATATATATGTATATATACACATATATATATCTACATGTATATATAGATATATATGTGTATATATATACACACAGAAATATATATATATGTGTGTGTGTATATATATTTATATAAGCTAAGAAAGTTAGGAAAGCCAAGGCTATGTAACAAAAAAGCAATCACCGGTATAGTTTTCCAATAAGGAGGATGATTCTTCTTTTGTATGTCGACTTATAGGAAAAAATAAAATATCTAGATGATGATGAATGAAGTTTATATTTGCTTGAAGTCTTCTTCAACTTTTTTACTACCATGTCATCTTCCTCCATTTCCTCATTAGGAAAAGTTACAATTTTAGCTTTCAAAATTTGGGTCGTGATCCATCTTGATTCCCAAAATTTCATGCAAAATATATTTTGTATATGAAACTTTTTAATTTTTAATAATACAGGATAAAGATTGTATAATTCCGTTATCTACACTTATAAAAAGTCAAATGTAAAGCACGTGACTGTTAAATTTCAAATTACAAACGTGAAAAAAATGTAATTTTAGCTCTTAAAATTTGGGTTATGATGTATTTTTATCCCCAAAATTTCAAACAAAACACATTCAATCATCAAATTTTTCAATTTCTAAAAATTTTTAAAAAATTAAAAATTCTGAGAAATACAGATGAAAAAAGTGTATGTAATGCATCTAAGTGATTAAATGTGTTTTGTTTGAAGTTTTGGGGATAAAAATACATCATTGACCCAATTTTTGTTTGAAATTTTGGGGATAAAAGTACATCATAACCCAAATTTTCCATATGAGAAATACAGATGGAGAACGTCACGTGTAATGTAGTGATTAAATCTAACCTAGGTTATGACACATTCCAACCGATTTCAACCCATTTAACTGAATTTCAACTTTTCCTTCTAACATTCAATGCCTAATCATTCAGCATCATTATCTACATTATAACACTTCCCCACCGATTTCAACTTATTTAGTGACGAATTTAGCAATAGATTTTGGCAAAAATCTATCATTAAATGATTTACGATGGATTTTTCTCAGAATCTATCTGTCAGAAAATGCCTCGTTAGTAAAATATAGCAATGGTTTTATTGATGAAATTTTAGCGACGGATTTTTTTGCCAACAAATCAATTGCTAAATTTAATTCTAAGGCATTGTGGAAAGCTTAAATTAGTGACATGAATTTTTCTGTTGCTAAATTTAGCGATTGAAAATTGCATTGCTCAGAATAATAGTTGCAAAGGGTAAATCCATCAATGATTACTATTGTAACGCCCCGTCCCATATCAAAAGTGGGAGAAAATATTGTATTGTTTATAATACCTTGGAGCTACTAATTACTTGGCTTAAGCATTTTGAATCAATTGTTTCTGCTCAAAAGTTTCCAGGCTAGCCTAGACTCGAGTGTTACAATTGGTATCAGAGAGAATCTCGTGTGGTCTCTGCACGGGGTGAGATTGGCCAGTGGTATTAGACCGCATTATGCGTTATATGTGATATGGTATTAGGCTCCAACCTAACACAAAATCTAAAGGAGGGGTGATTGTAATGCTCTATCCCACATCAAAAGTGGAAGATGATATTGTATTGTTTATAATGTCACAGATGGGCTATTAATAACTTGGCATAAGCATTTTGAGTCTGCTTTCTGCTTAGAAGTTATTGGGTCAGTCTAGACTAGGGGTGTTACATATTAATATTTTGAAATATTTAAAATTATTAGCAAAAGACAAATCCGTTGCTATTTTAAAAAATATTATAAAATAAAAGTTAAAATACCATTAAATTTGAAACTTGCTAATAACAATCAAATCAAAATATCATCAAATTCTAAACCTACTAACAACAACTAAATATGTAAAATAATGATTCAATATGTGCACAAAAATCATAAATCAACAATGATAATAAGAAATTTGCTATGAAACCAAATCCTAACAATAAAAGTAAAAGTAATAAAATATAGTAAATAAATACATAGTTTGTCAAAGAGTTTCCAATGAGATAACGTGTAAAAATCACTCATCATCACTCTTTTCCTCATCATCATCATCGTCATTACCATCATCATCACCATCATCATCATCCTTTAAACTTTTCAGCCGTCCAACGAGTTACTCTGATTGTTATAAATTTGTTAAAAACAATCAACAATAGACACAAGTTAAACTAGATCTGAAGAGATAACATATATTCAAAAATTCCTAAACTATTGTAATGATGATGTTTAAAAGGACTCTCATAAAGATATGAAGATTAAATGATTGATATACTAGCTCAAAGGTGTATTTCTGTCTCTTATACACATCTCAAATTTCACAACATGATTCAATGGATTGAACTAAGATTTTGGGATGCATTATAACCCAGACTAGATTTAACTGTCACATGCATTGCATGTGATAATGAGATCTATCTCTTATAGAATTTTCAATTGGTAAAAAATTGGAAGTTTGAGGTTTAAATGCATTTTGTTTGAAAATTTGGGGACCAAAATAGACCATGACATAAATTTTGAGGGCTAAAATTGTATTTTTTTCATGTTTGGAATTTGAAATTTAACAGTTTGTAATTGACAAAATTTTCAAATTTGTCCTAAAATGGTTGAAATTAAAAAATTTGATCACTAAATGTATTTTGCCTAAAACTTTTGGGATCAGTATGGACCACGATTTAAACTTTGATGATAAAAACATTATATTTTTTCCCTTTCCTCAGTTGTATGATGTCGCATTTGTCAAATGCAAGCTCATTGACTTAAATCTAGGATATTCAAAAACCCCTATCAGAAGTCACCGATAAAATTAAGAACTCCTTTAGTAGAATGAATCTAAAATTTATCATCAAATTAGAAATTTCTCGAACATTTTCTGGACGGGTTTTCTATCTCTAAAGTTTTAGGTACGGACTTTCTATCTCTCTTGGTTCTAAATGCTATATGTTATGTGGAAATAAAATCAAAATCATGACCTTGGTTTTATTATTAAGGTTCTCCCTTTGTGTTATAGTTTTATTCTATATGTAAAAATGGACTTGATGATATTTAAAAGTGTTCACTCAATAGATCTGCGACACGCGTCATGTAAAGTCTTATAAAGGTAATTCTGTAATATAGCAATATCGTTTATGTATAGTTTCTCATAAAGGCGATCAAGTGAGTTAGGTTAGCAAATCGAGCAGAGCCGACCCCATCTAGGCTAAAGATTTTGACAACTTAGTGGTGGGATCTCTGCCTGTAAATAATAGTCAAATTCATGTAAACAAAAAAGCACAAACAAGCCAAAGCAGGCCAATAATCAAAGGCAAAGACTCCTAAAGAAATACAAACCCTATGGGCCATTTACACACTTTCTCTCACACACACACTCTCTACAACTCTCCTTTGACAGGGCGCTTCCCCAGAAAATTCGGCCATGTTCGGTTAAATGGCACCGTCTGTGAGAAACAAGCAAAAGGTATTTTCATAAACCTCTTTTTCTTGTCTTAAAACTTAGAAAAGCCTATAGAACACTCCTCATACGAACTTCAGCAGCAAGACTGCATAAATGCATTCACTGAATTCCTTCCCGTTTTTTAGATGGGAAAACATAAAAAGAAAGCAAGCAGCAAGACTACACAAAGTAGCAAGAGTACACAATCCTCACACAAGACTATGTGGCTCTCGAGTCTACTCCTAGATCTGCCCAACAGATACTAGGACCGACTCAAGAGGAGATGCTGCAAGTTTCTTTCCCAAAACTTCTCGACTTTTCAAAACTCCATAAAAAATATGGGTTGAAACAAGAAAGCCACACATGAGGATATTGGAAACCTAGCTCAAGATGATACTGTCAGCAGTAGTCGTTGTCGCTCTGTGAAATTTTCACTGGAAGTATCAGAACCTCTAACCCAAAAACAAGGTTCTATTTTTGATTGGATGGGTCTAAACACACAATCCGACAAAAAATCAAAAGAGGATGCTTCTAAGATCCCGCAACAAGCTGGGGAGGAATCCATGGAGCAAATTCCCTTCAGGTTCAAATAACCATATCCAGATCCCTACAAAGGGACCATTGATCCTATTGACCATGTAGCTTATGTAACATCAATTACAAGGCCATATGGTTTCCTGATGCTATAAAATGTAAACTCTTTGCTACTAACTTGAGAGAATCAGCTCAAAAATGGTTCAAGAAATTGCTTCCCAACTCAGTCAACTCTTTCGCCGATCTTACCCAAAAGTTTGCCAGATACTTTAGACGAGTAAGCATGTCATCCAGAAGGAACCTGCACACCTCATGAACATTAAGAAAAAGCTTGATGAATCATTAAAGAAATGCATTGGTTGTTTCAATAACGAAGTCATCCTAGTGCGAAATGTCGATAAAACAATTATGGTCACAACTTTTATGAGCAAGGTCAAGCCTATAAACTTTAACGCTGATTTAGCCACAAAGGTCCAAAAGACTTTCAATGAACTCCTTAGAAGGGTCGATAGTAATATCCATGAGAAAGAGTCAAATCGAAAAAAATGGGAGCTCTACGACCTCAAAGTTAAAGGCAAAAGAACTCTAAAGTTCAGATCTAGCAAAACTGGATAATAGGGAGATAACAGCAACAAAAGTGGGAAAAATTTCAAAAAAATTATCAAAAAAGCTTTATACCTAGGGTTTATCAGAAAAATCTTTAGAGGCCATTGGCTAGCAGAATCACCTTTCCAGGACAAATACTTTTCGACCGCCACGAACTCTACTTCTACCTGATACAAACAAACAAATTTACTCCACTAATGTTTTATGAGAGGAGATCCTCTTCAGATACAGAATGAAGGGATCCTTTAGCCACCTCCTCCTATGCAAATAGATTAGCATAAATAAGATAGATCTCATTATTGCACGCATCATGGAGACCATGGTCATGTACCGAGGAATGCATGACCCAAAAATTGGCAGCTATGAATGATGGATTTCTATAGAGATATACCCTCGTAGCTGTAGACTAGTTTAGAAAAAAATGGTCATGGAGCTTGGAATAATGATACACCTCCTCAACCTTACTATCCAAACCAAAGAAATCATCAAAGAGAACCTCTTGCTAACAACAATGATGCGTCAGGAGTAATCAACATGATTTTTTAGGCTGAAGAACACATGCTTGATATTCGGGAAGTTGTGGTCGAAGCCATTGCTGGAAGAAGAACTCATGGAGATTAGACTAATGCCTGAAAATGTTATGCCTTACTTGTACTTCCCACAAAACACTTCCAAAAAGAGCTCAGCAAATTGGTAATCTTAGTATCAGCTTCATTGATAAAGACCCTATACCTGCCCGGTATTCTCATGTTGATCCAATAGTTATCTATGTTAAAGTGGGTGACTACAGGGTGCACTGTGTATTCATAAATAGAGGAAGCTCAGTAGATATCATATATTGGCATGCATGGGAAAGAATAAGGATCAACAATGACCACATCAGACCCATTCGTAATCTACTTGTAGGTCTCACAAGAGACTCTGTCATACTAGAAGAGACTGTGACGTTGCCTCTGACCTTTGGCGAATCTCCCTAATGTAGAACTAAGATGATTAATTTCATTTTGTTAAAAAAATCCTCTTCCTACAACATGATACTGGGGCCACCATCCCAATATGCCTTCATCATCTTACCTTTCGGCCTATCACCTGGGAATCAAGTTTGTCATGCATAATGGATTAGAAGAAAGTGCATGCGAAAATTAGCCAAAAACCCGTGAATGGTACGTGATGACTCTCTAATGTTTGCCTATAAAGAAACAGGCTTGCAAAGCTGAAAGCTCAGGCATTCATGCCGACAAAGGGAAGAGCAAAGAAGAAGGATCAAGCTCAGGCATCCCAACGAAAGATATACAACCTAGCGATGAAAAGAAAAAGGCAATTAAACCAGAGTCAGGAATCCCAATAGAAGAAATTGCCTTTGATCTTTTCTATCCTCATCGGAAACGAGAATCTGCATTGCTCTCCCTGTTGAATTAAAAAATTATCTTCTTAGGCTTTTGTATGAGTACAGAGATCTTTTTGCTTGGTCTACGAATGCTATGTTATGCATTTCTAGGAAAATCATTGAGCGCAAACTAGGAATATACACTGCATCTAACTTGTCAACCAAAAGAAAAGACTTTTTGGTCCAGAGCGAAGCCTAGTAATAGACATCGAAATCAACAAGCTTCTAGCTGCATGGATAGTCTGAGAAGTCTTGTATTCTACTTCGTTTTCAAATCCTATACTTGTAAGAAAACCAGATGTGGACTGGCCAATGTGTATTGATCATTCACTAATCTCGGTAAAACTTATCCAAAAGACACCTACCCTTTACCTCGGATTGAAATAGTAATTGATTCATTAGTAGGCTTTATAATAGGACATTTTGTAGATGCATATAAATGGTACTATCAGATCTTTCTCAATGAGGAAAATGAAGAGAATACCTCCTTTATCATAGACAAAGGGACGTATTGTTATTATACAATGCCCTGGTATTCAGAAACAGAGGGGCAACATATCAAAGGCTCGTCAACAAGATCTTGGGTAAGAGGTTCAGAATAAATATGGAGGTTTATGTTGATGACATGGTAGTGAAGAGTTGATCTCATAATGACACTATCAGTGATTTATGGGAAACCTTTGAGACATTGAGAAGTGTTAACATAAGGTTGAATTCCCACAAGTGCACCTTTGGAGTTACTTCAGGAAATTTCTTAGGCTTTGTTGTCTCTAAAAGAGGTATTGAAGCCAATCCAAAGAAGGTTCGAGCTGTGTTAGATATGAAGCTCTCCATAGTCCATCAAAGAAGTACAACACCTTACCGAGAAAATGGCTACGCTAAATAGATTTCTATCCAAATCAGCTGAGAAAGCTTTGTTGCTCTTCTAAGTGCTCAAAAAAGCAAAAAACTTAGAATAAACAGAACAATGCCAGCAAGTCTTCGATAAACAGAAAGAATATCTATCCATCATGCCGACATTGACTACAACATACTAGGGAGAGATATTGTGTCTATGTTTATCAGTCTCAAGAAAAGTTATGATTGCTGCCTTTTTCTCCGAAAGAGATCAAATCTAAAGACTTATCTACTTCATTAGTAGCGTTCAACAAGGATTTAAGGTTAATTACTCAACAATAGAAAAAATGGCTTTCTCTCTTGTTGTTTTTACTCAAAAATTGAGGCCATATTTCCAAGGACATAAAATCATTGTTTACACTAATTTTTTCCTAAGGACCATCCTAGGAAAACCACATGTTTCAGGGAGAATGCTTGACTGGTTGGTAGAGCTACTTACTTGAACACAATATAGTGTTTAAGCCCACACCAACCATAAAAGCATAAGTGTTAGCAGATTGCCTTATGGAAAGCATAGTCCAAATAGAAGAGGTCAAATTTATCTCTTCAGGGTAGAATACAGTAAAATTTGAGCAGAGCTATCCAATCTAGGAATTACATGCGGATGGAGCCTCCTATAAAACCGGATTGGGTGCTGAGATAATCATCTGATCCCCAGAAGGTCAATGCTACACTTATGCCCTTAGATTATATTTCTAGGCTACCAACAATGAAGCTGAGTATGAAACTATCTTGTCTGGTCTGAAGCTAGTAAAATGGATAGGAATCAAGGAGTTAAAGTCAATAGTGATTCTTTCTTAGCGGTTAATCAAATTTTTGGGATCTTTGAGACTTGAGGAGTTATCTTATAAAGCATTTTCAAAAGGTGCAAAAAACAAAGCATCCTTCAAGGAAGTGGAATTTATCAAGATTCTCTGAGCAAAAATAGCCACACAGATACTTTAGCAAAACTAGTATCAACCGTGTACACTCGTCTAACAATGGAGGTATTGGTAGAAGTTCAAGTTCAAAGGTCAATCAATCAACAAGAAATCCTAAATATCAAAGAGGGCATTAGTGGAGTCTTCGAGAGTTCTACTCTTTCCTCTACAGAAGTATTGTACAGAGGAAAGAGTAGAAGCTCGAAGACTCCAAATATGAGCAATGAATAATGAAGTGGTTGAAGATATCTTATATAGAAAATCCTACTTGTCTACTTTACTTCGATATTTGGCTCCTCGGGAAGCCAAATATGTACTTCAAGAAACACATGAATGCATCAACGAGAGCCATATTGGAGCAAGAAGCCTAGCTAGAAAGGTCATTCTAATGGAGTATTATTCGCCGACCATGCACAATGATGCTATCAGAGACAGATTTGCTACAAGTGTCAAATTTATGTAGTCAATTTGGGAAGATCAGCCACAGATCTCAATCCAATTACAAGCTCTTGACCTTTCCAACAATGGTCGCAATGATATATTGGGCCCTCTTCCTAAAAGGACAGGATGACATAAGTTTTTGGCAGTAGCCATCGACTATTTCTCTAAATGAATAGAGGCTGAACCACTTAGATCTATTTTAGGAAAGAATAAGAAAACCTTTTTTTGGAAGGGCATAGTTTGCAGTTATGAAATACCTCAAGTGCCTATTTCAGACAATGGAACACAGGTTGTATGAGAGCTATTTACGTCTATCTGTGAAGATCTGTGATTTTGACTACACACCACTTCCGTTGGACATCTACAATCGTATGGTAGACAGAAATTTCTAATAGAACTTTACTATCTGGAATAAAGGCGTGAGTTGGCATAGCCAAAGATGGCCAGATTGAGGAATTGTCGAGCGTACTATGGTCATACCGAACTACTCCTACAACTACCAATGGCATGACCTCTTTCAGTCTTGTACATGGAGTAGAAACAGTAATCCCAATAGAGATTCGAATGCCTACATCATGAGGCAACTTCTACTACTAGTTTAAGAACGAATGGCTAGATCTAGATTTCTTAAATGAAAGAAGACTTATAGCTACTGTTCGAGAAGCAAATTACAAACAAAAGATGATGAAACACTACAACGCAATGGTTTGACAGAGGCACTTTTGACTGGGCGACTTGGTTCTTCGAAGAAACAAAGTCAGCTGGGCTGATGGCATTAGAAAATTGGATGCCAATTGGGAAAGACCCTGTCAAGTTATGGGAGCTTATCCAATAGGCTTCTATAAGTTAGCATATCATCAAGGCAAGCCTCTTCCTAGAACTTGGAATGTTGTCAATTTGAAAATATATTACTTAGGCAACTAAGTAATCTTTTGCAAAGACATTCAAAAGAAAACAATCATTGCATGTTCCAAAATGTCATCAATGAGCTATTATAAAAAGATCATCCTATACATATACTACTCTCCTTCTTCATTAGAAATAATTTCAGGAGTAGGAGGTAGCAAATGAATGGACAAATCTTCAGCTAAGTGGGTCCTTGTTGACATCTCTCAACTCATCTAGTAATTCAACAGTGACTGAGGGATGATGATCTGGGAAGGAATCAAAATACAAAGGAAGATCTGGAAATTTCTTCTAAACTTCCTTCAAAGCTTTGTTGAATAGTATCCTCCCAACATGCCAACAAAATGACTTAGATCTTTCTAAAGAGCTTAAGAGTTGAGGAATTGGTTGACTTCTTTGAGAAGAACTTCGGCTTCGGTTGGCCTAGTTTTAGTTTGTTTAAAACTGGACTCCCTGGCAACCTGTTGTACTTCTTGAAGAGTCTTTTGCAGTTCTTCTAACTCTCTTTTAGCTCATTCAGCCTTGGCAGTCCGGACACTAATTGCCTAGTCATTAAGTTGACCTCTTTGTCATATTTTTTCTTCAACTCAATCAAGGTTTTCTCCTTCTCAGACACAGTTTTTGAAATACTCTCCACAACAAATGTCTGCTTCTTCAGGTCACTTTTGAATTTGTCCATCCTAAAACTTTCTTAGAAAGCGCTGTTGAAAGTCTGAAGGGAGTGTTCTTATTCACCTAACCAAAAGAAGATCATGGGTTTATTCATAAGCAAAATCATGAATATATCATGAGTGATACTAGCACTTACAGCTTGAAACCACCTGCTTATTGCTCATCCTCTTGGAATACCCAGTATTATGAGAAGAAACCATAGAAGTTAGCCACTCAGAGGACTTCCCTACGGATTTCAACCTCTTGATTGCTTGAAGAGAAACCAGAGCTAGTATTGGAAGATGGACTTGTGGCTCTTTAAACTACTTTCTTCTTCGAAGAAGGAAGAGAAGGGTGAAAATGGTCCCTGATCTGGACTCTAGTCTCTTGGAAAGGGAAACCTCATGGATTTTCATATCTTGTGTCCTCTTCCTACTCACAGGAGACATAAATTGTAATCTCCTTGAAGGCATGTTCTTGGGAAGAATTATCTAGATAGGGATTGCTTCAACTGCCCTTGAGGTTTCATTCTCAATAGCTTCGGACGATCTATGCTTTAGAGATTCCATTACATTGACGTTTCTAAGCAATAAAAGGCCGATAGGGATCGGTGAGGGCAATAAAGTCATACGTGGGATTATACTGCTGAGAAAGAAATTTGGCATCAAAACTTGGTGCCAGGTTCACCCAAATTAGCAAACCCTACTCCATCTTTGTGTAACTGCCTTGAAAATCAAAAACTGCCCAGACTTTTTAATATCAGATATGAAATCTTTCATGCCTAAAGGTAATACATTCAAATTATTTGGGATCGCTTGATTCCTCTGTTTTGTCCGAACTTCAGACATAAAACCATAGACTGTAGGCCCATTTGTAAATGCATGCATAATATCCAGAAGTAAACCACAAATCTAATGCATTTGGAGGCTAATTAGGATATAAAAATCTCAAAATGAAAACACAACAAAATGAAAAAAAGAAGAAATCAGAAGCCAAAGGTGGATCTCAGTTGATCTCTGAAAATAGTAATAAAGCCTTTTGGTGGATTCTCTATTTTATCATGTTTGATGGTGAGTTGAATAGTTACATGATCAGGAGAAAGGCTATAATTCTCCTAAAGGCTCCAAATAATAGTTTTGAGAGAATGGCCTCTTGGATACGACATCTAAAACATGCTCCGAATCAACAGCCAGTGGCTTGGTACCTGATTTTGAAGCCATTGATGGAAAATATGAAGAAAAGTAATTCTTAATCGCTCGATGGTAGAATGAAGAAATGAAGAATAAGCACAAAAAAAAAAAAAAGATAAGATAAAACTCCTAAGAAAAAGAAGAAGTACAAGTTTCAAAGGCAGGAAAGTCCAAAAGATGAAAAAGTAACTGCAAGCAAAATAGATGAAAGGACGTGGCATTAACTTTGTGCAAATATTGAAGGCACGACCCTTCGTAGCCCTATTATGGTAATTTAAGACCAACTTGAAAGTTGATTGGTAGGCAAATAATATGCTGCGGAGTTGTAATGCTGTCGTAGGCATCCAAAATTAACAACTCTCAATATGTAGTAGTGGTGAGTACAGGTCGTCCCACAGAGAGCAGAGTTTATACTCTTGTGCTAAATGGAAAAATGGGGGTTTTTGAATGCTTTTAAACTCAAAATAAAACAATAAAATACTAAAGAGAATTCGATTAAGAAAGGTCTTGGTTTTGCTCATATCCACCATGCCAATTTCACTAGTCGATCCTTGACACACAAGATAATTCAATTCTATATCAAGCACTAATTGAAGAATTGACCCGAATGAATACCAATTCAAAGTCGATTCTTATTTCTTTCTAAAGTTGGTTAATTTTCAACACGCGATCCAATTAACCCTACCTATTAATCTGTGATAAGCTACACATCAAAGATCAAATAATAGAAGCTTTAAGATCAACAAGAACAATTAGTCTAATTAAATATAAACGCACGCGATTATGCCAATTAGATGATTAATTTCCCTAAATTCAATAAAACTAATTGAGTAATTATCAAATTCAGTTGCTTCATAGATTGAATTAAGCACACGCTTCTTAAAAAAATCTAGCAGTAGATTAATTCTAATAACTTAATATTGGGCTGCAACAATAATAAGCTAGAAAGAACAATCATAAAATTAATTTCAGAAAAATAATCAATACTTGACATATAATTGAATAAATTCAAGCAGAAGAAGTCTCACAACTTAGTAGAATTGACCATGGCTTCAATTCTCTCTACCAAGAAAAAGGTTTAGGCACAAAGTGCCATGAAAGAACAAAGAAGAATTTCTACTGCTAAAAACCCTAACCAAAAATAAATAAAAGTGTCGATCTCCTTTTTTCTTACCCTACTTGGGGTATTTATATTGAGTATTCAGGGTTACAATTAATGCCTATGGATAAGAACGTGAAATCGGGTGAAAAGAGTCCAACTGGGCGAAGAATCTGTCAAAAACTCAACTTTACGCCACCCTGCTGCCCTCTGCACACATGTGCTGGGGTCTTTATGAGCATGTAGGCACGAGGCAGTGAGGTCCAGGCATGTTCCGTCCTCCACACATATGCGCAGGGACCCTAGCGCGCATGTGCACTGGCTTCCTCGACTATGCTCCGCCTTTGACTTTGATTTTCACCGTTACGCTTGCGTAATTTGAGAAAGTGTAAAACACAAAAGTTGTAGCTCTATCCCTTAGCTTTCTAATGAATCTTAAATCACCTCAATCGGAGCTCAAGATCAAAAGTTATTCTTGAAATACAAAACAGTGTCTAAAATGGCTTCATACTCGTGCATGTCCCGTACTAAGCATTTTCTTTCATCTTTTCCTATCTTTTTCAGCCCTTTTCACTTTAATCCTACAAAAACTAAGAATAACCAAATTAATCTCAATAATAACTCAAATCTTACTTACAACACATAAAATGTGGTAAATGACATATAAAATATAGCACAATTATGAACTTATCATTGATCAAGAAATATCAAAGATATACTAAAAGAAAACAAAACGTCATTCAAGAATAGTAAAATACATGGTCGGGAAGACACTCGAGGATTCGAGTTCCTGATTGGCCATAATCAGTTTGGTCAGAACTCGTCAAAGTGCCTTAAGAGCTTCTGAAAGACCAAATAAAGAAAGAAAATCAAGGTGTATTGTGAATAAATTCTAGGATATTCACAAAAGAATTCAAGAATATGTAAAAATTTCAACTGCAAGCATTAAACTAGAAGATGAGGATACTCAGTTTTCCACAATTAGAGGTTTATTTATATTACAAATCATTTACAAAAAGAAGAAAAGAGAATTATTTGTAGTAAGCCACCAAGCCGTCCTCACAAAAAGAAATAAATGAATAAAACAAAAGGAAATGAATATAATATTGTTGAGGAGATGATATAGAAGACTCCTAAGTTACGCAGACACCTGATGCTAATCATCTTTTTCTTGACTTTGATTTTTATCAACGAGAGACTGACCACCATCAAGGAAAGGAATGCCAAAAGAAATAGGTGTCCCCACCAAAGCCTGATCAAAGATATCAGAAGTATAACTTAGAACATCTATATCGAAAGAATCTACAGAAAGTAGAAGATCGAAAAGATGAACTACTACAAATAAGAAGATTGCTCTTGTTCAGTGTTACCTATCAAACACTTGGACAAGACGCTATAAGCTATATTTTGGTCTATATGAGCTATCCTAAAAAGATCTCCCAAGGCCTCCATGGATTCCCTAGATACAGAGGGGTCAAATAGTTCGCTTACCAGCCACTGCATGGGCACATTTGGGAGCTCTTTCTTTGCTAGATCGGCTACGTCCTTAAAGCTTTCTTGGTAGAGGTTCAAGAAGTCATCTTCTATAGTAGTAGAAGAAAAAAAGTTATTCACGTTCTGCAAAGGCAGTTTTTCCTTTAAAGTCGAAGGTCTAGCTTTAATCCATTCAACTCAGTTCTTAGTCCTTCAGCCTCGGCCTTTTGATATTCAATTCTGGTACAGGAGGCCTTTAGATCCTCAGACATCTGAGAAGAAGCTTGTTTTAACTTTTTCAGCTTATACTGGTATTTTCTTTCTAACTCCTACTTTAGGGCATTTAGTGCCAATTTACTTTCTCTTCTAAACTTCTCACTCATAAAGCGTTAAATCCTTAGTATTCTGCTCGTGGAACTTCTTAGACATCTCAACCAGCTTCAATTGCATATTCGTCGTCCTGGCAGTCACTAACGCAGCAACCTTTCACACTTCGACTAGGCTCTTGATCAAGAAGTATAAAGCCAAGAAAGAAGAGACGCTATCCATGGCAACTCAAACACAAAGGTCGTCATCCAAGCATTTGGGCTATGGGTGGTAAGCTCCCAATTAGGAACATACTTCTCAGTAGCAAAATTCTCTGTTATTGGATTATGGAATTTGTCGAGACGAACTGATTGAATAGGCTTAAAAGCTGAATAGTTTGGCTTGACTCCCTGATCTATAACTGGTTGGACAGATACACCTGAGAAATAACCAGCTAATGTCTAGATTCTGAGCATATCACTGGAAGAGGAAGATTTTTCCTCCTCTAAGGTAGGATTACAATAACCTGTGAACAAGTGCACTGAGAAGAAGCCACTATCATAGTTGAAGAAGAAGGTGAATAGTTACTGCGGAAAGAAATTGCTTGCAAGCAACTGAAGTCGCCTGATTGGCAACTGGGAAAACCATAAGAACGGAGGAAGATGGGGCTTTAGTCCCAATGGCATTTGGTCTTTTTCTAGACCCAAAAATACCTTTCCCTAGCGAAATCTCTAACGGGCAGGATTCGCAGTGGGCATTTCTCCAGATTTGTCTTTTTGGTGAGAAGCCATCAATTTCCAAATTCTTTTTTTCTTTTAGAGAAAATAAGCTTCCTGAAACAAGTTGTGGACGAAAATACAAGATCTATGAAAATGACCAAGAAAATTCAAAGACTCGATTTTTAGATTTGGAATTTGAATTGGATAGATAAGCCAAGTATCAAAGAGACACTTCGATGGGCATGGAAGTCGAAACAAAAATAGAACACAAGAAAAAGGAACACAACCACAGTTTGAGGACCCGTGTTGGTTAAATAAAGCCTCCAGATTGGAAGGCTTAGAAGAATTGAGTGCGCCAACAAGCGATATAGCTAGTCATCCTGGGGACTGAATGAGAGCGCAAAGATTGACTAGACCTGACGCAAGTTCAAATTCACCCGAAGAGATTCTTGATGATACATAAAAGTATTCACCCAATAAACTAGTGACGTGTATCATGTAAAGTCTTATAAGGGTAATTTTGTAACATACCAGTATCGCTTATGTGTAGTTGCTCGTAAAAGCGATCAAGTAAGCTAGGCCAGCAGACTGAGCAGAGCTGACCCCTTTTAGGCTAAAGATCCCGACCTTGTGATAGGAATCTCTTCCTATAAATAATAATCAAATCCATGTAAACAATCAAACACAAACACGCCAAAGAAAGCCAATAATCAAGGGCAAAGATCCTGAAGAAATATAATGCCTACGGGTCATATATATATACTTTCTCTCACTCACACTCTCTCTACAACTCTCTTTTTGACGGGGCACTCCTTCAAGAAATCTAGCCGTGTTCCGTCAAGACTATGTCTCAACAAAATTCACGCTTACCAACGTAATTTGAATGAATCAAACTCAGACATTGTGAGATTGAAGACATGAAATATTGGTCTTCTCCTTTTTGTGAGAAAATACTGATCATATTTACTCCACATTTTGTTACCCGAGGATCCAGTTCCAAATAGCTATTAATTAAGAAATATGCCTTACTAATACCCCTTATGTTGTACCTGATTCTCACTTTGTATCTTATACTTATTTTTTTGGATATATTGCATCCTAAACTCTCAATATTTATCTATTTCAATCAAAATTTTAACACTATTACTAAAGTTAACGGATGTTCCAACCTGCACAACATGCACCTAAAATGGGACATTCGTCCAATTTTTTAACACTATTAAAAATTAGACCAAAATAAGATGAATCTGAGAGTTAGGGATGCAATATGTCCAGAAATTACAATTGGAGGTACAAGCGAGAATCTATCATAAGTTAGGGGGTGCAAAGTGGATTTAGTCATGGATAACTCTACTAGTGCAGTACGCCTCTAAACAAACGCGTGGGATATGCATTTACTTAACATTTGTTAACTTTGGTAAAAATGTTAAAAATTGGACTAAATGGGATAAGTCTAAGAGTTCAAGATCCAATTTGTCCAAAAATAATATAAGGCACAAAATGAAAATGAGATATAAGTTAAAGAGTGCAAAGTTAAGTCTATATGAAATAATATCTTTTAGAAGGCATTAGGCATTTTGACTTGTATCTGCAAGAAAGATATAAAAAAAAAAAATTGGATGGGTCCGAAACTTATGTGTTAGATACCGGCAAATTCTGCCATGCACTAAGGTGTACGATGCATCAAAAAATAAACTGTGTGAGTCTCATTGTGCAACACATGTGGGGCCATGTGGATCTCTCACAATTTATTTTTTAATGTACCGTATACCTTAGTGTACACAAAATTTGACGTTAGATGCCACAAGACCTAAGAGCCAATTTTGCCAATTTAGCAAACCTCTCAGAATAACTTGAGGTTGACTCTGTGGAAAGAGTCTACCTCCATTATCTATAGTAAATAATGTCATTCCTCCATCAACTTTAACTCCTTGATTTTTTTTGGTTCTTAATGTTTTACAAGAATCTATTAAATTGTATAATTTTGACATTTAGATTTAAAAAATCCCAAAGCCAACTTTCATTAGTTTTAGAATTAACGAATGTCAGTCACATGTATTTAACGGACACAAATAGAAATTTCTTTTTAGTAAGTTACCCTATTCGTCTGTCAATATTGGGTCCAAATCCTATTTCATCCCCCATCAAGTTTCATAAGAACATATTAAGTTTTTGAAGTTGCAATATTAGAAAGGTCCCATGCATAAAAATGAAACAATGCTCCTCAATTTGTTAAACAAAGTTTTATGAACCTCCACATCCTTGAAGAAAGAAATGCTCCATTAAATAATAATAAAAAAAACTTATCTTGTAAAAGGAAAAAAATATTATACTTTAAAAGGTTTTTCCAACAGTGTATAATGCACATGAAATTTACTCTATAGTTTCATACAGAAATATATTTAATGCCCTTCTTGTATAATAATGGACACTTCTCTATTTAATTCTATTTTCTCTTTCAAAAAACTTCTCAATTTAACTATACTTTTCCAAAAAAACTTACACTTTCATCCCACTTAATTAGTATGCATTTGTCATCTATTAGACCTACCCAAAGTCAACTGCTAGCTAGTATTTTAAAATAATTAAATTAAATTTACAGAAAAGGTTTACTTTATTGAAAATTGTTTCTTATTAGAAAAGTATGTCATCTGAATAAAAAAATTGTTCGTACTTTGGTATTAAATAATATTGAATAAAGGAGCAAAAGTTTTGTTTTTAAACCACCCCCTTCCCTAATCCTTTAGTGACTCAAACCTATGACCAACAGGTCACAGGAGAATTGTCCAACCACCTAATTACACTTCATTATCAAGTATCATATAGAGGAAGCATTGCTATATTTTTTAGTTAAAGAAAAAAATCTTATCTAGAAATTTTTAATATTCAAACTAATTTTTGTTAATATTTATTATATATATTAATATATCATGAATGTCATAATTTGTTAACAAGTTGCTTTGCAAATTATTATAAGACATAATGTGCAAGATATAATTTAAGTTTTATAATATTTATCAGTAAAATAAAAAAATCACAAAATTTTGTTGTATGTATGTTTCTTATTTCTTTCAAAAAAGGTTTTTTTTTTATAATTTTTTATTTCAATTCAAACACAAAACTAACCATGTTATAAAGACTCATAAATTTGAAATATTTTATTGCTCATACACTGTATTATACTTTTTAGAATTTGAAAACCTTTTTCGTTTAATTTTCTAAGTTAAAAATAAAAGTTTTTGGGTTGAAACTTTGAGAACTTAAGTGCAATGTGAAAATTTTTTATTACATCCAAAAATTTGAAACCTCAATATTTTCATTTTAATGACCAAATTTTAACTTATTGTAATAGGTTACGTTTAAATTTAGATATTAAGCATATTTCTTTCTTCAATAATGTATACGTCAATAAATACTTACTTTGTTTAATAAATTGATGAGCAAAACATCTTTATTTATGCATGCAAACCTTTTATATCCAATATCATAATTTGTGGAATAGAAATAGGTTGTTTTGAAAGTTGACGAGGGATGAAATAAGATCCCAACCGAAATGTATCTAAAGAGAGCCTTTTATATCTAATACGGTAACGAATTGACCGCAGTATTATTATTTTTTTTCAAAAATCCATTCACTTTTAATTTCTTGCTAACTATACGTCATTTAATTAGATAACAAATTCAATTTGTATGGTGATGGTTATATATATATATATATATATATATATATATATATATATATTATTTATCTAGTAATATTTTATGATTGCTTAGTCGCCATGCAAATAAGACAAAGTCACGTAGTCCACAACCTTAAGTAATCTGGGTTGCTTCCACACCTGCGGAGACCACGACAGTCAACGAGAAGGAAAATAATACAATTACAACGTGGAACGTCTAAAAAAAGAGAAAATATCCTTAGGTAGATTCGGTCTTTGACCTCACCTATAAACCTGTGGTCAGGATTAAATTTTAAAAAATTTTGCTTACATCAGCTGATATCATAAGTTTTATAAGGTTTAATCTACAATATAGAATTTATAAGTGGAGTTAAAAATAGAGTTTACCTAAGTATTTGCCCTAAAGAAAAGATACTGGATATTTGAGGGTTGGTATTTTCCTGTTTCTGCGCAATCAGTTTTTAATTCTTATGACTTGTGCTGTGTTGTTTAGACCGTGAACCTCAATTGTATATAACGTTGGAGTCAAATTATGGCCACAACAGGCATACAATGCAACATTCTAAGGACATATTTCTTTGGACTGAAAACCCAGCACTAATCTTTATTTTAAAAATGACAACAGGGTCGTTCAGGTGATATTTTACTTCTAGCGTCCAAACTCCAAGTTGCATAAGTAAATTCCGGGGAAAAAAAATGTAATTTTAGTCTTTAAATTTTGGATCGTGGTCTATCATAATTCTTAAGAGTTCTAGATGAAATACACTTAATCCTCAGACTTTTCAATTAATATCAATTTAAGATAAATTTAAAAATTTTGTTGATTACGGGCGGAAAAAGTAGGTGCATCTCGAGATTCAAATGTTCAAAAACAATTGAAAAGTGTAATTTTTGTCCCAAAGTTTGGGTCGTGATCTATTTTGATCCACAAAATTCTAGAAAAAAGTATTTAATTCTCAAACTTCGCTTTCTACTAATTTGCAATAAATTTGAAAATTCTGAAGATTATAGATGGAAAAGTAATAAATCTAACTTGAATTATAATATGCTCTAATCGATTTAAAACCATTCAACCTAGTGCTGGAAAAATTATATCAAAGAAAGGAAAATAATAATAAATATTAATTCACCAATAATTTAAATAAAAATTTATGATCGAGACACGCTAATTAGTACTCTCCTTAAGAGTGATACATCCACTACTGTACTGGGTTGATGTTTTATTCTTTCCCTAGGGTACAATGACATCAACCAAGTAAGCTTTGATGTAGTAAAACACTACCCACAAATCGACATACCCCTTATGCTTAATTATTTGGCTATATACGATTTAATAGATTGTCGGCTAGTATAATAGTTGTAGAGTGTTATTAAGAAGAGAAGTAACATAGTATGTATTGGATCAAATGTATTGTTTTGTGGTGAAGAAAACTCTTATTTTTAATAGTTTTTACAAAATAAAAAAAAAATAGTTATTGGAAGTGAGAGAATTTTAATGTTACTTTTTTCCCTTTACATTCACTAATAATTGGATATACGTTAGAATAGTTGTGTAGTTATTATCTCTTGATTTTGTAAAGTTGTTATATTTAGGAACGCTTCTTCTGCAATTAGTTAGAAGACTTTTTGCAACTGGTGCTAGTTGGTGGGCTCCACAAGAGTTCCACTCACAAATAAATTTTTAATTATTATTAATACTTGGAAGGAGTCTTTTCATGAAATTAGGATTCAAGAGTTAGGTTATAATCCCTTAGAGAGACAGTAGCAAATCCAAATAATAGGAGTGGTAATTTTAAAGAAGGGAGTACTAGTTCTAAAGATGGTAGTGGTGGTTTTGAAAATGGGAGTGCTAATTCTAAATATAGGGGTGATGGATCTATTAATATTAGATGGTAGTAGGAATGATAATACCACAAATAGTAGTAGTAATAATGAATCTAATGGTTCTATAGAATGGTTTTTCCTATCTAACTCTAATTATAATAGAGTGATAATGAGGATGATGACATATTTCTTGATAAACTAGATAAGAATGTTGAATAGATAGATGTTGATAGTTAGATGAAAAAGTAAAAATATGGTTAAATATTTTAAAATTGACTAGGAGATGTTATAATCCAGGTTCGATTTAATAGTCACATGTATTGCACGGGAGTTTTTTCATCCATAATTGACAAAAATTTTAAATTTATCCTAAACTAGTAGAATTAAAAGGTTTGAGCATTAAATGCATTTTCTCTAGAACTTTAGGACGAAAACAAAATACAACTATAAAACTTTAGGGTCTAAAGTTGTGTTTTTCCATTCTATTTGGACTGTTGGATCCTGAAATTTAACAGACATGTGTCCTCTGTAATTGATAGAATTTTCAAATTTGTCCTAAATTTGAAGAAATTAAAAAGTTTGAGAATTAAATTCATTTTATTTAAAACTTTAGAGACCAAGATAGACTACAACCTAAATTTTGTTGGCTAAATTGTATTTTTCCTTAAAATCAAAGACATAGATATGGCAAGGTCCAGAGCTAGCTCATTAACGTAGCAAGTCGGGTTGGGACAATTTGCATAATTTAAATTAGCATCCTGATTTGTCTCACAGTCATAACCCAGGACCACTTACCCCTAGTCCTAGGTTGGATGATGAATTTTTTTTTAATTTATGAACAAGTCATAATTTTGGGCTACTTGTTGCTAAATACACCACTCAAATGTAGGTTATTTGTTGGCTTTCTTGACATGCAACCAAGTATTTTTATGTTGAGCTAGAAATTTGAGTTAGGCTAAAAATAACTAGCTCACCGAATGGGCTCCCTACCTCACGGCCACAGCTTTATGAGCCATTTTTCTCCATGACTTCTTCACTATCATTTATAAGATTGGAGGAATTTGTTCTACATGTTTGAAGGTTCAAATGTGAAGAAAGGGAGATAAATGTAAGTGGTTAATCGAATTGTTAGTTAGCAGGAGGAAATGTAATTTTTCATGTGGCAATTCGGGATTCTAGTTATATTCTTGAGTTATCCTACCAATTATCACATTTATGAGCGATTTGTATATATTCTTAAGTTGTCCTACCAACTATCACATTTATGATCGATTTGTTGTACAATGGGGATGAGATTTTAGTTTTTTAGAGATCTCCATCGTGGTTACAACACCATACAATGGGGATAAGGCTTTTTTCTTTTGGAGAACATCATTGTGGTTGCAGTTTTAGCCTTTAGGCTATGTTTTTTTGGCTTTATCTTTTTTTCTTTTTTTGCCAGTGGTGGTGCGGTGGCAAAGATGTTGTTGGCTAAGTAACTACCTGACACCAAGGATGGTGGAAGGTTTGGAAATCGTGAACTAAGGTGATTAGTAAATAGGAGTTGCAATTGTTCCACAATAATTAAACACAAAATACTGTGATTAACTACTATAGATTATACTAATTTTGTCATTTCGTTAGAAAGAGCTCTACCAATAAGATTATAGCTCTAGCAACATCACCATCCTATAATATAATTCCAATTGCTTACTGTAATTAGATCTATCAATTTACCCAAATCAAGTGTAGATTCCTCCTACCTCCTAATATAAATAAATTTGATTAACAAAATATGGAATTCTTTAGGCACAAATTAGGAAATTTAGTCGATTAAGTTCACAAATTAACCCAATCCAATAACTAATAACTATCTCTAATGGAGGATTAACATTGTTCTCTCCACAAGTAATCGAAAAATTAGGGATGCAACTAATTTTCCTAACCATTATCTAAGTCCACTAATTATTGTCCATAAGTTTCTATCTTTCTTCCTCAATTATTCAAATTAGAAAAACCCATTGGAAATTAGCATCATGTATACCTAACTCATACTACTTTAGTTCATAATCAAAGCAAAAACAACAAAGGGTAAAATGGACATAATAAAGTTCAACGTAGCTTAGCAATAAAATTGAATGAAAAATGCAATCTTTCGCTAATGAAATTAAAAATGAGATGAACACATAGAGATTAGATAACAAAAAGGGTGTTAAATACCAAGAAATAAACAACCATCAATTAGATAGGAAACTCTAATTGGGAACAAATCAATGAATCCATGCACTTATACTTCAAACAAATAATGCTTTTGATCTAAATGTAAACTGAAAGAACAGATCAAAATCTAATTGGAAATTTGACAGATGAAATTTCAATTTATTACTATTCTTGAGAAAAGAGAAAAGAACCCCAGCCTCTACTTTGTCTCTCTAAAAATGAGCATACACACTTGAAAATGAGGTTTTTTTTTTTTTTTTTTTTTTGTCGTTAAGTATTTATAATTATTTCAATCCTTTCTAGGAGCCTCATTGGTAGCTTAGCTCTATGAGTTTTTAACTTCAACGGCAACAAAGTAGCTAAATCTAGGGTTTTGGCTATCCGTTGGAGGCTAATAATCAACTGTTTCAGTTGGCCAGTTGTGACATTTTGCCAAAGCATTGACTGGTTGACTGCTTCAATTCCCATGCCCACAAATATATATTTTCGCCCTCCATCCAACACACAAGAAATAACTAAACACAAATAGCTATCTTTTTTCTAATCAACACATAGAAAGCATAACAAACACACAAAACCAAAATTATACTTGAAATGTCAAATAAAACCAATGAACTAGCAAAAACCATGTTTAGGAGACTTCTAGGACAGTTTTAGAATAATATTAAGATTACATTTCTAGTTTTCTTTTACGTTAGATTATAGTTTTGTTATTCTTCTTTCTTATTTTCTCTTTAAACCTTGTAACATTTCGAAGATCTTTGGGATTTATCTATTAAGTTCAAGAATCTATCATGGTTATATATTTATTTTACTTTCGTTTATTCATAATTAGTTATTATTTAGGGATTTAGATGATACCCTACCCTTTATAGATTGATTTTTCATAATCTGTGAATAAAATTAGTTTTTATTCAGGTATTATATTTGTTGTTTGATGTTCTTCAATGTTATATTCAATCTTTTCCCTTGATTATACTTATATTTATCTAATGGGATAGTATGGACTGGTAAGTCATATGCTAGGACTTGTAGATTCATGTATAAGTGCTTATAAACTAGTAATCATATAAGATAATGAAATGCATAGTCCACACTTTAGTTAGAAAGGGTTATGTCCTATACTCTTGTTATGATATTTTCTAAAGCAACTAAGCTTATAGTTTTTCACAGTATCTCCTGTAAAATTAATCAAATTCATAAATTTCTGATAAATTCATTTCTAAAAGTTAGTGGTGAAGTCTACAACTCTAGGTTTTCTTTCATATTGCTAAAATTGTTCTATTACTCCAGTTACTTTGTACTTTGTTTTCCTTTAGTTACCATTTTATTTTTGTACAGTAAAAATATCAAGTAATTTCTCTTGTAAAGGTAATTATTCCCAAAGTTTTTTCCCCAATTCCTTGTTGGGTCAACATCTTGCTTCCATTCTACATCCAAATCTTGTATACTTGCAGAAGGAGTCTAGGCTAATTTTTATTAATTCCTTATTTTTCTAAACACTTAAGATGTTGTCTAAAATCTCATATGATAGGTAAATGACAATTTTGAATTTTTGTATATTATTTGCAATTGTATATGTCTAGTAACTTTTAGAATCACAATATCTATGTTACTACAAGACTCCATTCTAATTAGAATCTATTTGGACATTTTGTATATGTAATTAGTTATAAAAATAAATGGCAAGATTGAAAGGGAGTATTTGAAGGCACACAAGTAAGTAACATGATGATGTTCATGAGCAATTATATTGTTAAACAAAAATTCATATCACACAAGGACATGTTGCTAGAAATTATAAGATTGGGGTGCTTGGTTGGAGAATATGAGAATTAGGAATTAAAGTAAAAGCCCATACTTATTGCTTGGCTATTGGATATGAGAATTTAAATTTTGGAATCATACTTAAAAATTGCTCCTGATAAACAATTGAATTAGGATGTTTTGTGCTGATTCTCAAATATGGAAAAAAATTTCTCTCTTTTTTTTCCTTCCCATCCTACCCAATCCCCACCTCGCAATCCTCCTCATCATCCATCCTCTTATCCCCCAGCCTTCTCTTTCCTGTCTCACTATACGCCATCTTCCCTCCCGCTGTGGCTCCTTTCTCTTCTTCCCTTCCAGCAATTGTCTATTATTCATCCCCTCAGTAGCCATCTTCCTCTCCTTCTAAGACGAATGGTAGATGACCAATATAGAGACAGTTTTTGTTGGTTTGTAGAATTCCGTGTTGTGAGATTGAATTAAACTAATCTACTGGGTTAAGGGGTTGGTTTATTTTTGGAATGAACCTCTAGTTTGACCCATTGCTTGGAATTCTACAACTGTCTCTGACAACCAATTAGAATAAAACCCATGGTAATGAGGTCATTTTCCTAGCCATGTCTGTATTTTTGTCTTAATTGTTTAATTTCTTAAACTGTTATTTGTTTTGTTTAGCTTAATTTAGTCATAATTGTTCTTAAATCTCTTTTGATTGTTTAAAAAGTACAATTTCCTCTTAAATCTAGTAATTGTCATCACCAATCCTAGTGAGATGATATCCGTCACCACTCGCTACTCATCTACACCGTATAGTTACGGGATTACGAATGGTGGTGTAGTGTTTGATGGAGTTCTATTTTATTACTAGTGTGTTTGATATATTTTGCACTTAACATAGTCCACACAAAGTATTTGTGGTGTGGCTGGTGGAAACCCATAAATTCCTGCAATGGTTCAAAAAATTTGATGTAAACATATCTAATTCTAAATTTATAAATACCTAAATCCTACACTAACTAGATGGTGCATGCTAAGTTTACGAGATTAAATAGTGGAAGTGAATGTAGGGATCGAACCTACAAAGATTTATCTATAATTACAAATTATTTGGTTGAATTACTATTTGAAGAGTTGATTTAAGAACGAATTTAATTAAAACTAAAACTAAAGACTAAGAAATCAATTTAAAGCATAACTAAATGAAAAAAAAAAATTAAAGGTAGATTGGGTTAGGAAAAATATCTTTTCCACTACGGCATTATTCTTCCAATTAGTTGTCTGACAAATAGGTCCAATTAAGGGTTCACTCCCATCTATGAATCAATCTATTAGCCCGACTCATGATTGTATGTCATTCAATCATCATGGATTTCTAAGAACCAATTAAAAAAGTGGTATCTTGGTCTGACTATCACTCGTCCTAATCAAGTAAAGGCCGCTTTAAAATTAACATGCAATTGAATTAAGTTCAAAGACAAGGCCATCCTCCTCACTTAATCATCAAAATACCAAATACTACCCAATCCACCACTTTAAGAACATCCAATCAGAACTACTCACAGTAGAAATTACACTTTCTTAGCCTAATCCACTACTAACTAGTACATGATTAAAGACAAGGACTTAAAAGAAAGCATTTAAGAAAGCTTAAAAGGAAAGAATTTTAAAAAAGAAAATAATTAACCTAAACTGCTAATTAATAACTACTAATTAATACTAAGAAAGTATAATTAAAGAAAATTCATTTACTAATCTACCAATTACTATTAAGAACGCAAGTAAAAAAAGTAATTAAAAGAAATCAACTGAACTAAATTGTCCTAAATTAAAACAAAAGGGATTACATTATGAGTCTTCAATCTTCAACTTGGAAATTAAAATTACAAGAAAACAAAGGAAGACCTAACCTACGTACTACTTCCTACTCAAGCCTACTCCTACCTAACTTCCTTTGCCTCAAATGAGGTTTAAAAAGAGTATATATAGTGCTAGGGTTGAAGAGAATTGGTGCAACAAAAATCAATGATGAATTGGACTTTTATGCCCTCAGAGAGCATTTGAACTGCAGTATCAATCAACCTCTAATGCAAACTAGTTCATAAATATTGAAGACAAAAACATAAAAACAAACAAGAAAGAGAACACTAAAAGGCATGGAGAATTGGAGAAGACATCATTTCTTGTGGTCTCCCTTCGAATGAAGAATATAATCCCCTTAACAATCCACCTTCTATAGTTTGCTATAAAAAACTAAACCTAAAAATTAAAATACGATAAAAAGAAACTAAATACTTGCTTAGTAACCCTTACAATAGCTCTACATATATAGGAGAACAAGTGGTTAAAATTTTTCAGCAATTTGAGACTTGTAGGGTAAGAAATGAATTAAAAAGCCCAACAAATATGTTTTTGTCATTTTGTTAGGGGGTCCAATGCCAAAGATTTTGGTTTTTTCTTTTTCCCAGTCCTACGATATTTTACCCTCAAATTTCTGTGGAATTGCATTTTAGCCTATTTCAGAGTGCCATAGAGTTAACTGCCGGAATGCTTTTTTATCCAATTTCCGCATCGTTTCACATTTTGTTCCTACACTTTAATGTTCCAAATCATTCTCCAATCTATAACATATAAACAATATATAAATACTATAAAAACATAGAAATATTAAATCATAATGTACTAAAAACATGACTATAAAACCTAAAAAGTACTCGAATTATAGCAAGAATATAGACCAAAATGAATGGAAAATAACTTGAAATTTTGTAGAGTTATTAAACGGCATTAAAAATTTGTTGCATGATTTATGGACATAAGTGCACATATCATTACAAGTAATATAATAATAAATAGAAACCATACCTATGGGAACTATGGTTTAATTACAAGTAATATAATGATAAATAGAAACCATTCCTATGGGAACTATGGTTTAATTCTACTAAGTACTAAATCAAGAGATTGACTTGAAAGGCTTTCCAACTAACCCTTGTATTGAGATTGCAATAAGTCAATATTCTTCTTTGAAGCTTTATATTGAAATATTCAAAATTTGAGTAGTGAATATAATGAAATAAATAAGTAAATAGTATAACAAAGTAAATAGATGAATAACTCAAATGATAAATACATGGCGTTCAATTATCACTCAACACTTCGTTCGAATGTCTCATGCTTCCTCTCTTTCAATTACAACCTAAGGTTTTGTTAATCAAGGGCTCTGTTTTATTGACAAATTCACGTTGAAATGATGCAAATCTAATAATCCAAACTATATTTCTATGTGAATTGCAATCGAGAATATAGCATTAAGAATAAACTATAACTTTGGCTACCTAAGGCGTATAGGTATATTTCTAACCTATACACGAATCAATTTATTCAACCAAGAAAATAAATCAAATAAAGACTATTCAAATATTGTTTAACCCTAAATGCCCTTCGTCAAATTTATTCTAGGGTTTTCAAATCAATTCAGTTGGTGACCAAGCAATTGAAAGAATTAAGATCAAGTTTGAATGAAAAGAGAGTGAAAGAATTGATATTTAAACTACATGTTGAGATGAAAATAAAATCCTGGAAACTAATTTATTATTGAACAATAGAAACTATCACAACTTAAAAGCATTTGTGTCCATCATATTCTTACATCTAGATAGTAGGTAAGAAGAACAAAAATTTCTGTCGGTTGCCTTGACGGTCAATCTTCCTCTTGATCTTGGAACTTCGATGATTTTAGGAGACAGTGTTTTTATTTTTCTATGCTAAACTATGTTCTAATCAAGGTAAATACCCTAAATCCCTATTTATAAAAGTCCAAGGATTACACAAGTGTTTTTAGGCCAATAGTAACCTCAGAGGCCTAAAAAACGTAATTCTCATCAATAGCTACCTGAAGATGTGCGACTCCAGGCATAGCCTCCAAGAGCCGCTCAACTACTGGCTCTTTCCTTTATCAGTCATTGAGAGCCGTGGCATGCCTCCTATAGCCGTGCAACTCTAGGTAACAGCGGCTCAAAATTTCTTCATTTGCATGTCAAATGCCCCGACTGACTCTCAAACTATTTCAAACCTACAAAACACATTTAAACACCGATAACTAAATGCACTTAAATATAATAAACACATAAATTAACATTTATCACTCAAAAAGCCTAAAAATGACTAAAACATTAACATTTTGCATGGGAAACACCAGGACACATAAAATCGTAACTAAAACACACAAAAATAAATCTCTTTAGGAGAGTTAACAAATAGCCTCATGGACTTTAACACCAGTTCCAGTTTATCCCTCAACTTATTTAATAAGTACTTGACCCCTTTATTCAAGTTTTGAGATAAATCTACCCTTGCCATTTAATTATATTTGTTTTTATTTTTCCTCTTATTTCTCTTTCATTTTTCTCTCTAGTTTTAGTTTTCTTTTTAGTTTTTCCCATTTCCTGTCATGCTAAACAATTATTTTACTATGAGCAAAATGCGTTGTTGGTCATTGAACTATTACTTTCCTGCAAATTGGATCACTCAACTATTTTTTTTTTTTTCAAAAATGGTCACTAAACTATAGTAAGTGTGTATTTAGGCTCACTCCATCTATTGAGTTGGACAGTTAACACTGATGGAATGTTCAACACATGTTTTGCACAAGCACTTTTATAGGAAAAAAATTGTTAGTTTATTTTATTATTCATATTTTATCCAAATTTTGTGCCATTGAGAAAATTAAAAAAAAATTTATTTTCCCCTTCCTCTTAAGCAAAATTCAAGCACTTTGAAATCTTTGATTGCTGGGATCAATAAATCTACACGTGGGTTAAATCAAGATTTCTCCCAATCCCATTCATGAAAGATTCCCAAGCGTTTCAAATTTATCAGTGATGTTCTCATCATCTTCTTCCTTATAGTGATGACGATTATGACAACTATGCCTATTGAAAGAATCCAATGATTGATTAATTCCCTTGAAGAAGTAGCCAAGATTCCTTCTCTCTCTCACACACATATTTGAAAATCTAAGAAACAAATACTTCTTAATGTGAAAATCTAAGAAATAGATTGTATATAATGGTGGTTTTTGTCTCATTTTTTTCTAGTCGAAGTCAGGATTTTGAGGGATTGTAGAGATTGGGGGATAGGGTTTGCAAATCGGTTGGGGAATTTGCGGGATGTGAACTATGGCAATAAATTGGGGTTATCAAGAGAGATCGGCACTTTCGGGTGCTGATGTCCACTATGAGTTTTGGAGGTTCCATTGGCTATTGGAGGTTGGATTTTGTGGAGGAGGTGGTCGGTAGGGTTACAGGACTTTAGTGTCTCTTATATACATCTAAAAACTCAATAAGTAACTATTTATTACTCAAATTTAAAGTTTGTTGTTTCTTTTGTTTTAACCTTTAACGATATCATTTTAGTTTTTTTTTTTTTTAATTTTAGAAGTCTCATCTAAACACTTTTGGACAATTTAACCCTCGAATTATATCTTTTCGTTGGAAGTAGCGTCTCAAGTAGACGAAATAACCGTAAATAGCACTTATTGTACTTTAGTGACAAATTCAACAAAAGAAATAATTGAGTGACTTCATTAATAATTTGTTAATAGTTTAGTAATATTTGGTGCAGTTTGCTCTATTACTTTCAGTAATTTATTACCTAAAAGATCTATTTTTTTAAATATGCCTAAATGGTTTAACGTTTAAATTAAATATATTTTGTAAATACATGTAATACATACATACATATATATATATATATATATATATAGACACACACGTACATGCATTAAATTGTAGTCTAGAGTTCATAATTAATTATGAATAAAAAACTTAACAAATAAATAAACTATAAAGAAAAGAATAAGCCAAAAAAAAATTAAAAAATTGTTCAAAGTATTTAATAAATTTGCAGAATGGGAGCTTATATGCAATCTTTCATTCATAACATAACCACAGTAGAAATAACAAATTGTATAGCGCCTAATAGATGGTTTGTGGTACAATAAAGTCAGTTAATATATGACATTTAAATTGTCCAAAAATAAAACAGACTATGGTTTCTTAACATAATGGCTGGAAAATGATTAAATTCAACCAAAGCATGACATATGAAGGGTTTGGTACACTACAACTTTTATATGAATACGTAGAATTTTATTTTTTGACCTAATCGTAGTTTCTTATTTGTTAATTTTAATATAATGTACAAAAATTAGAAATATGGTTTATGAATTATTGATATTAGTGTAATTGTTTAGTAATGGCAAGAGAGAATGAGAAAAATATAAAAGGAAAAAGGATAACTGAGAAAAGAAAAAAATAGAAAAAGAAGTGGAATAAATAAAAATAATTAAAATAGTTGGGATAATTTTGTCCCAAAATATAAATTATGGAGTTAAGTGCTTATTAAATTAATTAAGAAGTGTGAAGTGCAACTGCAGTGAAACTTTGTGAGTAATCCTTGAATTTTTGTTTTTTAAAAATAAAACTCATCTCTCCCCTACCCTCTATTGGCTCAAATCCATAACTAATAATAGGTTATAAGGGAAGCGTCTTCCACCTAAACTGTTCTTCATTGTCTAAACTAGTCAGTTGCCTACTAAAGGTATTGGTTAGGTTATGCATGCTTTTATAAGTGGGAAAAATGTAATTTTAGCCTCCAAAGTATAGGTTGTGGTCTATTTTGGTCCCAAAATTCCAGACAACATATATTTAGTCCTTAAACTTTTCAATTTCTGCAAATTTAGGATAAATTTAAAAGTTCCATCAATTACAAACGGAAAAAGTCGTGTGACCATCGTGTGACCTTAAATCTCATGATCCAAACATAAAAAAAATACAATTTTAGCCTCTCAGAGCTTAGGTCATGGTATATCTTGGTCTTCAAAATTCCAAACAAGACTTATTTAATCCTCAAAATTTTTAATTTCAATCAACTTAGGGTAAATTTGAAAATTTGTTAAATTACAGACAAAAAAAATCACATACAATTTTCATGACTATTAAATCTAAGTTGAGTTAGAATACATCCGATCAAATTTCAACCCATATAACTTGGTGCTAAAAGTTATATCCAAGGATAGAATAATAATAAATAATAATAATTCATTAATAAATTAAAATAATAATTTAATTCAAGATGATGTAGAAAAGCATGTTTATAGTCGAGACATATTAATTAATACTCTGCTTAGGAGTGATACGTCCCTTACAACACTTAATTGATGTGACATTTCTTCCCTAAATATAATGAGCTTTAAGTAAGTTTGATGTTGCAAACACTACCCACGAACTGATGTTGCCCTTAGATTCAATTATTTGGATATATAGTTTAGTATAGCAATTATAATAGTATGAAGTGTAATTAGGAATAGAAATAATGTAGTATGTACTATACTATATGTATTTAAATCTGTCGTGGAGAAAAATCCTATTTATAATAATTTTAAAATAATAGAAAATAATTTTTAGAAGTGAGAGAAATTTTAATGTTACTCTTTTTTCCATTATATTCCCTAGATATTCTAATATACATTTAACATTATATGTAATTATTATCTCCTAATTTGTTAAGTTGTTATATTTTAGAGCGCTTCTTAAGTAATTAGTTGGGAGACTTCTTCCAACTTGTGGAAGTGGATAGGCTCAAGATAAGAGTCTCACTCATAAATAAATTTTTAATTATAATTAACACTAGAAAGGAGTCTTTTCATGAAATTAAGGTTCAGGATCTTGGTTACAATTCCTTAGAAAATCTGTAAAATAGGAGTAGTGGTTTTGAAGATGGGAGTGCTGGTTCTAAAGATAGTAATGGTGGTTGTAAAAATCGGAGTGCTAGTTCTAAACATGGGAGTGATGGGTTTGATAATGGGGATAAATGTGGAATGATGATGCCACAAGTAGCATTTATAACAGTTACTCTATTAGTTCTATATAATAGTCTTCCCTAACTATCTCTTATTATGATATGAGTGTTGATGAAGATGATGAAGTCTTTCTTGATATTGTAGATAAGAATGTTGAATGGTTAGGCATTGATAGTAGAGAAAAGTGAAAATATAGTTAAATGGGTTGAAATCGGTTTGGAGGTGTTATAATCCAACTTAGATTTAATTGTCACATGAATTTTTTCATCTATAATTGACATAATTTTCCTAAATTTGTCTTAAATTGATAGAAATTGAAAAGTTTGATGATTAAATGTATTTTATTCGAAACTTTGGTGATCAAAATGGACCACGATTTAAACTTTGAGGGCTAAACTTAGAATTTTTCCATGTTTGGAAATTGCGATTTAACTATCATGTGCATTGCACGTGATTTTTTTTGTTTGTAATTGAACGACATTTTCAAATTTATTGGTAGAAATTAGAAAGGTTGAGAATTAATACGTTTTGTGTGGGATTTTGAGTACCAAAGTCCATGACCCAAATTTTAGGAGTTAAAATTACATTTTTCCCTTCTTATATTTGATGCTGTAGCTTATTTTAGAAAAGTTTTACAGTTTTGTTTATGTTCTATTTCATTGTGCTTTAAATCTGTTATCATATAAGTTTTTGAAGTTTGAAATATCATATTATACAAGATGGTTCATAAAGGGACTTTACAATATTCTTTAATTTTATAAACTTTATGTCCTCTACTATTTTGTGCTTAATTCATTCATGAACAAATAATATCACTAATTAAAGGTCTCGCAAAGCCGACCATTACAATTACACGGTTGCTTTCCCCCCCACCACCCCCCCAGCCCCCCAAAAAAAAAAAAATGGAAAAGGAAATTGGTGTATATTGTCCATCTTAAAATATGCGGCATGTGGACTTCTGAAATTTGACATTCATTATTCGTGTAAGAATAATTCTTTCAGATGCAGGTTCTCTTCTAAACATTTCAGAAACAGTTAACAAAGATCTCAAATTGCTCCATATTATTGCCTGTAATTTTAATGGCACGAACATCGTTATCTTATTCGTCCAAGAACTATTGGGAAGAAAACTTTAGGCATGCAGTTTCTTGTTTGAAACTAAAGTTGGAGAGAAACACAACACATCACAGGCATTGAATATTTTATTTCTTTGCCTTACAATTGAGTTTTGATTCTCACCATCCCATTTCTGTCCTAACAAAATTGAATTTAAAATGCTAGATAAGAATGCTTATTCATGGATGTTATATAACTAATTCGTTTCCAATAATCACGCCAGCTTCTGGCTTTCGTGTTGCTATGCACTGTCCAATTTTTTGATACATTTGCAGGGAACCATTTGTATTTTAGTGATCGTTCAAAAGTGGGTTTGTTGAGATCTTGTAAAGATCCGATTTTAGCTTAGTATTATTGGAGACTTGGTCGTCTACTTTGTATACTCATTTATACCATCACTTTGCATCTATTTTTTTAATTTTGGACATAATGTATCAAAAAATTTTATATTTATCTCATTTCAATCAAAATTTTAATATTATTTTAATAATTAATTGATGTTTTACACTCGAAACTCTCAAATCCGTTCACTTTTATTCAATTTCTATTAATGTAAAAGAATTTGACTCATGTTTAACTCTGGATGTGTATAATATACAGCTTGAAACATATTATATTAAATTGAAATGAGATAAATATTAGACTTAGGGTGGAACATGTACAAAATTTAAATATTGACGGAGTGGAAAAAACCATTATTGGTCTAGTAAACTTCATAATATGTCTTGAAAAAAATTCAAGAGTTTTCATCCATCACTATTTGTTTACTTGTTATCTTGTACAACACTTCAAATATCATATATTTTCTTTGTCTGCGTACATCAATTTCACAAGTCCTACCACTTTATAGAAAATCCATTGGCTTCATTGTGAAGTTGAAGTGAAGAATAATAACAAACACCAATACACCATTTAGCAAATTATGGAGAAACTTATGATATATGCTGATATGAAACTTTTCAGATGCGGACAATAATTTCGGTACCAAAAGGTAAATCCCGATCCGGTCACACATGAAAGTAGGCAAATAATTGATCTTAGGGTTTCATCTAAATTAGGGACACATATTGGGTCTTAACATGGTTTTATAAAAGAAGAGGCAGAATGTTTGAATATGAGATAAAATTAGACTACAAAAGATGTTTAAGGTATTCTGTTGCTGATAATTAGGCAATAAAAAACTCTAGTTGGCCAATGGGTAAAGACAAAGGAAGGATGTTATTGGCTCAGATTGGATTCCATACATTATTCATTATTTTGTAAATAATATTTTGTAATTATTTATTTAAGACGCTTTTTAAATACTTTTTGTCTCACATATATCACGTTTCGAAAAGTTAAAATAATACTTAATTATTCCAAATATTAATAAAGGAAATTCTATGATCATGTTAAGGTAGTATAGGATTATTGTTTGAATAGTTGTATAATATAATATCTTGTATTTTAAATATTTGTACGGTAGATGTCTTAAAGTACAATACTATATATGGGACCATAGAATTCTCCGTTAATATATACATATCAAAAATTTGATACGGTACTTATTCCAACCAAATATTAATAAATACATCTCAAAAAATTAATACAATACTTATTTCTAATATTAATATTCTAAATAATGGTTGTCCAAACATACCCAATATATTGTTAATTTTGTTGCGTAGTTGAAAAAAAAAAATGATATCTTGTCAAATTGTGGTATCTCGTGATTTCTGGATGATAAAACAAATTCACAAAGTAGAATTGGAAAATTTGATATTGCTAGTTAGTGAAGGAAGACGAAAAAAATTTGCAGTTGCATCATTTTAGATAATATAATAAAATAGATTGCCTCTCAAAGTTTGTGTTCAAGGTTTCTTTGTGCGACTTTCTTCAACAATTTGACTAGAAAATTGATTTGATAATTAAAGTTTCAGGTTCGGGTCTTCTTCATGCATAACAACCTTTCGGAATTTGTTCGGCGAACACATTTTGATAATTAAGATGTTGTTTGCTTTAAATGAAATTTGGGAATTTAGTCCGCAGATGTGATCCGGTTTTCCCGCTAAGAAGGCAAGATAACGGAAATTCTATGATCTCCTAATATATGAACTTTAACATTTGTATTTTTGAAATATTTAGAACATATAATATTATATTATATAAACATGTAAAGTATAACAGTATAGTATACTAATGAGACCGTATGATTTTTTTAAGGTAATAGTTACCGGACCGACAAAAATTTAAAAAATTTTTATAATTTAAAGGAATCATATGTTTAAAAACTTATACTATATAAATTCTTAAAATTAATGGAATGATTCTTTCAATCCATAGAATTTCTCAAATATATATTCATTTAGGGACGTGGATAGCTACTATGGCCAGAGATTTACAATATGATGCTAAAATTTCACCAGTGATAAATGCTCATGTTGACGTTGGTCTTAATTTCCTTAGAGAGAGTCTGATTTAGGTTGAGATTGTTGACATATTAAATCAAATATATAAATAATTGATGTTTCCTTGTTTGTTTAGAAGTTAAATAGAAATAAGATTTTGATAGTTTTGTATCATTTAGTAGTATTACTCTTTGTAAGTAACATATTAGATTTATTCATTTAGAGATGTGGATAGCTACGATGAGGAGATTTACAAGATGATTGCTAAAATTTCACCGGTGATTATTGCTCATGTTGACGTTGGTCTTAATTTCCTTGGGGAGAATTATTAATTTAGGTTGACATAGTTGTCATATTAAATCAAACGTATAAATAATTGATGTTTGTTTATTAGTTTAGAACATGTAGGTATTATTATTTTTTAGTATGAAAATATTTAAGTAGACCGAGTTTTGATTCAGATGTAAATTTTGTGATTAATATTAAATATTTTGGAGTCTTATTTATATAAGTTGATGTCATTTTTTCTACATTGTTTAGTACACACTAAAAGATTTATAAGTAAAGTCAAAAATTAAATCTATCTAAATATTTTCCTTATTACTAACCGATTACACTTGTGTTTATTACAGTTGGGTTTTTTTGTAGTATAATTTGTTATTGTTTAACATTACAAAGGATTCATAATATAAAGAAATTCTAAATTGAGCAAAGGCAATTCTACCATAAACATATGCAAGTCTCGATAGGGGAGTTGGATAATTTCTTTTCTAATTCCTCTCCACTATATCCTTAGTGCATCTTTTGTGTTAATACTTGAGATGTTAAATAACATCCTTAATTAGGTTTGATGCTAATATTATCCTTAGTGGATTTTTTCTGTAACAAACTTTTTACACCATCACGATAATTGTATGCTATATATGCAAACATATTATTTGACATTCAGAATGCAGATGTGGAATATATTTAAACTAATAGTGTGAAAATTTTTTATATGCTAGGAAAGATTTACCCATACTATTAATAATATTACTGTTAATTACACTTTATTACCCCTTTTAAATTTTATAGTTACCAACATTTTAATCTCTAACATTATATTTTTGGTATTAAAGTACTTCTTTTATATTAGTTAAACAATATGATCATTTTACTCCTATTTTATCCTAATTTCTTTTATGTTAATTTTTGTCTGATAAATCAAGTTTTCACAAGGAGAAGACTTGATTCATATAGAATTTTATATGAAAAGATGACTATAAATTGAATTTGTATAATTTTATTGGCTCTTATGGCTAGGATTAAGTGGAAAAGATGACAAAAATCGGGTTGACATTGTTATTTTTAATCACAAATAGTGTAACACAAATTTCACAACTTTTGATTAGAATGATTAATTTAACTTGAAATTTTGACAAAAATAGAAAAATATGCCTACGAGTCTCAAAATTTTGAATTAAATTTTAAAATTTAAAATTATTTGGGCAAATTAGAATAAAATAAAAATTATTTTAAAAATAATAAGAAAAAGTGCATTATTTTTTATTGTTGGATGATGGTAGTATTAGTTGGTGGAGGGATAAAGAGCAAAAGAAGGTTAAAAAAAAAAAAGAACAGTTCTGAATCATTTAGATGTTGTAACCTGTCATCTTATATTTTCAACATAATGTTAAAAATATAAAGTATTAGGGATAATAAAGTTTAAGGGGTTAAAGTGCAATTAACTGAGAGCTATATTTGTTCATTTAGCAAAAATATAAGACGCCAACAAGATTAAAGTTGATCATTAGTTCAGAGAGTTTAATGCTCAAAGTATAACATTAAAGTGCTAGTCACATTAAAGTTTACGATAATAAATTGTAATTAATCTTATATTTTAAATATGTCCTTGCATATATAATATAGTATCCTTCATGAGAGCCGGAGCTGAGACAAGGGTCGATTCCCGATTCCTAAACGGCCTAATATTGCATGACGACGTCTTCCTTCCTTTCCCTTCCTACCATTTATTTTATTTTATTTATTTTTTAATTAGCTGCAGGCAATCTTAAACTGGGTATAAAACTCTCGCTATGCTTGAATAAAATCTTATGTCCAAACTTAAATATTCCCCTACCCAAAGTTTCTTCCATTGAAGCATTCGTGAAAAGTTTCAGCTTTGTATCCAAAAATTCCTGAAAATACGGAGTTGCATATTGCTCCCAAGGCTAATTAACATCCATGCCCAATGAAAATTTTCTGAAGAACATGTTTTATAAGGCTAGAAAAACTCTTTTAGATGTTTATTGAAAAAACAAAAGAAAAATCCTGTACGAAGCGTTATCACATATTGTAGAGTTTAAGTTGCACTCTTTCACACGCCTCAAGCCTCAATATAATCGACTGAAACAACTAAAAACAATGTGTAAAGAAAAAGACAAGAGTAGTTCAGAATTGAAGATTGGTACTCTACTTGTCCGGCACTTCAAAATAAAAAGATTAATTAACTTAAATGAGTTAATGGTGCACGAAATGTTGTGATTTAAACACTAAGACGCTTTTCTACAATTTAACTATTCGAGTTAAATCAAAAGATCTATTTAAAAAAAAAAAAAAAAAAAAAAAATGTGAAACTCTATGTATCTTCATTACTGTTTTGTGTTGTGCTGTGCTGTTTCTTGAGTAAGTTCTATCACACATTCTGTAATGTAGAGTAGGTATGATAATCGTGTGTGGTGTTGCACTATTTCTCGAGTAAGTTTTATACTACACATTTCGCAATGTAGAGTAGACAAGACAACTATTAAAATAACAGGTAAAAATAGAAAACTCTCACAATACGGCCTAAAATACTCGTTATGTAATGCAGAATGAGTAGTAATATAAAGGATTTTTCTATTTCTGTTGTTTGGATCCCACATGTTATTGCTTAAATTTTTGCCTTCGTTACATTCCTCTCAAATTAAACCGCTTTCCTTTCTTTTCTCTTAAAATAGTTGTTGGCCTATATATCTTCGTTACTTTTCTACAAAAGTTAACTGCCATTTTTTCAATACACAATTCTTTCTTTTCCCCTTGTCTACTTCTCATCACATTTGGCTACAGATGATTAGTTTCTAAACGTAACCTCGAAACTCTACTTGCCGATTGCATGACTGAAAGTCTGAGTGGTCGATTGTTCCTACCAGGGACAAAATCATAATTTCCAATGACAGGACTACGACCCTCTATTTTCTATATTCGTTCAATAAGTTCTCGTCTCTATTTATCCTTTGTAGCACCTTTATTCATCACATATGTTAGTCATACACGAAACAGTCCAAATCTGAGTTGAAATTTATCCAGTTACTGCCATATATTAATCTGCGATTACGTGCTCGTTTGGGGACAAATTTGGCTTGCAATAATTATCATTATCAGATAGTTTCATGGGGCACAGAAGTAGGCGTCACGCTTCAGTACTTTCCTCTTACTAGATCCTGCTTGCTGTTATTTAACGACGACTTTGTCGACTCACACGGTGAATCATAGTAAATTAGTTGGCAGGCCCTTTTCAAGAGACTAAGATGACGGTCTAGAAGCAATTGAAAGAACCCTATACAGCTTTTGCGCATTCTTTCATGTTTGGCTGCTACTTGTGAAGCACTTCATCATAAAATAACACGATAAAGTTCTAATCAGATCGTTACATTTTAGCCGTGTATCTTACAACTATCATCACAATGATTAAGACTAAAACAAAATGCAATTAATTTTGGAGTGAGAGTTGATGTAATTGAATGTCAATAATATAGCGGTAAAATGCAAATAACACTATGATTTATCAAATAAGCACTTTAACTTTTGTGGTTATTATATGTGCGTTTGACCCTCTTGTGGTTAAATATTTTTGCAAAATAACTATTTTTCTTAAAACTAACCATGTTTGAGGATCAAATGCCTATAGCATGAATGAGATACCTGTCTCTTATACACATCTAGATAGAAAAGAGTCTTGAATCGACAATTTTACCCAAAAAACCCTAATCCTTTCCCATCCCTGCCACCTCATCCACTTCTAACTCCAACCACCACCATCTAGCCTCTCCACCCTAGCCACTACCGTTCCCTCAGCAAAACCCTTCCCCTCTCTCACCCAGGCCCTTGAATCTTTTCTGACCCCTTTGACTCCATAACCATCATCCTAGTTTTAGCAGCTACAATCCCACATATTTCGCTGGCAAATGGAAAGATAAGAAGAAGGGGTAGCAAATCGAGATAGGGAGAGAAGAAGGTACATTGTGGTTTGGACGTCTCTATACACATCTAGATGGTTAAGAGACAGCCCCTACCCTGTGGGACAGCCCTGGGAGCTTTCCCAAAGGGCTGTGGATCAGGGTAGGGGTGGCAGTAAAGTAGTGGGAGACAGGGGAAAAGGGCTGTAGATCAGGGTAGGGAAAGGGGGTTAGGGTGGCAAGGAAATGGTGGGAGAGGGAAAAAGGCAGCAGATACGGGTCTAGATGTGTATAAGAGATAGATGTAAGCCCGCTTACCTCCATTCCTTACCCCCTTTAGGGTGGCATGGAAGTGCTGGTGGATGAGGTGCTAGGTGGCGGGAAAGGGGTGGAGAAAGGGAAAGGGTGGTGGAGCATGGGAGTGGGCTACAGAGGGAGATTGGAAGGAAAGAGGGAATAGGGTAAGGGACGTGCTGATTGTGGCTGAGTTGGAGAAGGGATATAGTGGTAGCAGTGGCTAGGAAGGGAAAAGGATGGTTGTTGCGTAGGAAGGAGGTAGAGTGATAGGTTTTTTTTTATATCTAATTTGATTCCTTTTTGTTTTTAATTTTCACCGAAAACTTTATTACTTTTTTTTAAAAAATTTAATTTGACCCAAAACTTTATTAGGTACTTGATTTAGTTAGGGATATATTGGACATTTTCAAACATAATTAAGTTTAATTTTTGATAGATTCCATCAATTTTGTAAAAAAATAATTAAACACAAAGGGTCAAACACACATTTGATAACCACATAAGTAAAGTGCCTATTTGACAAAACACAAAGGGATTATTTGCATTTTACCATAATATAGTAAGAAAGGACTTTATTCTTAGCTCTTGTTTCCCAAAGGGGTATAAAAAATTGTTAGAGAAACTTCAAGAATTATGTGATAAAAGTTGGTGCTTTGTGCAGTTTTTTCTCTATATTTTGCAACATACAGAATTAGTTCATTTATTTTATATATATTTTCAAAGACGATATATTGGCTCTTTACATACGTATTGGTGAGTGAACCCATAGTTTAAGTCATAAAAAACGTAATCTTACCTTTTGATCTATACTTGGTTCTCATTTCTATTTCTCGTTCATTAACTTGTTTCATTATTTAAGTTACATTGTACACTCCGTCATGGTCCATTACTCAAGAGACAGAGTCACTTCACTTATTCTTTGTATCACTAGATGTGTTTAACTTCTATTTTGGATACCTTTAGACAACTGTTGTTATTGGGAAAAAAAATGCAACAATAAGTTGAGAGTAATACCTAGGAGCTGTCTCTTTCTCAAATGAAGGATATCTATAAGAGATAAAGTTCATTTCCTGAAAAGTAGGTTTGAAGAGATTGTTCAAGACAAATACAAAACTGGAGAAGTTGAACTAGCTAGTTTACTTTCTTTCCTAGTCTTGCAGCAGTAGTACTTAATGAAAAACATTGGATAACAAGTTTATCTATTCCCCAATCCTTTATTTTGCAAGAGTGAGAATGCCACCAGTATCAATATACACTGAATCAATTCTGAGGCATAAGAAAAAACATCGTTCGTAGAAATATAAACTTTTAAAGAAGAATACCATGTGTCGTCTTTTGCTCTAGCCCTACCAATCTTATTAGCATTTTCATTTGTCTCCGGATGTTGATCCCCCATGGTCTGCCAAATATGTTCCTGGTTATATACTTATTCTATCAGGCATTGAGTTTGGATGGTTTATACATTGGAATCAAATTGACTCCAAATAAATAATTACGTGAGTTGTTTAACTAAATTTAAAGTTGAGAGCTATTTGCATACTAGTGAAAAATTCGAAGTACTATTTTGTTGCATTACCCAAATAATTTTGATCTCATAGGATATAAAATACGTCCCTACATAGATATATAGATAAACTTCGGACTAGAACTCTACAAGACTACAACTACAACCGCAAGCAAGAACTTACCTAAACCTGACTTATAACCCACACGTGCGCTTGCAAAATAAAAAAAATAAAAAAAGCCACACGTGCACTTCTTTTATTTTAGGTTTAAATGCAATAAACCCCATGAACTACACCATGAGTTATACTTTATCCTCCTCCTATTCATTTTATAGGCACTTATCCCCACATTTTTGTATTATTAGAGAAAAATTCCCTTGTTAAGTAATTATTATTATTTTTTTCTTTTTCTACCATTATTTCCCACTTTTTTCTCTTTATTCCCCTTCTTCATTTTTCTTCATTTATTTTTTCTCTCTTATCGCTTGCTATTAGCTACTTCATTTGTTCTGTATAAATCTTTGTACATTTAGAATAATTTTTTATTTTCTTTAACTAATAATGTATTTTGTTTTACTTTGTTTAATTTTTAATTCTTATTTTGACAAGATATATATATACATATGTATATATATGTATATATATATATACATATCTATATATATGTATATATATATACATATATATATGTATATATATATACATATATATATATGTACACAAACATAAATATATATGTATATACACACACACACATTGATAAAATATTCTTTATCTAAAATTAAATTATAAAAGCATACATAAACAAGTTATGTTTTATCATTAGTCAACCGTAGTAAAAATAAATAAGTAAATTAATCAACTAGTAATATTTTTATTTTCTATTTTTTTTAACAGTGATAAATTATTAACCCTTATTTTTATAAAGATCTATTTGTTTGGAGTTTTTTAAACTAATATTTGATTTATTGAGACTCAAAATTTTGAATTATTGAAACTATAATTTCTTTTTATGTATATAAATTATTTCATTAACAATTTAAGTGCATTTTGATGTAACTAACATATATTCTATTACATAGAAAATTGTAATGAATTTACAATAATAATATTAAAAAAAAATTAATGAATTACAATCAAATTTAAAAAATTTATATGTCCCAATTATAAAAATAATAACAACATAGGGAACGAAGAAGAAAACTAATTATACAAATAATTAGTTTACTATTTAATTAATTTTCTTATTTGTTTTTACTATAGTTGAATAATTATAAATCCAAGTTGTTTATATAAATTTTTATAATTTAATTTTAGATAAAAAAATATTTTATCAATATAACAAATATACCTCTTGTCATAATAAGAATTAAAAAATTAATAAAGTACAATAAAATAAATAATTAGTTAAATGAAATTAAAAAAATTACTCTAAGTTTACAAATATTTATACAACAAATTGAACAATGGCTAGCGAGAAGGGAGAACAAGAAAACAATAAATGAAGAAAAAGAAAGAAGTGGGAAAGGGGAAAAAATGGAAAAGAAGGGTGGCAAAAAGAAAAGAAAAAAATTACTGAGTAAGGGTATTTTTTTCCAATAACTCAAAAAGGAAAGGTTAAATACTTATAAAATGAATTAGAAGGGGTAAAGTACAAATCATAATGTAGTTCAGGAAAGGTCAATGCATTTAACCCTTTATTTTAATTAGTTCTTTTTTTCATTAAAGAGAGTAACACGAGGAACATCATAACACTTCCATCTCTTAGATGTTTCAGGTCAAAGTGGCGCATTGTAATGAAATTACACTCTCTTATTTGTTTTTTGGGGTTTCATGTCAATTTCTAGCAAGTAAAAAAAATACTATGCAGAGTTGATAGTTGCTCTGTGGTGACTTTTGTTGTCATCCAAAATACTCGTGGTATAAAATGTGTAGCCAAGTTGCACGTGGGCGACCGGGAATGATTACATGACTTTGAAAGAGCAATGCTATTCGCAAACAATATACCTAAACTTTTACCAAGAATTATCGTATGGCAGGAAATTTTTAAGTTAAAGATAATGGTATTCTTTCATTTTTTTTTTTTCCATTGATGATATTAAAACATGACATTGAACAAATGGAGAAATTCTTATATAGATTCAGTCATGATATAATGTTATGGAGTGAATTAACATGGATCAAGAAATGTATAATACTATACTATATATTCGGTACATGTAAAAATTTCCCAACAAATAACGTACACAAGAAAAGACATCAACTAGTCAAAAGGACATTTCAATCATTTTTGGCCTCATGTTAAGGTGACCGAAGGTCAAATAAGGCCTAAATGGGTCAGATAGTTTTAATCAAGCTTGTTAGCTACTCAAACCCGTCAAATGCCTTTAAAAATAATATAAAAGCACAATTTTCAAAGGTATTTGATACAAACACATCTAATTTACTAACTTGTAGCTCTAAAACTCTTTCTTATTTAGACACATAACCTCTTGTCTAAGGAACCTAACTTGGACATCTTGTTTAAGGCAACTAACTTGAGCATCAAAACTTTCCTGAAAATACAAGTCCCACACCCTAACACATTTTTATCCTTGTGTATTCCAGACATAAGTACAGTGTAGTACACTTACCTTTGTGTTGGAGGATTACTATTTGAACATTCTAGGACCTAGACCTAGGTTTTGGCAAAAAAATAGCATCAATATTTGATATTGTCTCTAGAAACAAGAACTAAAGACCATCATAAGTTATAGCACTTAAGATGTACAATACTCACCTGAACAACTCGAAAGTAGAAAATAGCTCAACTCCTAACATCAATCAAATTGATCCATCAGGTAATGGATCGCCTTAGGGTCAAACTGGAGATCCTAATCTTCAAACTATAGACAAGAATGGATATACTCATAACCGAAGGCAATAAAATGCTATGTTTAAGGATATCCTCATAATACAACAACTTAAGCATCAACTTATTCAAGGATAAATGGAAGAACCCCAGTTCATACCTTCTAGGGTAGAACTCCTTACTTGTGCCCTCCCGACCGACAGGGTTTTGTAACTGAACTCAAATTAGTTGATACTCGAATCGAACTCGACTCGATAGGAGTTTGTTCGAGCTTGATTTGTTAATAATCAAGCCAAATTTGAGCAAAATTTAGCATTCGTTAATTTTTTGTGTTCGTCTCGAACTCGATATATAAACTAAACATTTCAAATTTATCTATAAAATTTTGAACTACTCGAACTTGATTCGAGTATGGCTCGATAAAATATAGTTTGAGTTTGGCTAGAAAGATAAATAAGCCGAACATGAATAAGATTTCAAAATTATTAAAATAATCAAATAAGTTTGAATACTAAAGTGTCCGATTTATTTATGTTCATTTAAACCGTTAATCTCGAGTCAAATCAACCACTCCAGGGAAACCAAAATTATTTCAAGGGATTATTCTAAGTCTACATTACTCTCACCTTCAGAGGCTTAGTTCTCAAGCTTACTCTTGCCTTCTGAGATAGAGTTCACACTAGCTCTTACCCTCCAATGTAGAGCCCTTACCTGTTCGTACCCTTAATGATAGAGTTATCAACTACTCTCCCTCTCTAAGGTTGAGTTCTTACTTGTTCTTGTCCTTCAGGGTAGAAATCTCACTAACTCTTATCGTCCATGGTAGAACCCTTACATGCTCTTGCTTTCATAGATACAACCATCAACTACTCTTGCCCATAGAGACAGAGTCCTCAACTACTCTATTCCTCCTTGGTTAAGATCTTACATACTATTACCCTCCAAGATAGAGGTCACACTTTGTTAACTCTCTAAAAGAGAGTATTTTCCATGTACTTTTAACTTGGCTTTTGTTCGTAATTCAAAAGTTTTAATTTTAAAGTAAGGATATTTTTGCAATTTTACACCCCAAGTCTGTAAATTAGGTTTTCCTTATTTTTATGTAAAAAATGTATATTTATACCCTTAAAATGTTTTTTGTAGGTTTTATTTGTAAGATAAAGGTCAAACAAGGCGAAAAAGAATCAAAACTAGTTAAAATGGGGCAAGACTGTGTATTCCTAGCGAGAGCTGGGCACTGCAAGTGCCCTGGAGCATGGCATGGATGCCCAGCCACTACTGGCTGGACACTGTCAATACCTAGGAGGATGGCAGGGGTGCCTAGCCTCCTGTACTAGCAGTTTTTGATGGGTTTTAAAGATTTAACCTGGGATTTTGGATATTCTTTTTGTTGGCCCTAAGGCAACCTAAGACCGGGGGAGGGGGGGCTGAATTAAGTTTCTTAAAAAATACTTTGCAAAATATTCACCAATAAAATCTTTTAAACTATCAAATAGATATGAAGACAATAAAGCTTATGGAATATAAAAAAGGTAAAGAGAGAAATTAAACAAGCAACACTTCCAAACTACCAAGTTTGAAGTGTTAATCCACTAGAATGCTTTACAAAATTGGTGAGTCAATAATCTTCTAATGTACACAAAGTAGGACAATCCTTGCTCACACTAATGTTCACTTTAGTTGAGCCAAGAATTTTACTCTTAACCTCACTTTAGTACAAGATTATCACTCCACTCAATATTTTTGAATTGCACTTCAATGTACACACTAATACAATATTGCTCAATTGCTAATTTGCACTCAAATTGCTTTTCTACTAGATTGTATTCAATGTGTAAGATGTGTATACAAAAATAATAGAGCAGGTATTTATAGGAGCAATAAATTCTGGTTGTAACTACTTCCCAACGACTTAATAATAAATGCACAAAAAACTTGCCGTTAGGGGTTTCGGACGTCCGATGTATTAGTTGTGCGTTCGACCAAACGTCCGATCTCAGTTTAGAGTGTGTGATAAATGCCATTCGGACGCTTGTGTGTCTGTTCCATCGTCCGAACTAGGTTTCGGACAGTCTTGTTCGTCCGAAGCAAACTTGGTTCGGACAGTTGTATGCGTTCGTTGTGAAGGTTAGGAGATTTGATTCCACCTTATCTATCAGACGGAAATATGCGTCTGAGTAGGATATTTCCCCTGACGCACCTGTGCGTCTGTTGTAGGTACTTGAAAAAGTTTCATTTCTGCCTATCCGTTTGGACTGTGAACTGCGTCCATGGGAGTTTGTATCGGACGTTCTTGTTCATCCGAAAGATGTAGTATAGTTCGGACTGTGTACTGCGTCCGAAAACCTTATTTCCATCAGATAAGATGTAGACCTGCACAGCTTGAATTCAGAGTTTAGTGCATTTGTCATCATCAAAATAAGGTTTGGGAAACATCACTTTTACCCATCTTCATGTAAACCCTAAGAATCATTACATAAGGGTTATGTTAGCTTATTAATTAGCATATTTTAGAGAAAGAGAGAGAATATCAATTGATATAAAACATCAGATAGCTACAAATTAGAGAATCCACACAAGAGTGATTGTGGGTGAAGAAAGCAAGTGAAAAAGAAGAGAAGACTCAATTTGACAACCCTAGTTTTTCATTCTCTTACGTATTTCTTGTATTCAATATGCTATTCATGCTTGCAACGTTGAATCTTCTATTATATCAATCAGTTAGATGATGCACTAATTCCTAAATCTGCGGTTTCAGTCATAACTTGCTAAGAATCTCAATTAATTTGATTTGTTTCGTTAATGATTATGATCTTACTCATGATTTGCTTAATTAGATATTATTAAATGCATTTATAAGTCTAATCAACTTATAAATTAATTTATAGCCCTAATTCAGAAATTGAAAGAGAAGCTTTAGGGTTAGGAATTGGTTTTATTAGCCTTTGTTCAAATATTCTACAGTGAAGGATGGTTGTTTGTAAATATGGATCGAAAGATACCTATTCTTCTTAGATAGTCCTATAGAGTGGTCATATATGCATTAAATTTGGCTCGAATCACCTAAAAATATAGTGAATTGGCTAAGTTTAGTAGATTTGTGAAAGAAGTCGAAAGATAATTCACAATTGCATAAAACTCTAAACGAGTAAACAACATAAGTGAATCAAGAATTGATAGAACCAATAAATGGATCACTCATTGAGGGGATTGGTAAGGACGAATGAACCCTAGATAAATAAATATTATTGACTTTCTCTATTCTTTACTTAAATTATTGTATTATTTTTATTCAGTGTTTTTATTGTTATTACTCCATTGTTTCTTAGTTTAGATATGATCAAAGTGTGGCATTTAGTTACTTAATAGAGAGTTAGCGTAGTCTTTGTGGGAATGATATTCTACTCTCTTATACACTTATTCAATATGTATACTTTTGTAATTTGTGAGTCGTGTCTAATAGCCGCATGAATAAGTTTTTGGCACCATTGCAGGGGCTTAGTTCTAACATTGGATGGAATATTAACATCTAAGTAAGTACATTAATTCTAGTCTAAATTTAATAATTTATAATTATTTGTTTCTATTTTTGAATTATTTTCTTGTATTCTATTTTATAGTTTTTTATTTTTCATGTTTTGCTTTGCAGGTCTTTGACTTTTATGCCAAGAAGGTCAAATAGATAAATTCTACCCTTAGAGCAACCTTGAAATTGATTCAACCACACGTTGACTATGAAAAGAAGCTAGATAAGGATTCCAATCATATAATTGAGTGTGGCAGACGATTAGGTTCCAGTTAACCTAGTGATATCACGCCAACCGAACTTAGGAGGATTTGATTCTTTTAAGGATTTGTTTATAGTTAACATTTGCTCTCATTATTTAATGAGTTTTCTTTAATTATACTTTCTTAGTGTTAATTTGAACTTTTAGTTTAGTTAATTGCTTCCTTTAAATGTTTTCTTTTTATAATGGGTTGATTTCTTATGACTTATTGATGATTTTGATCTTAGTTTTGAGCATGGAGTCTTGGTAAATAAATTTCCTCATTCAAAATTTCAATGGAATCTGTTCTAATGACTCTTGCCACTAGATTTATTTTTTCATTCACTTTTGATCCAAACTTCAAAATTTTTTGGTGAATTTAGGGTTCGTGTTGCATTTTCTTTATTAGTTATTAGTTGATTAAGATTAATAACTTAAATTTAACAAGTTATTAGTTGATGTTTTTAATGTTTTCTTAACTTGTTATATAAGTTATTAATCTTATTTTTTTAATTTTTTGTTGGTAAGAGGTTTGGGTAAATGTCCGAGTTGAGAAACATAAGAAAACGGCAAAATCGAAGCAAAATCGGCAAGACTAACTTACCCAGGTACTGGGGCGCCAAGATGGAACCCTCATAAGCTCCAACTGGCAGAAAGTAGAATTTTATGGCATTCTAAACAAGGTAAATCTAAATGCCATGGCGTTATGGCTACGATAACATCACGAATTTTCAACTTTTTAAGACTTTTCTTACACTACAAGTTTCGGATTGCTCTAAAATTTTAAAACACACTTTCTCCTCTATATATCAATTTATTAGAAGGGTTTCTAGACATTTTTAGTTAGTTTTGTCATATTTATGTTTGTAGTTTTAATTTTTATTAGAAACCCTAAAAGGGTTCAAAAAGACTTTTCAAGGAGGAAATCACACGTCATAAGAAATGAGATCTGCTCAGAGAAGGGATTCGGTCTATAAATCTTTGATAAGCTCGTAACTGTAGAATATTTTAGGTATCGTTTATCTCATTTTTAATGATGTATAAGCAAGAATTCAGTAGTTTTGAGCTAAAATGGTTTATTTTGAGTTTTGTAGGTTTTGAGTGAAGAAAAGAATCAAAATTGATCACAAAAGTGGAGAAAATTGCGAAGTTGGAATTTATGTGCACCGGCAAGGAGAGATTCTGACACAGTTTGGTAGATTGAGCATAACTTTCTTGTTCGAGCCCCAATTGGGTGATTCAAGATGTTTTGGAAAGGAAGACATAGAGTTACTATTTTAATGTTTTGAGTTTTTCCAAATTCGGCCTGTATCATAGTTAAAATTGAAGATGAAGTGAACAAGAGGCAGATCTAGAACTCGCACCCAAGAGCTGCAAGTTGACGGCTAGATAAATCGCAATAGGTTGCTTATTTTGCAAGAAATATCCTCCCGAGGGCTCGATTATGTGGAAAAGTCGTGTACTTATCATCCTAGAGTCCCAAAACCCTAAAAACATCTATAAATACACCAAGAGAAGGGGACGAAATAATCATCATCATCAACCACCTTTAGTTTCTTAGGTTTTCAATAATTAGAGCGTTAATTTGGCCGTATGGTAGATTTGCTCAATTGTTCGAGCTAGAATTTCATTTTCTTGTCAACAATTCAAGATTCAACGATCATCAACATTCGTTTTTGTTGCAATTTCTGAGTTTGATTTATTTTTATGTAATTTAATTTTTTTCTTGTTGCTTTCTTCTTCTTTAATTATTGTTCTTGTTTTATTTCCGTTGAATTTTTAATTGCTTCTGTAGTTGAGTAGTAGGGTTTTATTTCATCACTTTTAATTGCTTTTATGGAGAAGATTAATTTAAATTTTTGTTCTTGATTAAATTCTCGTAAGTAGGGTTCTTGTTAATTTCTAGGGTATATATCACGTATCCAAACACATATCCTGAATATTATTTGCTTGATTTAACTTTCCAGACACTTTTTCCAATATAAATATTCTCTTTCCATGCACTTATTTCATTATTCAATTAAGACAAAGTTTTACAATTTAGATAAAGAAAAAAAATAACTTATGGTCTTTTGAAGCTCAGAGTAGACCTGCTAGTTTGACTGAATGAACTAAAAATCAGCCATAGCTCTAGTACGATCATGTATAATAGCTAGAAATATAAAAGATTGGTCAAACTTCGTCAAATCTGGAGTATCAATAAAAACCGGTCAATTTGGGAAAGACAAGTTTGGATTTCCCTTCCAAATCTGCAATCATTACTTAATCATCCATCATCTAACATTCTCAGTAAACCAATATCGAATGTCAAAAAATCATAAAATTCTAGAAGTCTGATAAGTTGGAAGGAGATAGCCCTTAATGAAAACATTTTTCTTTTTTGAGAAATCAAACCATCTATAGAGAAAAAGGTTTGAAAATACATACTAAATTGCTAAGATAGAAAGGGTGATGGGAAGGGGATCTAGCTGAGGAAAAGGAGGAGCGAGAAGGAGCGTTGAGTAGGGGCGCACATCAATAAAGTAGAAGGGATAAAGAGTGGGAAATAAGGAGGAGGGGCAGATTAGTAAGGGAAAGGCAAGAAAAGGTGGAGAGAAAATGGATGCTAGAGGAGGAATTGGAGGGAGTGGGAAAGACATAGGGCAAGAAAGATGGGAGGGATAGGTAGTGATAGAGGAAAATTTTTTTCTAAGAAGGGGATCAATTTATTCCACACCACACAAGATGAAATTTAACTTTCGAAAATCATTGCAGAAAGTAAATGTTATAGTAAAATTTAATTAATTATGTCAATATAAGGGTTCTGTAGAAAATTAACTAGAATAAGAAATCACAAGTTCATAACAAATTCTACCAAAAAATCAAGTTCATAATAAATGGAAAAGAAGTCCAAATTGGATTTTCTCTCTAGGGCTTTCTCTCTCTTGCTAAGTCTCTCACAATCGTGCATAGCTGCACTACTAGTCCCTCAATGACCTCGATTAAGGGCCAAAAAACTCATGCAACCAAATCCTATGCAGATATAATTTCAAATATGGATCCATCTCCTTTCAAAATCAGACCCTTGTCATCTTATAGATGAGAACTGTGTTCTTCTCCCAAGGAAACATCAAGAAACTGGTTACTTCTTTCCAATTCACCCTAGTATGCAAATTCTCCCACGGAAGACCTAGTACGGAGACCATATAGAAAGTAAACCAGGTTTCCTTGTATCTGTTTCAATAGGTCTATTGGATCCTAGACATCTATTTACATACTTTATATTGGAGGAAGATTTCAAGGTTTGTTGGATTAAGGATTTGTTGTATGTTCAAGAGTTTGCCATGCACATTCGAAAACGGTCTCTAGAGTTCTGCATAGATGTTGAACCGTCAAGGATTTTTGTTGGACTAAAAGATCTCCCTGCCTACTTTTTTGCATGGCTTTCCTATTTTATTGCAATTGTGATTGGATCTCCTCTTAAGATTGATGCTACCACTAGCAAAATCTCTCCAGTCCTACTGTGGCACTTATTTATGTTAATATGGATGTTCTTGTAGATCTTCTACATGTTAGAGAAGGACCCGAAACACACTCAATGAACTCTCAATTACTACTAAAACAAAGGTTGAAATACAGAACAAACTTATAGAATATTTGTAAGAGGTCTATAATCAAACACTTGGTGGGCATCAATAAGCTGGGAGTTTAGTACTCCTCAACGCACTTTATTCATAACCCAAAATGTCTTTAAATAGGCTTTACATAGCAAATGAACCACAACAAATAAGCAGAAATATTAGCACTAAATCAATGTGCTTTCAACAAGAATTCAAAAACTTAAGGAATGATAAAGACAAACTTGGACTAAGTAAATTAATAGTAAAAGTGCTGCTGCAAATTTAGAAATCACTTATTCAACACTTCCCGTTGATTCAAAATTGCACATAGCAAGCAATGACTAAAGCAGATATGCTTATGACATTTTTACGCTTTTGTGACCATATATCTGCTAGTTGTTTATCCGTGTAACAAAACTTCTATATAATCTCTCTATTTGCCACCAGCCCAATGAATAAAATGAAAGCTAATGTCTGTGTGCTTCGTTCTTCCATGAAATGATGGATTTTTGGTCATTGCAATTGTGGATTTATTGTCACAAAAACTTTAGTTGCTTTCTCTTGCTCTTGATGAAGATCAGCAAGAATTCTTCGAAACCATATCCATTGACAAGCTAAAGCAGTAACCGCAACTTATTCTGCTGCTGAGGATGACAATGCCATTCTAACTTGTTTCTTCGAACAACATGTAATTGCACCTGATCCAATACTAAATCCGTTGCCTGAAGTACTCTTTCTATCATTTAATGTACCTGCCCAATCACTATCTATAAAGCCAAATAATCTGAAATTTGAAACAAGAGAATACCAAATACCATAGTCTGATGTTCCAGCAATATAGCGTAAAAAATCTTTTTGCAGATCCAAAATGATGCTTCGAAGATTTGGATTGATAAACCTTGAAACAACACCAACAAAGAATGAAATATCAGGCCGAGTATGAGCCAAATAAATCAAACCTATAACTAGAATTCTAAAAGTCATTGTATTAGCTTGCTCAGTACCACCTTCAAGCCGCAATTTTTTTTCACTCGCATTCATGGGTATGGCAGCAATCTTGCAATTCACCATACCAAAGCTTTTGAGTAAGTGTATTGCATATTTCTTTTATAACACATACTCCATCTTCTCCTTGCTTTACCTCTAGCCCAAGGAAATAATTTAACAAACCCAAATCTTTCATCTTAGAATCTACTCATCAAGTTAGATTTGAATTCAGCCACAATAGAGTGTATAATAAGCCCATATAAATTATGTCATCAACATAGAGGCAAATTACAAGTAAACCATTGTTACCCAGCTTTCTTAAGTAGAGAGTAGGCTCATTTTCACTTCTTTCGAACCTATTTTTCAGAAAATACGAGTTGATCTCACTATACCATGCACGTGGCACCTTGTTTTAACCCATAAAGTGTCTTCCACAGCTTGTATACCTTTTTCTCTTTACCATTGATCACAAAATCTTCAGGTTGAGCAATCAAGATCTCCTTTTCCAATTCACCATTCTAGAATGTTGACTTATTGTCGAGTTGATATATAGGCCATTACAATTGAGCACGTGAAGTCTAAAATTGTTCTCACCATTTCAGAGTGAGCAATAGTGTCTCTTCAAAGTCAATACCTTGCTGTTTTGGGTATCCGTTTGCTACAAGTCAAGCCTTGTGCTTCTATACATTTCCATCAGCATGATACTTTGTTTTGATGTTTTGAATATTTTGAATATCCAGTTCAAGCCAATAACATTTTTCCTTTGGGCAAATCTGTTGATAACTCTATGTTTAGAGTTATATTTGTGTCTCTGTCTGTTATACAGTTTTGATGTGTATCTAGTCAGGATTTGTTGTGTTTTAGAGTAGTAAAGTCATGTTTAGGGTGTTTACAGTAGTTGTATTGTTTTAAGTCGATTTTTATAGCTAAATGTGTGTTTTCATAGTATTGTTATCTATTCATTTAGTTTTGTGTTTTGTGTAGGTGAAACTAGGGGGGCAAAAAGGTAAATTGACAGTGGAACGAATGGCTCAAAAGTGGAAGAGCAAGCAAATGAGGAAGTCCTGAAAAAGGCCAATCAGCCGCAGATAGCGGTTGAAAAGGAACAATGGCCACTAACTGCAGTTGTTTCATGTGTTTCACTCCCAGTCTGCAGGTGAACCGCAGACTGCATAAGAATAGTAGTAAACTACACCACAGTCTACAGGTAGTCCGCATGGGCTTTTTAACACTATTGTAATAAATAAGGGCAGTTTAAACACTACAACGAGAGCGATTTTCAAACTTTTATTTAGTTTTTACCTAGGGCTTTAGACTACTTTTTTCATACTTTAGGATTTATTTATTCTTCACTTCCTTAGATTAATTTTTGACTTGTAGATTGTTCAAGCAATTTAATTCAAGTACTTTCATAATAATTTCATATTTCGGTAACTTGTATTTTTTTATTTAAATCCAATTGTAGTTTTTATTTTGGTTTATCAATTTATTATGTCTAAAATCAATTCCATTAATTGATTTTCTTTTCTGCACAACATGAACAACTAATTTAATTAGGGTTCGGGAGTGGATGATGCGATTGTTCATGGGTAAATCTAATTAAGGGTCTATTGCAAAATTAAATTAATCGACTAATAATTAACATAAATAGATAATTTTAAAAATTGATCAGCTCTAGATTTGTTAGGTTGGTCAAGGGGATGAAGCTTTTGAACCTGACTAATGTTAAATTATTGGGCTAATTATTGTAGATCAAGGTAGGGAAACTAATTAGTTGATTCGCCTAGTATTTCCAGAAGGAAACATGAATTCCATAAAGACAATGTCTCAAATTGGTTAGGTATGTAAGAGAATAGGTAGGCAAGAGAAGGTTTCTCGAACCCTAGTTAATTAATTTGATATGATTCAATTACCGATGGCTTTGGGGTTCGGTGGGTTGAAATATGAAAACTGAATCTCCATTAATTATAATTTAAACGAATTGATTGTCTCGATATTTGATGAATCCAAGATAGCTGCTAGCCTAGCACTCGACCTACTTTTATCCTTTACTATAACTTCAATTTAATTTAATTTCTTTTTAAATTCATTCATTTAATTATATTAGTATTTCAATCTTAAAATCCAAATTTCTTGCAACCCAACTGTCTAAATAGAAATTGTGCCAAATTCTTGGTCATTGTACCAATCCTCATGGGATTGATCCTTATTCATCCTACTACATTGATAACCGTATACTTGCGGATATTAGTGAAAATGTGGTATAAGGTATTTTAACTTGTCCAGTGTGGATCATTTGTTAGCTCCCAGTTTTATTTCTTTGTATTTCTATTAGTCTTCTTTCATTGCATGTTGGCACTCCTCCATTTTTCCGTTTCTACGTAAGTTGAAGGTTTTAAAACAAATAAAACAAATGAACAAGATTCATAGATCCCCTCTTTTAAAGATCTAAATTTCCTTGGAGATATCTCATCGGATGACTCATTTAAGGAAGATGATCTGCTGTCTTTTGAATTTTGATATTTTTCAAACCTTATTTTGATGATGATATAAGCACTAAACTCTGAAAATAAGCTTTGTAGGTCTGTTACTTTTTTTGCTGGAGACAGGGTGTTCGGATGCAGTACACCGTCCGAATCATGTCAAGTTTCTCGGACGCATTTCACCGTCCGAACAAATAGGAAGAAAGCAAGTTTCTCAATGCTTCTCTACGGACGCATACAACTGTCCGAACGAAGTCTCTTTCGGACGAACATGACAGTCCGAAACTCTGTTTGGACGATGGAACGGACGCATGCACGGCCGTCCGAACGATGTCCTTCACCTACTGCACGGAGATCGGACGCTGTGTCGGACGCATCATACTTATCTCGGACGTCCGAAACCTCAACAGCTAGTTTTTTGTGCATTTATTATTTAGCCGTTAGGAAGTAGTTACAACTACCATTTACATTGCTCCTATAAATACCTACTCTATCATTCTGTAAAAAATCATCTAATACATTGAATACAAGCCTTAGAAAAGAGCAATTTTAGTACAAATAGTGCTATATTGTATTCGTGTGCAGCTTAGAGTGCAATTCAATTTTGATTGGAGTGATAATCTTGTACGAAAGTGAGGTTGTGTGTAAAATTCTTGGCTCAACTAAAAGCGTTTTAGTGTGAGCAAGAATTTCCCTACTTTGTAAAGATTATTGGCTCACCAAGTGTGTGAAGCATTCTAGTGAATTAATACTTCAAGCTTGTTAGTTTAGAAGTATTGGTTGTTTAATTTCCTCTCTTTCTTACTTCACATCTTCATTGATTCTATTATATTAATTGCTAGTTGAAAAATCTCAATAAGTTTAATCTTTTTAAAAGTATTTTTAGAAACCTAATTCACCTCCCTCCTCTTAGGTTGCTTTGGGACCAACAAACTTAAACTCGGTGAACTTGCTGGACTGCTATTATTTGCTGTTCTTATTGAGGTAGAAGAATTTGTTGAGTTTGACAGTATACAATTTGCTACTTCACCCAATGAAGCTTCAAACAGAGTTACATCATTACTGCCATTCCAATTCCAGCAAGCTTCTTCATTAAACATGACATTTATGCTAATAATCACTTTGACACTAAGAGGGTTATATAACTTATATGATTTGGATTCAAGACAATAACGGATGAAAATGTATTTTTCTGATTTTTCATCTAGTTTTTGACAATTTTGAGCATTAACCAAAGCATAAGCCGTATACCCAAAAATTTTTAAGCGACTTACTTAAGGTTTTGTATCTCTCCAAGCATCATATGGTATTTGATTCAATACAGCCTTTGTTGGAGAAATATTCAACAGATATACAGAAGTAGCAATTGCTTCTACTCAATACTGATTTGGAAGTCCTTTTCCTTCTAACTTCTTGCCATCTCAACAATAGTAAGGTTCTTGTGCTGAACAACCCCATTTTGCTCCAGTATGTAAGGCGCTGTATATATTAGTTTCTTGCGAATTCCATTTTCTGCCGAAAAGTGGTTAAATTCATTAAGCAAGAACTCATCACCTCTGTCCATATGGAGAGCTTTTATGCACAACCCACTTTTCTTTTCTACCAAAGCCTTGAATTTCCTAAAATTCTCAAAAGTTTCTGACTTGTATTTCACAAAATACACCTAACTCATGCAGTTAAAATAATATATAAAGTGCAAGAAATAACGACTTCCTCCAAATGATCGGTGTTCATTGGACCGCACAATTCAACATGAATAAATTCAAGACAAGTAGCAACTTTCCAAGCCTTCCCTGTAGGAAAAGAATTTCTAGTTTGTTTCCCGTAAATGCATTCCTCACACAAATCAAAAGAATCAATTTTTGGCAATCCAAGAACCATATAAGAGACAGACCCAGAAAATTCAGCCCCTTGAAATTAAGATACCCATGCCAAAAACTCCAAAATTTAGAGTTTCTTTGTGAACCAATAACCATGGAAAAATTTTCCACATTTAAATGAGACTTCAAGTGAAAACATTTTGTTTTTGCTTATATGAACATTTACCTTCATTTGGCCTGATTTTTTATCTTTAATAACAAATGCACGATCATCAAACGAAATTGAATATCCACTAGCCATTAATTGCCCAACACTCAATAGATTATGTGCCAAACTTGGAACAAATTGAACATCATGAAGAAGTTTTACTTTACCATGGGCGGTTTTGATTGCTACAGTACCTTTTCCTTCAACTTGAACGTCTGTGTTATCACCAAACTTGACTTTCATCCTTTGTGTCTCATCAAGCTCTTTAAAGATCACTTTCGTGCCTAACATATGATTGGAGAAGCCACTATCTACAAACCTCACATCACTTGTAACTTCATTAGTGGCACAATAGTCCATGAATAACTTAGTTTCTTCATCAGTTGCTCTGTATAGTTCACTTGCTTCTCCTTGTACTTGCAATCTGCTTTTACATGCTCAAACTTCTTGCAGTGGTGACATTGGATGCATCTCGTACTTTTGCTTTTTTGCTCACTATGGAATGCCTTTGCTCAATACCTCTACCTCTACCTCAAGCACGACTTTTCCCATGGAATGCACCTATGCCCATGGTACAAAGACTCGGCCGAGTCCGAGTTGACTCGGCCGAGTCGGAACCGGAACGGAGGATACCGCTTCGAGTCGGAACCGAGTCGACTCGGCAATTGTCTGCTGCACTTTAGAATCCTTGCTCGGCTGCGAGGTAACATCTCCCATCACTTCTTCAAGCTATCCTTGTGATGGAAACAAACATCAACAGGATCATTGCAGTACTACATTTGCTCTTCTTCCTACCAAAAATTCCTACTACTATTCATCTCTTGTCCATCTGAGCTTTTGCAGTCTTATCTTTCTTAAGTAAAGGTGATACGCTTGCTACCTTAGCCTTTATATCAGCTTTAATAATTTTCTGTTAATTACAGATCTGGAGTTGGTTTCATACAAGAAAATCTTACGCCATTCTCAACCAAGTGTTCTGATTCCTGAGAGAACCAACATCTAATAGAGATTGACGCCTTGTTTGAGGGTATTGATTTTCAGTTGATGATTACTCGGCCAAGATTTGAGGAATTGAACACATGAATTTGTTCCTATTTTCCACCCATGTGTATAAGAGACAGATATAAGTAATATTTTATAAAATTTATCATCAATCTAAATTTTCTGCTCCAAGAAGAGGTTCTTGGGGAACAGGGCCAAATGGGACAGAGGCGGTAGATTCATGTGGTTTTGTATAGTTTTTAATTTTCTCTTTAGAATTTTTTAAACTTCATGTATAATGAAATATGTATATTGCCCGATACGCGACCGATACACCGAGACCGATGTGGAACGATACGTTCCGCGACCGTTACCGCGACCGCGACTTTGAACCATGCCTATGCCACGTCCTCTTCCTGCTGCCTTATCAAATTCTCTTGAATTGGATAATTCTCCCGTCACTTGAAATGCTTCCTTTTCACGTTTTTTTCGCTGACTTATTTATCCTTGCCAATCATGAACTTGTAAAGTACCCATCAATTCGTCAAATGAAAAATTTTAAAAATCTTTGGACTCCTCAATTGCAGCTACGACATGATCAAACTTGGGAGTTAAACTCCTCAAAATTTTTGCAACAATAGTTTGATCAGTTATTTGGTCTCTATATGACCAGATTTGGCTAATAATTGCCACCTCAGCTCTAGAAAAAAAATCTTGCATTGATTCATTGCCCTTCATGATTAAAGTTTCAAACTCATGTCGAAGAGTTTGGATTTCAAGGGCTATTACCTTTGATGACCCCTGAAATAGTTTGCAAAATTGTCCAGGCTTACTTTGAAGTGATAGCACTTCAAAGTCTTGAGAAAATAGTGTCTAGACTGCTTCTTGGATGAAGAACAATGTCTTTTAGACAAATCTTTCTATTTTTCTTCAATCGATTCTCTTCATGTAGAATAGCAAACTCATGGTTTTACCAAGTCCTATTGGTCTTGAAACTTAAATAGAGTCTTCATTTTGATTGTCTGCACCAAAACTCATAACTCTCTCCTTTAAAAATTGGGTTGGCAGGTTGTTTAATATTTAATGAATTCCCATTTGAAGCCATAGTGTTTCTATCTCAACACTTTTGTAAAAAAATTTAAACTAATATATTCAAAAGGAGAGGATTCGAAATGACATGCAATTAATATGGATATGAAATTCAGTCATTTTAACCATTGACTTTCCTTTACTTGTTGATGGATATCAAATCCCTGGCTAAAAATTCCTCAACATGTTTAAAACTAGAGAATCGGATTTGAAATCTAAATCTACCCATGTTAATCCAAACAGACTAAAAGCATTTGGGATGATTTAATCTCTTTATTATTTTAAGGGAGCACAACTAAAAATACCAGTAAAAAATTCTAGAATATATACAGGTAATAATAGGATTGCACAGGGGTTAGTTAGGGTACGTGCCCTCACTGTAAATCTACCACTAAGGACGGAGCTCAAAGTATGGCAAGAGTGGAGGCAGATTCAAACCCTGACACGACTACGAAATTTTTTTATTTTTGAGCATTAAACTATTCCATCGACTAATGCAGTTTGCCAACTTTTAAAAATAACTAGTTTATTCAATACCTCAAACACTGGAGACCAAAAATAAATTTTCTCATCATCTAATTTACCTAAAATATTTGGATGGTATAAAATGTGTTAAAATCAAGGAAATAATTGAAATGTTTCATCAACTTGTAAAAATTATTCAATTTAGATACAAATTTTATGTATAGAAAAATTTCTATGAAGTATATTGTTAATGGTTGTGATTTTCAAAAAAAATAATTTAAAATTATATCTTTATATTGGAGAGGAGCCTAGGCCGATGGAAGGACCCTTCTTGAGGTTAACCTGAAAGCTATTTCAGACCCTTCTTTAGTAGTACTTGGAACTATACTCAAATTTTATAAAGGCCAATACAGTTCATACCGCATTTAGGCCCGACAAAGTTTGTGTGAGTTACAAAAAATAGTTTATAAATACCTCAAAAGGCCATCCAATGACTTTTTGAGATGACTAAAGCATCCTCAAAGAAATTAACTAAGAGCCCTAATTAGTTTTTTAAATTTACGAATGGACCAAAAATGGTTTTAAAAGTCTCTAAAGGTTTTATTAAACTTGAGTACAGTAAGAGAAGAGAAGTAGTACAAACATTATAAATGAATTTTCTCTAATATAGAAAAACTATATAATGGTATAATAGTGATTTAGAAGTACACTTTTATTATAGAAAAATTATATGAAACTAGAGAAAATATTTTTATACAAATACTAGTAGGCAAGTATAGACTAGGTAAAGGAATGAGATTACTGCATAATTTAATATTGGACATTTTAAATAAATGGTTGATATATTAAGTAAAGAATGTATGGATCTTTTATAGAAAATACCAAAAAGGAAGCTGTAACACTATAGAAATCTTACACTCCCCTCTTTGAACCCAAAATAAACAAAAAAAAAAAAAGTTGAAGAGAGAGAGATGAAGTCAAAATCCAAAGTGAAGAGAGGGGAAAGAAAGGAAGAAAGAGAAAGAGAGATATATATAAACCATTTGAGAGATTAGAAGAGGAAGGAGAGACTGAGAGAGAAAGAGAAATTGGTTGTTTGGGAGAGAGAGGAGAGGGAGTGTGTGAGACAAAGTGGCTGTTAATTGAGAGATTGGAAGAGAATGAAGAGAAAGAGAGAGAAATAAAGAGGAGAGAAAGAACTTAGTTAAAAGATTGGGGAAGAAAGAAGGGCTATTGTTTGAACTTTCCAGAGAAGCCCCACATGGTTCTTTACTCCATGAGTTTGATACCCAACTAAAGGGACAAAACCCATAGACTACTACTATCATACCCATATATTTATTATCATATTTTCTTGCCAAACTAAACCAATGCTTTTGACAAATTTGACACCCATTCCTGTATGTTAATTCCTGTTTACAAAACACATTTTTAAAAAATATTCCAAAATGATCCTTACAATTAGAACAATATATATCTAATAAAATTTTGGCAAAAAATAGCATGAATGTTCAATCTAAATTGCATGATTATTTCCAAAATTTTCACAAATGTTTAAGTAATTGAACATTTTTCATCATTTTTGGCCAAATCAAAGGTTGGATTTACGATCTACACAAAAAAATATCATCCTAGATGTGCACTTTTGTTTTTATTTGTAGACTAGAAAAAATTTTCCCAGTGGCAACTAGATAACTCTAGTAAGTTAGAATTATTTTGCTTTTAAATTATGGCATTTTGTTAGTTTAATCCTAATTTTTTCATGTCGAATTAAGTGTTTTAATTTAATTAGTTGCATTCGTTGTTGGATTTGCATTTTCTACAAGTATCATGAACTTTTAATCAATTTTAGTTAATTTTATTACTTATTTAGTTAAGTGTGTTTGCAGGTTAGGAATCGAAAGATGGAAGTCAAGATTGCAAAAGTTCAAGAGCCAAAGTGATATTAATGAAGAATTGAAGACTGCTGCCTTACACACCTAATTATAAATTAATAAAACACCTAAATCCTACTACTAACTAGATGGCGATCCCGCAAGTATACGGTTGTCAACTAGTAGTAAAGGAAAGTAGGGAACATTCCCACAATGATTGTTGGAAGGAAATTACCAAGATTTATGGGTACTTGTGTAGTTAAGCAAAATCAAGCGATGGATGATAGAACTATTCTAATAAAAACCATAATTAAATGAAAGCGTTAAAAACTTAAATTAAAGCTAGATTAACTAAAAAGTAAATAAGTGAAAATAACTAATTACGAAATTACGAAACTAATTAATCTATTCTACACATAAAGTAAGTAAAGGAAAGCACTTAATTCCAACCTAAATTAACCAAATCAAGAGTAAAATTAAAAGCAAGAAAATCACGCAACTAAAAGGACTACAAATGAGAAACCTTGAATATTAAAAGCAATCATTTCTAAACTATAAATTGGAAAGAGTTAAACTAGAAATCTAAATATTTTTGGATTTTTGATAGAAATAAAGGAAGCCCACTAAGAATTAACTAGAAATTAATGCAAGAAATTGATAAAATTCTAACTAGAAATGCAAGAAATTATAAAAACCCTAATTTACCTAAGAACCCTAAATTGCAAGTAAAGAAATTCTTACTAAATTAGACAAGAAAGAGAATAAAAATTATATCTACGCGAAGCTTGCGATGAACCCACTACGATTATCTAATCAAAATTTGAACTTGACAAGAAATTAAAAGAAGATCTAAGAGAAGATTAAAGAGAAATTTTTATTTAAGAAGTAAACTTGGAGTTTAAGCTGTCCTAAACTATCTAAAAACTAACTAACACTATCTACTACTTACTCTGTGTAATTTTTAACAGCTTAAATAGTCTAATGTTACACTAGGCAAAAAATCAGGAGTTACCGGCTGAAAGTTTACAAAAGGGCCTTTACAACTTAACTCTCAGCGAGTCGAGATCACAGTCTGGAACATTTGAGACGCGATCTCAACTGTTAATACAGTAAGACAATTTCCCAAGTCGAGATCGCGGTCTGGAGCAGTCGAGACCACGATCTCGTTACTCTCCTCCCAACATTCTTCATTTCATCTATTTTTGCAATCTGGTCCCTTGAGCTTTGTTTCTTCCAGCTTCTAACCTTTAATTTTTATCCTGCATAATATTAACACCATTAAGCACTTAATTAAACTAAAATTTTAACAAAAATTATCATAATTAATTGAAGAACGAAAATACAAATACATATGAGAGAAATTAACTAAATTCCTCAATTACTTATCCAACTTCAGAATTTAAACTATCAAATGTTATAATTTAGAGGGAAATAACTCTAGTTTGCTAGAGTTATCAAAGACTTGAGCTGAAATAGGCTTGATGTCGCAACATGGATTTCGATGTCACAACATTGAGGTAGAGAATGGTTATGTAATTTTTAATGCGATGTCACGACTTCAAGACGCGGACAATTCAAGTAATTAAGGCAGCTTTGTAAGTTTTGGCCAACAGATTTTTAGTCTTTGATTGTAAAACATTCCAACATATATATTAGGTAGTAGTGAGTTAATATCTTAGTACACATAGTAGGTATTGTAGTGGGTGTTTCTTAGAGTAGATTATATTTGTGTAATTTAAATTTTAAGTTTCTAGTTTTAATTCAAAGTTCTCTTTAGTTTTTCTTTAGATCTAGTTTTCAGTTCCTTGTAAGTTTTAATTTTGAATAGTTAGTCTTAGTGGATTAATATTTAGTTTCAAGTAGATATAATTTTTACTTACTTTAATTTTCATTTTCATGCAAAATTAGTTACTTCTATTTCAATCTTTCTATAAGTTTTAGGCTTCTTGGTGATTTAGTGAGTTTTAATTAAAAAAAATCTCAATTTCTTTGTTTTAATTTCTAGTAAATTTTATTGGGCTTTCTTCATTCTCATAAAAAATCCAAAAATATTTAGTTTCAAATATTTTTCTTTGCAAATTCTAGTTTAGAAATGGTAATTTCTTCCTTTACATGCTTTCCTATTACTTTCTTTAGTTAGTTTAGATTAATTGCTTTCTAATTCTAACTTCAATTTAAGTTAAATTAGAGTAATTTTAATTGCTTTCCTTTACTTTTCATTAGTAGATTAAAGTAGTTGATGTTCTAGCTAACTTGTTCAATTTACTTGTTTTAGTAGATAGTTTGCTTTATAGATATCTTTATTTGCATATTTAAAATGGTGAATTTGATTAGAGTTAGCTTTCCTTCTATTATTGAGTCAGCTAACTTGGCAAAGGCCCCTAAATTCTAGTACTTACTTATTTGACAGTCTTTGTGGTAATTGTCGCACTCCCCCCCCCAAAACCCGCGATCTGGCCGGCACCTTTTGGACCGACACCGTCGCCAATGTGGTGCTCGTGAAATAGGTGATTAAATGCAAAAGTCTTATTTACTATTACAAACATAAATTACCTACTTACTATTACCAATTTAAATGAATCACCTATTTACTATTACATAACGGGGCTTTAAATGTGACTATGAATTGAACAAAAATAATCTAAGCTAGGGACACAAGATTGGAGTCGCCACCCGGTGTGTTGTTCGTGCGCCGGGACACAAAAATACATCAAAATTTAAAGAAAAAATAAACCCTAGTCTAGATTGACTCCTGGTCCACGTAATTCAAAAAACATGAGTTCTGACTACCTTTGAACATGGGTTGGTTTGGAATATTTGAAATTGAATATTCTCTCGGCACCCACTTTACCCGGCGTTGGACCGGTTGCATGATTTTATCGCGTTTCCCTTTTCAATTTTAGTATTCATTATTGCCGACTTTGTAGCGTACGTGTGCTTAAGATAGTTTAAAAGTAATAAAATATGTACATATTAATGAGGAAATGAAAATAAATGGTAAATAAAAACATTGACAGGTAAATTTAGCCCGGGGTCCAATTTAAAGTTGCATGTCAATAGCTTGTAGTGCCCTTTAACTCCCAAGGTATTATAACATTGTTTGTCAAGACGCCAGAGTTTACTTCTAGCCCGTTTTTATATTATTGATACAGTTATTTAGTCATGGACTAAATTGACTCTGATTCAAATATTTAATGTAGCTAGTCGTGCAACTAAACAAAATTTGAGGACAGAAGAGTAAATTCACATCATTTAACAAGTAAGAAAAAGCATAAATATTATATCGAGACCAACAAACATAAAAAATAAAGCACAAACAATCACAAAACAAACTAATCAAAAAATATGTGCAAAATCAGAGCCTATTTGCAATTTAATACTCAAAAGGGCAAAACGGTAATTTCACAATCAAAGGGTAATTAAACATATTAAAATGTCAAACAAAATCAAATTAAAGTTTGGTGGTTATTGTTATTAAAAATGTAACTTAGATGAAATTTAAAAAATAAAAAAATAAATAAAATAAAAAAAACGAAAATTAAGTCATAAATGATGTAAAAATAGTAAGATAAGCATTTTGTCACCAAAACAATCTATTCAAAAGCTCTCACCTCAACCTCAGGAATGTGGTGGAATTGGTTATGCTTGGCTTGGAGTGCGTTTGAGCCGAATTTGCTTTCGGCAGCTCCATGATTAATTTCCCTAAATTCGGCTGGCCTTCTCCAATCCAGTTTCACCCATCAGATGAAGTTTTTAGATGAGATTTAGGACAAGTTTAAACCCAGGTACCGTCTACAACTTTTCTTCTTTTAGTTTAGTCTAATTCCTCTTTGATAGCTTGGAATCTTGGCTCAAAGTTGGCTGTCTGGAAAATTTTCCAGACTTAGAAAAATTTCTCTTTTCTGCAGATTTTCTTGGCCACCAGCCTGATCATACCACATTTTTGACCCTACAAATGAATGATTTTGCTTGAAGTTTACAAAGAGAAGTTGTATTTCTAGGTACCCTCTACAACTTTTCTTCTTTGAGTTTAGTCTAATTACTTTTTGATCGTTTGGAATTTTCGGTCAAAGTTGGCTGTTTGAAAAATTTTCCATACTTAGAAAAATTTCTCTCTTTTCTTTTCTACAGAAATTTCGTCCCCTTCCCTTTAGACTGATTTTTTTGCTCTTTAAAGAGGTGGATTGAGTGCAAAAATGGTCAAAGACCATTCCTTACCGTCATATTGGGAGTATGGGGCATCTGAAATTTGGTGAGATAGTCAGCTAAACAGAGCTGTTTTGGGTTTTGAGGTCGTCACAAATTTGATTGCTCATGCGTGAACAAGACGCTGCATCTGTTCACGCGCTGCATTTTTTAAAAAAAAAAATCTAAAAACTTAATAATATTAAAACTCATTCTTTGTATTTCAAAAATGCATAAAACACATAATAATTAAACACCATAAGACAAATTAAGAAGGAATTAAAGGATAAATTAAGAGGAAATCAAAGAAATTAAAAGGGAAATTAAAAAGAAAATTGAGAGTCAAATTAAAAGGAAAATAGGGGAGAACTTAAGGGACAAAAATAAGTGTCTACAGTAATGATCCTGCTCACTCTACCGTATAAGAGACCGCGCGAGGATAGAAGTAAGGAGTTAGCACCGTTTTTATTACTCGTCGAATTGAAATTTTTATTCTACCCAAGCTAGTGCGAACAAGTTGTTGGTTCTGTTGTCGGGGATAGTCCTTGGTATATTGGCAGTATTCGGCACTTTATGAATCGTGTAGATTAGGCATTTTTATTTTTTTTAGTTGTTAATTTTAGTTTTTCTTTATTAGTAATTACTTGTTTATGTTGGTTATCTTGCTTGGTAAAGTGAATTGGCACTTGAGACTAATTGATTGAATTGTCTTTTATAGTGCATGGTAAGAAAAGATAAAGATCCTTTGATTTGCTTGGACTACAAAAAAGAAAAAGAATTAAGGGAAATTCGGAAGCACAAAAGGGTTCAACAAGAGTTGTAGAGACTTGAAATGGCTAATCATCAACAAAAATCTAAGAGTTGGGAATGATAAATTGGATAATAATAGCGAAGATGAACAAGTTGAGGGGAATGGAAATTATGGAATACGATTCAATTTTAATGGAGAACTTAGGAATAATGGTAATGGAATTCACGGACATCTAGACCTCTTAGAGATTATGCAATGCCAAGTTTCGGTGGGGCTATTCTTGCATTACAAGAATGCCCAATCATTCTAGCGAATAATTTTGAAATAAAACCCGTCCTAATTCAAATATTGCAAACGCATGCCATGTTCAAAGGTAGTCCTAATTAATACCCATACACGCATTAAATGTACTTTGAAGAAGTTTTGGACACATTTAAATTCAATGGAGATCATCTAAATTGTGGGCGTATAGAGTTTTCCATTTTTTGTTGGGAGATTGAGCGAAGGCATGGCTACAATCTCATGCTCAAGGGACATTTCAACATGGAATCAATTGGCCCAAGAGTTCTTTCCTCCTTCAAGGACCGCCAAACTCTGCAATGAGATTACTTCATTTAAGCAAGATATTGGTGAAAGTTTGAGCGAGACTAGGGAGTACTTCAAAGAGTTGTAAAGAAAGTGCCCCATTATGCCATCCTGCTTTGGTTATAAGTCTAAATTTTGTATAATGAGTTGGAACAACAAACTAAGTCTATTATTGATGTATTCGCCGATGGCTCCATTTCTTTCAATACATCGGAAGATATTGCAAGAGTTTCTTAATATAATGGCCTCAAACTATTACTATCATGGTCCTATGACTCAACTGGTATCGAAGCTGAATTTGAAGCACAATTGAGAAAGCCAGCGCACATGCGCTGGAGCTGTGCAGCACATGTGCGCTAGGATCCCTGCACATGTGCGGGGAGGACAAAATATGCCTGGAACATAATGCCTCGCATGCACATGCGCGCGAAGACCTCAGCGCATGTGCCCGGAGGGCAACAGGAAGCATATTTTTGGGTTTTTTTGATAGATTTCTTAGGCGGTAGGACTCTTTTTTACCTGATTTTACGTTCTTATCTATAGGCATTATTTGTAACCCAAAGTACTTATTATAAATACCCAATTTAGGGTGAGAAAAAGTGATCGACACTTTTATTTTCTTTTGGCTAGGGTTTTTAGCAGTAGAAATTCCTCTTTATTCTTTCATGGCACTTGTGCAAAAAACCTTTTCTTGGTAGAGGGAATTGAAGCCATGGTCAATTCTACACTAAGTTGTGAGACTTCTTGTGCTTGAATTATTCACTTTTATCTCAAGTATTGATTATTTTCTGTGATTAAATTTATGAATGTTATTTTTAACTTGTTATTGCTGCAGAATACTAAGTTATTAGAATTAATCTACTGCTAGATTGTTTTAACCGTGTGTGCTTAATTCAATCTATGAAGAAACTAAATTTGATAATTACTGGATTTGAGTTATTGAATTTAGGGAAATTAATCATCTAATTGGCATAACCGCGTGTGTTTATGTTTATTTCTCAAGATTGTAACAATTAGATGATTAATTTCCAATTAATTCATATAACTCAAATCCAGGGTTAATTAGTAGTTAATTTAGTTTCTTCGTGTGTTGAAAATTAACCAACACGGTTAAGAAATCTAGAATAAGAGCTTTGAATTGGTATTCGTTCAGGTTAATTCTTCAATTAGTGCTTGATATAAATTGAATTATCTTGTGTGTCAAGGATCGACTAGTGAAATTTCTATGGTGGATATGACCAAAGCCAAGACTTTTCTTACATCGAATTTTCTTCAATTATTTTATTGTTTTAATTTTTGTTAAAAGCATTCAAAACCCCCATTTTTTCCATTTAGCACAAAAATAAACTCCGTTCTCTGTGGGACGACCTGTACTTACCACTACAGCATTCAACTCGATAGCATATTATTTGCACACCAACAATCAAAATTTCTATAGAGAGAGTGATGATCTTCGAGCAAAATTTGAGAACTTGATTTCCCTCATAAGAACCAAAGAAGGGAGACTTCAAAACTTATACACATCTAGATGAAAATTTCAGAGCCATGTTCACTCAGATTTCTTTTACAATTATGAATTGGCTAGGAAAAAACATCTCAGAACTTTTCATACCTTCCTTGCGGTACAATTCCCAATCATAGAGAGCTCAAATGGTAGGGAGCAAGTACAAGCTATCACACTTAGAAGTGGAAAAGATTTGGAGGGAACAGTTGGTGAAAGTTCATCCTCAAGAAGCAAACTATGAAAAGAAGTTGCGCACGTGCGCGCGAGGGGATAAAGGAACTCAACCGTTTCTCGTTCCCTTGTTTCTTCACATTCCTGTTCTATTTCAACTTCCTCTCAAACCCCAAAATCCCCCAATTTTAGTATTTCAAAACTCACCCCAATTCCATCATCTTACACTCAAATTTCTTCTTCTTAAAAAGGAAAATCAAATCAAGGTATGAATTTTTCTTTTTTTTATGGGTTTCAATTAATTTTCAAGAATATGTTAAGTCTTTTATTGCTTTGAACTGATGAAATTTCATATGGATTGCTCTTAAAACATAAATTTGCTGTGATTTTTGTTTGGATTTTGATTGAGGATGGATTGCATGTTCATAATATACCCACAAATTTCCTCTTTATTTATGCATGCCATGTGTTCGATAATATGTCTCAATGAATAAAAATGTTCAAACACAAGGCATTGATGCATGAATTTAATTCCTAGGCCATTGATTATGCCATGTGAACTCTCTCTACAAATAAGATTGGTTTTCTGCATAGGAATGTTCATGTATTAAAAATAAGTCTTATTGTTAGGCATTATTTTGTTCGGCTTTTCATGTCTAATCTAAGGTTTATGATTTGGGGGCATGACCTTTTATTTAAGTGTGGGGTGTTGTAATTGTTTGTTTGGGAGTCATGATGCTTGTTTATGTTTTATAGCAATGGGAAGAGCAGCCAAGAATACAGCTACAGGCAAGGGTACCGGAGAATCTTCATCATCCGGAGCTACACAATCAAGGGTTGGTGGCGGATTACGTTTCTTAACGGCGGCAGCCAAACAAAAATATGATAATAATATCTCTAAACGGGCTGTAATAAAGGAAAGGGGCATTCAAGTTTCGTTGGTGGGGGTGCCAAAAATAAAGTTAACTATTCGCAATCGTGGATGGGAGCCTCTCACTTCAACTCCCATAGATGCCGTCCTTCCAGTGGTGCGTGAGTTCTATTATAACTTTGATCATTATAGCTCCACTAGGGTATAATACGGGGAAAGCAAGTAGATATCTTTACCAATGTAATCAACAGAATTCTGAAGGTCACTCGTGTTCGTAATGATAAATGGCCCAACACCCGTAATGCCAATGTCGAGCTTCAGCAGATCTCCAGTGTTCTTTGTGACGGGGATGTGGATTGGACCTTTACAGCGGATGGCATGACGGCTCGGCATTTCCCCACATGGTTTGTCTAGTTTAAATTCATTTGTGGCTGCCTTCTACCGGTAAACCATCTTACCCATGTTACTATAGAAAGGGCCAAATTGTTGTACCGCATTGCTACTAGGAAAGCCATTGATGTGGGTCAGCTCATACATCAACAAATTTGTTACTCCGCTACTAGTAGGCAATCGGGATTGTGGTTTCCTTATCTGATTACGACATTATGTTTGGAAAGTGGGGTGTTATTGAGCCTTCTGAAGAAAAATTGAGGCCAGGCCGGATGATTGCAATGGAAGTTATACGAGCTCCAGTTAAACGTACTAGAGCCCAAGCTTTGTCTACATCACAAGTGGAGGAAGCTGATGATTCGGATGATGAGCCGTCTGGAATCATTCGACCTTGAGCATGTGTATAAGAGATCTTGGTGAACAACATGGATGAGCCAACGTTTTGATTCGTTTATGCAATATCAGTTTACATGGCAACAGACAATGGAGGCTCGTCAGATGGCCAGAGAGTGGGGCGAGGACCCTTCAACATTCCCACCCTTTCCACCTTTTCCGCAGGATTTAGGGCCCCATGCGCCTTGAGTTTTTATGCCCTATCTGTTGGGCCGTTTTCGTTGATAGTTATTGCATTGATTTCCTAGACAATTTGCTTTGTTCTTTTATTAGACATTTATTTTCATTGGTTAGGTTTCATTGTAGTTGGCTAATTTACTTTTCGTTAGGTTTCTTTTCGTTATTTTGGTTGTGTATTCTCTTAAGGGAGTAAGTCTTCTTGATTATTGTAGGATTATTTTTTACAATTTTCTTGTTTTTCTTATTGTCTCAAGGGAACTAATTTATTAGTTTCGCTTTGTTTTGTGTAGTGTCAATCCAGCTTTCTTTCGCGACAAGGGGTTATTTATAGCGGATATCGCTCCAAACGCGAATTAAATCCAGATAAGCTTTTCTTTTTACCATTTTATGCTTTTATTTTTTTTGCATTGAGGACAATGCTTATTTTTAAGTGTGGGGTGGGAAAGTTATTTGGATTTTTAAGTTGTTTGGTATATTTTGCTCAAATTTTGCTGCTATATTTTAACTTTTCCTTTGATTTGAGAGCTTGTCCAAATTTTTGAAAATTTTGCGGATAAATTGACAATTTTTAGAAATTTTTGAAAATTTTTGCTTAACATATTTTTCCCATTTGTCTGCATAATAACCATTAGTTGAACCATGCATGAATGAGTAGTCAGTGTTAATATTTTTCATTCATGATTTTCAAGATTTTTGAGCACTAAGCCATACTTTAATTTTTGATTTGGGATATTTAGACAAATTTATGTAGATTCAATTATGTTGTTGCATCCCAAAAACTTACTTTATTACATTTTTGAAGCTAATTCTTAGACGACTTGATTTAGTTTTAAAATGAGGGTAGTGCTTTTTTGTTTGTTGAGCCTTCTAGCCAACCATTTTAACAATTTGTTTCTAAGTACCTTATTTGAGCTTTACTCTTGTGAAGAGAAACATCATTCACCTTCTTTCACATAAACTCAATTTACCTACCCTTATTGAGTTTAATGTTCTTTTCATTGTTTTATCCTAAATTATACCCTTTAAGAGCTTTATGGTGCACATTATTTGTTAAGGGGATATAAGGATGGAAGTTTGTGAGAAGTGAGTGATGTACATTTTTGTTGCAAAATGGGGTATTGGCAAAAATTGTTGGAAAAAAATGAATATGGAAGTTTTTGTAGTTGCAGGTAGTGCCCATCTCTGGTACCTGCGTATTCTTGACATTTATAGGTAGTGCCCATCACTGGTACCTGTATTTGCAGGTAGTTCCTATCACTAGTACCTGCGTGTTTATCTTTGTTTCTGGTAGTGCCTACCACTGGTACTCGTACTGTGAGTGGAAATAGAAAAATAAAATGATGATGCGATGTATATATGTCCGAGGGAGGTTGGCATGTTTGGTTCTTTCGAATCCTTTATGGGTGTTTGTTACTCTAGTGTGGGGTTGTGGATGTTTGATATTCCGCATGTGAAAAGAAGTTTTATTTTAGTGCGTGGCCACCATTATTATAAAGCTCTTGTTCTTATTTGCTATATCCTCTCCCTTCTTTGGCTAACAAATATCCTAACCTATTTTTCGAACTAAAAGTCCTACCGAAATTTAGATTGAATCGATCGTCTAGATTAGTGGAGGGGTGTAAGAAGAGTGAGCTATGGGTGTTTAGAAAAATTTTGAGGGTCTTCATGATTTAATCTAGATATTTTCAAATCTAAATTTTTGAATGGCTATTCACATATACACACGAATTTCATGTTTTGGTCATTATTAGCATTTGAGCTCTTGGGTTCTTTGACTACTCAATCTGATTGCTGGATTGGTTATTGATTATTTATGGATATTTGAGCGAATATGTTGAGTGAAATGTGCTAAGCTTAAATATTTTAATTTTATGTTTGATCGAGGACGATCAAAGGCTAAGTGTGGGGTAATTTGACAAATTTATGATTGTATCATATTTTATGTGCCAATTACCACGTTTTATGTGTTGTAAGCAAGATTTGAGTTATTATTGTGTTTAATTTGTTTATTCTCAGTTTTTTTAGGGTTACAGTGAAAAAGAGTTTGAAAAAGGTGGAAAACGATGAAAGAAAATGCTTAGTACGGGACATGCACAAGTACGAAGTCATTCCAGACACTATTTTGTATTTCAAGCATAACTTTTGATCCTGAGCTCATATTGAGGTTATTTAAGATGAATTGAAAAGATAAGGGATAGATCTACAAATTTCGTGTTTTACACTTTCTCAAATTACGCAAGCATCAGGGTCAAAATTGAAGACGAAGGTAGAGCAAAGTTGAGAAAGCCTGGCACTCTAGCTCATGTGCGCTGCATCCAGAAGCAAAAATCTCAGAAGTTGCTCGCACGCACATGCGCGCTAGGATCCCTGCGCATGTGCGCGGAGGACGAAAATTCCTAGAACATAATGCCTCGCTTGCATATGCGCGTGAAGACCTCAGCGCATGTGCCCGGAGGGCAACAGGAAGCATATTTTTGAGTTTTTTTATAGATTTCTTCGGCCGGTAGGACTCTTTTTGACCTGATTTCACGTTCTTATCTATAGGCATTATTTGTAACCCTAAGTTCTCATTATAAATACCCCATTTAGGGTGACAAAAAGGGATCGACACTTTTATTTTCTTTTGGCTAGGGTTTTTAGCAGTAGAAATTCCCCTTTATTCTTTCATGGCACTTGTGCAAAAAACCTTTTCTTGGTAGAGGGAATTGAAGCCATGGTCAATTCTACAAAGTTGTGAGACTTCTTGTGCTTGAATTATTCACTTTTATCTCAAGTATTGATTATTTTTCAGTGATTAAATTTATGATTAAAGTTCTTTTTAACTTGTTATTGCTGCAGAATACTAATCATTAGAATTAATCTACTGCTAGACTGTTTTAACCGCGTATTCTTAATTCAATCTATGAAGCAACTAAATTTGATAATTACTGGATTTGAGTTATTGAATTTAGGGAAATTAATCATCTAATTGGCAGGTTGACAAACCCCCCCTTTTTCCATTTAGCACGAAAATAAACTCTGTTCTCTGTGGGACGACCTGTACTCACCACTACTACATATTGAGCGTTGTCAATTTTGGGTGCCTACGACAGCATTCAACTCGACAGCATATTATTTGCACACCAACAATCAAAATTTCTATGGAGAGAGTGATGATCTTCGAGCACAATTTGAGAACTTGAGAAGAGAAGATAAGAACTAAAGAAGGGAGATTGAAAACCAAAAGAGGGATTATGAAAATTTGAGAGCCGTGACAAGAAATTTAGAAGTTCAATCTGGGCAATTGGCTAGGAAAAAAAATGAAAGACCTTTGGGTACCTTGCTAAGCGGTACAATTCCGAATCATAGAGAGCCAAATGGTAGGGATCAAGTACAAGCTATCAAACTTAGAAGTGGAAAAGATTTGGAGGGAACAGTTGGTGAAAGTTCATCCTCAAGAAGCTATGAAAAGAGAGTGGTTGAGGATATTGGTGAAGAAAAAGGGGAGTCCCTTCAAAGTGCCAAGGTGGAATGATGAAAGAACCCAGTAAGCCGCATGAACAACATAATGAAGGCAGGGATCCTATATATCAATTGTCAAAGCAAGTTAGATCTATTTCCACAAAGGTTGAAAGAAGAGGAAAAGGCAAAGACATTTGAGAAGTTTCTTGAGGTGTTAAAGAAGATTAAATTCAACATACCATTCATGGAGGTACTTGAAAATATGCCCTCATATGCCAAATTTATAAAACAAGTTCTCACATCAAAGAGGAAATTATATGGAGATGAAATATTGTGCCTGACAGAGAATTATGCTGCATTGCTCACAAAGAGCTTGCCTCCCAAACTTAAAGATGCCGGTCCTTTCTCTAGTCCTTGAGAAATTGGTGGGGTTCAATTTGAGAAGGCCTTTTGTGATTTGTGGGCCTCCATAAATCTCATGACTTATTCGATCTGCAAGAGGCTTAGTGGAGGAGATTTGAAGCCCACAAGTGTTTCCTTGCAACTTGCAAAACTAGAGTATTAAAGGTCTAAGGGGAATTATTGAAGATGTAATCACAAAAATAGGCAAGCTTTATCTCCTGGCAAATTTCATAATTTTGGACATGGAGGAAAATAAGGAGATGTCCATTATCCTTAGAAGGCCATTCCTTGCAACCAGGTATGCATTCATAGATATACAAGAAGGAAAATTGGCTTTTCAAATCAATGAAGCAATTGTTACTTTCAATGTTTTGATTCATTAAAACCTCCTTCTGTTTATGACAACATTATGAGTATAAATATGGTTGATGATTTAGTCAATGATTTTTGTACGTACAATTTGAAAAAATCTCCATTGGAAAAAGCTTTGTTGAATCCAAGTGATGTAGTTCAAGAAGATGATGAAGTAAGGAAATGTTTAAACCAATTGGAAAACAATGCCCCATTTCAAGAAAGGAAGAGAAAAATGAGAATAAAGGTAAAAGGGGGTCTCTGAACAACGAACCCCCCAAGGTGGAACTTAAACCTCTCCCTAACTCACTTGATGTATGTCTATCTTGGTGAAAATGAGACATATCCGAAGATTGTGAATGCTTCATGACTAATGAACAACTTGATAAATTGATTGTTTTGCTTAAATTGTATAGAAATGTTATTGGTTGGTCTATTGATGATATTAAGGAAATTAGTCCTTCCGTGTGCATGTATAAAATTTTGTTGAATGAAAATAAACCAGTAAGGCATTGTCAAACGAGGTTGAATCTTACTTCGAAAGAAGTAGTGAGGAAGGAGGTGATGAAGCTATTACATGCCGGTATAATCTACCCTATTAGTGATAGCAAATGGGTTAGTTCCACTCAAGTTGTTCCTAAAAAATGTGGTATAACCGTTATACTTATTGAAACTAATGAATTCTTTCCCTCTAGATTGGTCATAGGATGGCAGATTTGCATTGATTAAATTGAATGAAGCTACCCATAGAGACCATTTCCCTTCCCTTTATTGATCAAATGCTTGAATGGTTGGCTGGCCTTTCATAGTGTATTATTGTTTCTTGGATGGATATTCCGGTTAATTTCAAATTGTTATTTGCCCGGAAGATCAAGCAAAAAAAAAAAACTTTTACATGCCCATATAGAACTTTTGCATATAGAAGAATGCCCTTTGGGATTTATTATGCTCCTAGCACATTTTAACGTTGCATGTTCTCTATTTTTCATGACATGGTGGAAAAATGAATAGAGATCTTCAAAGATGATTTTAGTGTTTTTGGTGAATCTTTTGATGATTGTTTTTGAACTTGTCTCATGTATTGAAAAATATATGGAAACCAATTTGGCTCTCAATTGGGAAAAATGTCATTTTATGGTGCAAGAAGGGTTATTTTGAGGCATAGAGTTTCAAAGATGGGCATAAAAGTTGATAGGGATAAGGTAGAAGTGATTAAAAAGTTGCCTCCACCTATTAATGTTAGAGGTCTGAGAAGTTTTCTTCGCCATGTAGGTGTTTATAGGAGGTTCATTAGAAACTTTCACATATAGCTAGACACTTTATGCTCTTTACTTCAAGATGATTGTGTTTTCAACTTTGATGATTCTTGTTTGCCTTGCATTTAATGAGTTGCAACATACCCTTGTAAATGCACCAATCATTGTGGCACTTAATTGGTCTCTTCCATTTAAGCTTATGTATGATGCAAGTAATTTTGCGATAGGTGCCGTTTTGTGTCAAAAAGTGGATAAAATGTTGCATGTCATTTACTATGCAAATAGGACCTTAAATGAGACACAAATTAATTATTCTACTACACAAAGGAATTTCTTGCTATATTTTTCCATTTGACAAGTTTAGATCTTATCTCATTGGTTCCAAGACAATTTTGAACACCAATCACTCTGCATTAAAGTACTTATTCTCTAAACAAGATGCCAGACCACACTTATTGAGATGGAGACTTCATTTACAGGAGTTTGATTGGGAAGTTATGGACAAAAAAAGTGTTGAAAATGTGGTAGCGGACCATTTTTCGCGGATTTAAGCATTTAGGCTTATGTAAATCAAAAAAGAAGAGCCATTGTTGAGAAATTATCAATTGAGAAATTCTTTGAACACATCTAGATGTGTCATAACACTGTCTCATTATACACATTTAGTTGCAAGAGTGGTGCCAAGCATGCTTAACATCAATGAGAAGAGGAAGTTTTTTATAGAAATTAAGTTCTATTTTTGGGAAGGACCTTATCCTTTCTAGACGTGCAATGATCAAAACTTGAGGAGGTGACTTCTAGATGGAGAAGTGAATGACATTTGAAACATTGTTATTCATCTCCTGTAGAAGGTCACCATAGGTCACAATGAACGGCTTTTAAAGTTCTTCAATGTGGTTTGTGTTGATCAGGTCTTTTCAAGGATTCTAGGAAATTTGTGCTTGAATGTAATGAATATCAAAGGGTAGGCAATGTCTCAAGGTGCTTCAATGTATTCTTGATTTGAATGAGTTGGATGAATTTCAGAGAGAAGCATATGAGAATTTTTTGATCTACAAGGAAAAGGCATCAAGGCATGGCATGATAAGTTCATTTCGAGAAAGGAGTTCAACACCGGCGACTTGGTACTGCTCTAAAACTCAAGGCTAAAACTATTTTTGTGGAAACTCAAATCGAGATGGAATGGACCGTTTGAAGCAGTTCAAGTTTTTCCTCATGGTGTGGTAGAGATTATAGGGAAAGAAAGCAAGTCTAAAGTCAATGGTCATTGACTCAAACTTTACTTGGGAAGAGTTATTGATGAAGGGTAGGAAACCATTCAAATTGTTCAAAAATGATCATCATTGCCATAATCAAGCTAGTGACTATAAAAAATTGATTCTTGAGAGGAAACTGAAGCTTTACATTCCTTGTTTTGCTTATTTTTAGTGTTATTTTGTGTTTAGTTTTACTTCAGTGTGATATGGTTTGTTCGGGTTAGATTTGGTCTTGAAAAGTTTTCTTTTAATTTCAACAATTTGTGCTAAGAAATGATTGGAACAAGTCTTCTAAATGTTGGCCCCAAAGCAACCCTTTGGTTCTGTAAGAGGGAAGGTGAATTAGATTTCTTAAAAAATTACTTTGTAAAATATGCACTTGTACAATCTTTTGCACTAACTAGTAGTTTGATAGAGATAAAATCACTTAAGCTTTTGAAGTATAGAAAGGGTAAAGAAAGAGATTAGACAAACAACACTTCCAAGCTACCAAGCGAAGTGTTAATCCACTAGAATGCTTCTCAAATTTGGTGAGCCAATTATCTCAAGTGTACACAAAGTAGGACAATCCTTGCTCACACTAATTCTCTTTAGATGAGCCAAGGATTTTACTCTCAACCTCACTTTTGTACAAGATTATCACTCCACTCAATATTTTTGAATAGCACTTCTAAAGTACACACTAATACAATATTGCTCAATAGCTAATTTGCACTCAAATTGCTTTTCTTCTTGCTTGTATTCAATGTGCAAGATGTTTTTACATTTTGATCAGAGTTGGTATTTATAGGTGCAATAAATTAGGTTGTAACCACCTCCCAACATCTCTTAATAATAAATGCTCAAAAAACTAGTTGTTATAGGTCCGATGTTATTGTTGTAGTCCGACCCATCGTCCGATCTCAAATATAAGCGAGTAGTGGATGCTGTTCGGACGACCGAGCTTGCGTCCATTCTATCGTCCGAACCAGGTTTGTTTGAAAGGTTCACACATCGGATCGTTTATTGTGTCCAAAAAATTTAATGCCTTTCAGGGAATTATTTCTTTCGGACAGTCAACTTCATCCGATATAAGCTTCATTCGGACGGTTGGATGCGTCTATTGCAAGTGCTTAAAATTCTTGATTCAGCCTTACTTTTTCGGACGGAGAAATATGTCCGAGGAACATTCCTACGGAAGCGCTTGTGCATCCGTTGTAGATGCTCAAAAACCTTGCTCTCTGTCTGATCGTTCGGACAGTGAATTGCGTCCGTGGTAATCTTGATCGGACGAGCTTGTACGTTCGAGAAATGTAGTGCTCTTCAGACGGTGTACTACGTCCAAAAGCTCTGTTTCCAGCAAATATAACAGTAGACCTGCAGAGCTTAGGTTAAGAGGTAAAATGCACTTGTCATCATCAAAATAAGATTTCTAGATCATCACTAAACTTGTGTTTTTAATGTGTGTAGGTGGTGGATGGACTTGAACAGAAATGGTGAAGAAGAAGGAAAAAAAATTTCTAAGCGTTGTTGCTGGAACAGGGTTGGTGTCACAACATCAAATGCATTCTTTTGGAGGGTAAGAGACATTTGGTCAATGTCATGCCATCAAACAAAAACTTTAGCAAAGACTATTTTTTAGGTCAGTATCGACGTCGCAACATCAAACACGTGAGATGCATATTTTTCATATTATGTTATAAAATCAAAATCTCATGTTGCGACATTGAAGTGCTTTCTAAAATATCATTTTAATTCGATGTTGTGACATTGAATTTTGATGCCGCGATATCAAAAATGGCAAAAAAAAGTTTTAAACGATCCCTTCTTCTTCATTTTTTCCCCAGCTCCAAACACTAGCCGTACAACTTGGAGCTTCTTCCTCCTCATCTTTAATTATTCAATTTCTCCACTAATTTCTCCTTAAACACCACATAATCAACCCCCCACAATTCATCTTCATCATCAATCATCCACAACTTGGGGATTTTCCAAATAAAATTTCAACCTTCAGGGAAGTGTTCTCAACCAACCAAAAGAGTTTTGCTTCAAATTAAATGGGAAATATCCTCCAATTCTCGTACCCGTAGGATCATCAATTTGGAATAATTTGGTTGGAATGGGTAATTTATAAGTGTTGAATGTTTGGAATTGTCAAGAATTGTTGGTGAATTTTGGGTATTCGATTAGTGCAAATTTTTGTGGATATTTTTTACTGTGAATTACTTGGACATAATGTTGTGGTGGATTGTTGTTAATTTCGTTCTGGAAATTTTCTTATTTTGTGAAATTTGGTGGATTGTTATTATAATCAACTGTGCTTTTGGCAGGATACGGACCACGAACTGCATTCCAGCTTCTTTAATTACAAATATCTCTTCGGAATATAGCAGGATACGAACCCAATATTTGTTTGTTTCAGTAGATTAGCCCAGCGAGGGCTTACCAATATGAAATTCTCATTAACAATGAATTCTATTTCTTGAAATTTTTGTTCAATTTTTACAATAGAACAATTCAATTTCATTATCCTATGACTGTCTCTTATGAATGTTCATGCTTGATAATCTTTTATCTATTGCGGCTGGGGTAGAGGGTAGTCTCCACTACGATCTAGATGGTAAAGAGTGGAGGGATTGGTTTTTTTTATTTTCACTTCCACATATATATATATATATATATATATGTTTTTGTGTGAGATAATAGAAGAGAGAATGAATTAAGGGCCTACTGGAGGAAGAATTCAAAAATTGAGAGTTAGAAGATAAGTATGCCTCTTGAGTATCTCCTGCAAAACTGAGAGGAAAGATTTGGTTAGATAAATAAAAATCCTTAGAGTTCGTAGCAATTTCAATTTCCGTGAAAATTTCTTTCATTTTTTCTAAAGAAAAGTTACAAAGGAAATGAGCCCAACGGCTTCATGGACACGGCATACAACGCCCATTCGAACAACAAGAAGCATTAATGTCGAAATCATGCAGAGCTTACCATTAATGTTGACATTCAATGATTGATAAAATGGTTTCAAAATCTAATTATTCCTCGTTCAAAATCTTAACAACTCCTAAATAGTAATGGTATATCTGTCTTTTTTCCCCTAACTTTTATCTGACAACTGTTGAAATATTCCTTCTCAAAGCTCTCTTTGTGCCATGCCAAAAATCGATTTCATCCCTTTCTCTCCTTTGCCAAATCAGAGAGTTACCTAATATTTTTTTTAAACCTCCTTGAATGTAGTAGGGTATGACACTATAAACTGCACTCTAGCTTCTTTAAGAGCCAAGAATTCTATATGGAGTGGATTTATGATCGACTCAAACCTTCTAGTTATGCTTGCAATGAAAGCCAACCTTATACCATCGCCTCTTTCCCCTTTCCTCTATTGTCATCATACGCACCAAAAACCTCTCCCCTCCTTCATTCCTCTTCTACAACTATCAAAACAAATCTATGAAATACTCCATCATACCTAGATAATTTACTTCTCCTCTTGTGATTTGTGTGGTTTATCCAATTAGATTTTCCAATGATTCACATATAAGTCACTAACTAGTTGATTCAATATTTTAGAAATAAAATAACCCAAAAAGAAAATCATTTGGAGAAAATCCCATAGATACCATTACTTGTACTTGATATTCACACCCATCAACCAAACATCAAATTCCTTCACTTTTATCTTCCTCTATCAGCCCTAAATCTGCAAAGAACATGATGGTTTCTTTTTTTCACCAATTTATATCATCTGATTAATCAATCTATTTTTGTCCAAAAGAGAGAGAGAGAGAGGAACTCACTATTTTCATTTTTTGGCTTTCTAAGCTATTCTAGACTTTCGAGAGCTAAGCCAAGCCAAGCCAATTGTTTGTGATAACTAAAATAAATCTAGAAGTATTGGGTGGACAAGTAAAACACTTCATGTGAGTTTCTAAAGTTAATTGCCACATGGCGGGATTGCGATGATGGTATAGGGAAGGATTCTACTTACTGCTCTTTTATTTTGGTAGTTAGCCCAGCAAGGACTTACCATTTTGAAATTTTCACTAACAATTAATTCAATTTCTTGAAATTTTTTGATTAATTTAAATACTTGATCAATTTAATTTCATTATCCTTTGACTTCTATTTGTGTTTTTGTGTGAGATAATAGAAGAGAGCATGAATTATGGGCCTACAGAAAAAGGAATTGAAAAATTGAGAGTAAGATGATATGTATGCCTCTTGAGTTCTGCAGTACAAGAAGAGATTTTTTTTGCATAAAAATCCGTTGGTTTGTAGGAATTTCCATTTCTTTGGAAATCTCTTGCATTTGTTTCCGAAAAAAGTTATGGATGAAATAAGCCCAACGCCTCCTTGGACACAAGCAATTAATGACTATCTCAACTACAAGATACATTAATGTCAAGCTCACAATTAATGCCAATCTTGGAATTCAATGGTTGATTAATGATTTTAAAATCTGATTATTCCTCTTTCAATTTCTCATTAACTCCTAAAGGGTAAAGGCATAGCTGTCTATTTTCACCCCATCCCCCTGGCTATTATCTAAATCCTCATGGAATATTCCTTCCCAAAACTCCTTGTGCACCAATGCCAAAAATATTATCATACATTTCTCCCCTTTGCCAAATCAAAGAATTTCCAAATTGTTTTAAATCTCTTGAAATGTATTAAGATATAGGACCTTAAGTGGAACACCAACTTCTTTGAGAGCCAAGAACTCTACATGGAGCATATCCGTGGTTGACCCAAATCTTCAAGTGATGCCAACAAAAAAAAATACCAACTTTATCCCCTACCACTTTCCCCCTTCCTCCATTATCATCTTTGACAAGAACTTCTACTCCTTCTCCTTTCCTCTTATACAACTATCAAAATAGATCTATGAAATACTCCACTACACATGTATAATTTACTTCTCCTCTTGTGATTTGTGTGGTTTGGCCAATTAGATTTCCCAACGGTTCCCATAGAAGTCACTAATTAGTTCATTCAAGGTTTTAGAAAGAAAAATCATAAAATGAAAATCTTTTGTAGAAGATTCCATTAATCCCATTTCTTATGCTCGACATTCATACCCAACAAAAAAAAATTCAAATTCTTTCTCTTTTTTCCTCCCTCTATCAACCCAAACTATTTAAAGAACAAGACAATTTCTATTTTTTTTTATGCATTTAGATCATTTCGTTAATCAATTTGTTTTCACCAAAAAAACAAAGAGAGAGAGAGAGAGAGAGAGAGAGAGAGAAGAGACAGACTTCACTTTTGGGTTTCCAAACTATTCTACTTTTTTGCTTCTAATTTTTTCCTTACAAAAGCCAATCCAAGCCCTTTTTTTTTTTTTTTTTTTTGTGATAACTGAAAGGGAACTAGAAGTATTAGGTCTTCATGACATTTTCCAAAGTGAAGTTCCACGGGGTGGGATTGGGATGATGGTACATGGTGAAAGGGACCGCTTACTGTTGCATTGTTTTGGTAGATTAGCCCGGCAAGGACTTACCAATTTGAATTCTCATTGATAATGAATTCGATTTCTTGCAATTTTTTGCATAAGTTTAATACTTGATCAATTTAATTTCTTTATCCTTTAACATCTTTCTGAATGTCCATTCTTGATAATCTTTTACATATTGTGGCTACTGCAGAGGGTTATGACCATTGCGATATAGATGGTAGAGGATGGAGGGCTTGGTTTCTCTTAAAATTTTTTCACACATGCCTTTCTTTGCTTCTTACTTCCAGATATTTGTGCTTTTGTGTGAGATAATAGAAGAAAGAATGAATTAAGGGCCACTAAAGGAGGAATTGGAAAATTGAGAGTTAGTCTCATGTACACCTTTTGAGTTTCTTCTATAGAATTAAGAATAGATTTTGTTGAATAAACAAAAACTTGCAGAGTTCGTAGGAATTTTCATTTCTTTGGATATCTCTCACATTTGTTTCCAAAGAAAAGTTATGGAGGAAATGAGTCCAACAACTCCTTGGCCACTTGCATTCAATGCATGTCCCAATTACAACATACATTAATGACGAGCTCATGTAGAGCTCACCATTAATGTTGGCATTCAATGGTTTATTAATGGTTTTAAAAATCTAATTATTCCTCTTTCAATATCTCAACAACTCCTAAAGAGTAAAGGCATATTTGTCTATTTTCTTCCCTTCCTAGCTATTATCTGAATCCTCTAGGAATCTTCATTCCTAAAGCTCCTTTTATGCCATACCAAAATTCAGTGTCATACCTTTCCTCCCTTTGCCAAATTAAAGAGTTACCAATTCTTTTTCAATTTCTCAAAATGTATTAAGGTGTGGGATTGTAAGCTGCACTCCAACTTCTTTGAGATGCAAGAACTCTGTATGGAGTGGATCTATGATCGACTCAAATCTTTTGGAGATGCAAGCAAGAAAAACACCAACCATATCCCTTGCCTCTTCCCTCCTTCCTCCATTAACATCATCGTCCCAAACCTCTCTTTTCCTCATTTCCTCTTTTATAACTATCAAAACAGATATATAAAATACTCCACCACACTTGGATAATATACTTCTCCTTTTGGTGATTTGGGTGGTTTGGCCAATTAGATTTTCCAACGATTCCCATATAAGTCACTAATTAGTTCACTCAACATTTTAGAAAAAAAAAAAACATTAAAAGAAAATCTTTTGGAGAAGATTCCATTAATCTCATTACCTAAACTAGGCATTCAACCCATCAACAAAATTTAAAATTTCTTCTCTTTTTTTCTCCATCTATCAACCCAAAATCTTTAAAGAACAAGACGGTTTCTTATTTTTTTTCTTGAATTTGTATCATCTAATTAATCAATTTGTTTTCACCAAAAAATAAAAGAGAGAAAAACATTCTCTGGTTTCACTTTTGGATTTGTAACCTATTCTACTTTTTTGCTTCAATTTCTTTTTTTTTTTTGCCACGAGACCTAAACCGAGCCTTTTTCTTTGGTGATAACTTGAAGGGATCTAAAAGTATTGGGTATTCGTGTTAGTTTCTAAAGTTAAGTGCCACATAGCGGAATTGGGATGACGTTACTGAGAAGGGTATTGCTTGCAGTTATTTTTTTGGGTAGGTTAGCCCGTCAAGGACTTACTAATTTGAAATTTTTATTAACAATGAATTCTATTTCTTGCAATTTTTTTGTTCAATTTTAACACTCGATAAATTTAATTTCATTATCTTTGCACCTTTTTCTGAATGTTTATTCTTAATAATCTTTTATATATTCTGGCTGCCATAGACGGCAGTGACCACTGGGATGTAGATAGTGAGGGTAGAGGCTCGATTCTTTTAAAATTTCTATACAAATATATTTCTTTGCTTTTTACTTCTACATATGTTTGTTTTTGCAAGAGATAACTGAGAAGAGAATGAATTAAGGACCTACCGGAGGAAGAATTGAGAAATTGAGAATTAGAGGACAAGTACGCCTCTTGAGTTTATACAGATCATAACTGAGAGAAGAGATTTGGTTGAATAAATAAAAATCTGTAGGGTACGTAGTGTTGGTCTCAAAGAAACCTAAGAGGGGGGTGAATTAGGTTTCTAAAAATACTTTTAGAAATATTAATCTCATTGAGATTTTTCAACTAATAATTAATATAATAGAATCAATGAAATTGTGAAGTAAGAAAGAGAGGAAATTAAACAACCAATACTTCCAAGCTAACAAGCTTGAAGTATCAATTCACTAAAATGCTTCACACACTTGGTGAGCCAATAATCTTTACAAAGTAGGGAAATTCTTGCTCACACTAAAACTCAAGAATTTTACTCACAACCTCACTTTCGTACAAGATTATCACTCCACTCAAAATTTAATTGCACTCTAAACTGCACACTAATACAATATAGCACTATAGCCAATTTGTACTAAAATTGCTCTTTTCTAAGGCTTGTATTCAATGTATTAGATGATCTTTACAGAATATTAGAGCAGTTATTTATAGGAGCAATAAATGGTGGTTACAACTACTTCCTAACGGCTAGATAATAAATGCACAAAAAGTAACCGTTGAGGTTTCAGACGACCGAGAAAAGTACGATGCGTCCGACACAGCGTCCGATCTCCATGCAATTGGTGAAGAACTTCGTTCGGACGGCCGTGCATGTGTCCGTTCCATCATCCGAACGGAGCTTCAGATGGTCATGTTCGTCAGAAAGAGACTTTGTTCGGACAGTTGTGTGCGTCCGTAGAGAAGCAGTAAGATCCTTGCTTTCTGCCTGTTGGTTCGGACGGTGGAATGCGTCCGAGAAGCTTGACATAGTTCGGACGGTGTACTGCGTCCGAACACCCTGTCTCCAGCAGAACAAGTAACAGACCTGCAAAGCTTGTTTACATAGTTAAGTGCTTATGTCATCATCAAAATAAGGTTTGGAAAACATCATGTAGGAATTTCAATTTCTATACAAATCTCCCGCTTTCGTTTCTGATGAAAAGTTATTGAGGAAATGAGCCCAGTGGCTCCTTGAACATGGGCATTCAACACCTATCCTAACTATAAGATTCAACAATACTAAACTCATCTGGACCTCACCATTAATATTGGCATTCAATGGTTTTTCCTCCCAAAAATCAATTTCATCCCTTTCTCCCCTTTGCCAAATCATAAAGTTACCTAATTTTTTAGATCTCTTGGAATGCTGGTGTGGGACCAAAAGATACTCTCTAACTTCTTTGAGAGCGAAGAACTCAGAATGGAGTGGACTTGTGATTGATCCAAATCTTCCAGTGATGTCGCAACAAAAGTGCCAGCCTTATCCCTCGCCTCTTTTACCCTTTCTCCATTAACATCATCTATAAAAACCTCTTCTCCTCCTCCTTCTTTCCTCTTCTACAACTATCAAAATAGATCTATGCTCCACCACACATGGATAATTTCTTCTCCTCTTGTGATTTGTGTGGTTTGGCAAATTAAATTTTCAACGGTTCCCATATAAGTCACTAATTAGTTCATTCTAAGATTTTAGAAAAAAAAAACATAAAATGAAAGTCTTTTAGAGAAGATCCCATAGATCTTATTACCTGTACTTGGCATTCACGCCCATTAACACAAACTTCAAATTTCTTCTCTTTCTTCCCCTTTTATCGACCCAAAATCTTTAAAGCAGAAGGTGGTTTGCTTTTTTTCATGAATTTATATCATCTAGTTAATAAATCTATTTTCCCCCAAAAAAAAGGGAGAAAAGCTTTATGTGTGCCATGCCAAAAATTAGTTTCATCAAGCCATTTCTCCCCTTTACCAAATCAGATAATTACCTGTTATTTTTCAAATCTCTTAGAACATAGTAGGGAAAAGACCATAAGTTGTACTCTTGCTTCTTTGAGAGCCAAGAACTCAGCATGGAATGGATATATGATCGATTCAAATCTTCTGGTGATGCCAAAAACAAAAAGGCCAGCCTTGTCTCTCATCTCTTCCCCTTTTCCTCCAGTGTCACTATCGCCAAAAAATCTTTCCCCTCTTTCTTTCTAATTCTCTTCTACAACTATCAAAAAATATCTATAAAATACTCCACTACACATGGACTATTTACTTCTCGCAATGTGATTTGTGAGGTTTAGCCAATTAGATTTTCCAACAGTTCCCACATATGTTAAAATTAGGTCATTTAAGATTTTAGAAAAAAAAAACTAAAAAGAAGATAATTTAGATTAGATAAGAGATCCCATTACATGTACTTAACATCCATACCCATAAACAAAAACTTCAAACTCGTTCTCTTTTTTTCTCCCTTATCAATCCTAAATCTCAAAGAACATGATGATTTTCTTTTTATCATCAATGTATATCATCTAGTTATCAACTCTATTTTCACAAAAGAGAGAGAGAGAGAGAGAGAGATAGAGAGAGAGAAACTCTCTGGTTTCACTTTTAAGTTTCTAAACTACTATACTTTTTTGCTTCTATTTTTATCCACTACAAGAGCCAATCCAAGCCAAGCCATGCCACTTAATTTTTTGGCCATAACTGAAACGGAACTAGAAATAACGGGTTTTATGTGATTTTCTAAAGTTAAGGGCCACGTGGCGGGATTGGGATCATGGTTGCAGGAAGGATACCGCTTACTGTTGTTTTGTTTTGATAGGTTAACCCTCAAGGACTTGCCAATTTGAAATTCTCATTAATAATGAATGAAATTTCTTGCAATTTTTTGTTCAATTTTAACACTTGATCAATTTAATCTCATTATCCTTGGATGTCTTTCTTAACATATTCATTCTTGATAATCTTTTATATATTATGGCTGCCGTAAACAATAGTAACCACTGGGACGTAGATGGTACAAGGTGAAGTGCTTTGTTTCTTTTAAAATTTCTTCATAGGTGCCTTTCTTTGCTTTTTTTTACTTCCAAATATATGTGTTTTTGTGTTAGATAATAGAAGAGAGAATGAATTAATGGTCTAGTGGAGAAAGAATTGAGAAATTGAGAGTTAGAGAACAAGCATGCCACTGGAGTTTCTTCTGCAGAACTGAGAGAAGAGATTTGAAACTTGAATAAATAAAATCTATAGGGTTCTTAGGAATTTCCACATCTATGAAAATCTCTCACTTTATTTACAAAGAAAAATTATGGAGGAAAAGAGCCCAACGGCTCCTGGGCACGAGATTCAATGCCACTACCAAATACAATATTCATTAATGCCGAACTCATGCAGTGTTCACCATGAATATTGGCATTCAGTGGTTGATTAATGGTTCCAAAGACTAATTATTCCTCTTTTAAAATCTCAAGAATTCCTAAAGAGTAATCACATATCTGTCTATTTTTTCCCTAACTTTTATCTGACTGCTCTTGGAATCTTCTTTCCCAAAGCTTTCTGTGCACCATGCCAAAAATCAGTTTCAACCATTTTTCCCCTTTAGCAAATCTGAGATTTACTAGATATTTTTTTAAATCTCTTGGAATGCAGTGGGGTGTGAGACCATGAGCTGCACTCTAGCTACTTTAAGAGCCAAAACTTAGCATGGAGTGGGTTTATATCTGATTGATCAAATGCTTCTAGTGATGCCAGAAACAAAAACATCAACTTTATCCCTCGCCTTTTTTCCCTTTCCTCCATTGTCATTACCGCCAAAAACATCTCCTTTTCCTCCTTTCCTCTTCTACAACTATCAAAACAAATCTATAAAATACTCCAATACACATGGATAATTTACTTCTTCCCTTGTGATTTGTGTAGTTTAGCCAAGTAGATTTTCCATCAATTCCCATATAAGACACTAATTAGTTCATTCAAGCTTTTAGGGGAAAAAACTAAAAAGAAAATCATTTGGAGAAGATACCATAGATTCCATTGCCTGTACTTGACATCCACACCCATCACCCAAAACTTCAAATTTGTTCTCGTTTTTTCCTTCTTCTGTAACCCCAAAATATTTAAAGAACATGATGGTTTCCTTTATTTTCATCAATTTATATTATCAGCCCTTTTAGCTAACCACTAGAACTTTGGCAAGGGAGCACCACTCTCAGATTTTATTAATCTTAAAAAATAAATACACGGATATGGGGACCAAACCGAAACCTCCAACAATACGAAACTCATGAGTCTCAAACTCTTACAACCATTCCTATCTAAATGAGCTAGAGCTTTAACTTTTGAAGGTAAATTATACAATTATAAACTCTATTACAATGAGGAGAAGCAGCTAAATTGGCCAAATAATTTGCTACTCTGTTACCCTCCCTATGAACATTCGAGAATGTAAGGATTATAGTTTGCAGGAAATTAAAACAAGGCTGGATAATGCCATCAATTCTACAACAAGCAGTTGCTTTCTGAGTAAACATGCTGATTAATAGCTGAGAATCAAGCTCAGTGATAATGTTTTGTAGGCCCATATCCCTACATATTTAAAAACCTTGCCATAAAGCCATAGCTTCTGCCAGAAGATTATTGCTAGCATCAGAAAAATATGAAGAAAATGCATCTTAAATAACACCTTCTGAGTTTCAAATTACTCCACGTCCAGAAACCATTCCTGAGTTTCCCATGCATGCACCATTTTTGTTTACAGCTTGAAAAAATTAACGAGTGGGCACTTCCATGCAACCATAATCACGTTTGTACTACTATTAGTTTGATAATGAATCCAATCAAAAGAAAAACTAGTCCTTTTTGAATCATTCTTTACTTTTAGAGAAAAAGCCAAGGAGATGTTGTGGAGAAGACTCTTCATTAAGGAGCAAAAGATCTAAAAGCTTCTATAATATTATCAAAGAATAATAGATTTCTTGCCTTCCATATTTCCCAGTAGATTATTCTAGGTAATATTTTAGATAGCACTCCTTTAAATGATCCAACTATATGAAACATCCACCAACCATTCAAATACTGGAATAGATTCTTTAAGAAATAATTAATTTCCAGTAACAACCCAAAGTAATGATAAACCTTCCCAACAAGCTGGCAATTGAGAAAAAAGATGTTCCATAGTTTTAACACGATTGCAGGATTGACACTTAGAAGGAATCTGGAAACCCATGCCCATAAGAGTATTATCCAAAGGCAACAAAACATTCTAAGCAATCTCCATATAAAAATGGAGATTTTCAAAGGTATCCTTGTTCCCATATCATTTTTCTAGAGGACAAAGAAGAACCCCTAGGAAGAATGGAAGAAATTGCTGAGCTAACAGGAAAAAATCTAGAAGAATTATCTCTCTAAACCATAACTTCAGGTTCTTCAGAAAAATGCAATACTTTCAAAGCTAAACACTGATTGTCAAAAGATGGACAATATTGACTAATCAGTTGTACATCCCAAGACCCATCCTTCTAAACTTGATTTAAGTTTAAATCATAAAATGGTAGTTCAATAGTAGGAGATAAACCTGAATGATCCCAATAGTCAAACCAAAATGAAGTATTTCTTACCCTAACTTTCACAAATATGTTTTGTTCAACTTGATCTTACATAGCTATCATTCTCTTCCAAACTGAGGAGGCATTAGCATAAAACTCACACGGCTTGGATGCAAAACATTTCTCAAATTTTTGAGGCTATGAACTTTTTCCACAAAGATACTTCTTGCTCTACAGTTCCACCACAATTTCATACACATCCCTTTCACCAACATATCTAACTTCTAGAAACCTAACCCATTTTGATGATAAGGTTGAGCCATTCTTTCCCAAGACCTCTAGTTCAGCTCCTGTCAGAATTAGGATCTCCCCAGAAGAAACCTGAGAATTTCCTTTCAATCTCCTCGAGCACAGATTTCGGAAAAGCTAAAACTAAAAACAAATATATAGTGTAGAGCTTAAAACATGCTTGATCAGCAGCAGTCTTTCCCAGCAGATAGCATCATACCTTTCCAACTTGCCAGCTTCAAGGTTATCTTGCCAATCATCAGTTAAAATAATGATTAGACCTTCTTCCTATTTTTAATAGAACACCCTAGATGTATGAAAGGAAGGTCTTTTTTACAAATTTAGAAACTATACAGATAATCCTCCATATTACAGACTTGTGCTTCCTAGACACATAAAAATAGCTCTTTCTCCGATTAACAAATTGGCCTAAATAGTTCTCTCATATTTTTAAATGAGCAAAGATTATTAATGCATTGTTTTTCTCCATTCAAGATTACCAGAATATCATCTACATAGGTCAAATATGTAACATGAAAGCAATTTCTGAGGGCATAACAGAAACCAATTTTTCCATTAGCAAAACATTTGTTTAACCCTCTACTAAATACTTCAGCTGCTAGAATAAAAAGGTAAGGAAAGATGGGATCTCCTTGTCTAACCCTTCCAATTGAGTAGAAAAAACCAATAGGCACCCCATTAAAAAGTATAAAAAACTAGTTATTTTCCAGACAGCTTGATAGTAGTGCAATGTACCTATCTTAGACGCCAAACCTGCTTAACACCTTATACAAAACACTCCAAGAGGTTCTGTCAAAAGCTTTAGCCATGTCCAATTTAAGGATCATATTTCCAACTCTCACTTTCCTGTCAATCTGCCCATCAGTTCTAGTGCCAACAAAATATTATCTAAGTTATTTCTTCCATAAATAAATCCACTTTGTTCCATTGAAATAATTAGTTTTGGAAGCAAACCCCTCAATCTCTGAGCCATTATCTTAGAAAAAATTTTATTTGCCATAGTGCAAAGGCTGATTGGTCTAAAATCACCAAAAGAACTAGGGTTTTCAACCTTTGGTATAAGCTAAACCAAGGTACTTGTGATGGCTTTTAAAAAGGAATGACCTCCAAATAACTCCACAATAGCATCCAGCAAGTATTTTGATATTATGTCCCAACAAGACTTATAGAAAAACCATTGAAACCATCTACTCCAACTGAACTTTCTGAGTCCAAAGAGAACACCATTTTTTCCAATTCCTCCATACTGGGCAAGGCTAATAAGACCTCATTATTAGCTTCTGTTAACTTTGTAGGGATAACCTCTACCAATCCAGGATCAAATTCAACATCTTCAGTAGTAAGCAAACCCTGAAAAAATTTAACTGTCACAATTCCCAACAATGAACTATCGTCAATCTAGTTACTAGCAGCAGTCTTTAATTTCCAAATGATTTCTTTTAACCGTACATCTATCTAAGCATGAAAGAACTTTGTGCCATCCCCCTCCTTGAGCCACTTAACATTATTCTTTTGTCTCTAAAATTGCTCCTCCTCAGCTAATGCTTTCAATAACAAAGCTTTCTTTTCAGATAGAAGTATGTTATTATGACCAGATAGATCCTCTGAAAAAGTTCTTCTAGCTAATTGACTTCCTCTTCTACATCTGTGATCATTTGGAAAATATTTCCAAAAGTAGACCTGTCTGGGCTTTCAAATCAAATTTAAGTCTCTTGATCTTAGCAGCTAATCTCTGCAAGGCTGTTCCATGACAAAATTGGTTATAGCTTTTCTTCACTATTTGGATGAAAGTATATGCCTCACCCAAATATTTAAGAATCTAAACATCATGGGTCCTGGGTGTTGGGCCCGAGTTAAACTCAATTAAAAGAAGCATGATCAGAGCAAGTTTTATTCAAATGCATAACAGAAATCTATTGAAAATCATTGATTGACTGCTGATTGCAGACAATCCTATCCATACCTCTTCCATACCAATTTTCCATGCCTATTTCCTTTCTAAGTGAATTCAAGACCTGAATAAGGCACATCAGAAGTGCACAATAATTGAGAGTATCCTTGAATTATGAAATACCTTCCTTGTCAGGTTGAGAAGAACCATAGTATTCAGATACTTCCTTAATGACATTTAAGTTCCCTCCAACAAACCGTGAGTCTGAGCAATTGGATGACCATGTCTTTAATGAATCCCGCAATTCTCTCCTTTCATTCAATGTTCATTTACCATACACAACTAAGCCAAAAATATATTAGAGAAACCATTGAAATCAACAGAAAATGAATGACTTGGTCCTGAATTGCAAGAATCTTTACATTCATGAATGAATTCAAAAAAGCCATATAGAATGACTAAATGTGAAATAAGATATTGAAATCGTAAAAGTTTTTACCTAAGTAATTTTAGAAGCATCAAGTATGGGTTCCATGAGAGATTTTTTGAATACTATCTACTTTAATTGATACTTCTTTGATTTCAAGGCTTATTCCCAATTCCTCTAATGAAGGCTTATTCCCAATTCCTTTTATGTTCCAAATCAAAGAATTCATTGAGAAACTTTATTAAGAGAGGACAATTTGAAAGACTTTGAGATACTCCTTGTGGTTATGGAAGAACCTCCAACATACTTTTTTCTTGGCCTTTTCCTTACCACTAAAGTAAATTTGCCTGTTATGGTTTTTTTAGCTAGGTATTCAGGAAAATCCTTCCAAGCTGTGATTTGGCTCTCCTTGGTAGACTCTAAATGCTTTTTAGCAGCTACCAGTCCTGAAAAATAGTTTGTCTCCTTCTTTTGATTGATAATCATGATCTTGAATCATCTCAGCTTGGTCGTCTATGAGATTATCTTGCAGGACATTTGCATTTGGCAACTCCAACAAGCTAGATTACTTTTCGTGATCATGTGGGACTTGACCTTCCTCTTGAACATCTTTCTTATCCTGATCCCCTTGTTGTTGACCTTCCTCTATGAACAACTTCTTCAATCCCTTCCATATCATCCTCATTCTACTCCTGGAGGTTGGACAATCCTTTTCCAAAGATTGAGGAGATATTTCCAAGATTTGAGGGAGAACTTCCACCGTTTGAATTTCCAATTAGGATGGTGCTTCATGTTCCTCATTTTGTGGATGTTGTTGGATAACATGATTCTTTCTCGATCTTGAAGATTCAGTATATCCTCCACCTTATCTTTCTTATTTTGAATAATCAAAAGTTGTGTTTTCCGAATTTGAAGCCACTTTGACTACCCATTTTTTCTTTCTAGTGTTGTACTATTGATTTCCATTTTAGGGTTTCCAGATTTCCAGGCCTTTGCTGTTGCTATTTCTGCTACTGTTGCTTCAGCTTCTGGACAAGCTTTGCTCCACCACCACCACCTTTAACTAAGCGAATTGGACACTCCTTGAGTAAATGGGTACACTAATATGGAATTTCATCATAAGAAATATTCTGCCATCTTCCTTGTCCATAACCTCAACCAAACCCTATGTGGCAATATAGATAACAAATCAACTTCAACACAAACCTTTGCCACACTGGGACAATTAAATTTAGGAGTAGGAACATCAATCTTCAATAGCCTCCCTACTGCTTGTGTAGTGGAAAAAATTATATCCTTCTTGAATAGACATGCAGGTAAATTTTATAAGGATATCTAGATTGGAACTACTAAAGGATCTACATCTGATTCAAACCATGGTGTCCATTTAAACACACGCATACGGAAACCATTTACAAAACAAGAACTCTTAAGCCAATATCTTAAGAAATATTCTTCAACTGTAAAATGAATAAGAATGTTTTTGGAATCCAACAAGCCTAAAAAGAATTATCCCTTGAATCCTATTTTGTGGAAGCTTTGAATGGCTTAGATAACTCTTTAGTCTCTTTATCAGTGAAAAAAATCGTAGGCTCTCCTTTGAATTGCTCCAAGAGTTTCAGCTTCAATTCTTGCTCAACATTTGATTGCAACACGGTAGACCTGTCCTACTTCAATAGATGGTTGTACATGCACGACAGCTACAAAAGTTCAAGGTTGATGCCCTTCAGCCTTTGCATTGCCATGCAATGTCGGGTATAGCTTTCTAGATAGAGAAAATTTCAAGAGATAAGGGACAGAAAAAATGTATTATACTAGATAATGATAATGCTATATCATCAGGTTAATAAAGCTATTTTTACACAAAGAGAGAGAGAGAAAGATAGACAAAGATAAACTCTCTGGTTTCATATTGGGTTTCTAAGCTATTCTACTTTTTCCCTTCTAGTTTTTCCCCTACGAAAGCCAAGCCATTTCATTGTTTTTTGGTGATAATTGAAAAGGAACTAAAAGTATTGGGTCTTCATGCGAGTTTCTAAAGTTAAGTGATGCATGGGGTATTGGGATAACGGTACAGGGAAGGGCATTGCTTATACCAGTTTTGTTTTGATAGATCAGCCTAGCAAGAGACTTACCAATTTAAAATTCTCATTAACAACGAATTCAATTTCTGGTGAAATTTTTTATTTAATTTTAATGCTTGATCATTTTGATTTCATTATCCTTTGACTTCTTTCTGAATGTTCATTCTTGATAATCTTTTATATATTCTGGCTGCTAGAGAGGGTAGTTACCAATGCGATATAGATGGTAGATGGTAGACAGCTTGGCTTCCTTTTAAAAGTAGTTCACAGATTCCTTTCTTTGCTTATTACTTCCACATATATGTGTTTTTGTATGAGATAATAGAAGTGAGAATGAATTAAGGGCCTACTTTCCTTCCTAGCTTTTATATGACTTCTCTTGGAATCTTCCTTCTCGAAACTCCCTGTGTGCCATGCCAAAAATTAGTTTCACACCTTTTTCCCATTTTCTAAATCAGAGAATGGTTTTTTAAAATCTCTTGGAGTATAGTAGGGTGCAGGACTATGAGCGGCACTCCAACTTATTTGAGATCCAAAAGGCCAATATGGAATGGATCTATGATCGACTCAAATATTCTGGTGATGCAAACAACAAAAATACAAGCCGACCTTATCCCTTGCCTCTTTCCCCTTTGCTCCATTATCATCATCACCATAAACCTCTCTTCCTCATTCTCCTTTCCTCTTCTTCATCTATCAAAATAGATCTATAAAATACACTACCATACATGGATAATTTATTTCTTGTCTTATGATTTGTATGGATAGGCCAATTAAAGTTCCCACTGGTTCCCATATAATTCACTAATTAGTTCATTCAAGATTTTTGAAAGAAAAAAAAAATATATAAGTGTTATGAATACATTGGATGTGGATGTTCATTTGCAAACTCAACTCACAAACATTCTAATCTCTTTATGTGATCAATGATCCTAGTTACGTTAAATATCTAGCTATAAAATTATAATCACCTAACTCTACTATGAACTAGATAATGCCCCGCAAGTGTATGAAATCAAACAATAGATAGCAAAAGTAGGAGTTGAACATGCAAGGATTGGTTTAGGAAGTACTAGTTATTTGGTTCAAATGCTATTTGAAGAATCAAGGAACAACGGGAGAAAGAATTGAACAAAATAGAATTAAAGACATTAAATAATGAAAATTACATATTAGGGTTAAGACTAGTCAATTCTCGATTCTAATTAACTCATTCAATTAACTGGTCTATTTATAATTCATGGAGATTCTGTTCCCATATTTCAACCCAACCCCGAGCAATCGGTAATTGAATCCTATCAAATTAATTAACTAGGGTTCGAGAAACCATCTCTTGCCTACCTAACCAAATTGAGTCATTATCCTTATGGAATTCGAGTTTTTTTCCGAGAACACTCAGCAAATCAACTAATTAGTTACACCGACCTAGACTAGAATAATTATTCTAAATAACTTAACACTAGTCTATGATGAAGGTTCAAAAGCCATATTCCCTCGGCCAACCTAACCAACTCTAAAGTGATCAATCTCTAAAATTGTCTATTATGTTAATTTATTAGCCAATTCCTATGATTATTCCAATTAATGATCAAATTAATAATAACCAAATTGCCTTTCCATCATCTAACCTTAACTCATATTATTTAGAACATGATTAAAATAAATTACACAAAAAAAAAACATTGAATTAATTAGCATAATAAAGATGTAAGAAGGCTAAAGAAATCTTCCCCAATGAAGATTCGCAAGCTTTCAGTCCAAGGTTGTCAATCTTGAACATTCTCTTCAACTCTTCTTTAAAAATAAATAAAATCCTAATCTAATTTGTAGCCCCCAAGGGGGAGACTAAACAAGATTTTGAGGTTCTCAACACTCTTATTTATAGTTTCTAAATATATCAAAGTGTAAGGCTATGAATAAGTTTCGACACGCACTCTTACGAGCCTAAAACAGACACCTGGAACTCCAAAAATTGTCAAAATCACGTAACACCTCGTCCCTGCCAACCCAACCACAGTCTGTGGTTGATTTGCCTTCAATCACTTGCTAACTATGGGTATCATTCTGTTGATTCTCATAAGAGACTGACTGCAGCAAATTTAGCCTTGGTCACTCGTAGTTGGCGAGTAACTCTTCACAGCTTCACAGTTTTGCCCTTTGGCTTCTAAAATCCTCGTCAGACTCTAATTGATGCACTGTTTGTTCTTACACGACCATAGAATAATAACACACAATAATATCAATAATTTTACTCAAAATAACACCTAATGACTGACTAAAACTATAAACAAAACACACACAAGAACGGACGAAATACAACTTTGGTAGGAATTAGGTAAACAACCTAAACACATAAACATAAGCTAAATAACACTAAATAAATACTAAAAAACTACACTAAACATATATTAATACATATAAATAGATATGCACAAAAATGAACACATAAACTCTAAAAACGCTGAAACTAGTTCAAAAAACGTACGAAAAGAACAATGAATAACCCAAATTTCGTAGGGTTATCAATCCTTCAATGTATCTACTTATGAGATCAATGTATCATACCAATGTACCTATTCACGAGTATTTATAACTCAACTATAAAGTCTCTTCATCTACTTCGTATATACCTATGAAATAAAGGTGTTGTAATCCATGTTTGATATAGTTGAATGGAAGAAGAAAATAGCTCTACTCCTCTCATTATTCTTGTTTCTTGTAAGTTAATTTTATATTATTTTATAAGTCATTATCAGTATGAGACTCTGACCAATTGAAGTACAACTTTGAATCAATGCAAAGAAACTACATCGAACCTTAAATAAACACAATAAAGGTATATAGAACTTTAAATCAACCAAATGTAGGTTGTACATAGAAATTTAAATTATCACAACAAAAGAATGACTTAAAGATATTGAGTAATATCTATTACCACATTTTTGTTTTTATGCTTGCAATTGTGACATTATAATATCATTAGAATTTATATTGATTATTGTTTAGATAATTTCAAATCATACCAAAATTGAATTTACGACCCTTGAAATAATAAGTAAGAACTATCTATCTTGGATTCTAAAATCCATGTGGATTATGTCTTGAAGACACAATATTCATAAAGAATTAAAAAGTGATTATTTAATTCAAAAGATCCAACAAATTCATGGAAAATTAAAAATATCATTGATGAGCACATGTTAGAGAAAATAGTCTCTACTTTTCTTGTCAAAAATATACTCTTGCAGCAGCAATTCCCTAAAAAAGGTTTTAAGAAACAAATGAATTAATTTCATATCTTTTTATGGTTGATTAAAATTGCGAGTTATTACTTAAAAATCATGAATCTCGTCCAATTGATTATATGTTCCATTCCCCGAAGTGAATGCTAGAAAAATTTTAATAATACTTATGGACATGGAGATAGTCAAAACCAAAATATTTATGATGGTCATTAATAAGCACTATTCTAATTGTACCACTACATTTCACCACTAAAAGTGGTAGAATAGTGAAAGAAAGAGAAAGATAACAGTCGACAGAATAATAATTGATATGAAAATAAATGTTATCGTTATGGCATGAAAGACCATTGGTCACATACCTATCGCATGTTAAATAAAATTCTTTTATCAAGCATTACTGATTAAAGCTATAGAAATAAGTTTTGTCTATAAAGATTTTGATCGTAGTCATAGTGTTATTGGTTTCTTCCCTTGAGGAATTGTAGACCATTTGGTTGGCGGTGAAAATATCTAAGAAAGAAAACTTTATGATATTTTATTTGCATGTCTTCATTATAATTTAAAATTATGTATGTTATTAATTATTTTGCATCAATTTTTTATCTTATTTTATTTTATTATTTTATTCATCTTGTATAATGAGAAACATATGGACATCATCTAATATCACTTTAAGAGTTATTTTATAAATTATTTTTTGGCTTTCGATGCATTCCAGATATGAGGACATATAGTACATTTACAAACTCCATATGCATAAATAGAAATTTTGATTTGATTATAAAATCCTTGGTAATGCCAAAACTAATTGAAACTACTAAAAAAACTAATATGTTATTCATCAGAGGAACAAAATTTGCAATGAGTATCACATTATTATCTTGTATAAATTTATTGAGTTTTAAAGATACATTTAACTGAATGGATATTATTCAAATAATGAACAATAGAAAGAAAGACTATTTCTGTGTTATTGCTATCATTTCAGTTAAGATATGTATGTTGCAAAAAAATTTACTCCTTTTGTTTTCTCTAGATTGTACTACACAACAATTGTTATGATTGAAACACATATGATAGTAAACCCGAGGTTTACTAATTGTTTGGCATGACCAATTAGACCATCTTGGGTCAATTATCATACGTAATATTATTAAGAACCTTTAAAGAACTAAAAGATTCTTCAATTCAATGAATTCTCATATACTACTTGTTGTCAAGAAAAATTAATTATTAGACCATCACCAACGAAAATAGGGATTGAAACCCTTATATTTCTAGAACATAATAAGGGTGAGATATGTAGGCCCACTCACCTTTCATGTATACCATCTAGATATTTTATGATTTTGATAGATGCATTTACTAGATGGTCACATGTGTGCTTATTACCGACTTGCAACTTGGAGACAAAAGCTTGTGAGATTACTAGATCAAATAATTCGATTAAGAGCACATTTCCATATTGTAATCAAGAAAATTTATCTTGATAATACTGATGAATATATGTGTTAGACATCTAATGATATCTGTATCTCAATTGATATAACTGTTGAACATTCTGAAATACATGTTCATACCAAAAATGGTTTAGTATAATTGCTAATAAAACGCCTCCAACTAATAGTTGGACTATTACTTATGAGAATAAAATTGCCTACTTATGTATAAGAAAATGTTATGTTGCACGCAGCATCACTTATACGCATCAGGTAAACAAGTTATATTAAGTTCTCTCCATTACAATTGGCTTTTGGTCATAAGCCTTATTTTTTCCATCTAAGAATTTTTTAGTTGTACGTTATATATTCCAATTGCTCCACCACAATCCACAAAGATAGGTCATAAAAGAAAGTCGGGAATGTATGTTAGATATGATCGCCCTTTGTGATTAAAATATAACTAGGAATATTAATAAGTGCGGACTTAATTACAACACGATTTGCTGATTGTCTTTAAAATATTTTCCCAATATTAGGGAGAGGAAAAAAGCAAGTGGATAAAAAAAATTGTACGAAATGAATTATCACATTTTGATACTCGTACAAAGCAATGTGAACTTTAAGTTCAATGGATAATTTTCATTTGAAAAATATTACGAATCAACTGCCAGATTCATTTATTGACCTAAAACGAGTTATGAAATCTCATATACTAGCTAAAATGCTCCAATTTGAATTGCTATCCTAATAGGACAGCCAATTAGTACAAATAATAATTAGCCATGCATAAGGTATGGTTGACCAATTGGTTCCAAATGATAAGGACCTTGTAAGAGGAAAGGAGTCTATATTAAAGATGGTCATATCTAGAGGGGTGCTCCTAAAGAGGCCCTAGATATACTAATCATAAAAACTCCACAAGTAGATTAGGCACGTAAATCTAATAAAAATAAAAAGATCTCGATAAATTATGTATCTACTGAACTTCTAAGATGGAAGCGAAAAGATATTATTGTCAACAATATTATTGTTTATAATGTCAGCCAATATTTTGAATAGAAAATGAGGATCTTGAATATAAATTTGTTGATGAATATCGACATAGAAATGATTGGGAAAAATAGAAAAATGCAATACAAATGGAATTAAATTCACATTAAAAAATGTGAAGATTTTGGACCTGTAGTCCAGATACCTAAAGGTGCAGAGCCGGAAGGGAATAAATTCATATTTTTGTGAAAATAGAACGAGAAAAATGAAACTATGCCATATAAAGCACACCTTATTGAACAATATTTTTTTTAAAAGATCCGGCATTAATTATGAGCAGACATATTCTTCTATGGTAGATGCAATAACCATCAGATATCTAATTTATTTAGCAGTTCATGAAAATTTTGAAATGCATCTATTTGTAGGTTTATTTGATGTCAATATCTATGCCAAAATCCTTGATGGATTAAACATACCTGAAGCATGTAAAAGTTTCCAAAGCAATGTAACATTGCTCAAAAAGACTATGAAAGTACTTGTGTTGCTTAAAGCAATTTGGGTATATGTGGTATAGTTGTCTCAATAAGTATCTCGTGAGTGAAGGCAACAAAAATGATCCAATTTGCCTATGCATTTTAATAAAAGCAAAAAAGATCAGAGTTTGTGACAATTACTATATATGTTGATGATATAAATATGATTAGAACTCCTAAAGAGATTCATAGAGTAATGAATTGTTGAAAGAAATAATTTGAGGTGAAAGACCTATATGTCTATTTTACAGCATCTAGATGTGTATAAATCAATTTGTGTAGAAAAAGTATGAGAGAAATTCTATATAGATAAAATATATCCATTTAATACCCAAATAGTTGTAAGATCGGTTGATGTTCAGAAAGAGCATTTTTCGTCCTCAAGAGAATAATGAAGAACTTATTGGTCCTGAAGTATCATATCTCAATGCTATAAGAGCAATAATACATTTTGTTAACATTTGTTATAAGCTTGTTATGCAAGATTTGGTTCATTTTTTATATGAAGATATTGGAATGACATTAAACAATACTTCAACATCTCCGAGGAACTGTTAATATGGGTCTATTTTATTCAATTGAATCCATATCACAATTATTTAGATATGCAGATGTTAGATATTTATCTGATCCTTATATAACTCAATCTCAAATGAGCATTGTAAGTAGAGGAACTGTTATATCAATAGCATTCAACAAAAAAAAAATTGTCACTACTTCTTGCAATCATGCTAAAGTAATTGCAATACATGAAGCAAGAAGTGAATATATTTGACTAAGATCGTTGACCCAACATATTTAGAAGATATGTGGTTTAACAATAGAAGTGAAACTTCAAGCAATATTATATGAAGACAGTGTGTTGCATTGCTCAGTTAAAGAAAGTTTATATCAAAGGAGAAAGAATAAAACATATTTCTCAAAACTTTCATTCAGTCATGATCTTTAGAAGAATGATGATATTGACATTCAACAAATTCATTCCATGTGGTAATCTAGCAAATTTGTTCCAAAAAAAAAAAAAAAAAAGCATCGCCAACAACATCATTTGAGAAGGTAGTTAGCAAAATTGAGATGCATATTCTCTAATGAATATGAAGTAATATTTTCATCGGGGAGAGTATAAGTACACGATATACTCCTTTTCCCTTTGTCTTATACACATCTAGAGCTTGGTCTCATTTTTCATCTTAAATTGATTTTGAAAAAAGATCTATTATGGCAACCAACAATGCTCTATTTTTTTAGGGTCAATCGATTACTAGGCCCCCTATGTTTAATGGGGCAAATTTCATTAGTTGGAACTTTTGGTATGAAAATCTTTTTTGCAATCTATTGATAAGACACTTGTGGTATATTGTAAATGAAGGTCCACTTTGAAGCTACCTTCATTGATGATCATACAAATAGAAGAAGAGAAAAGACAAGGGATGAGATCACTCCACAAGACAAGGCCAACTTGACTTTAAATGAAAAAGCTATGAATGTGCTATACAAGCACTGCCTTGGATGCTAATGAGTCAACTCGTGTCAAGGGATGCATTTTTTATAAAGAAATTTGGGATAAATTGAAGGAAATCCATGAAGGAAGCGATGATATTCGAGAGCAAAAGAAATCCTTACTTGTTGCCAAGTATGAGTCCTTCAAGATGGAACCACATTAAAATATTGACAAAATGTATTGTAGGTTCAATGACATCATTAAGGATCTTGAAACCTTGGGTAAGGAGTATTGCTCGAGTGGAAAGAATAGAAAAATCTTGAATGCTCTATCCAAAGAATGGGAGGCCAAAACAATTGCTATAGAGGAGGCTAATAATTTAAATTCTATGCCTATTGAATAACTAACAACTCTCTTGTTGGCCCCAAAGAGCAACCTAAGAGGGGGGTGAATTAGGCTGTACCTAAAACAAAACCTTTTTATGTGCTTAATAGAAATTCAAACTTTATGCACCAAATAAAAACTTAAGCACAAATGAATACAATAGATATTCAACTATTTAATATAAGACATGCTTAAAGAACAAATAAGAATATTGAGATTAAGAGAATCAAACCAAACTCCCAAGCTTCTCAAGCTTGGAGCTTACAACTGCAAAGAGCTTCTTACAAGGCAACTACTAAGTTCACAACTTGAAGTTTAGCCACTAAAAGTCTCTTCAAAGTAGGTGAGACAATAACCTCTTGTACACAAATGAGGATCACTCTTGCTCACACTAATTTCCTTTAGTTGAGCCAAGAGTTTTACACTCACAACCTCCCTTTGTTACAATCTGTTATCTCCACTCTTACACTTGAAGAACTCTTACACTTCTAAGCTCTTTTCACAAAACTACCTACACTATTACAACACTTGTACCCACTATTTCTCCCAAATAGCTCAAGTATTATTTGTAATCAATGTAGAAGTCTCTTTTAATTAATTCAAACCTAGGGGTATTTATAGTTGCCAAATATCTGCTTCCAACAACTTCCCAACGGCTATTTTCTGTTTACTAGAAAACTAGCCGTAAGAAGTTGCCTTTCGGATGGCCGATGCAGCAAGAGTGTGTCTGAACAAACTAGCCGTTGGACCGTTCGGACGGGCGCTGCTAAACCCTGCGTCCGACACTGCGTCCGTTCTCTGAGGGTATTCGTTCGGATGTCCTAGGATGCGTCCGAACATGCGTTCGATCGAAGCAAAGTCTTCTAGAAATATGATCGGACTCTGTTCTTCGTCCGAGACTTGCTTCAAATTCTTTGTGTCGGACGATACTCTATCTTTCGGACAGTCATTTGCGTCCATGGAGTCTTCTGGTTGTTTTGTTTTTCTGCATACTTTTCGAACCATTAGTGCGATTTGGTCATCATCAAAACATGATTATCATAACTGGGGTTCAACATCTCTTACTTCTTATGAATTGAAGTTGAAGGCCAAAGTGGTGGATGATGAAGAAGCAAGACCAAAAAGGAGCATTGCATTAAAGACCTCTCAAGAAGAGGATGAAAATGGCTCTATCAATTTAGAAGACGAAGATCTTGATGACCGAAGGAGATCTTGCACTCATCACCAAAGGATTTCTTAAACTTTACATCAACAGACGAAGAATGAGAAGTGGTTTCTTCTTTCTACCAATTTAAATAATTTCAAAGGGAATACTAAGCTGGAAATGAAGAAGCAAAATGAAAAGTGCTTAGAATGCGGTCAACCCAGACACTTTGCAAATGAGTGTCATTCCAAGAAAAAGAAGGAAGGAAGAAAGCCCCGCTTCAACAACTTTCAAATCACATGAAGGATGATTGCAATTCCTAATGAGAAGTTGAAGTGAATTTGCAAAGTCGGCACAAATGGCCTTATGGCCATTGGAGATGATGAGGTAAATTCTAACTATGACTCCAATGATGAAAATGATGATAATGATCTTGAAGCTTTCATTTTAAAATTGCATGATAGCTTAAAGAAATCCTATGCTAGAAATAAAGAGTTAGCAAAGAAATCAAATGCTTTATTAAATGCTAACTCTAAACTTGTGAATTTAAATAATAGGTTATCACAAGATAAAATAGTGACTTGAAGAAAAAATTGGACGATTTGAATGTTCTCTTGACTAGAAAAAGAGAAAATGTTGTTGATTTGAAAAGGAATAGAAATGTATTGATCAACAAAAATTTTGCCATGTTTAGAAGAGATGACTTATGTGTTGTAAAATCAAAACCCTCTTTATATGGAAATAAAATTATCATTTGTAAGTATTGCCAACAACATGGATATGTCAAGAATATGTGCTATGTCAAGAAAAATGAGAAACTTGGAATGAAAGCCGTATGGATTAATAGCAATTTCACTAACTCTAATGGACCCAAGAAAATATGGGTACCAAAAGTTATCAATTGATTTGTTGTGTAGGTACTTGACATCACCAACAATGCTAAGTGGTTCATAGATAGTGGATGCTCAAGACACATGACGGGTGATGCTTCTCTCTTCACAAACCTCAAATCCAAAAACAGTGGAAAAGTAACATTTAGGGATAACAATAAAGCAAAATCAATCAGCATTGTTGTGATGTAGGTAAAAATGGTGAAACCTTGATAAAGAATGTGCTTCTTGTTGATAATTTGAACTACAATTTATTGAGTATAAGTCAACTTTGTGATAAAAATTTATTTGTGTTATTTACCAAGCATGAATGTCTTATTCTTGATAAAAATCATGTTGTTTTATTTAAGGGTGCTAGGCACAATGATGTTTATGTGATTCACCTTGACGAAATCATAGCAATGTAAAATGTCTTACCGCTTCCATAGATGATCCTTGCTTTGGCATAGAAGACTTTGTCATTTTAATATGGATTTAATTGAAAAACTCTAAGAAGGAATTAGTAAGAGGTTTGCCAAAACTAAAGTTATTGAGAAATAAAATTTGTGATGCATGCCAATTTGGTAAACAAGTTAAAGTTTCCTTTAAATCAAAGAATTGTGTGTCTGCTTCTAAACCTTTAGAATTATTGCACTTAGACTTGTTTGGACCAACTCAACATGCTAGTCTTGGTGGTTGTAATATATGCCTTTGTGATTGTGAATGACTATTCTAGGTATACATGGGTATTATTTCTTGTTCACAAAAATGAAGCTTTTGAAAATTTTGTAAAATTGTTTTCTAAAATTCAAAATTTATTGAATTTAAAGGTCACTCGATTAAGAAGTGACAATGGTGCTAAATTTAAATTTGGAGGCTTTCCCGAAAGAGATCACAACGGTATTTCACATGAATTTTCAGTTGTTAGAGTTCCTCAACAAAATGGTGTTGTTGAAAGGAAAAATAGAACGCTTCAAGAAACCGCTAGAAATATGATTAGTGAATGTGATTTACCACAATATTTTTGGGCCGAAGCCGTTAACACGGCTTGTTATGTCATGAGTTTTGTTAAGATCCTTTTTAAACAAAACTCCTTATGAACTCTTATTTTATAAAAAAACCCGTTGTGAGCTATTTTAAAGTTTTTGGTCGCAAATGTTTTATTTTAAAAATCAAATAAAATCTTGGTAAATTTGACAAAAAATCGTTGATGAAAGAATTTTTCTAGGATATTCTAGTGACAAGAAAGCATACCGAGTATACAATAGAAGAATGCTTTTGATTGAAGAAGTTATACATGTTACATTTGATGAAGCTAATGATGTTATTTCAAAGAATATATGTGAAGATGAAGTTGTAGGTATTCAAAAGGATCTTGATAAGCTCACTATCCATCAAGATCATCAAGAGATCACATCAAGCAATGATGTCAACAACCATCAAGTAGATGATGAAGAAGAAAAGAACGAGGATATTCCAAAAGATCTTCCAAAAGTATGGAGATTTGTCTCTAGTCACCCTCAAGATTTAATCATAGGTGATCTATCCGATGGGGTAAAAACTCGATCTCATAAACATTTAAACAGTAATTGTGCATTAGTTTCTCACATTGAACCTAAACATGTAGATGATGCTTTAAATGATGAATCTTGGGTCTTCGCCATGTGATAACTCTAGTAAACTAGAGTTATTTTCCTCTAAATTATAGCTTACATTTAGAAGTATTTCTGAGTTTAAATTCCGAAATTAGATAAGTAATTAAAGATTTTAGTTAATTTCTTTCATATGTATTTGTATTTTCGTTTTTGAATTAATTATGATAATTTTTGTGTTAAATTTTTAGTTTAATTAAGTGCTTAATGGTGTTAATATTATGCAGGTTAAAAATTAAAGGTTAGAAGCTGGAAGGAACAAAGCTCAAGGGACTAAATTGCAGAATGGAAGAAATGAGGATTGCTAGAAGGAGAGTCGAGATCACGGTCTCGACTATTCCAGACCGCGATCTCGATTCGGGAATCAAACCTACTATCTTAGAGTTGAGATCGCGGTCTCAAAACTTCCAGACTGCGATCTCGACTCGCTAAATGTTAAGTTGTAAGGGCAATTTTGTAAATTTCCAGCCCAAAAACCCTGATTTTTGCCTTGTATAATGCTGCACTATTTAAGCTAATTAGAATTAGTTTGGAAGGGGGGAGAAAGGAGAGTAAAAGTAGATAGTTTAGAATAGATTACTTGAGTTTTAGACAATTCTAGAGAGATTAGGATAGCTTAGACTACAAGTTACTTTTTCTAATAGAATTTTCTCTTAACTTTCATCTTAGATCTTCTTTAAATTTCTTGTCAAGTTTACATTTTTATTAGATAATCGTAGTGGATTTTTTCACAAGCTTTAAGTAGATATAATTTTTATTTGCTTTCCTTTTTATTTTAGTAAAAAAATCTCCTTACTTTCAAATTATGGTTTTTAGGAAATTTAGGGTTCTTATCTACTTCTTGCTTCCTATTTAAGAATTTTCAATTCTACCATTAATTTTTAGTTAATTCTTAGTGGGTTTCCTTAATTCCAATTGAAAAATCCAAAAATATTTAATTTCCTAGTTTATCTTTATCTAATTTTTACCTTAGAAATGAATGCTCTTAGTATTAACTTTTTCTTTCTTCTTTAGTCTTTAAAGTTGATTTATTATCTTAAGCTAAATTTTAGTTTAAATTAGATTAAATTAAAGGTTAGAATTAAAATTATAGCTTTCATTAGAATAGTTCTATCATCTACCTATTGATTTAGCTTAACTACACATTTACCTTTAAAACCTTGGTAATTGCAATTGACAATCCTCGTGGGAACGATCCCTACTTCCCTTGCTACTAGTTGACAACCGTATATTTGCGAGATGCCACCTCGTTAGTGATAGGATTTAGGTATTTTCATTGATTTAAAACTAGGGTGTTAAAAGAAGGCTCCATGCAAGACGAACTTAGTCAATTTGAGAAAAACAACGTATGGACCTTGGTTGAAAGACTATCAATTCATCCTGTAATTGGAACAATATGGGTTTTTAGAAACAAATTAAATTATGAAGGTGAAATCATAAGGAACAAAGCTAGACTTGTTGCAAATGATTATGCTCAAGAAGAAGGTATTGACTTTGATGAAACTTTTGCACCCGTTGCCAGATTAGAATCCAATCGCATGCTTCTCGCATATGCATGTTTTAATGATTTCAAATTATTTCAAATTGTCGGATGTCAAAAGTGCCTTTTTAAATGGTTTTATTGATCAAGAAGTCTTCGTTGAACATCCTCACGGCTTTGAAAATAAAAATTTTTCAAATCATGTTTTCAAACTCTTAAAGCCTTATATGGTTTGAAACAAGCTACAAGACCTTGGTATGAAAGACTAAGTGGTTTTTTGATTGAAAATAGATTTAAAAAAGGTGTTGTTGACACCACTCTTTTCACTAAAACAAATTCCAATGATTTGTTAACTGTTCAAATTTAGGTTGATGATATTATTTTTGGTGCAACTAATGAAAGCTTGTGCAAGAATTTCTCATACTTGATGCAAAAAGAGTTTGAGATGAGTATGATGGGAAAGTTACAATTTTTTCATGGACTACAAGTTCACCAATCAAAGGAAGGGACTTTTATTACACAAATCAAATACACAAAGGAGCTACTCAAACGATTCGTAATGGAAGATTGCAAACAAGTTGGTACACCTATGCGCACCTCAACCAAACTTGGAATAAAGATGAACGGGGTAATAGTGTTGATGAAAAACACTATAGAGGTATGATCGGAAGCCTACCTTATTTAATGGCTAGTAGACCAAATATTATGTTTGCTGTTTGTTTATGTGCTAGATTTCAATCTTGCCCTAAAGAATCGCACTTAAGGGCTGTAAAAAGGATTTTTAGATACGTAAAGGGCACAATAGATTTTGGTCTGTGGTACCCAAAGTCCTCTACATTTGATTTAATTAGTTATTCTGATCTGACTTTGCTGGATGTAAAATTGATAGAAAAAGTACTAGTGGTATGTGTCATCTCTTGGGTAATTGTCTTGTGTCTTGGTTTAACCAAAAAAAAAATTCTATTTCTCTTTCTGCGGTTGAAGCCGAATACATTACTGGAGGAAATTGTTGTGCCCAACTTCTGTGGATGAAACATACTTTAAAAGATTTTGGTGTTGTCTTTGATTGTGTGCCTAAAAGTGTGACAACACTAGTGCAATTTATCTTGCACAAAAAAATCTTGTACACAATGTTAATGCATTCTAGAACCAAACACATTGATGTTAAGCACCATTTTATTAGAGATCTTGTTTGCAAAAAGGAAATATGTGTTGAATTTGTGTCTACTTTAGATCAACTGGCTGGCATTTTTACTAAACCTTCGGCCTTAGATCGTTTTCAATCTCTCAGAAATCGTTTGGAATTTTAAAGTTCACATCGGCATAGTCTCTTAGTTCGGACGCACATGCTCGTCCGAACAATACCCTTTGTCGGACGCTCTCACTCGTCCGAAAACCCCCTCTCTGTCTCGGACGCTTATGATCGTGCAAATTTTCCTCACCTTCTTCATTTTCCCACTGGAATCCTACTGGACGCTCCCCATCATCTGAGAAAACATCGGACGCAAGAAGCTCTGAGTTTCAGCCATCCGTTCATCAGCTTTTGGATGCACGATCGGACGCATAAAAATCATTTGGACGTTCGAATGGTCCCTCTACTTGATTAAAACCGTTCATTTTCCCCCTTTCGGACTCACCCTAATCCCCGAACCCTCCTCTGGCCAAAACTTTTCCCCTCAAAATTCCTAGAACTTCTTCCTTCTCTCGTTAAATTGATTGAGGAATCTTAATTCCCAAATTGTTCATTACCCTTATTGCACTCCATTTCATCAATCTACCACCAAATTTCATCAAATTTCCACCAACTTCTCAAAAATCACTCTTTTTTCTTCTCTTATATATACCTTCAATTCACAATGGTTCGATCTCGTGGATGTAAATCAAAAGGAAAAGCTCCAGTGTAAGGGGAATCATCCGCTAATCCTCAAGCTTCAACAAATCCACCCCTACCAAAATTCATCGATGCCAAGACATCTGAACGGTATAGATCTCTTCTTAGCAAATCTATAATCGTTCAAAGACCTGTTTCTCAAGGTCTTTTTGATGAATTTAATCTTCCAATTGTCAAATCTTGTTTTGAAAAACAAAATTGGGGTCACCTAGTTCACATTGACTTACCTGTTTATCATGACATGGTGCTCCAATTCCCACACAGCCAATCTTAGAAAATGCCCCACTGTTCGCACATTAGTTTCTCGTGTGAATAGCACAAATCTTGAAATTTCTTCCAACATCATAAATACTATTTTTGAATGTGAAGTCTCTTCCCCGAATGAATTTTCTTATTTCTTTTCTTTAGATAAATGGCCCACTCTGGACACTAGATTTGATATTGACAAGGTCAAAGAAATTTTTAATATCAATTTCAAACAGGCCTGGGAAGCCAAGACTACTTTACTCACTCCTGAAATAACATTCTACACCTTTATAAAATTTTCTGTTACCAATTGACGGACATCGCACCGAGCCTGGAAAAATGCAACTTTACCTATTTTACTGTGTTTTCAAAAGGATTCCTCTAGATTTTGGGTACCTTTTCTGTTCCCTGTGGCAAATATTTCTTACCGATACTCGCCGAAACATTCTCTTCAGCAAATTTCTCACCAAAGTGTTTGATTATATTGAAGTACCTTTCAGCGGCAACAAACAATTCACCTCCCTACTTCAACAAAGCCTAAATTGAGCAGAAAGGCTTCCGTTATTTTAATGATCAATGGTTAACTAAAGCTACCTTTTGATATTGAACGATCAAAATCTTAGGCCTCCACCTCTGGTCTGGCACTTCCCAATTCCTCTCCTTCTCAAACACCTCCACCAGTCCATGATCCTAGCCCTTCTTCCTTTGAACCTTCACTTTCACACATTCGTAGCCTTCTCAGTTCTTTGAACACTCACGTGAGCTCCTTTCAACGTCGCACTAATCGCAAGTTAAAGCGACTTGAAACTCGTCAGATGATCCTGCCAGAGCCACTCAACTTGGGCATGTCTGCTTCAACTCAAGTTCAATTTGCAAATATTCAATCACAGTATCCCCTTGACTCCTCTACCAAAAGTGATGACAATGACAATGCAGAAGAAGATGATGATCGTGAGGGCAATGACGAGGACATTGGTGATCAAGGTGCTGCTGATGCTGATGAGGGCGACGACGAGGATATTGACGTTACATTCAATATTATCATGCAACGACTCAACGACGGAGATGACAATAGTGAAGCTACTGGCGATGATGCCCTTACCAAACGGTGCAAGATAGAAAAAAGTTCTAAGAAGAAAAATGACTCGACTTAGATTCTCTGTTAATTCATTGATCTGTATTTTGGTATTGGAATTATTTTGGATATTACTTTGAAATAGATGTTGAAATTTTGGTTTTATGCATTATTTTGGTTTTGGAATTGCAATAGATGTTATTGTCATGTAATGATTTAATTTTGATGATGTTGATGTTGTTAGTTATTTTAGTACACTTTCTCCAAGGGAGCTTTTTTTGATGATGTCAAAAGGGGGAGTAGGAATATGCAAAATTGTTGGTCAAAACTGTTGGTTGTGCTATTAATCATATCAATTGATATTTTTTGATATAAATGATTGGATATGATTGGTTATTCAATAACTGTTTGTCATCATCAAAAAGGGGGAGATTGATGTTTCCCAAACCTTTTTTTGATGATACCTGACATAAGCACTAAACTCTGAAAACAAACTGTGCAGGTCTATTATCTTTATTGCTGGAAACATGTCATTCGGACGTAGTACACCGTCCGAACTATGCCATTTTTCTCGGACGAACAAGAGCATCCGATACATATTCACTCAGACGCATTTCACCTTTCGAACGTACAGGCGAAAAGAAAACTTCTTCAAGCTCCTTAACGAACGCATACAACTGTCCGAACTAAGCTTGCTTCGGACAAACAGGCCCGTCTGAAACCCAGTCCGGACGATGAAATTGACGCATGCACGGCCGTCCAAATGACATCCTTCACCAACTATACTGAGACCGGACACTGTGTCGGACGCACCATCTTTATCTCGGACGTCCGAAACCTTAACGGCTAGTTTTTGTGCATTTATTATTGAGCCGTTTGGAAGTAGTTACAACCACAATTTATGCTCCTATAAATACATGCTCTATTGTTCTGTAAGATGTATCTAATACATTGAATACAAGCCTTAGAAAAGAGAATAATTAAGAGACAATTTGAGTGCAAATTGGCTATAGTGCTATATTGTATCAATGTGTAGCTTAGAGTGCAATTCGAAATTTTTGAGTGGAGTGATAATCTTGCACAAAAGTGAGGTTGTGAGTAAAATTCTTGACTCAACTAAAAGAGTTTTAGTGTGAGCAAGAATTGTCCTACTTTGTACAGATTATTCGCTCACCAAGTTTGTAAAGCATTCTAGTAGATTAATACTTCAAGCTTGTTAGCCTGGAAGTATTGTTTGTTTAATCTCCTTTCTTACTTTCTTTACATTCCTTAAGCTTCATTGATTCTATCTTCATTATATTATTTGTTAGTGAAAAAATCTCAATAAGTTCAATTTTTAAAAAAATAATTTTTGAAACCTAATTCACCCCTTCCCCTTCTTAGGTTGCTTTGGGACCAACAATAGTTTTGTCCTAACAAGTTTTTCCTAGCAAGGTTTTTAATGAGGCAACATGCAAAATATACTATAAACATTGAATATGCTTGTACTCTTTCTTAAAACATTCCCTTTACCATGATTTTTTCTCACTAGTTTTTCCTGGTAAAGGTTTTTAATGAGGCAATAATTCATCACGTATTCTACAAAAGAATGATGCGTTTTTGTTCCTTCACTAGGGTTTTCTCCAATGGGTTTTTCTAGAAAGGTTTCAATGAGGTATATTCTTTAATGCGTGGATATCCAAGGGGGCATGTTATGAATACGTTGAATGTGAATGTCCATTTTCATACTCAACTCACATACATTCTAATCTCTTTATGTAATCAATGAACCTTCAATATATCTACTTATAAGATCAATGTATCTTACCTATTGATGAATATTTATAACTCAACTATCAAGTCCATTTACGTACTTCAGATATGCCTATAAATAAAGGTATTGTAATCCATGTTTGATACACTTGAATGGAACAAGATAATAGCTCGACTCCTCTTAATATTCTTGTCTCTTATAAGTTACTTTTATATTACTTTAAACAATAAAAAGAAAATCTTTCAGAGAAGATCCCATAGATCTAATTACCTGTGCTTGGCATCGACACCCATCAATGAAAATTTCACATTATTTATCTTTTTTTTCTCCCTCTATCAATCCAAAATCTTTAAAGAACAAGATGGTTTCCTTTTTTCATAAATTTATATCATTTGGTTAATCAATCTGCTTTCACCAAAAAAATAAAAGAGAGAGACAAAGAAAGAGAGAGAAAGTCTTCGATTTCACTTCTGGGTTTCTAAGCTATTCTACAATTTTGCTTCTAACTTTTCTTCTACAAGAGCCAAGCCAAGTGTTTGTTTTTGTGATAATTTGATAGAGATCTAGAAGTACTGGTCTTCATGTGAGTTTCTATAGTGAAGTGCCACGTGTCGGGATTAGGATGACGGTACTGCAAAGGGTACTGTTTACTGTCGTTTTGTTTTGGTAGCTTAGCCAAACAAGTACTTACCAATTTGAAATTCTCATTAACATTGAATTCAATTTCTTGCAATTTTTTGTTCAATTATAAGTCTTGATCAATTTATTAATTTTATTATCATTACAGTTCTTTGTGAATGTTCATTCTTGATAATCTTTTATATATTGTGACTATTGCATAGGGTAGTATCCACTGCGACGTAGATGGCAAAAGATTTAGGCTTGGTTTCTTTTAAAATTTCTCCATAGATACCTTTTTTTCTCTTTTTACTTCGACATATGTGTGTTTTTATTTGAGATAATTGAAGAGAGAATGAATTAAATGCCTGAAAGAGGAATTAATAAAATGAGAGTTGGAGGACAAGTACGCCTTCTGTGTTTCTTCTACAAAATTGAGAGAACAGATTTGGTTGAATAAATAAGAATCCATAGCGTTTATAGCAAATTTTAATTTCTATGAGAATCTGTCACATTTGTTTCCCAAAAAAAAATGTACGGTAGAAATGAGCCTAATGACTCCTTAGACACGAGAATTAAATACTTGTCCCAACTACAAAATACATTATGCCGAACTCAGGCAGAGCTCAACGTTAACGTTGACTTTCAATAGTTGATGCTAATAGTTTCAAAATCTAATTATTCCTCTTTCAAAATCTCAATAACTTCTAAAGAGTAAAGGCATATCTAAAGAATCATTTCAAGAGAAGTTATTCCTCTTTCAAAATCTCAATAACTCCTAAAGAGTAAAGGCATATCTGTCTCTATTTTCCCCAATAACTTTTATCTAACTTCTCTTGAAATCATTCTTTCCAAAGCTACTTGAGCGTCATGCTAAAAACCAATTTCATCAATTTCTCTCTCTCCTTTGCAAATCAAAGAGAAACCGAATTCTTTTAAATCTCTTAGAATGTATTAGAGTGCAGGATCATGAGCTACACTCCAGGTTCTATTAAGAGCTAAGAACTCAACATGAAGCGGATCTACACATTGACTTAAATCTTCTGGTTAAGCTAGCAATAAAAATGCCAGCTTTATCCCTTGTCTCTTTCCCCTTTCTTCCATTATCATCATCACAAAAAACCTCTCCTCCTACTCAGAAAGATTTTCTCTTCTGCAATTATCAAAACTGGATAGATCTACTGCACAAGGATAATTTACTTCTCCTCTTGTGATTTAAGTGGTTTAACCATTTAGATTTCCCAATGGTTCTAATATAAGTCACTATTAGTTCACTCAAGATTTTAAAAAAATCCTGAAAAGAGAATCATTTGGAGAAGATCCCATAGATCCCATTACCTGTACTTGGCATCCACGTCCATCATCAAAAATTTCAAATTCATTCTCTATTTTTCTCCCTCTATCAACCCAAAATCTCCAAAGAAAAACAAGATTCCGATTTTTTTCATGAATTTATATTATCTGGTTAATTAATTTGTTTTCACCAAAAAAAAAAGAGAGAAAAAAAGAGAGAGGAAAGAGAGAAAGAGAGAGTATTTGGTTTCACTTCTGAGTTTCTAACATATTCTCCTTTTTCGCTTCTATTTTTTTCCCTACAAGTGCCAAGCTAAGCAATTTTTTTGGGTGATAACTGAAAGGGAAGTATTAGGTCATCATGTGAGTTTCTAGAGTGAAATACCACATGATGGGAATGGAATGATTGTACCGGGTAAGGTACTACTTATTGTTGTTTTGTTTCAATATGATAGCCTAGCAAGGACTTGCCAATTTGAAATTTTCTTGAACAATGAATTCAATTTCTTATAATTTTTTGTTCAATCTTAACACCTGATCAATTAAATTTCATTATCCTTTGACTTCTTTCTAAATGTTCATTCTTGATAATCTTTTATATATATTTTGGCTGCTATAGAGGGTAGTGACCATTATGACGTAGATGGTTGAGGATGGAGGGTTTGTTTCTTTTAAAATTTCCTCATAGTTGCCTTTCTTTGCTCTTTAATTCCATATATATGAGTTTTTCTGCAAGATAATAGAAGCGAGAATGGATTAAAGGTCTACTGGATGAGGAATTTACAAATTGAGAGATAAAAGACAATTGCGCCTCTTTTATTCTACAAAACTGAGAGAAGAGATTTGTTCAATTAAATAAAAATCTTTAGGGTTCATTGGAATTTCCATTTCTATACCGAAATCAATCGCATTTGTTTCCAAAAAGAAGTCACATAGGAAATGAACCCAATGACTCCTTGGACATGGTCATTCAATGCCTATCTCAACTACAAGATGCATTAATGTCGAGGTCATGTAGAGCTCACTATTAATGTTGGTATTCAATGGTTGATTAATGGTTTCAAAATCTAATTATTCTTCTTTTAAAATCTCTACAACTCCCAAAGAGTAAAGGTTTATCTGTCTATTTTTTCCCTTACCTTTTACCTGACTCCTCTTGGAACCTTCCTTCACGAAACTCCAATGTGCCATGCCAAATACGAATTTAATCCCTTTCTCTCCTTTGTGAAATCATAGAGTTAACTAATTTTTTTTAAATCTCTGGGAATGTAGGTGTGGGACCATCAAAGTTGCTATACTGATGGTCCCAACTACATTGAGAGAATCCCGTACTCGCCTTATTACTACTCTAATGGCTTATTTCGGAGAAACAACATGGGTACATGTCGGAATCCCGTACTCGCCTTATTCCTGAAAATCTTCTTTTTTCAGCCCTAAACCAAGGAAAAGGAGTGAAATGTATCAAAAATTAATCTCGAATATCAATTATTCACAAGTTAGAAGAACATTCCCTATGCAAACACACGAAATGTCCCAAAATTCCTTCTACTTCATTTAACTCATTTCTTTCCAAAAGATAGTTCATCAACCAAATAATATAATTGATTTGATCAGAAACAACATTTCAAATAAATTTTCCTAAAATTTCAGCACTTTATTTGAAAAAATTGTAATGCCAAGTTATGAATTCTTTATGTTGCAAACGAACTACTCACTCCCACAAAAATTCTTGAAATGAATCAATCATATACTTCAATCACAAAGCATTGAATATCAAAATTTAACATCATTGAGTACCTAATTGATCAATTTTCCATCCATTAAACATCAAGTGACAATAATATGTATAAATTAACCATTCCCAACACAAAGAAATAAACACCCCCAAACTTGTCTCTTTTATGCTAGTTGATGAATAAATCATTCTTCCACTCACCCAAAATTAAACATAAAGACAGACCCAAAAATAACAAAAACTACTCGAATCATGATATAGCAATAAACTAAGAACTGAAATTGAGTAGAAATGCTAAGAATAGTAAACTGTGCCAAGCGTCTCACCATTCAAGCTTCAAACAACATCAACATTCAATTCAATTCATTAATAAATGCAAAGATGGCATCAGCTTAGGGCCCTTAGCCATGCTACTCTTATTTGGCAATAATTATGACCAAAGCTACACCAAGTATCGAGTAAGAAATTCCACAAATATTCAATCCATGAAGCATCAAACTAATTAGCAACTTGGCATCAGCTTAAGGCCATTAGCCAAATTACTAAAAAGGAATATCAATTTACTTCCAAATTAAAAGACTAAAAATAAATAAATTCATGGTTGAAGTGATTTTGAAGGGAAGAAAATGTTTTTTTTTTTAAGAAGATTGGAAAAGTTTGATAAAAGAAGAAGAAAAGCTGCACAAGTAGCTAACGTTCTAGCAAATCGAGATCGCGATCTCGATTTCCCAGATCGCGATCTGGCCAGATAGTCGAGATCACGATCTGGCCTAATCTCGAGATCACGATCTCAGACTTTGGTTTCGTGATCTCGAAGGAGTTGAGATCGCGATCTCGACTCGGTGCAAAAATAGCCTTTGCAGAAGTTTGGAGTTGAGATCGTGATCTCAAAAGTGAGATCACGATCTCGACCAAATGACCATTACTGCCCTCCAGAAGTTTGAGTTTGAGATCGCAATCTCGAGCTCAACTTCTGCAAAGTGAATTTTTCACATTTAGCCGAAATTGCTCCACTCTTGATCACTTTTCTCCATTTGCAAGGACAACCTACAAACAAAAAAATTCACAAGTTAGGATGACAATTTTCACTCATTCTTTAGCACCATTTATTCAACTAAATAAAACTTAGATTTTTGTCTAAAATTCTAACCTAATTAATCTAAATTAAAACACATACTAACGGAAAGCAAAAACAACTAAATGTAAAAACTTGGGTTGCCTCCCAAGAAGCGTTCTTTTATAGTCAGTAGCTTGACTATGGCATGACCCTCATTCTTGTGTTAATCGGACGATATCTTGTCCACCTTCAACGATTCCTCCAAGGTAGGGTTTTAGCCGATGTCCATTGACTTTGAAAGCTCCCTCTTTCCTCTTTATTTCCACCGTTCCATGAGAAAAGGTTTGGACCACTTTAAAGGGACCACTCCATCTTGACTTAAGCTTTCCCGGAAATAACTTGAGTCTTAAATTATAAAGGAGCACCAAATCACCGACTTTAAATTCCTTCCTTTGGATGTGCTTGTCATGCCATGCCTTTGTCTTCTCCTTATAAATTAAAGAATTTTCAAATGCCTCCCTCCTTCATCCAACTCATTCAAATCAAGCATCCTCTTTTCATATGCTTCCTTCAACTCAAAATTCAAGTTCTTTATGGCCCAATATGCCCTATGTTCAAGTTCCACTGGCAAGTGACATGCTTTTTCATACATACAATACGGTACAGAGACATGCCTATGGGAGTCTTAAATGCTGTACGATAAGCCCACAAAGTGCCATCTAGCTTCAATCCCAATCTTTCCTAGCATTATTCACCGTCTTCTCTAAGATTCTTTTCAATTCTCGGTTTGACACCTCCACTTGACCCGATGTTTGTGGGTGAAAAGCTAAAGCAACCTTGTGTTTCACCCCATATTTTGTCATTAATGATAGCCCCAGGAACTCCAAACCGTGAAAAGATGTTCTTGCGAAGGAATTTAGTAACCACCTTGGCCTCATTGGTTGGGGTAGCAATTGCTTTAACCCACTTCGACACATAGTCTACCGCAACCAAAATGTACTTATTGGAGTATGAGACCGGAAAAGATCCCATGAAATCAATCCCCCATGCATCAAATACCTCCAACTCAATAATGCCATGAAGGGGCATTTCAAGTTTCCTTGAAATATTACCCACCCTTTGACATTCATCACATTTGAGCACAAAATCCCGGGAAATCTGTCCTTGAACATAGTTGGCCAATATAAACCACTTTGTAAGACCTTCAAAGCCATTCGTTGAGCACCATGGTGTCAATGACAATGTCTTAATATATCGGATGCTTCACATTCCGGAATACATCTCCTTGGGACTTTATCATTACACTTTCGGAACAAGTACGGTTCTTCCCAAAAATAATGTTTAAGTTCCGCAAAGAATTTCCTCCACTCATTGACGTTTAGCATCTTTGGTACTATCCTTGCCACAAGATAATTCATAATATCCGCATACCATGGACTCACCTCCTTCACCTCAAACAACTTCTCAATTGGGGATTCTTCATTGATTATCCCTTCTTCAAGATTGACAAGTCTAGATGCTTCAATTCTAAACAAATGGTTGGCTACCATGTTTTCCACACCCTTTTGTCGACCACCTCCCTACCAAACTCCTGCAATAAAAGTATCCATCTCAATAAACGTGGTTTGGCATCTTGCTTAGAAAACAAATACTTTAATGTGGAGTGGACTGATTGGTATGAACAATTACCTTTGATCCAATCAAATATGATCTAAACTTATCAAATGCAAAAACTATAGCAAGTAGTTCCTTCTCTATTGTTGAATAATTAATTTGTGCATCATTTAAGGTCCTACTAGAATAGTAAATGACATGCAACATCTTGTTCATTTTTTGACATAGCACGGCACCTATTGCATAGTCACTAGCATCACACATGAGTTCAAAGGGGAGAGACCAATTTGGTGCTACAATAACCGGTGCAATCACAAGAGCGTGTTTTAACTCATTAAATGCTTTCAAACAAGAATCATCAAAATGAAAGGGATAATCTTTTTGAAGTAACAAGCACAATGGTCTAGCAACATGTGAAAAATTCCTAATGAATCTTCTATAAAAACCCGCATAACCAAAGAAACTTCTTACCCCTTTAACATTAATCGGAGGAGGTAATTTTTCAATCACCTCCACCTTTGCCCTATCAACTTCTATTCCCTTTGATGAGACCTTATGTTGGGACCCAAAACAATTCCTTCTGTCATGATGAAATGACATTTTTCCCAATTGAGAACTAAATTAGTTTCCACACACCTTTTTAACACATTGGACAAATTTGCAAGACAATCATCAATTGAAGTATAAGCTGTCTCTTATACTAAAGCCATCCATGTCATCTCTATGTTGAGACAGTTTGCCATGTCATGAAATGGTTGAAAACAAACAACGTTGAATGTACTTGGAGCATTGCAAAGTCCAAAGGGCATTAAAAGAATGCAAAGGTACCAAATGGGCTCTGTGAATTTCTTTATGGTCTTTAGAGAAATGACAATTTGAAGATTCGAAATAACCATCAAGAAAACAATAATATGCAGAATTGCCCAACCTCTCAAGATTTGATCAATAAAAGGCAAAGGAAAATGATCCTTTCGAGTGGCTTCATTCAACTTTCAAAAATCAATGCACATTCGCCAACCCGTAACCAATTAGATGAGAGGAACTCATTGCTTTCACTTATGATTACGGTAATACCGCCCTTTTTGGGAATGACTTGAGTGGGGCTAACCCACTCACTATCGCTAATAGGGTAAATAATACCGACTTTTGTGTAAGTTTAAGAATCCTTCTTTCACAACCTTTTTTAAAGTAGGATTCAATCTCCTTTGAGGTTGCCTTACCGGTTTAGATCCTTCATATCAAAATTTTATGCATGCATATGGAAGGGTTATTCCCTTTATATCATTAATAGACCAAGAAATGGCATTTTTATTCCTTTTAAGCACCACAATCAATCTTTCAAGTTGCTCATTTGTCAAAGATGCATTCACAATCACCGTGTATGTCTTATATTCACCAAGATATGCATACATTAAGTGGGTAGGAAGAGGTTTTAGCTCCAAATTGGGGGGTTCGTTGGTTGGAGACTCCCTTTACCTTTTTCTTGATTCTCTTCATCTTCCTTTTGCAATAAAATCTCATCCTCCAAACGATTCACATCCCTCATTCCTTCTTCATCATCTTGATTTGATGCGCAATTGACTCCAAGACCTCTTCCTCCATTGAGAAATTCTCCATTGCATTCCTAAAACAATCGTCATCTACCACATTTATATTCATGACATCTTCAAAAATTGAAGGAAGCTTTAATGAACTAAAAATATTAAATGTAACAATTTCATCATTTATTCAGAATTCCAACTTCCCTTCTTAAACATCAATAAGTGCATGGCCAGTAGCAAGGAAAGGTCTCCAAAGAATGATTGGTATCTCTTCATTCTCTTCCATTTCAAGCACAAAGAAATCGGCCGGAAGGTAGAGTTTGTCAATTTTCACAATCACATCTTCAATGATCCCCTTCGAAAATTTCATGCTCTTGTCCGCAAGTTGCAATGAGACACTTGTTGGCTTCAATTGACCTCCATTTAGCTTCCTAAACAGTCCATAAGGCATAAGATTTATTGAAGCTCCCAAGTCACACAATGCTCTTCCAAATTGTAAACCCCCAATCTCACAAGGTATAGAAAATGAACCGGACAGATTTTTGAGCTTTGGTGGCAACTTCTTTGTAAGTAATGCACTACAATGCTCCATTAAGCACAAAATTTCATCACCATGCAATTTCCTTTTTGAAGTAAGCACTTGTTTCGTGAATTTGGCATAGGTAGGCTGTTCTCAAGTGCCTCCATGAAAGGAATGTTGATTTCAAGGTTTTTGAAAATCTCTAGAAATTTCTTGAATTTCTTTGCCTTTTCTCTGTCCCTTAGCCTGTGAGGAAATGGCACATTAACATGCTTCAACTCATGATGCTTAGGATCCTTGCCTTCATTGCTTTATGAGTTGGGCATAGTAGACTGATTCATCATTTTGTCTTGCCCACTTGAAGACTCCCCTTATTCTTTCTCTTCATCCTCAACCCCTTCTTGTTCTCCATTTTTCATTGAATTTCTCCCAACTTTTTCTTCCAACTCTTTACCACTCCTAAGGGTAATAGCCTTGCACTGCTCCTTAGGGTTTGAAATGGTATCACTCGGGAGCACACCTGAAAGCCTCCCATTATTCAATCGTGCCAATTTCCCTAATTGAATCTCTAAATTTCTTGTCGAAACCTTCAAATTCTCATAATATCTTTTATACTCTTCCGTTTTCCTATCCAATTCTCTTCTCAAATACTCGGCTTCTCTTTTCCAACCTTCTTCACCCAAATTCTCTCTTGGAGCATATTGATCATGATACATTGGTTGGGAATAATTGGCATAATGGAAAGGAGGTCTTTGTTGTTGGTTTTGAAATAAAGGGTTGGGGAAAGGTTGATATGAGTTGGGTTGGAAATTTCTTTGATGTGGCGGTTGATAAGGTCTAGGTGAGGAACTTGAGGTTTGAGTGTGTTGGGCATTTTGAGGTAGGGATTTCATTGGTAAGGAGGATTGGATTGGTTGTTGGTGTTACTCCATGAGAAATTTGGGTGATTCTTCTAAGAAGGATTGTATGTGTTCCCATAAGTTCCGGATTGGTTCCTTGGAAATGAGTGTTGATTAGCCACATCAATTGATTTGCTCATTAGATCCATATGGCATCTCACATTGTCCATTGGCATGGCCGCCTCCACAAAAATCACATGTCATGCTTGGTTGAGTTGGAGAAGAAGTCACAGCATTTACACTACTAGGTTTCCCTAGATTCTCCAATGCCCTTGCCGTGTTATTCATCACACTCATGAACATGCTTTGTTGTGCCAAAAGGGAATCTGGCATGTTTAGATTCAATGCTCTACTATTTGCATTGGCTTGATTAGCTTGGTGTTGAACCACCAGTGGAGTTATCGGTCCATGATAGTAATGGTTGTATGCCATCCTATTTAACAACTCTTGAATTTCGTTGGGTAGAATTCAACTTTGAAAGGAAAAACAAGCGATAATTAACCACACTAATTCACTATACTCTACCTAACTTCCGCAAGTATACGGAGTTGATAGTGGTACAGGATGAGTGGGTATCGTCCCACAAGAATTGTTGGAAGGCAATTACCAAGATTTACAGATATTTGTAAATCTTGAGTAGTTAAGCAAAATCAAACAATGGATGATGAAACTATTCTAATAAAAACCATAATTAAATGAAAGCACTGAAAACTTAATTTTAAGCTAGATTAACTAAAAAGCAAGTAAGTGAAATAACCAATTACGATATTAAGAAACTAGTTAATCTATTCTAGTAAAAGCAAGTAAAAGAAAGCACTTAATTCTAACCTAAATTAACCAAATTAAGAATAAAATTAAAAGCAAGCAAATTACCCAATTAAAAGGACTATAAATAAGAAACCTTGTAGACTGAAGGCAACCATTTCTAAACTAGAAATTGGGAAGAGTCAAACTTGAAATCTAAGTATTTTTGGATTTTTGATAAAAATAGAGAAAGCCCACTAGGAATTAACTAGAAATTAATGCAAGAAATTGAGAATTCTTAAATAAAAAGTAAGAAATTATCAAGAACCCAAATTTTCCTAAGAAACCCTAGATTGCAAGCAAAGAAATTCTTACTAAATTAGACTACAAAGCATCCCGTAAAAATTATATCTACGCGAACCTTGCGATTAACCCACTACGATCTATCTAATCAAAATTTGATATTGACAATCTATTAAAAGAAGATCTAAGAGACAATTAAATAAAAAATTCTGTTAAAGAAGAAAAATTGGGGTTCAAGATATCCTAAACTATCCTAAAATCTACTAACTATCCACTGCTAACTCTACTTACTTCCACTTCCTATTTTTAGTAGCTTAAATATTGTAGTGTTACACGAGGCAAAAATCAAGAGTTGTTAGCTGAAAGTTTACAAAATTGCCCTTACAACTTAACCATCAGCGAGTCGAGATCGTGATATGAAAATTTTGAGATCACGATCACGACTCTAATACATTGACATTTTCCCGAGTCAAAATCGTGATATGGAAAGTTTGAGATCGCAATCTCGACTCTCTTCCCAGCATTTTTCATTTCTTCCATTATTGTAATTTGGTCCTTTGAACTTTCTTCATTCCAGCTTCCAACCTCTAATTTTTTACCTGAAGTAATATTAACACCATTAAGCAATTAATTAAGCCAGAAATTTAATAAAAACTTATCATATTGAATCAAGAACGAAAATTTGAACTCATATGAAAGAAATAAAGACAAAATCTTCAATTACTTACCCAACGTTCGGGATTTAAACTATCAAAATGCTATGCTTAGAGTGAAATAACTCTAGTTTACTAGAGTTATCACTGTGTCACTCAAGCTTTCTTCATAACATTTGAGCAAATTGGTCATTGGCAATTCCAGGCTATGGAATGCGTTGTTTAACTCTTAAAATGCATCATCTAAAAAAACACTTACGTGAATGGAATCATACAGTATTTGGAGATATCTTTGAGGGAATTAAGGTATGGGAGTGTGGGGAAAAAATCTGAGAATGGGACTTTGAATCCTTGCGAACTATAAAAGCCAACAAGTACTCCATTTGGCTCAAGCAAGATTATTTCAACATCTAGCCAATGAAGAGACTTTCTAATGGCAAAAACTGAGAGTTGAATTCCTAGGGCTTGTCAAAGGAAACTGAAACACTAAATTCTTTTATGCTTCGATGTCCACTTAAAATGCTAGGCTTGCATTGAAGAGAATTAAAACTACCACGAGGACTAGCTTAATTTGATGGAAGGGATCAAATTAAAGGCTGTTTGGTTCTCTGAGAATCTCTTAGTTGATAAGGGAGTGGAAAACCAGTCTCTAGATGAGTTGTTAGAGTGCATACCTCAACTACTTATGGAGGAGCACAATAAAACCTTATTGCGACCAGTTTCATTGGAGGAAGTTAAGATGGCAATCTTTGAACTTAACAAATATAGCATAGCCGAACCTGATGGATTCACTGGTTATTTTTTTTACAGCTCGCTATTTCTGTTGATGTCTATGTAGCAGCATAGGACTACTTCGATAGGGTTCCTTTGCCAAAGATAGTGGATAGTTCTTTGTTAGTGCTCATTTCTAAGAATGAAAACCCTCAAACCTTATCTGATTTTTGACCTATCTCGTTATGCACTTTTGTCAGTTTAAATTTTTTTTCTAAGATTCTAACATTCAGACTAATGGAATTACTTCCTATTTTAATATCTCCAGAATAATCTGGTTTGTTCCAGGATGAAATATTGCTGAAAATGTCTCACTGGTTTAGAAGTTTATTACATGTTTGGATTAAAAGGTTTGGGGTAGTAATACTATCATCAAGTTGGACATGACGAAGGTGTTCGCTCAGGTATCTTGGGCTTTCTTGCAAGAAATTCCCTCTCAATTTGGTTTTCATCATCACTTTATTAGCTTGGTTATGAATATGTTGAATGGTATTTGGTTTTCATTATTACTCAATGGTGAAGTAACCGGATATTTCAAGTCCTCAAGGAGGGTAAAACAACCCATTGTCTCCATTCTTATTTATATTGTGCTCAGAAATTTTCTCTAGAGGATTGAAGGCTTTGGTTTCTCAAGGGTTTATTTTGCAGTATGCTTTGCCTAGGGATTGCCCTTTAATCATCCATCTGGAATACGCAAACGATACCATAATTTATTCATTCATAAAGATAAAAGGTCGATCAAAAATCTTCTCAGCCTCTTAGGGACCTTTCAGCAAGGGTCAAGACAGCGGATCAATGACTCCAAAAGTTCTCCCATTCGACAGAAACATTACCCTACTTCTACAAGGACATTCTTGGAGCCTTAACTGGTTTCCACTATAAACCTTTTCCTTTCCCCATCTTGGTTGTCAGTTATTCTTAGGGAGGTCTAAGGCACACTATTTCTGCCATTTAGTGGAGCGATTACGTGAAAAGCTAGCTGGTTGGAAGAATTAGATACTTTCATCGAGTGGGAGGTTAGTACTTATAAAACATGTGCTATCCTCCACACCGACCATCATTTAGCTATCATGGATCCTCCTAAACTTATTCTTGACCAAATGGAGCAAATAATGTCCAACTTTCTTCGGGGGGATTCCAAGCTAGGGCAAAGATGTCATTAGGCTAAATGGAGTAATGTTTATAGATCAATTGAGGAGAATGGTTTGGGAATCTGTCTGATGTGTTCCATTCCCTAAGGTTTAATTGGCCTGTCTCTTATACACATCTAGATGGCGTTAAGAGACAGACTTGACAAGTTGGGTCAATGTCTCTTATACACATTAGATGTGTATAAGAGATCGAGCATGAATTCATTGAGTGTAGCTTAGAATTGTAGATGTTGAAGGCAAATGAATTGGCTGATAACAATTTTTTTCAAGCTAGTCCAAGTCTCTTATAGCTCAAATTTTTGGATAGAAATTGGCTAAGGGATGGAGCTCTTGAGGAACAAATGGATATTGTCTATCAATCGGATGTCTTAATCAAGCAAGTTTTCTCAAAAAATGTCAACTAGGACTTTCAATGCCTCGACCAAGCACTACCAAGCGATATTAAGCAGAAAATCCAAAAAACTACTCTCTTTTTATCAAAAGACAAGGATCGATCTCTTGTTGTTGGGAGTGTGTAGTTCAGGTGATTTCTCTATGGCCTCGGCAGTTTTGTTGGTTCGAAGGTAGTTCTTTACCTTTACATTCGAGGAGGTACATTTGAAACAGTGCAGATACCTTGGAAAATTTCCATATTTTTGTGGAGACTTTTAAATGATTTTCTACCTTGCGTTGTTCTTATGTAGCTAGGGATCTCTTTTCCTTCTAAATGTGTCTATTGTAGCTCAATTGAATCTATTGATCATTATTTCGTTAGTTGTACTCTAGCTTGACAAGTATCTTATACATTCATTTGCGACGAAATTTGACAGGGATGAAATATAGATGTCCTTATTATGTTGCATATGCTCCAGTTATGGTGGGTGCATTCTTCGACCTTTATCGAAGGAAAACTAAGGATCATTTTCTCGACCTTGATTTGCTATAACCTTTGGTTAGCAAAAAAAATCATAAAACTTTGAAGGGAGAATCGGTGTAGCAAGATGGATAATCTTACAAGAGGAATCTCAAATTCATTCCATCTCAATTGGCCGACCATTTGATCATGGTGACTTTCTTTGGTCGTTGCTGAGTTCTTCTCCAATAGCTCATCTACAATCCGTGGTTGTTTATTGGCTTTAAACACCCAGCACATGTTTTCAATTGAATGCTGACAAATCAAAATTGGCAATCCAAGTCCTGCAGGAATAGGAGAAATTGTTTGAGACTCTTAAGGCCTTGCCCAACTTAGGTTTGCTAGGAGCATTAGAATTGCAACAAATCTTGAAGCTAAGGCACATGCGCTTATAACTGGACTTCATCTATGTATTCAACATAATCTCCATCTAGTTCAAGTAAAGATGGACTCCCTCTATCTTCAACAAATGTAAATTGGATAGCACACAATCCCTTGTAGAATTAATCAAACAATTAGACGCATTCAAGTTTGCATGCTGCAAGGATATCTTAAACTTAATCACATATTCTGGGAAGCGAATTCGATGGCAGATTCTTTGGCAAAGTTACCTAGTTCTGAATCTACATTAGACAATACTTTTTCCTCGCGTACTGTTCCACAATATATAATGGGTGCTCTTCATTGTGATATGATTAGAGTAGCCTATATCTGATTATGTAAACCCTAATTAATGGGTCCTTATTCATCCAATAAAATTTTTGTTTTCCACATATATATGTGTGTGTGCGCGCGCGCGCAAAAGGAAAGAGAAAAAATTCACCTAGATTTTCATTGTTGGAGACTTGAGCGATTCTCCTTCTTTTCTATCAAATTATTCCCCACAATTAAGATAAATAAAAAATAAAAATAAAAGATTATTACGAAGAATAGAGACAAAGATATTTTGATGACCACCATTATCAGGATTTAAATAAATTAAAAAAAAAAAGAGATCCATCCTTGAATACATAAAGAAATTAAAAACATACTTACCATTGAATGAGGTAGAGAGATCCATATCAAAATAAATAACAAATATTATTTTGAGATGAAAAAATGTGGAAAGAAAAAAAAAACTACTAAAAATCAACAAAAGAAATTAAATTCGGACTAATCTGGATCTCTTCGAAGAGGAAGATGTGAAGATGCTTCATCATAAATGGTAGAAAAAATGAAGGGAAGTTTATGGTGGGGAAAGGGAAGGAGTTTAATGGTAACCATTAGATCTCAAAAGGGGGATTAGGGTTTTGAGATAGATAGAAGAAGAAGAGAAGAAGAATGAGTAGGGAGAGAGAACGACAAGAAGAAAATAAAGGAAAGAAAGTGATGGAAGACATGTTTTTCACGCTTTGGAATATGAACCAACCTCGAGCCCATCACCACAATTGATAAAATTTCAACTTTGTACTCACCATAAGCTATCCTTTCTCCAATTTATTCCCAAGAATCAGTAAAATTACAAATTAATCAAACAATAAGCACATGAACTACACATGGGCAACTACCAAATTTGAAAACATCAAGTGCCTGTTTGCACTATACTAGAGCCAAGCCAAGCCTCTTTTTTTGGGTGATAACTGAAAGGGATCTGGAAGTATTGGGTCTTTATATGTGTTTCTAAAGTGAAGTACCACTTGGCTGGGTTGGGATAATGGTACCAGAAATGGTACCACTTACTGTTGTTTTATTTCATAATTTAGCCCATCAAGAACTTAGTGACAATTTGAAATTCTCATTAAAAATGAATTCATTTTTTTTCAATTTTAACACTTGATTAATACAATTTCACTATTGTTTTTGAATATTCATGCTCGATAATCTTTTATATATTCCAACTACTACAGAGGGTAGTGACCACTGTGACGTAGATGGTAAAGGTTAGAGGTCTTGGTTTCTTTTAAAATTTCTTCACAGATGCCTTTTCTTGCTTTTTACTTCCACATATATGTGATTATGTATTAGATAATAGAAGAGAGAATGAATTCCGGGTCCACTAGAAAAGGAATTGAGACACTGAGAGTTAAAGGACAATTACGTCTCTTGAGTTTCCTCTACAGAACTGAGAAAAGAGACTTGGTTGAATAAATAAATATCGATAAGATTCATAAGAATTTCCATTTCTATGAAAATCTCTCACATTTGTTTTTGAAAAATTTATGAAAGAAATGAGCCCAACGGCTACTTGGACACAAGTATTCAATGCTTATTCCAACTACACTATGCATTAATGTCGATTTCATGCGAAACTCACCATTAATATTGGCACTCAATGGTTGATTAATGGTTTCAAAATCTAATTATTACTCGTTCAAAATCTCAACAACTCCTAAAGAGTAAAGGCATATCTATCTATTTTCTCTGTAACTTTTACCTGACTCCTCTTGGAATCTTCCTACCTGAAGCTCCCTATGCACCTTCCCAAAAATCAGTTTCATCCCTTTCTCCCCTTTGACAAATTACAGATTTACCTAATTTTCTTAAATCTCTTAGATATAGTATAAGAGACAGGAATATCTTTTCTCCTCTTGTGATTTGTGTGGTTTGACCAATTAGATTTCCCAACAGTTCCCATATAAGTCACAGATTAGTTCATTCAAGATTTTAGAAAAAAAAAAACATAAAAAGAAAATCTTTTGGAGAAGATCCTATAGATCCCATTACCTATACATGGCATTCACCTATCAACAAAATCTCAAATTCCTTCTCTTTTTTTCCCCTCTTTCAACCCAAAATTTTTAAAAAGCAAGATGGTTTCCTATTTTTTTTTTTTTTTAATAAATTCATATCATCTGGTTAATCAATCTGTTTTCACCAAGAGGGAGAGGAAAAAAAAACTCTATGATTTCACTTTTGGGTTTCTAACTTAGGGTGTGTTTGATAATTCAACTTAATGTTGAAAATTAATTGGTTAAGAGATTTTTAAATTCAAAGTGTTTAATAACATCACTTAATACATTAAGCACTACTTAATTTGAGTGAAAAAATTTCACTTAATCTGCTAAATTTTAAATAAATGTACAACACAGTAGTGTAAAAAGCTAACACACACATACTCTATTTCACACACTTTCTCTCACTTGGCCCTACACATACTCTCTCACACACAAAAACACATACTCCCTCACATTATACATTATTTTTCTCACGCACATACACACTCAATCTCTTACATTCTCTTGTACTTTTTCATACACACATTTACACACACTCTATAATACACATTCTCTCAAACACACATACACATTCTATCACATACACACATTCTCTCTCACACACGTTTACACCATTCCTGAGTTATTCATTTTCTTTTTCACTCATGTATGACTATTATTTATAATAAATTAACACAAGTATAAAGTGAAATATTTAATTTAAAAATTGAATTCAGTTGATTATCAAACATATGTAACTTTATCAATTCAATAATTAATACTTTCAGAACTTATAATTCATTTTTCAGAATTTAGAATTCAGTGTTAACAAATAGGCCCTTATTCGACTTTTTTGTTTCTATTGTTTCCCCCAACTAGAGACAAGCCAAGCCTCTTTGGCTTTTTTTTGATGATAATTAAAAGGGAAGTGTTGGGTCTTAATATCAAGTTTCTAGTGAAGTCTCAAGTTGTGTTATTGGGATGCAGTGTTTTTAAACTTGGACCGGACCGGCCGGTTTGATCTGTTAAACCGGGAAACGGAAAGGTTACCCGTTCGATTATATATTAAAGCCAAGACTTATAAAAAACCGGATAAAATCGGCAAAGCCGGCGAACCAATATAAATTTGGTTAAATCGGTTTCGATTTTTAATTTGATGACTTCAATAGATGAAACAGTCAACCAAATTTAAAAACCTGTCTCTTATACACATCTAGATGTGTATAAGAGACAGGAATATCTGAAACGAAATTCACCAATTACATCTAATAAACAAAAAGAAGAGATCCAATAGCCCCACCCCCCCCCTGTCTCTTATACAGGATTAGATTGTACTACAAACCAAGTTAGGTAACCCTTTTATGTTCTCCTTACCTAAGATGCCAAAGCAAGAGACAGTGGTTGACAGAACAGGGAGAAGAGGGATAAGGGAGGGCACGGTGGAGGAAAGGCCATTATCAAAGGGATGGAAGCAGATGAGGCGCACATCTTGGATGGGGATGAAGCAAAAGGTAAGAGGGGTGAAAAGAGGGAATGAGAAATGAGATAGGAGGGAGCAGCGAAAAAAATGGGGAAAAGGAATAAGAAGAGAAGTGGCAGAGGTGAGTGAAAATAGAAGATGCAAAAGTGGTAGTAACAAGAAAGAGAAAGATGATAATCTGAGTGAAAATAGAAGATGCAAAAGTGGTAGTAACAAGAAAGAGAAAGATGATAATATTAAAATGTTTGCAACAGGTTTGGAACCCATGAATTTAAAAAGTATTGGAAGAGGTTTCCACGCATAAACCAGCTCACCTACAAAGTAAGGTTGGTCAGCTCTCTAACTTTTTATTCTACTAAGGATTTTAGTAAAAAAGAAAAAAAAATAGTGTAACCCGAACGGTTCAACCGGCTAAACCGCGAACGTTCGAGTCATCTTCCGATCCAAGTTTTAAAACATTGTTGGCAATGACAGTATTTTTTGTTTCGGTAGGTTACTCTTGCCAGAAATTTCCAATTTGAAAATTATGAACTGATCAGTTATTCCATGTGTCTAGATGGGTTGAGGTTTTTAAAATACCTGTGCTCCAGGCCTAGCCCACGACTACGAGGTGCTGGGCTACAGCCATTTATGGAGCCAGGGAGCGAAGATCTGGCCCGGCCATGAACAGTGCTGGACGTACACATCTAGGCCGGGCCGGCTTGTTGTACCTGGGGCAGTGTCACTGTCACAGTTCAACAACACCCTACAGCAAGAAACCCACCCACCCCACCCCACCCCTGTCTCTTATACACATCTAGATGTGTATAAGAGACAGGTAGGAAAGCACCCTACAGCAAGATCATCATTCTTGATGAAATTAATCAGACCCAAGTTTCCAATCTATTTATTTTTTAAATTCAAACGGCTGATTTGAAAAAAAATAATAAAAAATGAGAACGACACTTTTTTACCCTGAAGAGGAAGATTTGAGAGAATGCGACTCCTCCGAAAAATGTGCTACTTCGTTGAGCGGCCCACTTGAGCACAAGGTTCATTCTTCCATACGATACTAAATTTACTATAATTGGTTATATTCTGTATTTATGTTTCTGATGATGAAGTAACCTTGTTCTGAAGGGCAGTGGCATGCAAGTTCTTTCCCAGCTTGAAAAGCTTCGAAAAGGTTTTTTCTTTCTTTCTTTTTTTTGTAATTTTTGTTGATTTTGTCTAGTCTATTTGAGGATCTTGGGGGAGTAAATGCTTGGAATAGTTTTAGGTAAGCATGATCTCTTATTTATTTATTTATTTATTTTTTTCTGAAGCAACATATGAACTTGATGATGGAAACAATACTACAATTCCCTCTAAAGAGGTAACAAGTGAGGGATTCAGTTTTTATTTATATTTTCTGTGGAGAAAAGTGCTAACATTTGGATTTTTTTGGGTATTTGGTAAATGCATTAGGGTTATTTGGATTGGAGTTTGAATAAGCTATATTATCATATCTTGAATAGATTGTAGTGAAATCCCATTATTTGTGGTTGTCTCGATGTGTTTTAAGAACAAATGAAAGCCTTATATCCAATCCAGGGAAAAAAAAAGGTTTTGGATTTTCATTTTTTCCATATAAATTATATAGTAAATGACTGTTTGAAAGTCTGAGAGAAAAGCCTAGAAAGACAGTAGTTAAATTTCAGTAGGATGTTTAATATGCTTAGCTTGTTTCTGTGAATATTCCTCTCTTCAGAGGCGAAAAGCATTATGTATTGAAGATGAGATTGAATTTCCTGCCTTTCACAATGAGGTCGATTCCATTGGTCATCTAGGAACAACGTCAGTGCTAGACTCGGATGAGGAAAACACCCATGACCAAAGATTTGCATGTATTTGCAACTCAGATGAGGAAATCATGTCTGATGATCAGGTATGACGATTAGGACATTATACCCCACAAGTGGATTTAATTAGAAACTCTCTCTTTCTCAGAAATTGGAACCTAGAAGATTAATGGCTATAACATTTAACTGCAATTAAACTAATCAATGGTCCCAAATTGCAGGGATCTAATCTGCCTACAATTGGGAGTGTAAAAAGATACAAGCAAATAGATACATGGTCTGAAGCAAATAGAGAAGTTGAGGCATTATTCCAGTTAAATGAAAATACTGGACCTTCCAAGGTGTACAAATCCTCAAAGGGTACTACTTTGAGATACTTGACTTAATTGTACATACTATGCATGCTACTGTACGAATTCTTTTAAATGCCTCATTGCCTCAATTTGTGGATGGTGAGTGGTGATAAACTGGTTGCAATTGAAAGTAAATTCTTTATATGCTATTCACTTGCTGTCGAATTAACATGACTTCCATTTATAAATTTCTTGTTCTTGGAGAGAACCCATTAAATAAGGAAGAAGGCAATTGTTTTCCTACTTATTTACATGGTTTTTTTTCTGTTGTCCATCTATCAGTTGGATCAAATATAAGTTTCTTATCCAGACTATGTCATTACATCCCTTTTTGATTTTCATAGACTTTAGAGCTACTTGTGATACTTAGTTTAATGCTAGTCATCAACTGCAGCAGATAGCCAGAGCAAACCAAAGCCCAGATTTTTGTTTCGTTTCCAGTCACAAAAGAAAGACTGTGCTTTGCTTGTCAGTGATAAAAATGAGATTGACATGTCACCAATTGACCTTCCACATTCTAAGGAGTCTGATGGTGGTGAACACGTAGATTTGCAAAAGTCAATGGATGAGTCCCTGGAGAGTTTTAAGGGAAGAGAAGAAGAACAACCAAAGAACTATCCAGTTCCATTTGAACTGGCAATACATCATGACTGCAATGACAATTCAGTGGCTGAGTTTCTGGATAGCTTACAGGAAAAGAGTGGTTGGCTTCGAGGAAGTTGTGAGATGGTACTTCTCTACCTCTTTTTTACCAAAATGTTTTCCATCTTAATTACCTGATGGGGTTTTATGTTGCATTTCCTTCAGCCTAATACATTGATATCAGGCAGGAAAAGAAAGACAGGTTGCTGTTAGGAGAACTGCATCTGCTATTGGTGATAGAAATATACACGAGGATATCTTATTGTATGGCAGGTCATCAACTAACAATAAGGTATCTTCTTGTTGAATAATCTTTTGGCTGTTTTATTTGCAATAATTGTCGAGTCTAATCATCAAGAAACTCTTGCTGTAGGGTGCTTTCCTACATCCAAAGCCTGTTCTTCAACAAAAGACCATAGCAGATCAATTTCATGAAGCTTTAGGAGCTGTATCCCCAAAGAATGTGATCTCAGAGGTCAAATTTTACAGAAAATCTGGGTTGGTAAAGGCACTATATGTTGCATAGAATTCAGACATACCCGAATTACTAATTCAGCATTAATTCTCGTCTGCTTCTGTATACTGAAATCAGCAAATTCTGCAGATCTGGGTTGTTTGAGAAGTTGCAGCATGTGATTCAGAATGAGAAGGAAAGGGATATAGACTTCTTGGAGAGCTCTAACATCTGGATGCTATTTCAAGGGGTAGCAACCATTTGTTTGTGTTCAATTGGTACATATTGGCTTCCTGCATCACATCCATTGCTTGTGTTCTACTGGTTTTAGTCCATATTGTTTCAGATGGAAGAAGCTGCATTGATGTCCGAATTTTGTCAAGGTCTCTAGAGGCCAAGCTTACTGTTTGCTGTTGTTCTCTTATACAAGACGAAGAGGTATATTTATTTACCTACAATACTTTATACCAAATACTGGTTTGTTCGGTCTCTTTCATCCGATAGCATGTCAGATAAAACCACAAAGATGGGAGTGGTTTCCTTATAGTTTCTCAAAGGCAGTAAATTTTTCTTCTAGTTTGTTGGTTAGAGGGGATATAAAATAAGAGGGAGTTCATTTTTTCTGCCCAAACTTAAATATTACTACCTCCATCCACTTATTTTGTCACAGTTTGACTCCTTTGGTGAATGTGTCAAGTTGTCAAAGCCGAATATTGTGTGGATTTCTTAAAATGATTTAAGTTTGTATATAGAAATATTTGTTTTAAATTTCTTTTATTGAAGAAATTTCATTAAAAATCAAATGAATATATATGAATTTTGATGACCAAAAAAAATCTATTTTACCAAAAAAGTAGAACAGAGAAAATTATGTATGAAATGTCTCAGCCGCCTAAATATCAGGAAAAATATATTTTGTTAGTAAATCTGTCTTCCCTTGCATTTTTAAAATGATCCAACTTTTGGAACTTCCATACTGGCCATTTAGTTAAAATATATTTAGGTTTCTCCCTACTTCATATGGAGCTTGAATAAATAACTACTCACCACTGACATAGTTAAACTTCAAATTGCATATATTCCTTGAGCAGAAGTTTCTTTTGGACTTAAGTTTCTTTTATATGTTCTATGCAATATTAATAGAATCTTGCCTTCTTTGGCAGAACTCCCAATTGGTGAATAACTTGCACATGAGAAAGCAGATTGAAGAAAGGACCTTGACTATCATATTTAGCTCATGGTTCCAGAATATGTGGCCACATTGAGCTTGAAGTAGGGAATCTAATTCGCATACTACCACCTTGGTATGAACGCAACATGTTTATCTTTTGCATTTTTATTACTATTAGTACCAATCTAATGAAAGGTGAACATGAAACATGATGCTCTGCTTTGGAGTTGATTTGCTAGTTTTTCAGACCTCTACTCCTTAAAAAGTTTTGCTGTTTTGTCATCTCAACCTTTTGATCTCACAGATCACAATGACCTTCTGTCCGAGGAAAATATCCGCAATAGTTTAAGTTGAATATTATCTTTAAGCATATTCGGCTGACCTTTTCCTTCCAGGGGATGGCTGCTGTTGGACTAATTATAATTATCTGGAAAAATACGTGTTCTAAGGGTCTTTATATCACATAATTTTCTTCTCAGCTCTGACACAAGCTAATTAATATCTTGTGACAGTACTTTCATTAGTATTGGGTAAATGTTTGCTACATGTCTGGTGCAGGAAGGAGGTAATTATTGAGAACTTCGAAAGATGCGATCATCATATTATCGACATATTTTGTCCAACGTGGTTCTTGATCATATCTTTGCAAGCGCAATTTTTGGTCGTACGAGATAAGATGTTGCTACGGAATCCTTGTATAAGAACGTTCTTTTTGCTTCTAGGAAGGGGAAGGAAACGAATTGATATTTGCACATGTTATGTAGCATTGAGATATATACAACCATAATCTATACTATCTATATTATTATAAGTGGTGTTTTTACGTTAAAGTGTTTTTTTTTATCTACCTAAATTGCCCATAGTAAAATAATGACATATTATCATAACTAATGGACAAATAGATTATTATGTTTGAGTTTTATTCGATAATAATTTGCATGTTTATAATTTCTCTAAATGTCTAAATCCATGTCTTTTGAGTTATTCTAGATAATGAAGTTTAATATGTGTATATGCTATGAATGGAATAGTTAATGTATCTTGAATTTATCATACTTTATGTGTAGGTTATTAATTGAGTTTATATCATTATATGAGATGTCACTTTATGTACCTATAAACACTCTACTTGTAATTCAAAACAAAGTGAACAAGATCATCTCTCACTCATTAATTCTTGCTTAACTATACAAATACCCGTATATCTTAGTATTTGCCATCCAACAATCCTAGTGGGAACGATCCCTACTCCTCTTAATATTAGTTGACAAGTGTATAAGAGACAGATGTTAGTGGTTATAGATAGTTGTTTTCTAAATATTTTAACTAGGTGTTGTAAAGGGCATATATTTAGTTAAAATATTTAGAAAACACCTATCTCCTACCAGTAACTAGGTGGCATCCCGCAAGTATACGGTTGTCAACTAATATTAAGAGGAGTAGGGATCGTTCCCACTAGGATTGTTGGATGGCAAATACTAAGATATACGGGTATTTGTATAGTTAAGCAAGAATCAATGAGTGAGAGATGAAATTGCACTAATCAAATTCATATTTAAACTGAAACAAACAGGACCAAATTAAACTACTTTTTCTACTAAAACGAGTAAGGGAAACTAAGCAATTATGAAATTAAGAGACTAGCCACTAAATTCTAACAAAAGCAATTAACTAAAAGTACTTCATTTTACCCTAAATTGACCAAAATAAGATTACAATTAAAAAGTAAGCAAGTTACCTAATTAAAAAGACTACAAATAAAACCTTGAAGATTAAAAGCAACCATTTCTACACTAAAAATTTGAACAAGTCAATATTGAAATCTAAGTATTTTTGGACTTTTGATGATAATAAAGAAAGCCCATCTAAAATTAACTAGAAATTAATGCAAGGAATTAAGGATTTTTTAGTAGAAAGCAAGAAATAAACAAAAATCCTAATTTTTCTATGAAACCCTAGATTGCAAGCAAAGATATTTTCTCTAAATTAAACTAGAAAGCAAGTAAAAATTATATCTACTTGAAACTAATGATAAACCCACTACAACTATCTAATCAAAATTTAAACTTGTCAAGAAATGAAAACTAGATCTAGCTTATCAAGAACAATTACAGAGAAATTTTCATCTAGATACACTTCTAGTTGTGTATAAGAGATTCCTAGGCACACATCCTATATGTGTATTACAAATTTGCAAAGTAGCTTAAATATGGTAACATTACACAAGGCAAAAATCAGGAATTCTTTGCTGAAAGATTACAAAATTACCCTCACAACTTAACCACCAGTGAGTTGAGATCGCGATATGGATAAGTCGAGATCACAATCTCAACTCGCTAAACATTAAAGTGATTTTCCCCAGTCTAGATCGCGATATGGAGAATTCCATATCGCGATCTAGACTCTCCTCCCAGTAATCCTTCTATTCTTTGATAATTGCAATTCGGTCCTCTGAGCTTTGTCCATCCCTGCTTCCAACCTATGATTTTTTAACCTGCATAATATTAACGCAATTAAGCATTTAATTAAGCTAAATATTTAATAAAAACTTATCATATTAGTAAGAACAAAAATATATACACATAGGAAAGAAATTCTAACTTAAACTTTCAATTAACTACCTAATGTTCGGGATTTAAGCTATCAAAATGTTACAATTTAGAGAAAAATTACTCTAGTTTACTAGAGTTATCACACGCTTAAACTTAGCATTTTGCTAGTGCTGAGCAAAACAAAAATTAAAGGAAACCTACTAACACATGGACACATAAACACCACCAAAATTGACGAGACACTTGATGAATCGTGGATGTACTTAAAACAATTAAGAAATCTCTCAAGAAACTTTCAACACTATATGATAGGTGAATTATTTAAGTAAGTCAATCAAAAATTACAAATTTGTTCTACAAAGAAGCACACGTTCATTCACTGCACAAGATTTCACATCACTAAGAATTACTATTCTCAAAAAGAATTACCAAAGGTTTTAGTTCTATTCATTTAAAACATTATTGCTTCTCAAATCAAAAATATTATGAAGTTAGTCAATTATCTTGACTAAGTATGATGAAAATAGAAGTTCATTTACGAATCAAGTTTAAATGCAAATGTCATATATTTCGGGATTAGACTTCTAACAATGAATAAGTAATATGAGATCAATGATAAGTATTACAAACATTTACTCCTTAACTTATTGGTATACTAAAACGCAATGCCTAATGGTTTAATTCGAAAAAACAACATGGGTACATGTCAGAATCCCATATTCGCCTTATCCCTACTCTAATGGCTTATTTCGGAGAAACAACATGGGTACATGTTGGAATCCCGTACTCACCTTATTCCTGACACATTTTTTTTTTTTAAAGAAACAGTCCTAAACCAAGGAAAATAAGTTAAATGTACCTAAAATTAATCTCGAATATCAATTATTCACAAGTGATTTGATCAGAAACAACATTTCAAATAAATTTTCCTAAATTTTCAGCACTTCTTTTTGAAAAATAGTGATGCCAAGTTTATGAAATCTTTATGTTGCAAACGAACTACTCACTTACACAAAAATTCATGGAATGACTCAATCAAATACTTTAATCATTTGAGTGTTGAATGTCAAAAATCATCATCATTGAGTACCTAATTGGTCAATTTTTCATCCATTATGAATTAACTGACATCAACATACACAAAAAAACCGATTCCAGAACAAAAATTAAACACCCCCGAACTTGTCATTCATTCAAATGATGAGTATACTCATCCTACCGCTTACCCAAAATTCAACATAATGACATATCTAAAAATAACAAAAACTATTGAAACTATGACATAATTTCAAACTAAAATTTAAAATTGAGTAGAAATGCCAAGAGTATTAAATCATGCCATGCATCTCATCAATTAAGCCATGTAAGGATCACTATCCAATTCAATTCATCAACAAATGCAAAAATGACATCACCTTAGGGCCCTTAAGCATTCTACTCTTATTCGAAAATAATCATGACCAAAACTACACCAAGTATCTAACAAGAAATTCCCAAAAGATCTAATCCATAAATCAGGAAAATGGATATCTACTTGGCGTTAGCTTAAGGCCATTAGCGGCAAACTACTAAAAATGAAAATTAAACTATTCAAAATCCAAAGACTAGAAATAAAATAAAGCAAAAGTAATCAAAAGTCACGATTCTAAGTCATGAAAATCAAAGAAAATTGTTCATTATCCACAAACAGATTCAATAGTTAGGGTTGGATTTCATCAATGCACAATGCAGTTGGTGACGTCAATCTTCTCATTCCATATCCTCTTGACCCTCCACGGCATCACTGGGCTGGGCTTCTTCATGGTCATCTTCTTGATCCCCTCCAATTGCATCTGCTTGGCTGGATCCTTCTTGATATGCTGAAGCTGCAGGTGGTGTGTAGTATTGTCCACGAGATGGACCAAAGTGCCAAACTAGAGGTGGTGGTGGCTGAACCCATGTGCCTAATGAAGTGGTCCTTAAAGCTTTTCTAATCATGATCAAGTTGTTGTGCATCACCATCTGGCTGTATGTCCAAAACCCTTGTAATTCATTCCTCTCTTCATCATTAACCGTAGCATTTAGTACATAACTGTGATGCATGGGGGCATTGGAATCAAAGAAGTAGTCTGAGGTAGTGGTGGCGGTGGCTGGGTAGGGCGTTCTTGTTGGTGGTGCTTTTTGTACTCTCTCACCATTCGGTACACATACTCCCGATTAATCCTTCCTTTTGAATAGGTCATAGGCTCCGCAAGATCAATCGGGCAACTTGCCAAAGTGCACAAATGGTGAATCAAGCTAGGGGCATAAAATATAGGTCGCCCAGACCTCCCACTGTCTAAAAACTCCTGCTTGACTAGGCTACCAATATTCACCGGCACCCCATCATAATAGCATAAACTAGGAGCACTTTATCCATTTGAATATAACTCAAGGCATTGGACCCCCAAATTCGGCAGCTGATTAAGTAAAACCATAATATGGCTACCATTAGAGAGTCCCTGACGTGCAAATTTCAACTCAATATTCGAGGAAGCACTCCTAACCCAATCAACTTGCCTATCATAAATGGCATCTTTAATTGCTTCATGTCCTTCTCCTTATCATTTATTTCAAAATGTCAAATATTGATTGGATGATATGGGGAGTATATTAAAATGAGCATTAATCAAGTCCTCACCAAAGTTCACTAACACCCCCTTACTCGCACCATACCATTCTCCAACCCACACAGATTACAGTGAAACTCTTTCACTAACTGGGAAGTCCCGGAGTCAATTGGAGTGTTGAATCCCTCCCAATGCCTCGACCTAATTTGATCCTCAATTGCTTTTCTAGAATCATCATAAACTCCCCAATGCATTGTAAGGTGAAAATTTCGTTCACTAATGACCTCATATTTCTCATTGTTCTTATGCAATTGAGGAGCCCTATCAATAGTGAACTATGGTTCTACGTGTCCACTACCCTCCAATTGTTGTTCCATGCCTCTTTCTCCACTAGTACCTTCTTCGGCTTTCCTCTTCCAAGACCCAGTTCCTCTTCCCTTCATTCTAGCCCTACGTTCAGCACTATCATAAACTGATCGAGTCATTTTTAATTAGCACAAATCAATCAACAACAATTCAGATAATTATTCTAATGCAACAATTTGCCAACAAAATCAAATTTACAAATTTTCAACAAAATTCAAAATTTCTCTACCCAATTCATTAGATTCAATTATCAAGCCAATAATTTAGAATATTGAACAATTCAACATCAAAAAAATTTCCTTGAAGAAATTCGCACAAATTTTTGCCCAAAAATCACAAATTGGAAACAACAATTCCATCACACATTCATCAAAAAAAACTGTGTTTTATCTTTAACTAGTTAAAATATTTAGAAAACACCTATTGCCTACCACTAACTAGGTGGCATCCAACAAATATACGGTTGTCAACTAGTAGTAAGGGAAGTAGGGGTCATTCCCATTAGGATTGTTGGAAGGCAAATACGGAGATATACGGGTATTTGTATAGTTAAGAAAGAATCAATGAGTGAGAGATGAAACTACACTAAATAAATTCATATTTAAACTCAAATAAACAAGACCAAATTAAACTACTTTATCTACTAATAAACAAGTAAGGCAAACTAAGCAATTATGAAATTAAGAGACTAGCCACTAAATTCTAACAAAAGCAATTAACGAAAGTACTTGATTTTACCGTAAATTGACCAAAATAAGATTAAAATTAAAAAGTAAGCAAGTTACCTAATTAAAAAAACTACAAATAAGAACCTTGAAGATTAAAAGCAACCATTTCTACACTAAAAATTAGAACAAGTCAAAATTGAAATCTAAATCTTTTTGGATTTGTTTTGATAATAAAGAAAGCCCACTAAAAATTAACTAGAAATTAATGCAAAGAATTAAAGATTTTTAATTAGAAAGCAAGAAATAAACAAGAATCCAAAATTTTCTGTGAAACCCTAGATTGCAAGCAAACAGATTTTCACTAAATTAAACTAGATTTCGAAAAAATTATATCTACTTGAAGCTAATGATAAACCCACTACAACTACCTAATCGAAATTTAAACTTGCTAAGAAATGAAAACTAGATTTAAAAGACAATTAGGAAAGCTAAGAGAAATTTTCTTTAAAGAGGAGACTTGAAGTTCAAGCTTTCCTAATCTATACTAACAACTTCCTAATTCACCATCCTAGGGGCCTATTAAGATTTTAATGAAGTAGCTTAAATAGTATAACATTACAAAAGGAAAAAATTTGGAATTGTTTGAGAAAGATTACAAAATTGCCCTCACAACTTAACCACCAGCGAGTCGAGATCGCGATATGGGTAAGTTGAGATTGCGATCTCGACTCGCTAAACATTTAAATGATTTTCCCGAGTCTAGATCGTGATATGGAGAATTCCAGATCGCGATCTAGACTCTCCTCCCAGCAATCCTTCTATTCATTGATAATTGTAATTCGGTCCTCTAAGCTTTGTCCATCCCAACTTCCAACCTCTGATTTTTTAACCTACATAATATTAAGGCAATTAAGCAATTAATTAAGCTAAAAATTTTATAAAAACTTATCATATTTAATAAGATCAAAAATATAAACACATATGAAAGAAATTAACAATTGAACTTTCAATTAACTACCTAAAGTTTTGGATTTAAGTTATCAAAATGCCACAATTTAGAGAAAAATATCTCTAGTTTACTAGAGTTTTCAAACCCAAGTGTGGATCCCTTCTACTACTTAAGATAACCAAATTTGATTAACTACTCATAGAATTCTTGTAACAAACTAGGGGAATTAGGCCATGATCCAATTCTAGCCATAATCCAACATTAATCTAAGTCTATAATGGATGTTTGATTCCCAAATCCCATGAATTAACCAAATTAACTTGTAGATTCATCAATTCCCCTAATTAACTCTGAAGCCCCTTTGTATTGCATAATTAGTGCATTTAACACTTAACCCATTAACTTCACCCATTAGAAATTGGCTTCATATAACCCTGATTCATAATAAATTAATGCATTTTAAACTAAAAGAAAGCAAGAAAAAAGCATTGAAAAGCATTTAAACAATGGAAGCAGTAAATCTAGTTAACTATTGCAAGAAACTAAAGACATTAAATTTATGCTACGTAAAAGAAAGCAAAATGAAGGCAAATAACTTGAATGAGCAAGTACAAAATGCAGAAAACTAGATTAAACACAAAGAAAGGATTACATAATAGTAGAAGAAATGCACACTTGAATGGAATTGAAATCTAGCCTAAGATGATGAAGAACAGCTAAAAATTGCTCGCCATGTGCGAAGGAGAAAAGAAGAAGAAAATAAGTTGGTTGATACTCCATTTTAGCCCCAAATATGCATATTTATAGTATGGTTAAAGGTTGGTGCGATAGAATACAAATACCCTTGAAAAACAGCACAAAATGGCCACTATCCCAGGCTTGATGAGGTCCCGTTTGAGTAACTCACCTATGGCGAGCTGTCCAGACAGCTCTTTGCAGTTTTGCCGTTTTGCCTCTAAAATCTCCGTCTAACGTCCGATCAAAGAGCCGTTTTCTCCTATCAAACTCTAACACATAGAAGAATATCATTAGATATAATAAAAAAATTAGAATAATTACTAAATATTTAAATAAAATACTCACAAAAGAGACCAAAAACAAAAGATAAACTAAAACGAACGAAAACCTAACTCCCAACAGAATTAGGTTAAAGACAAGACACAAATTCTAAAAACAATAACCTAATAAAATATTATAATTAATATCTAAATAAGTACTGAAACACTTAATAAACATATCATAAAACATTCTAACACATAAATTAAAAAATAGACAAAAAGACACAAAAACACTAAACTTGTTAGAAAATAGTATCAAAACTGATAAATTCGGGATATATATAACTCTATTTTTCTAGAGTTATCAGAATGATAATTGGCTTGGTGATAGAGCTTTATCTATTGCTCATACAACATTTCCAGATACTTCTCCTAACAGTTTTTATTTTAATACCCTCAGACGGAGCATAGACTTCATTATTCAGAACTTGCAAGGTTCATATAAGAGTAGGGTTCTTGCTTCAAATGTTCTAGAATATTCTTAGTTTCTTTAGAATTTGATAACATTCAACACCAATACAACAGCTATTTTCCCTTAACCTTGTTTAGTTTGGGTAGAATAAAAATTTAAAGTCAACAAGTAATAAAAACTGCGGTAACTCCTAACTTGTATCCTTGCACCTGCAAGTATACGGTGCTAGATAATAGCATAGGGTAAACGGGATCATTCCCATGAAGATTGCCAGTTAACAAGTATCGAGATTTACAAATCTTTGAGAGGTTAGGTGAACAAATAGGAGAGAAGTAATCTACTTTACTCATAACCGTGATCCAAATATGTGATTAAAATCTAAATCCAAAACTAATATATCAATCAAAACAAGCAATGAAATGAAGTAAATCACAAGATTGAAAGACTAATTAACCTAACCTAGTGAAAGCAAGTAAATGACAGTAAGTAAAATTACTTCTAAATAAACCAGATTAACTAAGAATATACTAGAATTGAAGGACAAGTGGTTCTAAATTGGCTAAAGAAAATAATTAAAAAGTATGAGAAACAAATAAACACCATTTCCTACTAATTTAGACTTAATGAAAGTAGCAAGGAAACTATATTTAAACTAAATATTTTTGGATTTTTGGATTGATAAGAGAATGCCAAAATGAAATTAACTTGAAATTAAAGCAAAGAAGTGAAAATTTTAACTAGGAAACTCTAATTTATCAAGAACCCTAATTTATTCTAAGAAAACTTGAAATAAAAGCAACTAGGATTTGAATAAATTTAACTAGAAAACAAGTAAAAATTATATCTACTAGTAGCTAAAGATTAACGCACAAAAACTATCTAATCAGAATTCAAACTTGCAATGAATTGAAAGAAAGATCTAAGGTGAATTAAAAGAGAACTTTTAGTTGAACTAAAAGTTTGGAAGTTAAGTTACTTAATCTATCCTAATCTAAAATTACACACTACACTACATACTATGTGTACTATCACTACTCTTGTCTACTACATTTGTTAATTTCTTTTCAAGGCAAGAAATAAAAATCTGTAAGGCAAAAAATTACACAAAAATGCCTTTCAGTGTTAGTCAAATGTGCCTCCATCCCACGACACTAGATTTTGATGCCGTGACATCAAGCTCAAAAATACTAACTTATTTTCTACCTTGATGTCGCGACATCAAGCATATCAAGTCAAATCTTCAATTCTACACTAACTCTACAATCACCCTCAAACCTTTATAATCTTGACTTCCATCTTTTCGATTCCTAACATACAAACACACTTAACCAATTAAGTAACCAAATTAAATAAAATTAAGTATGAATATTCATTTTTAAGAAATTTTTGCAACTCGAATTGCAACTAATTTAATTAAAACACTTAATTCGAATTTTAGTTAATTAAGCTTAAAATGCAATAATTTAGAAGTAAAATAACTCTAGTTTACTAGAGTTATCACACTCCCAAACTTAGCGTTTTTGCTAGTCTCGACAAAATAGAAAATAAAAAGAACCTTACTAAACAATTTAACAATGACACCACCAATTTGACATTACACACTTGATCAATAATGGATGTACATATGATCGATAAGGAACTCTCTCAAAGGACCTCAAATACCATATGACAATCAAACTATTTCAATTAGTGACTCCAAATTTTCTCATTTTTACAAAAATTATAAGTTTATTTACTATACAAAACTTCAAATTACCAAGCATTAACCACCTTCAAAAGGATCCCCAAAAATTAAGTTCTATTCATTCAAAATATCATCTTTTCTTGAATCACAAGAATTACAAAGTTGTTCAACCATCCTAATGAGGTCGTTTGGAAATAGAAGTTCATTAGGAATCTGCCTATATGCAAATGTCACATAATTTGGGAACATTAATCTATCAAAGAATGTGTAGTTTGATATCAATGACAAGTATTACAAACATTTCCTCCTTGACTTGTTGGTATTCTTTGATGTATCTAATGATACCAAATTTATGTGTTAACATGGGGTAATACTCTTGTCGGAATCCCATACTTGTGTTCTTAATACCCAATGGATTTGATTTCGGAGAAACAACATGGGTACATGCGGGAATCCATACTCGCCTAATTTCTATATGCTTTTTTTTTACACAGTCTAAACCAAGGAAGAGGAGTAAAATATAACTAAGATTAATATCTAATAACAATCATTCACAAAATTAGAATAACACTCCCTATACAAACACACAAAATATCTTAAATTCCTTCTATTGCATTGAAACCAATTTTTCCAAAACATAAATCAAACAACAAAGTAATATTTATGATTTTATCAAAAAAAAATTTGCAAGCGAATTTCCCTTAAAATATTAGTCCTTCTTTCTGTATGTGTACTTACCCATTTTGACTTTGGATGAACTTGTTGTCTATGAATTAAATCATATAGATTATACATGTGTACTTACCCATTTGGGTGCCTCAGTCGCTGAATTAATGGAGATATTCGAACTTAAGTCTTCTAGCGTTCAAAATAAGAGGAGAGCTCTTCAAGGGGGTTTTAAAACATCTACTGTTCTCCAATGTATATGAATATATTTTGATCGGTTTTATATTACAAGAGTTTATACACTTATATTATTTATTTTTTTATTTTTTAAATTAGCTAACCACCAAAATTTTAGTGGGAGTTGTTAGTTCAATATTTTATTTATTAATAATTTGAAAAAGTAGATGAAGGGGACATAAAACCAAAACTTCCAATAACACGAAAACATCTAAAGCTTTGAAATACAAACTATCATCATTTAAGAAACCTAAAATGTCAACTAGAACTATTATCCATTCTAAGACGCCTCCTAGCTTGGAGAAGTTGAATAATTAAAGTACAAATCACTCTTCTGATTAGAACCCATATATTAGCCAGGAGGTCTGCCAACTTACATAACTTGTTTATTTACAACATTGTTATCATGATTATCAAAAAAAAAAAAAAAAATTAATCTTTTTGGCTGAAATCTCCACAACCATGAATTTAAAGGCATAACATGCTCAATTATATTTAAACAAATAGCATCATTTGTAAGACGTCACTTTTATAGAAAAAAAGTGAATTTTTTAGCACCATAAATTAACTCAATTTTAATATCTTATCAATTTCTATTCCATCTATGACAAGAAAAAAGTACTTTATCTTTTATGAGTCCTCTCTTACCACAAACAAATCAGATAGAGAATTAAAAGAAAGAAAATAGGAGCAATAATTGTTTGTGGTAAGAGAGGACTCTTAGAAGATGCAAAGTAAAGGCATTTTGTACTATCTCGCTGCTAGAAAGAATGTTATAAATTAATTGTTTGTGGTAAGAGGACTCTTAGAAGATGCAAAGTAGAGGCATTTTGTACTATCTCGCTGCTAGAAAGAATGTTATAAATTACATAAAAATTGGAAATTAGTCTTCTATACTACCAATTTGTTTCTTGGTTTCTTTTTACTTAAAAAGGAAAATAAATAAAAGTATAACCCAACTAATCAACAAAATTCAACATACTCACTTGTGTATTCATCCTAATAGCCATAAATCATAAAGAGAAAATAAACAACTTAACAGTATGCGTTTCACAATTATACAACAAAAGCCATTATCAAGTAGCTATCCTATTACCTAAAAAAAATAGCTGTGATAGATTTTTCTTTTTTTTTTTTGGTCAATGATACCTTAAAATTCACTTAAATTTTATGCCTAACATAATTTATATTACCTTTTTTTAAACTTCACCTCATTTCTTGCCTTGAAAAGAAATTAAGGGTGTAAGACAAGTTGATATAAAAAATGACTTATACCAAGGTGAGATATTCTACTTAAATTATTTTAAGTGACGTATTATAATTAATTTTTTAAACTTTGTTGGATAGAGGGAAAAGTAGAAAGAAAAATTAAGTACAACTTGTTCAATTCCATATCCTTTTCCCTGCATGTCATCATCCATAGCATACTTACATTATCATGAATGGAAACTAATCTAATTTAGTCGATTATTTGGCTAATTTGTGGTGGTTCATATTTTTTAATCGGTACACATATCAATATAAATGTCTACATTTATTGGTGCCATCTTGAACCCCTCTCTCTATATATATATACACACACAAACACACACAACCAGATAAGATGCACCTATTAATTAAACTTAAAGTGATAATCATAGGTGTTTTGTCTATTTAAAATTTTTTTAAAAAAAAAAAACATTGAAAGCAAAACAAGGAAAATAGTGTTGTAAAACTAATTCAAAATTATTAACCTTGACTACAAAACTAACTAAAGTAGGAAATTTATAAGTGTAGATGAGAGAATAGTAAATAGAGAAATAGTAGGAAATTCTTCAATATCTTATATTATAAACTTTTCAAAACCCTCCAAAATCCTTTCAAAAGCTTTTCAAAAGACTTACAAATGAGGTATCAAGACCCCCTGTTTATAGGGTTACAAGTTAGGGGATTCATAAATATGATACATGAATCACGGGAACCAATAAGCCTTCAAGAGAATCAATAAGTCTTCACAAAATTCAAGGGGATAAATATCACATTAACCGATATGTTTAGGAAGATGAAGAGTCCTGGACATCCACCTTTATATAATTCATAACACTCCCCCTTGGATGTCCATGCGTCAAAGAATACGCGAAGAATTACTGTCTCGTTAAAAACCTTTACCAGGAAAAACCCTGTGGAAAAAAAAATCATGGTAGAGGAAAAAAGAGTACAGTGCGTATTCCAAATTTATAGTACACTTTTGCATGCTGCCTCGTTAAAAACCTTGCCAGGAAAATCCATTGGGACAAAACCATGGCTAAGGAAAAAAGAGTACAACGTGTACTTATCCTCCCCCTCATAAAAGTATCACTTGATATCTTTGAGATGATTTATCACAATTTTACAAACACATCTAGATGTGTTGTTGTTGGTATCACCTTTGGATAAATCCGCTAGATCATCACATGAGTGAATTTCGTTGGATATCAATTTCATCATTTTTCTAAAGATCATTGTCGCACCCCCCCCCACAACCCGCGGTCTGGCCGGCACCTTTGGGACAGGCACCGTTGCCATGTGGTGCTCGTGAAATAGGTAGATTAAATGCAAAAATCCTATTTACTATTTACAAACATAAATTACCTACTTACTATTATTAATTTAAATGAATCACCTATTTACTATTACATAACGGGGCTTTAAATGCGACTATGAATTGTACAAAAATAATCTAAGCTAGGGAACACAGGATTGGAGTCACCACCCGGTGTGTTGGTGCGCCGGGACACAAAAATACATCAAAATTTAAAGAGAAAATAAACCCTAGTCTAGATTGACTCCTGGTCCACGTAATTCAAAAAAAATATGAGTTCGGGAATCCTGTTGTAAAATGGGAAGGTTTGGGATAGATTTGAATTTCCCTCGGCACCCACTTTACCCGGCGTTGGACCGGTTGTATGATTTTATCGCGTTTCCCTTTTTAAGTTTAGTATTCATTATTGCCGACTTTGTAGCGTACGTGTGCTTGAGATAGTTTAAAAGTAATAAAATATGTACATATTAATGAGGAAATGAAAATAAATGGTAAATAATAACATTGACAGGTACAATTTAGTCCGGGGTCCAATTTAAAGTCGCACACATTTAGCTTGTAGTGCCCTTTAACTCCTAAGGGCAAAACAGTCGTTTGTCATGCACGCCAGAGTTTACTTCTAGCCCAATTTTATATTATTGATACAGTTATTAAGTCATGGACTAAATTGAGTTTGATTCAAATATTTAATGTCTAGTCGTGCAACTAAACAAAATTTGAGGACAGAAGAGTAGATTCACATCATTTAACAAGTAAGAAAAAAGCATAAATATTATATTGAGACCAACAAACATAAAAAATAAAGCACAAATCATCACAAAAGAAACTATTCGAAAAATATGTGCAAAATCAGAGCCTATTTACAATTTAATAATACTCATAAAGGAAAAACGGTAATTTCACAATCAAAGGGTAATTAAACATATTAAAATGTCAAACGAAAATCAAATTAAAGCTTGGTGGTTATTGTCATTAAAAATGTAATTTCGAAGAAATTTGAAAAGAAAAAACAGTAATATTAAAAAAAATTTCTTAAGGGCCTAAATGTAATTTAGAAAATTATTTGAGGGCTAAAATGCAAAAATCTGAAATCTGGAGGTTAAAATGCAAATAAAAATTTTTCTGAACTTTTTCTAAATTTTTTTTTGTGTGCCATGTCATCGATGACGTGGATAACATGGCGCCACGTCATCGATGACGTGGCAGCCCTATGGACCCAAGGGGGAAAAACTAAAAACCTAAGGAAAATGGGGGCAAGGAGATTCGAACCCATGGAGTAATACTTGCTGCTAAACCACTGGTCCAAAGCCATTTTTTGGTTATGGTTCAGTTTGTTTTTATTTATACACTTGAAAGTTTCTCTACATTCCCCCAACTTCTTCCTCTTCTTCCCCAACGGTAAACAACCATTCAAAATTCTCCCTACTCCATAACCATCCCAAAAAGTGAAACCTTCAAACCTTAACCCAAAAATTCTAAGAAAATAACCATAAAATTCTAATTTTGACATAGAACATGAAGATATAACAGTATTAATTAACATAAACAACTACATAAACATAAATCAAAGGGTGAAAGTGGGCATATGAAACAAACACAAACTTGCATAAAACATCCACAAAATTATCGTTTTGACATGGTTATGGAGCTGTCTCTTATACACATCTAGATGTGTATAAGAGACAGTCCATAACCTGATAAACATTTTGAATGTGTGTGTTTACCGTTGTGTCATAAATAATGTAAAAATAGTAAGATAAGCATTTGTCACCAAAACAATCGATTCAAAAGCCCATTTAACTCACCTCAACCTCAGGAATGTGGTGGAATTGGTTATACTTGGCTTGGAGTGCGTTTGAGCCAAATTTGTTTTCGGCACCTCCAAGCTTCTGGTTGATGAACTGGCCTTCTTCCACCACATTTTTCACCTACCAGATGAACGATTTTGCTTGATCTTTACAAAGAGAAGTTGTAGTCCCAGGTACCCTCTAAAACTTTTCTTCTTTGAGTTTAGTCTAATTCTCTTCGATCGCTTGGAATCTTGGCACAAAGTTGGCTTTCTGGAAAATTTTCCAGACTTAGAAAATTTTCTCTTTTTTTTTCTGCAGATTTTCTTGGCCACCAGCCTTCTTCTACCACGTTTTGACCCTCCAAATGAATGATTTTGCTTGAGATTTACAAAGAGAAGTTGTATTCCCAGGTATCCTCTACAAATTTTCTTCTTTGAGTTTAGTCTAATTCCTTTTCAATCGTTTGAAATTTTGGCTCAAAGTTGGCTATTTGGAAGATTTTTAAACTTAGAAAAATTTTTCTTTCTTTTCTTCCTGCAGAAATTTTCGTCCCCTTTTTAGGCTGAGTTTTTTGCTCTTTAAAGAGGTGAATTGAGTGTAAAAATGGTCAAAAACCATTCCTTGTCATGTTGGAAGTATGGAGCATCTGATATTTGGTGAGAATGGGTGAAAAAACGCAGAGAAAAATGTGGCCAAAATAGCTATGTCGAGCTGACTGTTCATCGCCGATGAACAAGAGACAGAATTTTGGGTTTCCATTCTAATAATTTTGATTTTTTTTTAATTTTTTTTAATTCTAAAAACTTAATAATATTAAAACTCATTCTTAGTATTTCAAATGCATAAAACACATAATAATTAAACACCATAAGACCAATTAAGAAGGAATTAAAGGGTAAATTGAAAGAAAATCAAAGAGCAGGTTAAGAAGGAATTAAAGGTGAATTAAAAAGAAAATTAAGAGTCAAATTAAGAGGAAAATAGGGGACAACTTAAGGGACAAAAATAGGTGTCTACAGCTTGCCCCTCTTTGCCAGAGTGTCGAAGAGGATCGAAGAAACTCTAGGCAAAGATTGTAGACACCGCATGACTGGATGATTCCAATCGTGCAACAAAATTTGCCACATGTCAACATTAAGCTCATGAGGTCATGAAAGAGGAAATTCACCATCTTGACAAACACACCAGGGAGATTAGGTCTATCTATTCATCCAGAGCGAAAAAGTCTTCGTTGGGGGAAAGAAGTGAATAAAAAGACGCCCAGTGAAATGAACCAGTATAAGAGACATAAATGAAACTTGGAAGCAAGAATGAAATTCCGATCTGGTGTTTATCGGGAGTACAGGGACTTAGAATGAAACGTAGCTGTGAATGACAAAGAAAACTAACTTGACATAACATGCAAACGCCACTGGTAATGAAACTCAACAAGCAATGTGAATTAAAAGCCCGACTTTGTATCATCAAGGCAAGGGTATGTAAATACGAATGAAAACCCGACTTTATGTCATCGGGGTAAAGACATGTAAGTTAAAATGAAAACCCGACTTTGTGTCATCGAGGTAACAAGAGTGAAATGAAAACCCGAACGGTTCATTTGTCGGGTAATGCAAACTTGAAATGAAAGCCGAAATTCGTTTATCGGTTGATGCAGTAATGCAAACCTGAAATTCGTTTATCAGGTTAATAGAAGGGAAATCTGAAATTCGTTTATCGGGGATGAAAATGCAAACCTGAAATTTGTTTATCAGGTTAATGAAAATGGAAATGAGAACCCGAAATTCGATTGTTTATCGGGTGATGCAGAAATGCAAACCTGAAATTCGTTTATCAGGTTAATAGAATGGAAATGAGAACCCAAAATTCGTTTATCGGGTGAAAATGCAAACCTGAAATTCGTTTATCAGGTTAATGGAGATGGAAATGAGAACCCGAAATTCGTTTATCGGGTGATGCAGAAATGCAAACCTGAAATTCGTTTATCAGGTTAATAGAATGGAAACAAGAACCTGAAATTCGTTTATCGGGTGAAAATACAAACCTGAATTTCGGTTAGAGAATTTCAGATATTAATGATAAACGAATTTCAGGTTTGCATTTCGGATAAATGAATTTCTAGTTCTCAATTCCATTATCAGTGTTAACAGAATGGAAACCCGAAATTCATTTATCGGGAATGAAAATGCAAACCTGAAATTCGTTTATCAGGTTAATGAAAATAGAAATGAGAATCCGAAATTCGTTTATCGAGTGAAAATGCAAACCTGAAATTCGTTTATCAGGTTAATTGAGATGGAAATATGAGAACCCAAAATTCGTTTATCGGGTGATGTAGAAATACAAACCTGAAATTTGTTTATCAGGTTAATAGAATGGAAACCCAAAATTCGTTTATCGGGAAAGAAAATGTAAACCTGGAATTTGTTTATCAGGTTATGGAAATGGAAATGAGAACCCAAAATTCGTTTATCGGGTCAAAATGCAAACCTGAAATTCGTTTATCAGGTTAACGGAGATGGAAATGAGAACCCAAAATTTGTTTATCGGGTGAAGATGCAAACCTAAAATTCGTTTATCAGGTTAATGAAGATGGATTCCCAACCCGAAATTCGTTTATCGGGTGATGCAGAAATGCAAACCTGAAATTCATTTATCAGGTTAATTAGGTGTTAATAGAATGAAAACCCGAAATTCGTTTATCGGGGATGAAAATGCAAACCTGAAATTCGTTTATCAGGTTAATAAAAATGGAAATGAGAACCCGAAATTCATTTATCGAGTGAAAATGCAAACCTGAAATTCATTTATCAGGTTAATTGAGATGGAAATGGAAACCCGAAATTTGTTTTTCGGGTGATGTAGAAATCAAACCTAAAATTCGTTTATCAGATTAATACAATGGAAACCCGAAATTCGTTTATCGGGGATGAAAATGCATTTCTGGAATTTGTTTATCAGATCTGATAAACGAATTTTAGGTTATCATTTCCACATCACCCCTGTATCTGATAAACCTGAAATTCGTTTATCAGGTTAATGGAGATGAAAATGATAACCCAAAATTCGTTTATCGGGTGATGTAGAAATGCAAACCTGAAATTCGTTTATCAGGTTAATAGAATGGAAACCCAAAATTCGTTTATCGGGGATGAAAATGCAAACCTGAAATTTGTTTATCAGGTTATGGAAATGGAAATGAGAACCCAAAATTCGTTTATCGGGAGTGCAAATGCAAACCTGAAATTCATTTATTAGGTTAACTGATATGGAAATGAGAACCCAAAATTCGTTTATCGGGTGAAGATGCAAACCTAAAATTCGTTTACATCAGGTTAATGAAGATGGAAATGAGATTTCGAAATTCGTTTATCGGGTGAAAATGCAAACCTGAAATTCGTTTAACAGGTTAATGGAGATAGAAATGAGAACGCGAAATTCATTTATCGGGTGATGGAGAAATGCAAACCTGAAATTTGTTTATCAGGTTAATAGAATGGAAATGAGAACCCAAAATTCGTTTACATTTCTCCATTTCCCGATAAATGAATTTCGTTTTAATCAGGTTAATGAAAATGGAAACCCGAAATTCGTTTCTCGGGGATGAAAATACAAATCTTTGTCATTTATCTGGTCTTATGAAAATCTAAATGTGAATAAGAAATTCGTTTATAGGGTTAATAGAATGGAAACCCAAACAATTCGTTTAACGGGGATAAAAATGCAAACCTGAAATTTGTTTATCAAGTTAATGAAGATGGATACCAGAAATGCGTTTATCAGGGATGACAATGCAAACCTGAAATTCGTTTATCAGGTTAATGAAAATAGAAATGAGAACCCAAAATTCATTTATCAGGTGAAAATGCAAACCTGAAATTCGTTTATCAGGTTAATGAAAAATGAAAATGAGAACCCGAAATTCATTTATCGGGTAAAAATGCAAACCTGAAATTCGTTTATCAGGTTAATGAAAATGGAAATGAGAACCCGAAATTCGTTTATAGGGTGATGCAGAAATGCAAACCTGAAATTCGTTTATCAGGTTAATAGAATAGAAATGAGAAAACAAATTTCAGGTTTGCATTTCAGTGAAAATGCAAATCTGGGAATTATCAGGTTAATGGATTTCTGCATGAGAACCCAAAACCTGTTTAACGAGGGTGATGCAGAAATGCAAACCTGAAAAACGTTTTTCAGGTTATGGAAATGGAAATGAGAACCCGAAATTCGTTTATCGGGAGTGCAAATGCAAACCTGAAATTCGTTTATCAGGTTAACGGAGATGGAAATGAGAACACAAAATTTGTTTATCGGGTGAAGATGCAAACCTGAAATTCGTTTATCATGTTAATGAAGATGGAAATGAGAACTCGAAATTCGTTTATCGGGTGATGCAGAAATGCAAACCTGAAATTCATTTATCAGGTTAATAGAATGGAAACGAGAACCCAAAATTCATTTATGGGGTGAAAATACAAACCTGAAATTCGTTTATCGGGTGATGCCGAAATGCAAACCTGAAATTCATTTATCAGGTTAATAGAATGGAAACGAGAACCCGAAATTCGTTTATTGGGTGAAAATGCAAACCTGAAATTCGTTTATCAGGTTAATGAAAAATAAAAATGAGAACCCGAAATTCGTTTATCGGGTGAAAATGCAATAAGTATGATACATACACGGAGCCATGTCATTGGGCTTACCCATGAAATGAAGTGTAAAAGGCAACTAGTAATTAACCCTAATCATGACTGGATTGTAAACTGGGACATTAAGCCCTAAACAGTAAATGACAGCATTATTTAAACTGAGAGGTTTGACTAGGAATTCAGTGTACCATCTCCCAAGTGGCGATCACCTGTGAGGTTAATTGCTTCATTAGGGGTTGGCGTGAATCACCCCTTTCAAAATGCAAAGAAAGACCGTTGGGTATCAACACAGCTCTCAGGATTAGTGTATCCCTTGTTATTTATGAAGGATATCCAATCAATAAAATTTCCCCCAGTGTCGTGGATTTTAGCATCCATTTTATTTTCATGTACCTGCAGGTACTCGAAACAATACGATATCAAGCAAAGAAAACTCGAATTGGTTAGTGCCAAAACATACGAAATGTCAATCTTAGCGAACATTTCTATAAGCAAGGTGACCGAGCTCGCTAAGAGCTGCCTGTATTATTTATTCAATCAGTCGAACGTAGTTCAATTAAACAGATGGTTTTCACATATTTGACAACTAAAACATCAACAACAAGAAGAACAACTACAAACAAACTAAATGGCAGCATGTGAGTTTGATAGAAGTACATGAATAAATAATACAGGCACATGGGAGCAAGCTTAGTAAGAATCGGGCCATCATCGTATTAACACAGCTTTGACTTTCATTCCAAGTGATTTGGACCCGATCAGGCAATGCTTTGAATCCATCGGATACGTGCCTTTTAAAGGCCAATGACTGTGTTGAGAGAATGACATAGAGGCAACCAATAAGCCTAACTTCGGTCAACAAATTTCAGTTGAACACTTTCCCAGACTTGGAACCAGAGAAGTCATCAACCAGACTTTGACCATTTGCTCAGTTTACTCCTTCCTCAACGCCTTCTCAGGTTTTCACTAAGGTTTCCCTCCCTTTTATTTTTATTTTTTTGCATTTTTTTTCCCGGACACTCTCCTTTTGCCTAGGCCCGCCCCGTAGGGTTTTCAGCCAAGCCTCTCTTTTGCTCTTTTTTTTTTCATTTTTTAAACAAAGGTGCCCTTTCTGGGTTTTCAACTATGAGGTCCAAGTAAACGACAAGGTGTAGGAGTAAATGGAAGACGTCTGGCTAAGTAATCGCCTTTTTCAATGCATACGAACTTTAGTTTTCAAAGTTTTCGGCATCAGTAAGGTTGCCTTCCCTGTAATTGGAGTAGACATGTTAACATCAACTGCCGAGACCGCACAAACTGCTCCCTTTAAGCCATACTTTCTTAGTCGATAGTTAGGTGTCATCTTGATGTTAACCGTGAGGAAGAATAAAGATTGGGATTATCTAAACAAAAACTTGCCCCAGTTTAAGATGGGCACTTTGGTTGGAAAGAACATAGCTACAAGGGATGGAAGAGCGGGTTTGTGATCTGAGAAAAACTGGTTATGTCTCTTATCTAAAAGAATTGTCCCAGTTTTGGGCTGAAAGTCTTACTTGAAGGCAACTGACTGAACTGGGGAAATAGTTTTGAAAATAATTACCCTAGTTTTATTATAACAAACTGAGTTTTTTTGGGCATTTGTTTTGGTCAGCCTCTCGAACTTTCTTTTTTTTGTTTTTTTTTGTTTTTTTGTTTTTATGTTTTTTTGTGCCACCCAAAACAACAATTTGCCCCAACATTGCAAATGAGCTTAGTTCCAATTTGTTTTTACAGCAAAAGATAGGGACAAAGCATAATTGAAACGAAAGATAGGCAAATAAAGAGAAGAGATATAAAAGGATTTAGTCCGGATGTGGGTGAAAAGGGAAAGAAAACAATAGGTGGAATTCTATCCGACGTTCTGCAATGACTTAAAGATTTACATTCTGCCAAATCAGATGAAAAACCTTTTAACCATGTCCGCATTTATCGGTTGGGGGAAAACCTGTCCATTCATCTCCGTAAGGATAAGAGCTCCTCCTGATAATACTTTGTGTACAATGAATGGCCCTGCCAGTTAGGAGCAAACTTGCCCTTTTCTTCGCCCTGTATTTGCAATATGCGTTTCAAGACTAGATCGCCAGCCTGAAAATGTTTGGGCTTTGCATGACTTTCTTGTTGTAAGCTCGGGCCATCCTCCATTGATAACATTGGCCATGACACACAGTTGTTAGCCGTCTTTCATCAATGAGTGCAAGCTGTTCATGTCTGAGCCACACCCACTCTGCATTTTCTAACTCAGTTTCCATAAGAATGAGTAGAGAAGGGATCTCTACTTCCGTTGGCAAAACAGCTTCCATTCCGTACATGAGAGAGTAAGGCGTTGCCCCCAGTAGATGTACTGATGGCAGTCCGATAACCCAGCAATGCATATGGCAGTTTTTCATGCCAATCACGCTGACTGTCAACCATCTTTCGAATAATTCTCTTAAGATTCTGGTTAGCTGCTTCAACCGCCCCATTCATTTTTGGCTTGTAGGTGGTGGAATTTTGATGCTTAATCTTGAATTGGGCACAAAGACCATCTACCATGTCATTGTTCAGGTTCTTGGCATTGTCGGTAATCAATGTATCCGGGATCCCAAAGCGGCAAATGATGTTCTTTCGGATGAATTCCGCTTCTACCTTCTTTGTTACGTGCTTGTAGGATTCAGCCTCGACCCACTTAGTGAAATATTCAATCGCTACCAGAATGAAGCGATGACCATTAGATGCTGGCGGCACTGATCAATCCAATGACGTTTATTCCCCAAATTGAACAGGGCCATGGAGTAGTGATGTTGTGCAATTCAGTTGGTGCTGCCTTTATCTCATCCCCGTGCATTTGGCACTTAACACACCAGCAGACAAATTTGATGCAATCATGCTCCATAGTAAGCCAGAAATAGCCTGCTCTCATTATCTTCTTAGCTAATAAGTGCCCGTTCATGTGTGGCCCACAAACTTCCCTATGAACATCCTCCATAATGTAAGCGGCCTCTTTCTTATCAACGCACCTCAGAAGACCCAGATCTATCGTCCTTCGATAAGGTACATTGCCATTGAAAAAGAACTTGATTGACATTCGGCGTAGGAACTTCTTATCTGAAGTACTAGCCCCTAGAGGATAGCTACCTTTGTCCAGAAACTCCTTGATATCATGAAACCAAGGAAGTCTATCAGATAGGCCTCAAGAGTGCAACAAGCCTGTCTCTTATACACTGAATGGTAATGGGTGTCTATCAGAGTGCCGTCTGGATGACTGATCATTGAAGATAAGGTAGCCAGAGCATTGGCAAATACATTCTTGGATCGGGGTATGTGAGTGAATTCCAAAGCATCAAATTGTCGACCTAGTTTGAGAATACTGTAGTGATATGGCATGATTTTAGAATCCCTGGTTACCCAGTGCCCCAGTGTCTGATGGACGAGCAAATCTGAATCAATAAACACAGCTAACTCTTTAATACCCATGTCCAATGCCATTTTCAGACCAAGTATGCAAGTCTCATACTCTGCCATGTTGTTCGATGACACGGGCAACACTTCTTTCATGTCTTCGGCAGTGCCAATGAATAAGATGTCTTCGTCCGGAAAGTATGTGTGCAAGGATTAATAATCATTCTCCTTGGGTTCTCAAGAAGATGATCCGCTATCGCTTGTCCTTTGACACCTTTTGAGTAGTGAAGATGATATCGACCTATTCAAATCAATATACTATCTATACACATCTTATACACAAAGAGACAACTAATAATAACTTAATCAACTTAGGTAAAATGGTTTGGGTCAACTTTGTAAGCTATTTTGGAGTCTTCTTTTCACGTTTTTTAATCATTTTCTTTATGCACAGCATGTTCGTTCCAAAAAAGAATAATTGGCTTCATGGACTGTAAACTTCTTGCTTAGATAATAGATAGCCTGCTCTTTTCTGCCCGAATCGTCATGCTGCCCAAGACACAACCCATGGATCCGTCCAAAATCGATAAATACATGATTAATGGCTTCCAAAGCTTTGGGGGGACCAACACTGGAGGGTTCAAAAGATAATCTTTGATTTTGTCAAAAGCCTGTTGACAGTCATCATTCCAGTACATCGGTGCATTTTTTTTCAACAGTTTGAACAAAGGTTCACAAGTAGCTGTCAGCTGAGCAATGAAGCGACTAATGAAATTGATTTTTCCCAAGAAGCTTTTTACGTCCTTCTGAGTCTTTGGCGCAGACATATTGTAGACACCTATTTTGTCCCTTATACACATCTAGATGTGTATAAGAGACAGGTACAATTTTCTTTTAATTTTTGCAGAGAATGTTTGTAAATTTAGAACAGTGATTAAAACCTAAATTACCCTTTAATTCCTTCTTAATTTATGTTTAAATGTTTAATTATGTCTATGCATTTTATGTTTTTGAAATACTAAGAATAAGTTCTAATATTATTGAATTTTTAGCTTTTTTAAAAAAAAAAATTAATTAATTAATTAATTATTAATTAAAATATTATTAACTAATTAATTGGTTTAAAATTTTATAATGAAAAAAAAAAAAAAAAAGTTCAGCGCGTGAACAGTTTTTTTTTTGCATCTGCTCACGCGCCAAATTTCAGAGTTTTGGCCACGTTTTCTCTGCGTTTTCACCCATTTTTCACAAAAATTTTAGATGCCCATACTCTCCACATGACAAGGAATGGTCTTTGACCATTATTACACTCAATCCAATTCATTAAAAGCACAAAAAATCAGTCTAAAGAGGAGAGAAAAAATTTTCTTAAGCAAAAGAAATCTGCCAAAACAGCCAACTTTGAGCCAAAATTCCATACGATCAGAGAGGAATTAGAGTAAACTCAAAAAACAAAAGTTGTAGAAGGTCCCTGAAACTACAATTTCTGGGGCTAACAGCAAACTAAAATCTTCCATTTCGAGGGTCAAAAACGTGGTAGAAAAAGGCTGTTGGTCTAGAGGATTTTCCAGAAAAATTTCTAAGTCTAGATAATTTTCCAGACAACCAACTTTGAGCCAAGATTTCAAGTGATGGAAGAGGAACTGGATTAAACTCAAAGAATAAAAGTTGTAGACCGTTCCTGAAAATAGGCTACAACTTTTCTTTTCAAACCCGAAGCAAAATCGTTCATATTCTGGGTCAAAATCGTGGTGGAAAAAGGCTGGTAGCCCATAAAAATCTGCACAAAAAAAAGTTATTAGAAAATTTTTCCATTTTACTCCCCCATATTTCAGTTTTCTTTTAGTTTAGCCGAGAATATTGTTTAAATTACATGCAGGGCACTTATGGCTAAGGCCCACTTGATGCCACGTCATTGATGACGTGGCACCCCAGATTGCGCCAACGTCATTTATGACGTGGCACCCCAGATTGCGACACGTCATCTATGACGTGGCATAAGAGACAAAAAATCCAAAATTTCAAAAAAAATTTTATTTGCTTTTTGGCCCTCCAGATTTCATACTTCTACATTTTTAGCCCTCAAGTAATTTTTTTAATTTACATTTAGGCCCTTAAGGAATTTTTTTTAATACTACTGTTTATTTTTTATTTTTATTTTTTATTTTTTTTTCTTCAAATTTCTTCCAAATTACATGTTTTATGTCAATAACCACCAATTTTTGATTTGATTTCTGTTTGGCATTTTAATATGTTTTAATTATCCTTGGATTGTGAAATTAAATTTTTTGCCCTTATGAGTGTTTAATTGTAAATATACTTTGATCTTTGCACATTTTTTATTAATTGATTTTGTGATGATTGGTGCTTTATTTTAATGTTTATTGGTCTCATTATAATATTTATGCCTTATCTTATTTGTTAAATTAGGTGAATTTACTCTTTTGCCCTCAAATTTTGGATTAGTTGAACAACTAGAAGTTAAATATTTGAATAAAATTCAATTTAGCCTAGGACTTAATAATTGTATCAATAATATAAAATTGGGCTAGAAATAAACTCCGGCGTCTTATGATAATGACTATTTTGCCCCTTGGGAGTTAAAGGGCACTACAAGCTCAATGTGTGCGACTTTTAATTGGACCCGGGCTAAATCTACCTGTCAATGTTAATATTTACTATTTATTTTCGTTTCCTCATTAACATGTAGCATATTTTATTACTTTTAAACTATCTCAAAGCACACGTATGCTACAAAGCCGGCAATAATGAATACTAAAATTGAAAAGCGAAACACGTCAAAATCACGCATCTTATACAACGCGGTGATTGAATGCTAGGGAACATTCAAATCACTCAAAACCTTCCCATTTTACAACAGGATTCCCAAACTCATTTTCTTGAGTTACGTGGACCAGGAGTCAATCTAAACTAGGATTTATTTTCTTTTTAAATTTTGATGTATTTTTTGTGTCCCGGCGCACCAACACACCGGGTGGCGACTCCAGTCTTGTTTTCCCTAGTTTAGATTGTTTTTATACAATTCATAGTCGCATTGAAGGCCCCGTTATGTAATAGTAAATAGGTGATTCATTTAAATTTGTAATAGTAAGTAGGTAATTTATGTTTGTAAATTGTGAGTAGGATCTTTGCATTCAATCACCTATTTCACGAGCACCGGTGATGGCGACGGTCTCGGTATACACATCTAGGATGAGACAGCCTTTAGATTTATCTGTAAAGCAATGCGCGACAGCGTGGCGACTCCACTGGGGACTTTGAGAATCCGGGCACACGATTTTAACGCGTTTCTCTCAATTTTACCCTGTTCATTATAAACCGGCTAATTTTTACCCATTTTTGTGTGCTATGTTACCGGCTCTATACCTCGTTTTGTGTGCCATATGCTATATGTTACTTTATCTGTTCTTTTCAATTAATTTACACTTGTTTTAACGTATTTCACCATTTTGCTGTCTGGTGTGCCGACTTACGGATTTTAGGTCTCGTTTTATGTGCCACATGCTATCTGTTACTTTCTTTGTTCTTTTCAAATTATTTTACACTTGTTTTACTGTATTTCACTATGTTTGCTGTCTTGAGTGCCAATTTGCTCGATTTAGGTCTCGTTTTACGTGCCATATCCTGTCTACTTAATGGTGTGATTTATTCTTGCTTTATTGTACATGTTTTAATATATCTTGCTATTATACCTATATTTGTTGTGGTTAATTTGGGAGAAATTTTTTGGGTGTTGGGGTGCATCAAACCTTTAGAGCCAAACGCGCTAAAATGTCTGAATCTTATACGCGATCTAGAGTGAACACAGCATAAACCTCAAAGACCAACAGGTGAATCTCTACCACGTTTCTGACCTGTCTCTTATAATAGCAAGATATATTATAAGATGTCTCTTACCCAGATATGCGATGTGTATAATGAGCACAGATCATTAGCGGCTTCTTGAAGAGACGACTCCATAAGGCCTTTGGAATTGACAGATTTTATTTTTGGGCCCAAAGTCTGAAGGTTCGGGAACCAAGCCTATCTAGATTGCATTAGTAAGCCTAGCCTCATGCTCATATAGCTTAAACCATAGGGCAGAACTGTGTGGACCTTGTTTAAGACACTAGACACGAGGCGGTAAGACCCACCCATTTATCTGGCTTGTAATAGTAAATAGCCTTACAATTTTTGCTATGTAATAGTAATTAGTTTTTCTGATTCGTATCTCGTGATTTATATTGGCCCTGTAATTTGTATTTACTTCCCGCAAGAAAGAGTAAATTTCAATTTTTGCATTGCATAAGCCTTAGGTAGGGTCAAAGGCATATGGTTGTCAAGCCCTAATAGGAGACCCTTCCCTACAACATGTTTCAAAGTTTTATTATCCCTTGTGTGCATGTAGGCTAACCCCACCGATGTAGGGCCACCGTAGGCTACTTATTGCATATCACTAGCCGTAGAAGGGATACCTTATCGGATACCCGTACATAGAATTGCATACCTATCCCTAGGTACATAACCTACAATGGGATTTGCAAGATTGCGTGTTCATTTTATAAAGGCTCTAAAGGGGTACAAGCCTCAGGTAAGGCTAACATGTATTTCATGCGGTAAATGGCTCGATCTGGCTCAATATCCCGTAGACATAGATGCTTTGGTACAAGTGTGGGATAGTGAGGCACTGTGTTCGATTCGGAAGTTCGAAATGGTGCCCACACTAGAGGAAATTGCAGGATTTCTGATGGACTTCAAGGATCGGGCTGTTATACTACCATCCCTAGGTACTACAAGGGACTTCTCTTTGTTCACCGGCATATCCGAGGCCACAATACCAGGAGGACCCGAGGCTAGTTCGGTTACTTTGATGTTTTTACACGAGCACTTTGGCACAAAACAAGGATTTCATAGAAACAAGACTCATTTTTTGCATCCCACTGAGGAGTCCTGGGCCCATTTTGTACAAACATCTTGAATTGTCCAAGAGACAGCGGGTTGAGGATAGTATTGAGGTGGTAGTTCATGGAGCATAAGGGGCGACGAAAGATCGGTCGTCAAGATTTTTCCTGGGGTAGAGTGAATTGGGTACAAAGTCACAATCAACGCATCAACCGGGCAAAGTTACTGAATGACAAGGAGAAGTACATCCGCTGGTTATCTACATTGAAGGAGTCAGACATACAGTGGGTTTTAAATGACTCACCTATTCTGGTATTAGATAACGGGCCGCATCCCTTTGAGACAGGCATTAGGCGTCCCAGATCATCGGTCAGCAACCACACCTCAATATGATGCATGGCTGGAACATTTGCTTAGCCGGCAACCGCAAGCTGTAATAGACCCTTCAGAAGAAGTTGCTCGATTGACCGCACTATTGGAGGCTAAGGACAAGGAAATAGTATAAAATGAGATAGCTCTAGATAATCACAGGCAAGCTTACAAAAGACTTCAAGAACAGCCTTCCGTAATGCGGCACACCTCACTGCAAACCGAGTGAATAGTTGCCTTGAGTGGTAAATGAATTGAAAAGAACAGATCATCATTAGAAAAACAAATTTGGTTTGATGCCAGCATACGCGGTACAAGGAGCAAATAATGAAGATACGAGACCATCTAAAGGAGCTCGCCTAATAAGTTCAAACGGGCTTTATCCCCTTTAGAGTTTTTTTGCTTTCAGGGTATAATAGGAAGGAACCACGTTTTATGCTGTAAATTTATGATTATGTTTGTTTATATATCTAAATTTTTTTTTCTTTTAATTATGTTTTAATATGAAGGTACTAATAGTGTCAAAATAGCTGCCCAACGCAGCCCTATTTATACCCGCTCGCGTGCACATAAGCTCCGATTTGAAGACAGTATGAGCACCGTACCAGCAAAAGATGTGGAAGGGACCAGTGGGGATCAAAACCCAGAGATGGCAGAGTTGCGCAAACAGATGGAATCTATGATGGCTGCTATGGCCAGTATGAACCAAGAAATGCAATGGTACAGGCAAACTTATGGGCCTCACCCCGCCAATCAGGAGATGCTACCTCCTCATATTCCTAATCCCGGCATGGGGATGCCGCTACCCCTACCACCACAGAATCAACCTCCTCCAACTCCCGTGCCACCACTGACAGATCCAATTCCACAACCACCACCTCCTCTTGAGTTGGAGTACACCCCGGGAGAGGAAGCTAAATTAATGCCACCACCACCCACCTGACCATCAATGATGCCCTATTGAAAAAGATGGAGCGGTTCGATAGTTTCATGAAGCAGCAACAGGGGACAGATAAATTTGGAGTTATCGCTATCGACTACCAAGATCTATGTCTATTCCCCGAGGTGCAATTGCCGCCAAAATTTAAAATCCCAGAATTTCCAAAGTACAATGGCACCTGGGATCCAGCTCACCTTAAATCTGTTCTGCAATAGCTGTCGCGAAATACAGTACTTTACAAATGTCTCTTATACACATTCCTTGACTGGCAATTGCACCTCGGGGAATAGACATAGATCTTGGTAGTCGATAGCTGTCTCTTATACACATCTAGATGTAAATACCATGATAACGATCTCCCTATTGATTTTGGCAAATCCCTCAGAGCTATCCGAGGGTCACTTGTCGACCATTCCCCAGCAACTGTCTCTTATACACATCTAGATGTGTAAAGAGACAGATCTGCATCAGGGGCTCAATCATAGGTGGGCTCACTCTGGCAGATAACGCCCTCCATCTTTTCAGAGATACTCACGTCTCTTATACCTGAAGAGTAAACCGGGTCTATCTCAAATCCTTTTCAAAAATCATCCAGCAAGCAGAGGCTGTATGAAAGGGGCTTGAAAAGCGAGAAAATTATTGACATGACGGCTTTCAAACTTCAGATAGAATCCATGCAGGGGAGCACGTCTGTGGCTAAGAAACCCCTGAGCAAGAAGCTTGACAAGAAGGAAGAGGAAGTAACTTTTATTTTCAACCAACCCAACCGCCAACCACCACGCAATTTTCATCAATATCAAAGACCTAACCCACAACCCTTTTATGCACCACCTCCACTACCACCTCAATACTATCCTCAACCCGTATACCAAACACAATTACAAGTGCCCGTGCCTAATCCACAGCTCACATATTATAATCCAAGACCACAACCCTCAAACAGTCAAAGACCCAACCAGCCAAATAACTTCTCTCCACCAAACCCCAACCAAGCCAGACCACCCCGCAATTTCACCAACTTGGGACGGCCCATTGAGCAACTATATGAGCAGTTGAGATCGACAGGGAGATTGAATCCTATAGCTCCTCCTCAGTATCCGAGGGGAGTTCCGGATAGATGTTACGAGCACATTGTTCTTAAGGCCGCATATCCTAGATGTCCTGATGGAAGTCCGATAACCCAACAGTACCTAGGCAGCTGGTAGCATGACCTGTCTCTTATACACATCTAGATGTGTATAAGAGACAGCCTCGTGACAGCAGACACTTCCTCCTCAGAAACGGCTTTCCACCGACTATCACAGCTGAGGGTTGGTAATTCCACGGCACTGCATGTGTGCTCTCAATTGGCGAAAGGTAAAGAGCCTATGCAGGCCCCCAAGGTCAGAATGAGACAAAGATGTGGTGGACTTTCTAAGTTGATGCAGTTGCTTGTGAATTTGTCCGTTGTGGACATTGGCCATTGATGCCAGCTCACAGCCGTCTAATCAATGAGTGTCAAGCTGTTCATGTCACGAGCCTTACATGGGAGGCATCCTCACGAGAAACATGGGCCTCACTCAAAATCTTCAGTACCTGTCTCTTATACACATCTCACAATTGAAACGAAAGATAGGCAAATAAAGAGAAGATGTCTCTTATACACATCTAGATGTGTATAAGAGACAGACTTAGGATAGTTAGGGTCAAAATGGGTTAAGTCGGCATTTGCCTAGGGTCATGGTTGATAATGGGTCTGCTTTAAATATTTAGCCTTTGAAGACATTGGATAAGCTCGGAATCTCTCATGACCTGGTCAAGAATTCATCCATGGTGATCCGAGGTTTTGACGGGGCTCGAAGACAAGCCACCGGAGAGATAAACCTTGTTTAAGAGACAGGTCAACACCTCGGAGCTTGGAAGTCGGTCCATCTGCTCATCAGATCACTTGCCAGGTTCTTCCAATTGTATGTCTCTTAGGTACATTTCTTTGTTGGGACGCCCTGGATCCATTCTGCTGGGCAGTCATCTTTGCATCAAGCTCGTAAATTCATTTAACGAGCTGATGCAAAGATGACTGTGTTTGCCGAAGACGACACGCCATGATGGTCAAGAAGGAAGTTGGAGAAAGCAGCGCACGCGAGCGGGTATAAATCTGTCTCTTATACACTCACACCGAGGGCCGGAGAGCGATCATCAATGAAAGTTGTGCGGGATAAGGCGAGTGTAATGATTGCAAAGGAAATCTGCGTGGAGGATATCGCATCGGCCAAGGTTTGGGGATGAATTTGCAAGGCATAACACACCCTATTGATCTACCAACACGATGAATACATTTGGGCTCGGTTTTCGCGAATGTCGGGCGATTGAGGGAGATTAAAGAGTCAAGAACCTGGCAAGTGAAGGTCGAGCATTGCCTATTCTTGCCATTCCACCTCTTAAGATTACTTTTTCACGTTCTGCCGCCATTCTGGCCCCTGATGCAGATGAGGCTGAAAAGGAGGACCTTATCCAAGGGATAGCCGAATTATTTGCGGGGGTAATTATTCAAGAGCAGGCAATGAATGTCTAGTTTATGTTTTTCTAAGATCACTTGTACAAATCTTCGATTAAAAGAGAACTTTTTTCTTTAAGATGTTTTAGCTCATTTTGTTTTCTTTCATTTCATGCTTTATTTTCTCCCAGATGGTCCAAAATCAATGCTTTTGATCCTTTGGATACTACCGTTTATGAGGCCGATGAGTGTAATTTCGATATCACACCCGACCCTGATTCTAGGCAGTCTGAGCGTGATGAGGACGAGTGTGATATTGAAAATGAATTCGGGCGACACGAGGAAAAAACCAAAGCCTAACTTGGAAGAAACAGAAACGGTAAACATTGGGACAGACACGGACGTAAGAGAGGTTAAAATCAGCATACACTTGACTAGAGGCGAAGAAAGAGATGATAGAATTTTTGATTTTGTTCCATGACGTCTTTGCCTGGTCTTAACCTACGACATCCCTGGTATATCAACAGATGACGTGGTTCACAAACTCCCCACCGATCATAAATACCCGCCTGTAATGGCTAGCAGAAGCCAAGGAAGTTTAAGCCGAAAATAAGCTTAAAGATCAAAGAACATCATTTGCCGCTTTGGGATCTCGGATACATTGGTTACCGACAATGCCAAGAATCTGAACAATGGCATGGTAGATGGTCTTTGTGCCCAATTCAAGATTAAGCATCAGAATTCCACCATACACAGGCCAAAAATGAATGGGGCAGTCGAAGCAGCCAACAAGAATCTTAAGAGAATTATTCGAAAGATGGTTGACAGTCAGCGTGATTGGCATGAAAAGCTGCCATATGCACTGCTTATACACATCGGACTTCCATCAGGACATCTACTGGGGCAATGCCTTACTCCCATTCCGTACATGAGGGAGTAAGGCGTTGCCCTGGCCCGAGCTTACAACAAGAAAGTCAAGCCCAGACATTTTCAGGCTGGCGATCTAGTTTTGAAACGTCTATTGCCAATACAGGACGAAGCAAAGGGCAAGTTTGCTCCATACACATCTCTCTTGTACACATTCGTTTATGTTTTTTTTTTTTTGCCACCCAAAACAACAATTTGCCCCAACATTGCAAATTAGCTCAGTTCCAACTTGTTTTTTCGAAAAACAAAAACAAAACAAAAACAAAAACAAAAAAAAAAAAAAAGTTTGAGAGGCTGACCAAAACAAATGCCCAACAAAACTCAGTTTGTTATAATTGGGGAAATTTTTTTGCAAATCTATTTCCCCAATTCAATCAGTTGCCTTCAAGTAAGACTCTCAGCCCAAAACTGAGGTAATTCTTTTAGATAAGGGACATAACCAAGGATAGAAGATATCACAAATGGGCTAAGTCATCCCTTGTAAAGATATTCTTTATCTTAAGCAAAAATCTTTAAGATGGGCGCTTTGGTTGGAAAGATGTCTTCCGTTTACTCCCACACCTTACTGTTTACTTGTGACCTCCTAGGTGAAAACCCGGAAGGGCACCTTTGTTTTTTTTTTTTTTAAAAAAAAAAAACGGCAAGCTAAAGAGATCTAGGTTGAAAACCCTACGTCTCTTATACACATCTAGATGTGTATAAGAGACAGGCCTAACTTCAGTCAACAAATTTCGATTGAACACTTTCCCAGACGTGGACTCCGAAAAGGCGCGAGGAAAGGGCCAATCGAGCAAACGGTCAAAAACTGGCTGATGACTTTTCTGAGTCCACGTCTGGGAAAGTGTTCAATCGAAATTTGTTGACTGAAGTTAGGCTTATTGGTTGCCTCTATGTCGTTCTCTCAACACAGTCATTGGCCTTTAAGAGGCACGTATCCGATGGATCCAAAGCATTGCCTGATCGGGTCCAAATAACTTAGAATGAAAGGCAAAGCGGTGTTAATACGGTGATGGCACGATTTTTACTAAGATTGCTCCCATGTGCCTGTATTATGCTTATTCATGTACTTCTATCTAACTCACACATTGCCATTTTGTTTGTCTGTAGTTGTTCTTTTTGTTGTTGATATGTGAAAATCATCTGTTGAATCGAACTACGTTCGACCTGATTCCCCTGATGGGATACATAGGCAGCTCTTACCTAGCTCGGTCACCTTGCTTATAGTAATGTTCACTAAGATTGACATTTTGTATGTTATGACACTGACCAATTTGAGTTTTCTTTGCTCAATATCCAGAGCGAGTAATTGCAGTACTTAAATGGGGGTGGAAATGAAAATCAACGTGACCAATGGGTAAATTTTTATTGAAATTCGTTATCAGGTTAAACAACAAGGGACGCACTAATCCTGAGAACTGTCTTGATACCCAGCGGTCTTTGTTTCCACATTTTAAAAAGAGTGATTCACGCCAACCCCTAATGAAGCAATCAACCTCACAGGTGATCGCCACTTGGAAAAGAGTGCACTGAATTTTCAGTCAAACCTCTCAGTTTAAATGATACTGTCATTTACCGTTTAGGGCTTCGTGTTCTAGTTTACAATCCAGTCATGTTAGGGTTAATTACTAGTTGCCTTTTACACTTTATTTCATGGGTAAGCCCAATGGCATGGCTCCGTGTGCGTGTCATTCTTATTGCATTTTTCACCCGATAAACGAATTTCAGGTTCTCATTTTCATTGTCATAAAAGGCCGACTTAAACTCTTATTCAGGTTTGCAGAATGAAATTCGTTTATCGGTTGAAAAATGTTCTTATTTTCATTTAACCTGATAAACGAATTTCAGGTTTGCATTTTCATACCCGATAAACGAATTTCGGGTTCTCATTTTCATTTCATCAACCTGATAAACGAATTTCGGGTTCTCATTTTTCATTTTCATACACCTGATAAACGAATTTCAGGTTTGCATTTCATCCCCGATAAACGAATTTCGGGTTCTCATTTTCATTTTCAACTCAGCCTCCATAAACGACTTTCATTCTTTGATACACATCCAGATGTGTATAAGAATATTGGCTCAAATTTAACTCGATAAGCATCCTCTAACTCAGCCTCCATACTGTCTCTTATACACATCTAGATGATAAAAGAATTTCAGATTATCATTTGATGAAAAGAGAATGAGAACCTGAAATTCGTTTATCAGGTTAAATGAAATGAGAACCCGAAATTCGTTTATCATTTGAAAATGCAAAACGAAAATCGTTTATCAGCCAGATGAAAATGAAAACCCGAAATTCGTTTATCGGGGATGAAAATGCCTGTCTCTTATACACGAATCTAGAGTTTTCATTTTCATCCGACTTGATAAACGAATTTCAGGTTTACATTTGCACTCCCGATAAACGAATTTCGGGTTCTGATTTTCATTTTTTATTCATCCTGATAAACGAATTTCAGGTTTGCATTTTCATCCCCGATAAACGAATTTCGGGTTCGCATTTTCATCAACCTGATAAACGAATTTCAAGTTTGCATTTTCGTCCCCGATAAACGCATTTCGGGTTCTTGTTTTATACACATCTAGAACCCGAAATTCGTTTATCGGGGATGAAAATGCAAACCAATTTGGTTCTCATTTTTATCAACTCGATAAACGAATTTCAGTTTGCATTTTCATACCCGATAAACGAATTTCGGGTTCTCATTTTTATTTTCATCAACATGATAAACGAATTTCAGGTTTGCATTTTCATCCCCGATAAACGAATTTCGGGTTCTCATTTTCATTTTTCTCCCGATAAACGAATTTCGGGTTCTCATTTTCATTTCATCAACTCGATAAACGAATTTCAGTTTGCATTTTCATCCCGATAAACGAATTTGGGTTCTCATTTTCATTTTTTCCCTGTTAAGCGAATTTGGGTTCTCATTTGCATTTCATCAACTCGATAAACGAATTTCAGTTTGCATTTTCCTCCCGATAAACGAATTTGGGTTCTCATTTTCTTTCTCATCAACCTGATAAACGAATTTCAGGTTTGCATTTTCATATCAGTAAGGCGCCTTCCAGGTTATTGGGATAGACATGTTAACATCCGAACTGCGTTTATCGGGAGGAAACTGCTCCCTTTAAGCCCTGTCTCTTATATGTAATTTAATGACTGTCTCGGGCTAAACTAATTCGGGTTTCTCATTTTTCCATTTTCATCAACCTGATAAACGAATTTCGAGTTTGCATTTTCATCACCCGATAAACGAATTTCGTGCCTCTTATTTCTATTTTTACTAACTTGATAAAAAAATTTCGGGTTCTCATTTTCATTTCATCAACCTTTCACAAATCATCTCGTTTGCATTTATCGTAGTTCGAAGAATCTAATGTGTATAAGAGACCGAAATTTTTCCCCCGATAAACGAATTTCGGGTTCTCATTTTCATTTTCATTAACCGTGAACAAATGTCGAGTTCACATTTTTATCCCGATAAACGAATTTGGGTTCTCATTTTCATTTTCTTCAACTCGATAAACGAATTTCAGGTTTGCATTTTCATACCCGATAAACGAATTTGGGTTCTCATTTTCATTTTCATCAACTCGATAAAAGGTGACCGAGCTAGGTAAGAGCTGCCTATGTACTGTCTCTTATACACATCTAGATGTGTATAAGAGACAGGGGTAAAGACATATAAATTAAAATAAAAACCCGACTTTGTGTCATCGAGGTAACAAGAGTGAAATAAAAACCCAAACAAATTTTGGCTTTCATTTCAAGTTTACATTACGACAAACTCACCAAACATGGTTTTTATTTCACTCTTGTTACCTCGATGACACAAAGTCGGGTTTTTATTTTAATTTATATGTCTTTACCCCGATGACATAAAGTCGGGTTTTCATTCGTATTTACATACTCTTGCCTTGATGATACAAAGTCGAACAGTTTTAATTCATATTGCTTGTTGAGTTTCATTACCAGTGGCGTTTGCATGTTATGTCAAGTTAGTTTTCTTTGTCATTCACAACTACGTTTCATTCGAAATCCCTGTACTCCCGATAAACACGAGATCGGGATTTCGGTGTGTTTTGAAGTTTCATTTATGTGTATTATGGACAGGAAGTGGATCTTTTTATTCATTTCTTTCCCCAATAAGGACTTTTCCGCTCTGGATGAATAGATAGATCTAATCTCCCCAGTGTGTTTGTCAAGATGGTGAATTTTTCCTTCCATGACCTCATGAGCTTAAGGTTGACATGTGGCAAATTTTGTTGCACGATTGGAATCATCTAGTCATGCGGTGTCTACAATCTTTGCCTAGAGTTTCTTCGATCCTCATCGACAACTGGGTATTAAGAGACAAGCTATAAGAAAGGTTAATCAGACATCCACATAAATTGTCCCCTATTTTCCTTTTAATTTGTCTCTCAATTTTCTTTTAATTTTTGCTTTTGCAATGTCTTTTTAACCTGCACTTTGATTTTCTTTTAATTTACCCTTTAATTCCTTCTTAATTTATGTTGTGATGTTTAATTATTCTTATGCATTTTATGTTTTTGAAATACTAAGAATAAGTTCTAATATTATTGAATTTTTAGATTTTAAAAAAAAAATTAATTATGTGACGAATTATTAATTAAAATATTATTAACTAATTAATTGGTTTAAACACATCTAAAAAAATAAAAAAAAAGTTCACGCGTCTAGATGTGTATAAGAGTATGAATCAGAGAGGAATTAGAGTAAACTCAAAGAACTTGAAGTTGTAGAAGGCCCCTGGAACTACAATTTCTCTTTTGAAATACAAAGAAAGATCTGTATTTCGAGACAGAAAATTTTTTCTAGGTAGAAAAAGAGCTGTTGTAGTTTTAGAGGAATTCTAGAAAAATTTCTAAGTTGGAAAATTTTCCAGACAACCAACTTTGATACAAGATTTCAAGCGATGTGAATAAGAGACTGGATTAAACTCAAAGAATAAACGTTGTATACCGTTCCTGAAGCTACAACTTTTCTTTTCAAACCCGAAGCAAAATCGTTCATATTCTGGGTCAAAATCGTGGTTTTTGCTTCTGGTAGCCCATAAAAATCTGCACAAAAAAAAGAAAGGTGAAAATTTTTTCATTTTACTCCCCCATATTTCAGTTTTCTTTTAGTTTAGCCCGAGAATATTTTTTAAATTAACGATTTAGGCCCTTCTGATTTGAAAAGAAAAGTTGCCACTTCACCGATGACGTGGCACCCCCAGATTGCGCCACGTCATCGATGACGTCTAGATGTTAAGGAAATCCAAAGGGATATTAAAAGAAGGTCGCTTTTAATTTCATCTTTGTATGTCATACTTCTGCATTTTTAGCCCTCAAGTAATTTTTTTAATGAACATTTTGGATTTTTTTAAAAAATGCACGTCATCGATGACGTGGCGCAATCTGGGGGCTGTCTCTTATACACATCTAGATGTGTATAAGAGACAGGTCTGGGATAAGGCGAGTGTAATGATTGCAAAGGAAATGCTTGGCATTTTAATATGTTTTAATTATCCTTGGATTGTGAAATTACTTGTAAAAAATAAACAGTAGTATTAAATGTGTATTCCTTAAGTCCAAGACCTGTAGTATGTAAATTTGTCTCTTACTTGCTTTGGAAAAATGTTTATTGGTCTCACTATAATATTTCTGCCTAATCTTATTTGTTAAAATAGGTGAATTTACTCTTTTGCCCTCAAATTTTGGATTAGTTGAACAACTAGAAATGTTAAATATTTGAATAAAATTCAATTTAGCCTAGGACTTAATAATTGTATCAATAATATAAAATTGGGCTAGAAATAAACTCCGGCGTGCATGATAAATGACTATTTTGCCCCTTGGGAGTTAAAGGGCACTACAAGCTCAATGTGTGCGACTTTTAATTGGACCCGGGCTAAATCTACCTGTCAATGTTAATATTTACTATTTATTTTCGTTTCCTCATTAACATGTACATATTTTATTACTTTTAAACTATCTCAAAGTACACGTATGCTACAAAGCCGGCAATAATGAATACTAAAATTGAAAAGCGAAACACGATAAAATCACGCAACCGATCCAACGCCGGGTAAAGTGGGTGCCTAGGGAAATTCAAATCAATCCCAAACCTTCCCATTTTACAACAGGATTCCCGAACTCATTTTCTTGAGTTACGTGGACCAGGAGTCAATCTAAACTAGGGTTTATTTTCTTTTTAAATTTTGATGTATAAGAGACATGTCCCGGCGCACCATACACACGGGTGGCGACTCCAGTCTTGTTTTCCCTAGTTTAGATTGTTTTTATACAATTCATAGTCGCATTGAAGGCCCCGTTATGTAATAGTAAATAGGTGATTCATTTAAATTTGTAATAGTAAGTAGGTAATTTATGTTTGTAAATTGTGAGTAGGATCTTTGCATTCAATCACCTATTTCACGAGCACCACACGTGGCGACGGTGCCGGTACCACCGGGGCCGCTGGTCGGTAGCGGTAAAAGGGCGCGACACATATCATGGATAGCTTTGATCTTTGCTGGGTCTATCTCAATTCCCCGCTTACTGACAATGAAACCTAATAACTTACCGGAAGAAGCTCCAAAGGCGCACTTGCTGGGTTCAACTTCAGATTATATCTCCTCATCCTCTCAAATACCTTCTTAAGATTGGTCAAGTGATCCTCGGCCTTCTTGGATTTGATAATGATGTCATCGACATAGACCTCCATCTCTTCGTGTATTATGTCATGAAACAAGGTGGTCTTAAAATAGTGCGTTGATATGTTGCACCAGCATTCTTGAGTCCAAATGGCAAAACTCTATAGCAGAATGTCCCCTAAGGAGTAATGAATGCAGTCTTTTCCCTGTCTTCTTCGTCCACTAGGATTTGGTGATACCCAGCAAAACAATCGACAAAAGTCTCCATCTCATGGCAGGCAACACTGTCTAGAAAGATGTGAATGTTTGGCAACGGAAAATCATCCTTGGGACTGGCCTTGTTTAAGTCTCGATAGTCGAAGCAAACTCTGACCTCCCCAGTCTTCTTCGGTACTAGCACCGTATTGGAAAGCCAAATAAGATACCGGGATACAATGATGATTGTGGCATTAAACTGCTTGATGATTTGTTCTTTGATCTTTAAGCTCATTTCTGGCTTAAACTTCCTTGGCTTCTGCTTTACAGGCCGGCATTTAGGATCGGTGGAGAGTTTGTGAACCACGACATCTGTTGAAATGCCAGGCATATCATCATAAGACCAGGCAAAGACGTCTTGGAACAAAATCAAAAATTTTATCATCTCTTTCCTCTGCCCTCTAGTCAAATGTATGCTGATTTTAACCTCTCTTACGTTCGTGTCTGTCCCAATGTTTACCGTTTCTGTTTCTTCCAAGTTAGGCTTTGGTTTTTTCTCGTGTCGCCCGAATTCATTTTCAATATCACACTCGTCCTCACCACTCTCAGACTGTGTAAAATCAAGGTCGGGTGTGATATCGAAATTGCACTCATCGACCTCATAAACTGTAGTATCCGAAGGATCAAAAGCATTGATTTTGGGCCATCTGGGAAAAAATAAAGCATGAAATGAAAGAAAACAAAATGAGCTAAAACATCTTGAAGAAAAAGTTCTCATTAATCGAAGATTTGTACAAGTGATCCTAGAGAACATAAACTTAACATTCATTGGCCATCCTATAAAAATCAATTGTCTTCAGAATTCACCTCCAAAACAGATGAATAAGATGAATCATGAAGGCAATATCACGATTGTACTTGGCTTACTAAATCCATCTCAAATTGTTTTCAAGATTCATTTCCAAAACAGATGATTGAGATGAATCATGAATACAATGCTGTGAATGCACCTACTTCTTGACTAGATGGCATAAACAAAACAACTTAAGAAGTAAAAACATACATACAAAGATGAAATTAAAAGGAGCAAAACTAAAAATAATATCCAGGTGAATTTATCGAAACTCCCTACGACTAGGGAGATCATCAGATGTAGAGTTGTGCAGTTGGTCGATCTCAGCAAATGGCAGCTCAGTGTCATCCTTCTCCGTCAGCTCTTGAATAATTACCCCCGCAAATAATTTGGCTACCCCTTAGATAAGATCCTCCTTTTCAGCCTCATCTGCATCAGGAGCCATAATGGCGGCAGAACGTGGGAAAGTAATCTTAAGAGGTGGAATGACCATAGGCAATGCTCGACCTTCTTTTTCAGCTCTCTTCAGCTCCTTAATCTCCCTCAACTGCCTGGCATTCGGGCAAAAATCAAGCCCAAATGTATTCATCTAAAGGAGCGTTGGTAGCTCAATAGGGTATCTTATGCCTTGCAAATTCATCCCCAAACCTTGGCCGATGCGATATCCTCCACGCAGCATTTCCTTTGCAATCATTACACTCGCCTTATCCCATACACATCTAGATGTGTATAAGAGATAGCAGGAGGGGAAGCTGAATTAACCACAAGGGACCAGTGGGGATCAAAACCCAGAGATGGCAGAGTTACACAAACAGATTGACCATCATGGCATGGTATAGCTCGGCAATATACACCAAGAAGCTTAAAAGACTTAAATGCATTTAACCCTTTATGCCAAGATGACGGAATAGCCCCAGCAGAATGGATCCAGGGGCGTCCCAGCAGCAAATTGTATACCCCAACAATTGGAAGAACCTGGCAAGTGACCTGATGAGCAGTTGGCCCCACTTCAAAAATAAGGTTTATCTCTCCGATGGCTTGTCTTCGAGCCCCGTCAAACCCTCTGATCACCATGGATGAATTCCTGACCAGGTCATGAGAGATTTCCAGTTTGATCCATTGTCTTCAAAGGACAAATATTTAAAGCAGACCCATTATCAACCATGACCCTAGGCAAATGCCGCCCCTCACATCTAACCGAGATGAATAGAGCCTTGTTGTGGTCGCTCCCTTCAAAAGTTAAGTCATCATCAGAAAAACAAATTTGGCTTGATGCCAGCACACTACCCACTAACCCAACAAGTTTGTCAGTGGGAATATCACGAGGCACATGAGCCTCACTCAAAATCTTCAAGACTGCCTCCCTGTGTAGCTCGGATGTTAACAATAAGCTGAGCATGAGGGCATCTTATTCAGCTGCTCAACTACTGAATATTCACTTTTTTTGATCAATCTTATAAAGTCCTCCACATCTTTGTCTCATGACCTTAGGGGCTGCATGGGCTCTTTACCTTTATTGGATTGTCCGGCCTCAAACTGTTGTCATTTGTGATTCGGCCGACCTTGTGACATGAACACTTCCTCCTCGAAATTGGCCTTCCACCGACTATCACGGTGAGGGGGCCTTCAATGCGACTATGAATTGTATAAAAACAATCTAAACTAGAGATGTGTATAAGAGACAGATGCACGTGAGATTGTCATTAGGAGGCCAAAACAAAGGGCTCCTGATGACTCCAAATCCAAATAAAATGGTTTGGTCTGAGTCATTGTCACTTTTTTGACTGCTCCTTCTTCCTCTTCCGTCTCCGCTTCTATACAAACAATCCCAACATGAGGCTCATGCCGTGGCAGCAAATTAGTGTTTACTTCAGGAGCCCTTTGTTTTGGCCTCCTAATGACAATCTCACGTGCATCGATCATATCCTGCACCTTATTCTTCAACGTCCAACAATTAGCCGTGGAATGCCCTAGGGCTCCAGAATGATAGGCACAGTGGGCATTGGCGTCAAACCTATCCGGAATTCTTCCCGGATACTGAGGAGGAGCTATGGGATTCAATCTCTCTGCTAATCTCACCTGCTCATATAGTTGCTCAATGGGCCGTCCCAGGTTGGTAAAATTGTGGGGTGGTGAACTGCCATGTGGTCTGGCTTGGTTTGAGTTTGGTGGAGGGAATTTGTTTGGCTGGTTGGGTCTTTGATTGTTTGGGAGTTATGGTCTTGGATTATAATATGGGAGCTGTGGATTAGGCACGGGCATTTGTACTTGTGTTTGGTATACGGGTTGAGGGTAATATTGAGGTGGTAGTGGACGTGGTACATAAAAGGGTTGTGGGTTAGGTTTTTGGTATTGATGGAAATTGCGTGGTGGTTGGCGGTTGGGTTGGTTGAAAATAAAAGTCACTTCCTCTTCCTTCTTGTCAGCCTTCTTGCTCAGGGATTTCTTAGCCACAGACGTGCTCCCCTGCATGGACTCTATCTGAAGTTTGAAGGCCGTCATGTCAATAATTTTTTCGCTTTTCAAGCCCCTTTCAAGCAACCTGAAAGAGGAGGATCATAGGTCTGCTCACTTGGCAACTAATGCCCTCCATCTTTTCACATACTCACGCTAATCCTCTGAGGGCTTCTTCTTTAAGTTCATCAGAGCAAAATGGTCCGGCTCTAGGTCGCGGTTAAACTCATACTGTTTCACAAAAGCATTTTCCAAGTCCGTCCAATCCTGTAATTTTTTGGGATCAAGCATTAAATACCATGATAACGCGTCTCCCTCAAAGCTTCTGGAAAATACCCTCATTGCTATCCGAGGGTCGCTTGTCAGATTCCCCAGCAAGTTGCTGAACATTTTAAGGTGAGCTACCGGATCCCCAGTGCCATTGTACTTTGGAAATTCTTGAATTTTAAATTTTGGCGATAATTGCACTTCGGGGAATAGACATAGATCTTGGTAGTCGATAGCTCCAAATTTAGCTGTCCCCTGTTGCTGGTACATGAAACTATCGAACCGCTCCATTCTTTTCAATAGGGCATCATTGACAGCCGGTACAAGGGGGTGGTGGTGGCATTAATTCAGCTTCCCCTCCTGGGGTATACTCCAACTCAAGAGGAGGTGGTGGTGGTGGAACTGGATCTGTCAGTGGTGGCACTGGAGTTGGAGGAGGTTGATTCTGTGGTGGTGGGGGTAGCGGCATCCCCATGCCGGATTAGGCATATGAGGAGGCATCTCCTCGATTGGCGGGGTGAGGCCCATAAGTTTGCTTTGTACCATTGCATTTCTTGGTTCATACCGCCATAGCAGCCATCATGATTCCATCTGTTTGCGCAACTCTGCCATCTCTGGGTTTTGATCCCTACTGGTCCCTTCCATCGCATCGGCCAAGGTACGGTTGATGATATTTGAGCAAGGCATCAGAGTTTACGTGCACGCGAGCGGATGTAAATAGGGTTGCGTTGGGCAGCTATGTTTGACACTTAGTACCTTTATATTAAAACATAATAAATAAATAAAAATCAAATATATATATATAAACAAACATAATCATAAGTTTACAGCATAAAACGTGGTTCCTTCCTCAGGAACCCTAAAAACAAAAAAAACTCTAAAGGGGACGAAGCCCGTTTGAACTTATTCGGCAAGCTCCTTTAGATGGTCTCGTATCTTCATCATTTGCTCCTCGTACCGCAGAAGCTTGCTACGTGCTGATTCAGCAGCTCCATTGTGCATTAGGGTCCCAGATCATCGGCCATCTCGGTGCATACCCTCTTTCAGTTGTATTCCTGCTCTCGAATACAGGATTGCTGTTCTTGAAGTCTTTTGTAAGCTTGCCTGTGCTTATCTAGATCTATCTCTTTTTTCACTATTTTCTTGTCCTTAGCCTCCAATAGTGCGGTCAACCGAGCAACTTCTTCTGAAAGGTCTATTACATCGTCGAACATAACATTGAACCGATCAGTCGCTGATTTTGGAGGTACTGTCTAAACCCTCCCAAACTGACGTAAGACCCGAAAAGGCATGTAGGGAACAATGCCTTCATTTCCTATCAAGGGTATGAACGGAAGGCTAGCAAATTGCAGACTCGGTGCATGACAGGGTACCCATTCTAGAACCCACTGAATCTCTGACTCCTTCAATGAAGACAACCCGCGAATGTACTTTTCCTTGTCTTTCAGCAACTTCGCCCGGTTGATGCTTTGATTGTGACTTTGTACCCAATTCACTCTACCCCAGGAAAAATCATGACGAACAATCTTTCGTCGCCCCAAATGTTTCATGAACCAGACTTGCAACAAAATGCTTGAACCCTTAAAAAATTTGACTATGTTTTGACAGTTTGTACAAGCCACCAATATGTCAGCTAGAATAGTAGGGGTTATGGTGAGGTCTTGACCACCGACGCCATGTATCAAATCGGCTAACATCAGTACGGTCTCAAATGTTATCCTCCTCCCATCCAGCCTCGGAAAAAGATATGCGATGGTTAGTGCTAGAGCAAAAACTTGGACTCGCTTCTGAGCCCAGGACTTCTCAGTGGGATGCAAAAAATGAGTCTTGTTCCTGTGAAATCCCTGTTTTGTGCCGAAGTGCTCGTGTAAAAATATCAAAGTAACCGAACTAGACTCGGGTCCCCTAGTATCGCAGCCTCTGATATGCCGATGAACAAAGAGAAGTCCCTTGTAGTACCTAGGGACGGTAGTATAACAGCCCGGTCCTTGAAGTCCAGTCCGAGAAATCCTGCGATCTCCTCTAGTGTGGGCGCCATTTCAAACTTCCCGAATCTGAACACAGCTGCCTCACTATCCCAAACCTGTACCAAAGCGTCTACTATGGTCCGATCTGGCTCAATATCCCGCAGACATACTAGGTGACCCAAATAACCAGCTATTGTATTCAGAGACTGACAACTGCATGTTTCGTTCCCACTCCTTTAGCAAATATGGCACTTTGGTCGCCTTTCCAATTACTCGAGCGGAACTCATCTGCATGAAATACATGTTAACCTTACCTGAGGCTTGTACCCCTTCGGAGCCTTTATAAAATGAACACGCAAGCTTGCAAATCCCATTGTAGGTTATGTACCTAGGGATAGGTATGCAATTCTATACACAGGGTTTCCCTTCTACGGCTAATGATATGCAATAAGTAGCCTACGGTGGCCCTACAACGCTGGGGTTAACCTAAATGCACACAAGGGATAATAAAACTTTGGAAACATGTCGCGGGGGTGGGTCTCCTATTTGGGTCTGGCAACCATATGCCTTTGACCCTACCTAAGGCTTATGCAATGCAAAAATCAAAATTTACTCTTTCTTGCGGGAAGTAGATAAAAATTACATGGCCAAAGTAAATCATACGAATCAAAAAAACTATTACTATTACATAACAAAATTGTAAAGCTATTTACTATTACAAGCCAGATAAATGGGTGGGTCCTACCGCCTCGTGTCTAGTGTCCTAAACAAGTATGAAAGTCCACACAGTTCTGCCCTATGGTTTAAGCTATATGAATATGAGGCTTGGCTTACTAATGCAATCTAGATGGGCTTGGTTCCCGAACCTTCAGACTTTGGGCCCAAAAATAAAATTCGTCAATTTCGATAAGCCTTATCGTCGGTGGTCAGGTGATCTCCACAGATACCGTTACATATCTGGGTAGATCGTCTTAATTCCTACAGGAAATGTGGGAACGACACCACAAAAATAGGACATGCAATAAATGAGACATGTGTTATGCTGTGTTCACTTGGAGGCGGTAAGATTCACACATTTTAGCGCGTTTGGCTCTAAAGGTTTGATGCACCCCAACACCCCAATGTGTGCCACCAAATTAACCACAAACAGGTATAATAGCAAAATATATTAAAACATGTACAATAAAGCAAGAACAAATCACACCATAGGCAGACAGGGTATGGCACATAAAACGAGACCTAAATCGAGCAAACGGGTACTCAAGACAGCAAATATAGTGAAACTTGTCTTATAGTGAAACAAGTATAAAATAATTTGAAAAGAACAAATAAAGTAACACATAGCATATGGCACGTAAAACGAGACAAAAAAATTCGTAAACTAGCACACTAGACAGCAAAAATGGTGAAATACGGTAAAACAAGTGTAAAGTAATTGAAAAAGAACAATTAAAGTAACACGTAGCATGTGGCACGTTTCGAGACACAAAAATTCGTAAACCAGCACACAAGACAGCAAAAATCTTGACATACGGTAAAACAAGTGTAAAGTAATTGAAAAAGAACAATTAAAGTAACATGTTGCACAAGGCACGCAAAACGAGGCATAGAGCCGGTAACATAGCACACAAAATTGGTAAAAATTAGCCGATTTATAATGAATGGTGGGCATCTAGAAATATGCGTTTCTCTCGATTGTACACCATTCTTATAAATCGGCTAATTTTTACCAATTTTTGTGCTATGTGTTTACAACCCGTGATCTGGCCGGCACCTTTGGGACCGGCACCGTCACCATGTGGTTAGCTCGTGAAATAGGTGATTAAATGCAAAATTCCTATTTACTATTTACAAACATAAATTACCTACTTACTATTACTAATTTAAATAAATCACCTATTTACTATTACATAACGGGGCTTTAAATGCGACTATGAATTGTACAAAAATAATCTAAACTAGGGAACACGTGATTGGAGTCGCCACCCGGTGTGTTGGTGGTCGAGACACAAAAATACATCAAAATTTAAAGAGAAAATAAACCCTAGTCTAGATTGACTCCTGGTCCGCGTAATTTAAAAAAAATATGAGTTCGGGAATCCTGTTGTAAAATGGGAAGGTTTGGGATAGATTTGAATTTCCCTCGGCATCCACTTTACCCGGCGTTGGACCGGTTGCATGATTTTATCGCGTTTCCCTTTTTAATTTTAGTATTCATTATTGCCGACTTTGTAGCGTACGTGTGCTTGAGATAGTTTAAAAGTAATAAAATTTGTACATATTAAAGAGGAAATGAAAATAAATGGTAAATACGATAACATTGACAGGTAAATTTAGCCCGGGGTCCAATTTAAAGTCGCATACATTTAGCTTGTAGTGCCCTTTAACTCCCAAGGGGCAAAACAGTCGTTTGTCATGCACGCCAGAGTATACTTCTAGCCCGATTTTATATTATTGATACAGTTATTAAGTCATGGACTAAATTGAGTTTGATTCAAATATTTAATGTCTAGTCGTGCAACTAAACAAAATTTGAGCACAGAAGAGTAGATTCACATCATTTAACAAGTAAGAAAAAGCATAAATATTATATCGAGACCAACAAACATCAAAAATAAAGCACAAATCATCACAAAAGAAACTAATCGAAAAATATGTGCAAAATCAGAGCCCATTTACAATTTAATACTCATAAGGGCAAAACGGTAATTTCACAATCAAAGGGTAATTAAACATATTAAAATGTCAAACGAAAATCAAATTAAAGCTTGGTGGTTATTGTCATTAAAAATGTAACTTAGAAGAAATTTTGAAAAGAAAAAACAGTAATATTAAAGAAAATTTCTTAAGAGCCTAAATGTAATTTAAAAAATTATTTGAAGGCTAAAATGCAAAAATCTGAAATCTGGAGGGTTAAAACGCAAATAAAAATTTTTCTGAACTTTGTTTCAAAAAAAATTTTGTGTGTGCCACGTCATCGATGACGTGGATAACATGGCGCCACGTCATTGATGACGTGGCAGCCCTATGGACCCAAGGGGAAAAAATTAAAAAACCTAAGGAAAATGGGGGGCAAGGAGATTCGAATCCATGGAGTAATACTTGCTGCTGAACCACTGGCCCAAAGCCATTTTTGGGTTATGGTTCAGTTTGTTTTTATTTATATACTTGAAAGTTTCTCTACATTCTCCCAACTTCTTCCTCTTTTCCCCCAACGGTAACCAACCATTCAAAATTCTCCCAACTCCATAACCACCCCAAAAAGTGAAACCTTCAAACCTTAACCCAAAAATTCTAAGAAAATAGCCATAAAATTCTAATTTTGACATAGAACAGATTCTTTGTTTGAAGATATAACAATTAATTAACATAAACAACTACATAAACATAAATCAAAGGGTGAAAGTGGGCATATGAACCAAACACAAACTTGCATAAAACATCCACAAAATTTTCATATAAACCTTTAGAAACACTCCAAAAAATATTCTAAAGCCAATAAAAATATTAAATTTAAACATTATTAACTATAAAATTAAATTCGAAAATTAAGTCATAAATAATGTAAAAATAGTAAGATAAGCATTTTGTCACCAAAACAATCGATTCAAAAGCCCATTTAACTCGCCTCAACCTCAGGAATGTGGTGGAATTGGTTTATACACATCTTGGAGTGTGTTTGAGCCGAATTTGCTTTCGGCAATCCAAGCTTCCGGTTAAGAAAACTGGCCTTCTTCCACCACATTTTTCACCCACCAGATGAATGATTTTGCTTGATCTTTACAAAGAGAAGTTTTAGTCCCAGGTACCCTATACAACTTTTCTTCTTTGAGTTTAGTCTAATTCCTCTTCGATCGCTTGGAATCTTGGCTCAAAGTTGGCTGTCTGGAAAATTTTCCAGACTTGGAAAAATTTCTCTTTTTTTCTGCAGATTTTCTTGGCCACCAGCCTTCTTCTACCACGTTTTTGACCCTCTAAATGAATGATTTTGCTTGAGATTTACAAAGAGAAGTTTTATTCCCAGGTATCCTCTACAACTTTTCTTCTTTGAGTTTAGTCTAATTCCTTTTCAATCGTTTGGAATTTTGGCTCAAAGTTGGCTGTTTGGAAGATTTTTAAACTTAGAAAAAAATTTCTTTCTTTTCTTCCTGCAGAAATTTTCGTCCCCCCTTTTTAGGCTGAGTTTTTTGCTCTTTAAAGAGGTGGATTGAGTGTAAAAATGGTCAAAAACCATTCCTTGTCATGTTGGAAGTATGGAGCATCTAATATTTGGTGAGAATGGGTGAAAAAATGCAGATAAAAATTTGGCCAAAATAGCTATGTCGACTGTTCGGCGCTTGAACAGTACGCGCCTTACCGGTAATGTTCACGCGCTGAATTTTGATTGAATTTTTTTTTTTTTTTTAATTCTAAAAATTTAATAATATTAAAACTCATTCTTAGTATTTCAAATGAATAAAACACATAATAATTAAACACCATAAGACCAATTAAGAAGGAATTAAAGGGTAAATTGAAAGGAAATCAAAGAGCAGGTTAAGAAGGAATTAAAGGTGAATTAAAAAGAAAATTAAGAGTCAAATTAAGAGGAAAATAGGGGACAACTTAAGGGACAAAAATAGGTGTCTACAATCATGAGAGAAGAAAAATTTCGAAGAAATATAGCCTCCCTTTAGCTAAGCAACATATTCAACAATATCTTTATATAATGTCATTAGAAGTTTCACTTCTAATATTAAACACATATCTTCTAGATATGTTAGGTCAATAACTGTAGCCAAACATATTCACTACTTGCTTCATATAGCAATTATTTCAACAATGATTGCAAGAAGTAGTGACTAAAATTTTGATCGCCATGTGACTGATATCAATTTCTTCATAACTCATTCGAAATCGAATTATGTTAGATTAAATGAACATCCAACATTTGATGTCATTCCAGTATTTTCATATCGGAGAAGAACTAGATCGTACTAACAAATTTATAGTACATGTTAGCACTGAGAGATATAGTACTTCAGGACCAATAAGTTATTCGTCATTCTCATGAGAATGAGAAATTATTATTCTTAACATCAATCAATTTCACAACCATTGGGATACTCAATGGATGTATTTTATCCAGATAGGATCGTTGTAATACCTTTTTGGTATAAGTTCATTGATGAACAAAAATTTCGTTCGATAAGTGCTCGAACTATAAATCTTTGTCAATATCAAATTATTATATTTTGAATCTCTTCAGGAGTTCTAACGAACCTCTTCAGGAGTTCTAATGAATTTCTTCAGGAGTTCAAATAATATTTATATCATTAACATATACAACAGTTATCACAAATTCTGATTTTGTGCCTTTTGTGAAAAATGACCAAATTATAGACAAATTAGGTCATTTTTATAACTCTTATTCAAGAAATACTCATTGAGGCGATTATATCATATTTGCCTAGATTACTTTGAACTAATCCATACAAGAATTTTTGCAATCTCATTGAACAATGTTCCCGGGAAACTTTACATGCTTCAGGCATGTTAAATCCTTCAGGGATTTTCATATAGATATCGATATCAAAATGAGTATAAAAATATGCTCAATATCCATTAGACGCATTTCAATTTTTATGAACTGCCACACAAATTGTGATATCAAAAGGTGATTGCATCCACCACAAGAGAATAAATCTCTTTATCATCGACGTCGAATTTTTGCGAAAACTTTCGCTCAACAAGGTATGCTTTATACAGCACAATTTCATTCTTCTCATTTTGTTTTCGGAAAAATATATTTGTACCCAACCGGCTCTACCATTTAGGAATTTGGACTATAGGTCCAAAATCTTCACGTTTTGAACATGAAATTTCTTATATTGCATCTTTCTACAAATCATTTCTATGTCGATATTTTTCGACAAATATACATTCAAGATCCTCGTTTTCTATTCAAAATATCAGCTGATATTATAAACAATAATATGTTATCGACAATAATATCTTTTCGGTTCCATCTTTTTTAGTAGTGAAATAACTTATCAAGAGCTCTTTATTTTCATTAGATTCAGGTACCTGATCCATTTCTGGGGTTTTATAATTAGTTATGTCTAGGGTCTCTTCAGGAGCACCCGTCTCCATTTTATGACCATGTCTAATTTTTGCTCCTTTTCCCTGACAAGAATTTTTATCATTTAGAACCGATTAGTCAACCATAATTTATGCGTGGCTAACTATCATTTATATCGATGACTGTCCTGCTGGGACACCAATTGGAGCATTTCAGTTGGTATATGAAATTTTTCTCATTTTAGGTTTTGTAGTAATGAATCTGGCAGTTGATTCATAATATTTTGTAAATGAATTATCTTGTAAACTTCAAGTTCACATATTTCGTACGAGGATCAAAATATAGATAATTCATTTCATTTAATTTTCTATTCATGCTGTTTATCTTCTCCCCCTGATGTTTGGAAATATTTTCATGTCAATTTTGAAATTATATTGTATATAAGTGCCCTATAATATTTCAAAATATTTAATCATAAAAGGGCAATTCACATCATACATATATTCCCAACTTTCTTTTATGACACATCTTTGTGTGTTGCGGTGGAATAATTAGAACATATTTTGCACAATAAAAAATCCATAGATGGGAAAATGAGGCTCCTGACCAGAAGCCAATTGTAATGGGGAGAATTTAAAATATTTTGTTGGACTGATGCGTATAAATGCTGCTGCAAGCAACATAACATGTTCTCATAAGTAATGGTCTAACTATTTTGGAGGCATTTTATAAATAATTTTATTAGACCATTTTGTGTATGAACACGTGCTTCAGGACGTTCATATAAATATCATCAAATATTTGAGATATAAATTCACCAGTATTATCAAGACAAATTTTTTTGATTTCAATAATTTGAAAATTGTGCTCTTAATTGAATTATTTAAGCTAGTAATCACGCAAACTCCAGGTTGCAAATTGATAATAAGTTTACATGTGACTATCTAGTAGATGCATCTATCAATCATAAAATATCTAAATGGTACACATGAAGAGTGAGTGGCCCATATATCTCACCCTTATTTCATTCCAACAATGGAAGGGATTCAATCCCAATTTTAGCTGGTGATGATCTAATAATTAATTTCTTTGAGAACAAACAACACAAGAAAATTCATTGAATTGAAGAATCTTCTGGTTCTCCAATATATGTCTATGTGAATTTTCAATAATTTTTGCGCATCATAAATGACTCAGGATGGTCTAACCGGTCATTGCCAAATAATAAAAGTATTTGAATCAGTAAACTTCAGGTTTACTATAACATGTGTTTCAATTGTATAGTACAAATCAAAAGAAAGATATGCAACTTTTCCATAGCACATTTCTTTTCTAATGTTGCATAAATACTCAACATTAATTTTCTCATTTATAGTCTCAAAATGATATCCTTTTCAGCAGATATCTTTAATAAATTTCTTCAAAACTTAGTTGAGAAAATGCAATATTTGTAACTAATTTTGTTCCTTCAGGGAGACATATATTTGCTCTACCGGAGCTTTCAATTAATTTTGCAATGACACTTATAGTATTAACAATTATTTCTCCCAACTTCAGGTGGAAAAATATTTCTTACTTTTGAGTATTATATGTATTGTTACATTGTCATATACATATTCTCATACCTCAGATACATTTAAATGTATATCCATATATTTCTCTTTAAACAAAATAAATATAACAGTAAAATAATATAAGATAATAAATTATGTAAAACAACAAGACATGTAGATATCTAAAATTATAATAAAGACATACTAAATAAAACACACGTCATTTTCTTTCTTAGTTATTTTCATCGTCAACCAAACGATCAATACTTCCTTCAAAGAAGAAACCAATAACACAATAACTATGGTCAAAATCATTATAGAGAAAACTTGTTTCTCTGATTTTTTATTTTTCTTCCAATGATTCTTGAGACAATTCAAGAAGACTATTTAACGTACGACAGGTATGTGATCCAATGGTCTTTCACAACATAACGATAACGTTTATTTTTCATATCATTCTTAATGTACGACTGACATCTTCTCTTTTATATTTTTACTAATCTACCACTTCTGGTGGTGTGTTGTAGTATTATAATCAGAATAGTGTTTACTGATAACCATCATGAATATGTTAGTTTCGACGATCACCACGTCCACAAGTACTATTTAAATTTTTGTCACATTCACTTCGGGGAACGGAGCATAATTAATTGAACGAGATTCATTTGAGTATTAACTCATTATTTTATTTAGCCATAAGAAGATATGAAAGTTAGAATATTTTCTAAAACTCTTTGCCAGTATTGCTTCTTCAAGAGCATATTTAAGGCAAGAAAGTAGAGAACATTTTCTCTAATATGTATTCACAAATGATCTGATATAATTTTTTTCATAGATCTGCTGGATATTTTAAATAGAAAAATTTTGAATCCTTCACGGATATAATAACGAAAATCATAGAACCCAAAAGTCATACTTGGATATAGCATTTTGTCTTTTCTGATTGTATCTGCAGGACACGTGCAATTCGAATGAATTTTAACAGCCAAAATCCATTATAGATAGTTTATTATGCCAAGAGCCAATAATTCAAGTTTATTATAATTTGACATGATGCGAACTTATTAAAATGAATTGTAATAATATTATGTTGATACAACTGAAAGTATAAAACAAAAGATGGCAATAGAGAGTATCCAAAAATTTTAAATCATACCTTGGCTATGATAATTAAAGTTCCATATATCTTCGTCGTATTGAAAGTTCTACATACCTTTGTTGTGTTGATTTAAAATTCCATCTCAGTTGGTCAGAGTCTCGTGCTGATAACATGTTGTAAAACTAAGTCAAGATTATTAACCTTGACTACAAAACCAACTAAAAGTAGGAAATTTATAAGTGTATATGAGAGAATAGTAATTAGAGAAATAGTAGAAAATTCTTCAATATCTTATATTATAAACTTTTCAAAACCCTCCAAAATCCTTTCAAAATCTTTTCAAAAGACTTATACAAGACTTACAAATGACTTACAAATGACTCCCTATTTATAGGGTTATAAGTTAGGGAATTCATAAATATGATACATGAATCACGGGAACCAATAAGTCTTCACGGGAATCAATAAATATCACATTAACCGATATATTTAGGAAGATGAATGGACATCCACCTTTATAGAATTCATAACAAATAGTAATTATTAGTTCTTTTCAAAGAGGTAGAAATTTTCTTTTATTGAGTTAAAAATAATAGTAATCATAGTGTATGTTATCATTGAATCTCAATATAATTTAAGATGATATTGTAGAATTGCTAAACTTGTAGGTTCTCTTGGAGGTATAAATTAAAATTCTTTATAATATACATCATATAAAAGGAAGCATCCTTCTTTTTACATCAACTAGTTCAACGTTAACCTACAAAAAACTTTGTACTTGAGAATTCTTCAGGAAACTTGTTTCCAAAAGCATGTCTTCAAATATATTAAAAGCAAATTAAAATTATAATACTGTTTCCAAAACTGAGTCTTTTTTCTGAACATACATATATCAACCACTTATATATGTGCATATGTGTCAATGCAAATTTGCTCTTGCTGCCTATGGTAAAACTTGAATAATTACTTTAACCTTGAGATATGTTTCTAAGTGAAAGTAGTTAACTATTTGTGCATATATATATATATATATGCACACACACATTTTGGTGGAATTATCATACTTCATTGTAGGGGTGTGCATTAATTAACTGATCGATTAATTAATTAATAAATTCAGTCAAAATTCGAAAAAGGATTATAAAACTTTTAACTAATTCCGATTTCAAATTCAATTCGGTAAAAAATTCATTAACAAAATTTGAATTCGGTACTCGGTTTTGAATTCAATTATTCACGACCAAATTCAACTCGAGTTAGTTGGACCTTTAATAGTGGGTTAAAATTCTATTAAAAAAATAAAAAAAACCCTATTTTTCAGGCAAAATTTTTCTAATTTTATTTTATTTTTGTTACATAATTTGATATGTTGTATGAATTTATACTAATAAATGATTCAGTAAAATAAGTAAAAAAATTTATATCATGTAATTTAATTGCATAATAATCAATATAATTACGTACACTATTATAATATTATGTAACTTGCAAGTATTAATAAAATATGTATCACAAGACTATTTAATGTGATTTATGGATATTAATTTAATAATATAACTACGAACTAATGTATAAGAATATAATAATTGTACGAATGAACTTAAAAAAGCTAATATTATTTATAATTATCATAAATACATTTTATTCGAAAAACTACATTTACATTTTTAGAGATGTACTATTCATATATCTAAATATTTTAATAAAATTTTATTTTTAATTATTGAATTTGGTAATCGGTTAACATATAATCGAATTTAAAAAATCTTTCTATTATTTTCGAATTCATTACCCGTATTCATGAATTTAGTTAGCTATTTTTTAGTCAAATTTAAAATTAACAAAATTTATTCATTGAAATCGGTTACTAATTCAATTAGCGTATACTTGCACACCCATACTTGGTCATCATTGTGGAATTATCATACTTCATCGTCATTGTGCGCAAGATTCATGAAGAATCATTATGATCAGTAGCCCCAAACATGTAATGTCCCAGTTTGGTGTCGTATGTTGCGGTTTAAGGAATTATCAGGGAGTATCATATGATTGCGGTTTAAGCGGAATTATCAGGAATTATCATACTATCATTTGGGTATCATCACTGGTTAGAATTCAATGTTCTAGCGGATAGTGTGCAGACATTCGTAACCCGAAAGTGCGAATCAATCAATTATTTTCCAATGACAAAGGCTGGCACTTTTCCTCATTGAATCAAGAGTTGCCTTTGGAGGTTAAAAGTAATATACTGGCTTACAGTTTGCTCCTCGGATGAGGATGATCTGCTTATTTGGTCAGCTACTGTGAATGGTCAGCCAACTTCAGCTGCAATCATTGGGATTGTGCAGCAGCAGCTCTTGGATATTCGCATAGCCAAGCCGTTCATAAAGTCTTCCATGCACTGCAGTAGAAAAAGCCGACTGCAATTTCATGGCTGCCTCCGTCAACTGGCTGTTTGGAGCTGAGTGTTAATGGTTCTACTCTACAGTCGTCAGTCGGGCATGTCAGGGTGTTGTGGGATTTTAAGGGACAGTCAGGGAAAGGTGATCTTTGTTTTCTCCTTTTCGTGAGGTTAATGACTAACTTCGAGGCCGAGTTTTATGGGCTATATTTTGGTTTGTCTCAATGTTTGGATCTAGATGTGTATCAGATTCAAGTGGAGACTGTCAATTCATGTTTACATGGAATCCCAATTTAAATTTTGCTTCTTCTAATATTCCTTATGAGTTACTACCTCCGTCCTAATATATTTGGTCACCTTTGGATTTTTTTTAATCAACGAATCAAGTTTTTAACGCTCAATCTTTTGTAAATTTTTAAATTTTTTTATAAATTTTAAGTTTCATGTCATAATACTTTATATAAATTTCATTTTTGTTGAAATTTTTTTTATAAAAAATAAAATAAATCTATATGAATTATTGATTATTAAATTGATCTGATAGACCAGAAAAATCAAATTGTGAAAAAATTTCTGGGACGGAGGGAATAATAGATTTGCTTTGATGCCATAGCTATGCCATAGTATTTAGATATGTATAAGAGACACTCTTTAGGTGTATGTCTCTTATAATATCTAGATTCCCAAAAAAAAAATTCCCCTCCCCCCTTCCAGGTGGGTTTTTATTTATTTTTTTAAAAAAGTAGCAATGTGCTTCCAACCCCGACTAATATTTCCCGAAAAATATTATTATAAACCCAATTTTTGACTCCACCTATAGACCCTACGGTTAAAATTAAATATTATAAAATTTTATTTATATCAACTTCTGTCATAAATTTCTATAATATTTAATCAACACTACACAATCTACAAATAAGATCAAAGATCAGATCTATCTAAATATTTCCCATATTCCCCTCCCTTTAGTTTCCCTTACCTCTAGAGTCCTAGACTCTAGTTCCCTTGAAAGTCTTGTTCCACATTATGTAAGGTATAACAAAATTGAAATGCACGTCAGAACCTCACATAACTCATCAGCATCTCTTTCATTTAGACGTAATGAAATACTTAGCTTTTTTTTGTTTTTTTAATAATCGAAATAAAATACTTCTGTCTAAAAAATAAGAAGCAAAAAACCCTGACCTCAGGAAAAAAAATTTAAAAAAATATAAAAATAGTTCTAAGCAAATGTAAATACACATCCCCCCCCCTCTCCCTCTCTCAGACACAGAGCGCTCGTTAATGTTGCTTCAAGCAAAAAGAGGAAATTTCATTGAGTACCGCAAAAATGATCATTTAACCGAAATTCTCATTTCGAAATATATCGACAAGTTCCCTTGCCGAACTTTGTTGTTCAGTAAGAAATCAAAGCCTAACAAAGCAAAATTTTTAAATTCCCTAACTAATCATCTCCAACCTTTTCCTCGCAAATAGAAAAAGGAATCCTTTTAAAAATAATTACATCATGAAAATTTTGTAAACTGTGAAATAAAGTTTATAATCGCTCAGTTAGAGGCCATAATCACGGACTCTAAACCCTCACTGATCTCCTTTATCGCCTTGTTACAGCATATCCTCTTCATCCCCACTGCTAAGAGATTCTACCAACTCACTATCATCTTCGTCCTCGTCACCCTCTGCCACAATCTCCAATATTCCTCCACCACCTTCAAAGTCCCCATCGTCCATGACGAAATCCCCATCTTCCTCATCATCCTCAAATTCACTCACACTCTCGTCATCATTGCTCATGTCATCAGCATCACTTTCACCATCCTCATCAAGATCTGGCCCCAAAATCTCATCCTCGTCCACATCATCATCTTCTTCTTCACTCTCGGCATCATCTGGAGCTTCCGAATCATCATCAGTAGGTTTCCGTCGACCAATTTCATATATCCTAGCAGAGGAATACATCTCATCCTGGTCATCCATCATAACCAAACCAACAAAAGAATCAGTTGGCTCTGTAGCAAAGTCAAGAACACAGCGATCCACAGGTATTGTAGCAATATCAGAGTAATTCACTGCATCGACAGTTCGAAAAGCAGAAAAGAGAGGATGTTTAACGCGTCGGGTTTGAAATGCTGAAGTAACGTCCTCAAGGTTTCTCCTAAGAATTGCGTAAATCACATCCCCACTGGCGTTAAAAGTTATCACTGTCTGGTCCAAGGATGGTACACTTCGGAGAAGCCTAAAGTTTCGGAGATCCCAGACTTCAGAATTTATGATTACCTGTTCAAAAGTTCATCACATTCAGGGGAAAAAAAAAAAAGTAAAGTCACATATACACTTGTACATTCTTCTAGACAAACTACCATGCAGTATATGAATAAAACAGTTGAAGTGTGATATTTTGTGACTTCACAAGGAAATATTTACTGTCTTATCTAGCAATAAATTTAACCATCAAGAGAAATGGTACATATGGCCTAAATTACAGGCGTGAAGATCACCACATACCTCATTCCCAGCAGGATGAAAACCACCACCACCATAATCAGTAAACTGATCAAAGCGATGCACTGGACCAGAACCTCGGCGATCCCATAGGACCCCATTCCAGAGCAGCATAGTATCTGATGGGCTAAAGTGAACCAGAGAATACAGATGGCCACGACCAGATGGGTTATTTGATGTATCTGTAAGCTTCAGATCTAATTGGCTGGTCTGGATGTCATACAAGAGAATCTCCCGACGGGATGATTCTGTCGATAATGCAGCAAATGTTGATCCTGAATTGCTAAATCGTGCGGCTTTACACCCTTCAAATGAATGTTTAGGCCCAGCTGAAACTGAAGATGAATCCCACAATCGTACATCATGGGCACTTGAGGAGAGAACCAGCTGAGTATCTCCAGAGAGGTCATATACGACTGAGCAAGTGTCAAAGGATATTGGTGGCTCGTACAGCTATCCAGCACACTATTGCTATTGGTATCAAATATTTTTAGTTCCCCAGAGTGGCTTCCAACAGCAATCTGAGACGAATCTCCAAGGAACGTACTGCATGTCAATAGGGCACCAGCATCATCTCGGCAGGTTCGCCATGGTCTAAATCTACTATAGACAAACTGACGATCTCTACGACTTCCATGGATGCCACCATACATACTTCTAAACTCACGTGTACTAAGCCGGGCTGTCACATTTGAGGGGGCATCAAGGCTTCGTCTTGGTTCTGGACACACGTGAGGATGTAGGAGAGAGAGAGGGGGCAATGTAGTAATAGGAGCTGGGCATTGGCGATGCTGATGTTTTAGATATTGAACAACAAGAGAATCAAGGGTCAACCGTTCCATGCTGGATGATTGGGGTTCATTCATAAGTCCATGCAGGGTAGTAGGAACCATTTGACCAAATTGAGCATTAGAAGCCAGTACACTGGTTGTCATCCATTTCATATGGGCCAGAATTTTGCAATAATCTACCATGATCTTTTAAAGTAGAATTTGGTGTTGAAAACATATTTCCATCAAACGGTTGACCACTTTTACGGAGAGTAACAGGTGTAGCACAATTGCAAAGAACGTAATGCATATTCACCACTATTGAGTCGTTTACCTGGTGACATTAACCCAGTTTCCTTCAAGTCTGTCCACTTACGCTTCATTGGTAAAACAATTGGAGTCCTACACTGCATGTCCACATCCCCAGTGGACTTCACAGCAGACAGAGATGGAGTTCCAGGAGTGTTTACAGGTGCAGAAGATCTTTTAGAAGTCAAGTTAATTTTGTTGCTTGATGATACTGGGAAGTCCTCAGAAGGCTGAACTTTAGAGTGTAAACCTCTTGCAGAAGATAAAGTCATTGGCTTCTTTTTCAAAGTGGAAATAGCTGAATCAGTTTTCAAGCCAGACTGCTCATCCCGATAAGTCTTGAGCCTTAATTTATCCGACATAAACCCAGATGATCTTGCAGATGGCCATTGAATCTGAATTGATGAAGATTCTGGCAAAGATGCCTGATGTGCTAGAGATGATGGGGCGGCCAAAGATGGCAAAGGTGTCATCCGAGCCTCCTTTAGAAGTACATCTGCAGTTTCTGCCAAACCAGATGCCTGTAGGTGTTCTTGTACATCTAAAGTTCCCTGATTATCAAAATTTCCATAGATCACATGACGAGAACAAAGATGAAGATAAAGGAATTAGCACTCAAGCTAGAAATAGTCTAGCATATTTGCTTAGTTATGGGCTAGAGCAAAATACCTGGAATGGTATGTAATGGGTGTAGCAGCAGCTATAGCAGCTCTCTCTATGCGCCTGAGAGTAGGAGTAGTGGCATCAGTTGCAGCTAACGTATTTGCGCGTCCAGAATTTGTAACAACCTGCACAGCACAACCATGCTGTCAAATGAGCAACCTACCACATACAAAAGGAAGGATAGCAAAATGACAAGTCTAGATCTTTCTTATTTGGTTTAATCTGTGTTACTGCCTTTCCTTTATGAAATATAACGTGCTAGATGTAGCATGAAATGACATTTTGCATGAAAACATCATCAGATAAGCAGCATACTTTGCAAATATATTATTATAATTAAGTTGACACTTTATTACTAGAAAGTGGGAGGTTTTTTGTTTCCAAATAATCCTTGATCTGTTACCTAGTGAGGTGATTTTTTCTATAGCTGCGTTCAGGCTCTCATGGTGACAATATTTATCAACCTTTTTCATCTGGGCAGATCTACTTCTCTATTATAATCATGAAAAGGTACAGAAGGAAACAAATAGAGGAGAATGGCCCCTTCAATGACATGCCTTCTAAAGGTCCTTGATGTTAAATATTCAAATAAAGTACAACTATAATCCCTCAAGTCCATGATTTATCAATACAACATCTTAAAAGCATCAATCAGGAAAAAAAATGATTTAACCCTTCTTAGAAGGTACAAATTTTAACCCACAAGTACAATCACTTGACGCTTTGATCCGGGCTGGACAAGTTCCACGCAAGTATGTCCCTTTTTTGAGTCAGATGCATAGCCATGATCACTCAACTAACAAACTGTAAACTACTAGTACCATGAAAGTTTTAAATCTGCCAACTACATGGATGCACAAGTTTCATTTTGCATTTTTTTTTTACACATTCTGTATTGGTATACTTTACTTTTCCCTTTATTTTCCTTTATTTTATACACATAGGGAAGGGAAGAGAAGGAGAGGAGATGGGGCAATGCGACTTCCGAAGGTCCACGGAGGCATTTGGTATTACTTCCTCTTAAATAGAATTAGACTGTTTTTAATGCTTACCCCAATTAACTCAATAGCCACCTGCGCAAGCTCCACTTGCCACCTGCTTTGCTCACTACCAGGGGTCTGGTTCCCTGAATCACGAATACAGTCTCTTCAACCCATCTAAGACCTGAAGTCTGTAGTTGAAGATGGCTTTTTAAATGTCATGAAAGAAGAGTACCAAATAATTTTCAGATGAGGATATCAACTTTGACTTTTCATTTGATAGATGATGTACTACAATAGTTAAGATCAGAAGGTAACTTAGACAATCAAACACCAGACAAAAATTGATTATCTTCCACATGAACTTTGAAAACCCAACGATGGGCTTGGCTAAACATGGCATTAACACTTGTTCAACAAATTAAATGTAACAATTCAGCCACTACACAATTGTTTACCATCAAACAAGATGCCTTGTTACACAGACTTGCCATCTGACCTTGCCAAAATCCAGTGTATACGGCAATACAGAGGGTGCAGAATCTGGACAGGATGTGATCAAGTTCAAATGGATACATTGACTCCATGGAGGCTGCTGTTGCAGGTGTCAAGGAAGAAGAGATACATGGAGGCTTCTGTTGCAGATGATGAGGAGAAGAAGACAACAAGAGGACGAATATAAGAGAAGAGGAAGATTGGTTCAGACCGGTAGCTTTGCAGAACTCTCCAATGTGCTGTTACACTCTTGAATCAGAGAGGCGATGGAGTGCTTGGAAGTGGTGCAAGGTTGAGAAGAGATAGGTCATCTGAATTGTAAATAACTTTTTGGCTTTTAAACAAACGCACACACGCACATGCCAGTGCACGCGCATGCATACAGACACACACACATTCATTTTGAAGTCACTAATTTATTTTATTTATCACCAATTGCTACCAAAAAAAAAAATAATTGTCAGTTAAAATACTAGCACAAATATTAATGAAATACATAAGATTTTTTGGAAACTAAGGGCAGACATATGTTCCATGGTGTTTCCTAAACCTGTACCCAACTCTTTAGCAGTATTTCCTTAATCCTTGTCCTAGTTTATGAATATCAACGAATCTGACACCCAGATACTTAGCAGAACCCACACCCATGAGTCCCGGTAACATAGAGAGGGGAAGAATACAGGAGGGAAGAGAGAAAGGGCAGAGAGAAAGGGCCCTGCTCAGGGAAGCATGGCGGGCAGATTATTTGCACCCATAAGTGCCTTTGACAGGTACCTTCTCCTTGAGAAATAACAGTCATTCAGACTACCCTTAGCTGTGATAGGATAAAGCTCAATAAAGAAAAAACATGATCATAAGACTGGGTTACGATAAAACTGTACCTACTCAAAGCCATGTCAGTACCTTACCTACAATAAAACTTTACCTACCAACCCAAGGAGAGAGGCTTGAAAGCACTCTCTCCTTGGGTAATTAATCCTAAGGAAAGTGGAATTCCTAGAATTTCTATTCCTCTCCTTATCTTTTGCCTTTCTAAAATTCTTATTCAGCTCTCTCTTACCTACTGATCATAACAAGTTCCTACCCGTAAGCTATTTTACCCGGACTTGGATACGAGTGTCGGGTACGGGTATATGTCTTGGTGTCAGATTCGTTAGTTTCATAAATTGAGGATATGGGCACACTCTAAAAGAGTCGGATACGGATACGGGGGTGCGTCTTGATCAATATGCTTGTATAAGTTAGTGTAGTAGTAGTAATGAAATTTGATGACATATACCAATTTACATTATTTTATCACTCATTTTTCATCTAATAAATAAGTTTGTGCATAGCATGAAAGAATAGCGGTGATGCAGATAACAAAGGCTCGAGAAGAAGTAAAATCAAAAGTTTTCATAATTGCCTTCAAGCATTCTTCATGGACTCTTTGGAAGACAAGAAGCCTTTCTGGAGTCGAATAAAAGTTTTAATAGAGTTTATTTAAGTAGGAATCATTTTGATGGTATTAAGGTATTTTATGATCCAGATAGTTAGGGGGTATCTTATAATTTAGCAGGAATTTTCTGATTTAGTATTTTAGTATTTTTAGTAGCTTGCCTTAATTTAGAACTTGGTTTCCATTTTGATTTGGGTTTCCATTTTAATTTTGATACCAAATTAGAGTTGATTCCTAATGCTTTAGGAAATAAGAGGTAAATCCTAGTCAAAATAGGATTTGTCTTTAAATGAGTCTATAAATAATGTTGTTCTCCACAAAGAGAACATAGGTTTCAGCTTAATAAGAATTTCCAGCAGACATTGTTGTCTTCTAAAGGGTTGTGTGATGCAATCTAACCTTAGGTGTGATGCCTAAAAATGCCTAGGAGTGATTCCTGGTGTTTCCAGTCATTATTCTCCTTAATTTCAGATTTCCAGCAAGCTTTCCTTTAATTTTCTGTTCAGAATTTTCTTTTCCTGTGATTTTACTGCAATATTTGTGATTTTACTGCGATAATATTGCAAGTTTAAAGTCTTAAAATCTATTCTACAAGTTTGACGGCCTAGCCCACAGCTTGTGCTGCGTCAAGTGGTGCATTGAAAAAAAAAGGAAGATAATAGAAGAATATAACTATAATAAGATTTAGTGATTTGATATACAATTCTCATGTGTTTCTCCCTCTTATTTAATCTTCCTATCTATCTTATCAGTCCCTTCATGTGATTTAAGTCACAACCACGTTGAAGTCAATTTAAAATTTTTGGCTGGGTAAAAAAGTCAATGTACCCAATTAAAAGTTGACCATACGGACACGGATTCCATACCCACATGCATGTTGACACGCCAGGACACGGGTACTCTGGGGTGAGAGGAGAGTCCATGTAACACAGCCCGTAGACAGTGTCATATATCAAACCCATTATCGCTTCTTGGTGCCATGTCAGTTTCATAGTTAGAGCTAAAGGGTCCTTGCTTAACTTTGTTCTTTCTTATTTACTGAGTCACCATGGTTCCAAATAAAGAACCTTCTTGGAATCTTGAAGCTTTATACTAAAATTTTAAAGAAAAGAAGAAAGACCCTGTCTCTTATTTGCATTCCTGGATCTTTGTAGTGGATGTTACTAATAATTCTTTGCAAGCTTCCATAAATGCTCTCATTTATCAACAATGGGGGAATGCAAATTGGGTACAAATCAAAACAGATTCAGCAATCAATGTTCAGTTTCGATCAAATCAACCAATGGAAAATCCAGAAGTTAGCCAATATTCACATCCTAAAGACTTTCCCAAAGACACAGATAACATCGGAATACAATGAGACACTAAGGAACCAGATGATACAGCTCTTAAAATAAATGAAAAAGGCAACACGAAGACAGATGAAAACAGTGTAGTCTTTGAGAAAACAACTGCAATGGGACAGGTGAAAGAAGTCAGCAAAGAATCAAATAATGTTGATCCTTAAGCTTGTTTGATGAAGCACAAGATTGGGATATCTTATCTACTAGCGCGAGCGGAAGAAAAGAGGGGATCTTGGGGCTGTTTCGGGGCTATGAACAGTACCCCAGAATAGTAATTTCTGGAGAAATAAGAGAACCCGCAGATTCTTGAGGAAGAAGAGCAACATAAATAAAAATCAAATAACTCATATATTCAATTCATCATTCTCTCTCTCTCTAAAACAACATAGTAACACACATTTATAAAGCTGTAAATCTACCCTAAAAACATAATCCTATTGTGATTATGATTCCTAATTCCTATTCTAGGAGGCTAAATAGACAAGCAAACAACCTCTAAGACTATTCCTATAACAACAATAACTCTAAACAAGCTCCTAACATAATCAGAGATAACTAATCAGATAACCAAATATGACACAATTTCCTGAGACAATAAAAAAGACCAAATTACCCTAAGACCTAAACTAAAAATTAACACTCCTAAAACATATTTTAGCTTCATAACAGGTTCTAATCTTCCGTGAATGCCGAATTGAAGCTTAAGGAAAGACAAAAAAATCTTTAATCTTTAACTTCATTCTTAGCTGCATCACTGTTATTCATGTTTTGGGACAAAATAGAAGCTCTCTATTTACTTTTCTCGGCAGTTAATTTCATTTTCAGGCAAACGACCATTTTGGTCCCTTATCTTTGGGATGTGCCTCCACTTGGTCCCTTATGTATCACAGGAAGCCAATTTAGTCTCTCATCTTTTAAAATGTTGGCCAACGCAAGGCTTTGACGGAAAAGTTGGACAATTAACAATGGAGGCCACGTGAACATCACATGGCCTTTAAACACAAATAATTGGAGGCTTCAAAGCAGTCTCACCTAGATTGGTTAATAAGAAATCAAGTGATGTATAGGAATTCCTAGAATGTTCAACTCCCCTGTGTCTTATACACATCTAATGTGTATTTCACCTTAAATTAACCTTATTCAATACCTCCCTTACAAACTGTCATATAAGTTCTTACATGTTAGTACTCTGAAATCAGGTCTATTTCACACGCTTTTTTGGTGTTGCATCACTATAAAATGTATTGTCACATGTCATAGCATTCATCAGGAGGAAGCTTAATGTGATAATAACATGTTAAATATATAATTTTTTTAAAAAGCATGCTCTTTCTCCTCCTTTTTATCACAAGACAGTTAAGGATAAGAAGCAAACCCACTGTTTCCATATTCTGACAACTCAGGAACTTCTTTTGGTAAATGAAAGTGTTACATCATCAGCACACACAAGGGGCATTGTATAGAAAAAGGAACCGTCATGTCAAGAGCCAGTCAAAATTATCCACCCATTCAAGTGGGACTTTGTCGCCATTAGCATTTAGAGATTGACACAAGACATTATATAGCTGTCTGGCACCCTTCCAAATGCAACACTAACTACACATAAACAAGAAGTGAACTCAAATTCAAGATTTACAAGAAGTTTCATTTACCTATACTATTCAGCATACATCAAACAAAATCAGAAAGATAAGCCATGAAAAATAGCTATTATGCTGATTTAGCTTTATTCACAAGCCATGCTTAGCTATTTTTCTACAATTTCTATTAGTATCAAGGTTTTACAAATCATAGCTTGCATAAAGAAGGATAAGCATGAAAAGATAACTTCAGAGAACAACTAACAATTGAAATCACCTTACCTGAAGTTTTGTTAGTATGTGTGCTATTGTATCATCTCTCGCCAAACCAAGCAGCACTCTGCATGCAAGAGCACGTAGACAATCAAGGATACCAGGAGGGGTAACTATCCGTGGTTGCAGGAGTCCCTGAAGAAGAACCTTGATACCATTGTTGGCACGAACAGCCTCTCTGGTTTGCCGATATCCTTGTTCAAGCTGAGCAGCAAGGCCAGCACACCCAGATCCAGCACCTAGGGATATCCTACGCTCTCCAACTAATCCTGAAGCTATTGTAGAAATTGGGGTTTGAGCACCAACAGATGATGTAGCTAGTACTGCAGATGAACCTCGATCTAATACAGTTGATTCCGCATTCCTCTCACGAGCTTCAGGCATATTTAGAGCTCGATCTGGAATATTTCTTTCTAAATTTCTGTCTTTAGGCTCCATACCAAGACCATTTGAAGTTTGAACAACAGCAGACTGCTGTCCTTGTATAGGAGCTGACGGTTTATTGCTGATTGAAGGAGGTGGGCACACAAGGTTGACAAGAACATTTAGTGCTGCTTGAATAATCTGCCAGAGACAACAAGATTATACCATGTGGACTTCCATTAAAAATATTTTACAAGTTGGATAAATTTAAGAATCTCTCAATCCAGTTTACAAAAGGGGAACAGAGGATGAGAGGGAAGGGAAGGGAAAGGAAAGGAGAAGCATATAAAAGTCTTTACCTCAGGTTCTACATAACCAGCACCATTTGCTGCATCCAAAATGACTGCTATACCAACACGATCATTGCTTAGGGTGGCATTTACAATAAGTTTTCGGCTATACGGTACTAAAGTCACAATGTGCAGCACACCCAATGCATATTGAAGCAAGTCATGCAAGTAACGCTCAACAGGTGGAGCCTGCAGAGGACAAAATCTCTCTATTATGGGACAAACAAATGTAATATGAAAGAAACAAAAGAAACTGGGGAAAAAAAACCCTCAATTACCTGACACAGTTCCAACATGGTAATATGCCCGTTAGAACTCAAGAACTTGTCTACAACAGGCCATCTAGCCCTCACTAATGCAGGACCAAGCTTCCGATCCTTCTGTATTTGTCTAAATACTGCATCTAAGGCCTCATTACTAATATCTATTGCGGCTTGTAGGCCGCCCTGGTAGTTGGGAAATTCCGAGTAGAACTGCGAATGTTCTTAGTTGGGCGAATTGAATCAACAAGCAGAATAAGATGTGCTCTAAAATATTGTCGCAGTGCAACACAAGTGTGATAAGCTATCTGCTTCTCTGACGAGGTCAGCACCTCTGCAGCAGGCCGGTCATTTCGAACTGGTCCAGAATTAGTTACTGCTCCAGATGGAACCCCAGATCTTACTGACGCAGCATCTTGCAACAGATTAAGCAGTTTTTGTAATCCTTCTTGAGCATCAAAAGTATCAATGACAGCTCTGAAAACAAATGCAGCAGCAAAAAATAAGGCTGCATTTTTCCGGGCTTGATCCTGCGGACATTCAATAAGTTGAAGGGCCAACCCAACCACTTGATGGACAACATTTGAGGGAAGTGCACAGACACGCTCCATTATTCCCTGAAATATTATTTCAACAGTCAAACCTGGCTTGCCATGACAGAGAAGATAGTATTTATAATGAATATTCAGAAGAGACACAGGTGATACGGGAGATAACCATTAGAACAAAAAATATCAATTTGTCAAAACATTATAAAAATCTACAACACGACATTACCTGAATTGAGCCGATTGTAAATAAACAAGATGAAAGGCCAAAGTATGTCTGAGGAACTCTCGGGGCAACAAGCAATTTTTGCATGCCACCTCGATCCACAAACAAGGCAGCAAATTTCACATGAGCAGCCAAGTATACAAATTAACTTCAATACGTCAGGCAAAAGCAGTGCAACTTTTGATATTTCTTTGTGTTTGGAGCTTCGCTGCAGTAGTGCAAGACAGACATCCACACCTTTCTCATGTAGTACAGGGCCAAGAACTTCAACATACTCTCCCAATATGATAAGACACTGGATACAGAATTTTTCTCTAAGCTTAGCAAGGGATTCGCTGTCCAGCAAGAAAAATTCGTTGACATCCTCATCAGCCTCTGCTTCACTAGCTTTAGAGGTTGATGGAATCACCATCAGCAGCAGTTGAACTCCTATAGAATATGCACAAGAAGATGAAGCAAATCAAAGCAACAACCAGACAGAGCATAATGATCATGGTGGCCAATTAACAATTATTAACAAAGCATACGTTGCAGGCAAATTCATAAAAGTACCTTGAGACTTCAACCGCATTGGCAGCATCAACAACTGTAGCCGCAGCTGTAGAAGCAGCTAAAACTGCAGCTGCTTCATCATTCGTCTTTCGATATTCCTACAATCATGAAAGTAACTTACTACTAAGAAGTCCAAAGTCCATAGAGACACCTTCAGAAAGAGAGCAAGGCATACCTCCAAAGCAGCACTCTTAACCAGTTCTGCAGCAGCATCACCAGCTGCTTTGACAGCTTCTGCTGGAGCATTGACTGCTCTGGCTTCAGCTTCAGCAGCTATAACAGCTTTTCTCACGAGGTCAGCAATGTTATTGGAACCGATTTCACATCCTTGGAAACAGTCATCAGTCTCTCGTCTCTTTGTAAGTATGAACTTTCAGTACCAGTCATTCCTAGGCTCTTCTTGCTGTCTGAAATCTTTCTCAAATCTTGATTTCTTGGCTGATTCCTATCCCTGACATTCCGGTTCTGTCCTAATCTAATACCAGAAACAGGAGAATTCATACTTTGATCATTCTCCAAAATACCTTCATTACCCCTACTCTTCCCTCTAAATCTAGAACTCCCACGATTTGTCCTGCGTCGCGAGAAGTCATCTCTAAAACCTTCATCATGTTCTTCTTCCCTTGATGATCTACCACCAGACTTACTCCTTCCATCATGCAAGTCTCTAGTATGCCATTTCTCATCACTTTCTGTTTCTGCATCATAAACGTAGATGTCTCCAGCCATTAATCTGGTGGCTCTCCATATACACATCTAGATGTGTATCATGTACAGTGCCTGCTCAAGCCTTTATCACGATCCCTATCAGCAACTTGATCATCACAACCAACATCCTCAGGCACTCTAGGTACATCATCAAAATGAGAACTCTCTGGAGCTAGCCGTACTTTCCCCCGAGCAGAAGAAATTTTGCTATCTGTCTGAGAAATGTCTTTTGTGCCTGTCTCCCCAAGTACCCGGAGGCGTAGATATCGCATGAGTTTGGCTGATAATCCAGATGTTAGCACATCTTCCACCACTTGACCACCTCTACAATCATTAGGTCAGTTATAGCATAGTTTTTCATATGGCATGGAATGAAATGCACAGTCAAAAGAAAGCCTTAGAAACATACCCGGCCAAACATACGGCAAGAAGTCCAGTAGAATAGGTTTTCAACATTTCAGAATCTGAGCATTTCCTTGCCCCTGATTCATCTTTCCAGTTAAGATCATCACCAGATAATCTAATTGTCTCATCCATCACCCAACCCTTTATGTTTTCCATAACACTTTCTTCAAAAACATGTGGATACTGAATAATTTATTAAACAAGTTCAGCAGTCTACAAAACACAAATGGAAAAAACAACTGAACACAAGAATAAAACATATCAATTACATACCACAAAAGTAAGTGAACAGCTGAAAAGAAGCCTTGCAGCAGCAGCCCGTACGGAGACTGAATATCGACTTTCAGATAGAAATTTGGATGATAACAATTCAAAGAACTCATCATTCTCCTGCAGAAAAATATTATAAAAGTTCAGCACCTATGGCTACCTGTTTCTAGGAAACATGAGTACACAATCCCACTTACACTAAAGAATGTATAAAAATATATCATACATGCACTTTATATTTTCCATGAGGTAGTAGAGAGAAAAACCCATGCCACTTACCCGAACAAGATTCCCCAGTCGTCCTATGTTATGAGAAGACCGACCATTGTTGACGGAGGAATGGCCAATCTCTTCCATGTATCTGCAATTACCAATTAAAAGAAAATTAAAAAGCAACTAAAAGAAGCATTGAATTCATACACAATAAGCTCGTTGCTTTGTCTTTATATAATTAATTGAAGCCTTCCATTCCAAGAATTAATTGGATCGAACCGGGTTTTTGTTTTGTACTAATCCGGTAAGAATGAAACATTGTCAGAATTCTCCCTCAATCCGACATGCCATTTTTTCCATTCATTCCCTTTCAGGATCCGTCATGGTCTTCCAAATTTTACTGATAGTATGGACGAATCCCTTGATTCATCTAAATGTGTAAAAGATCCCAGCCGCACTTAAAAGCCGAATACTCTACTGTTGAGTTAGCAACCCGAAGAAAAAATAAATAAAAGAATTTTAATATATTAAAATAATAAAATAAGTAGATGTATAGATACAATCAGAATAAACATAAATTCAACAAAGAGATTAGATGAGACAATCCAATTGTTGAGCTAACAAATCAAAAAAAGATTTTCTAATGCATTCACAGAACATAAAAAAGACTACAAAGTTTACCCATCCTTAGTCTTTCCTTTGCTCTATAAAAAGCAAAAGTTCTGCACTGAGTGGAGAAAAATTGTCCCCTTTTTCGTGTCTTGATATTTATCTCTGTCCTAGACCTCAAATTTCACACAAATTTCTTCTCATGTCACTTTTCTAAGTGATGCTCCTAGTGTTTGTTTTCAGGAATTCTTCAAACCACATCAAAGCCTCGATTTGTTCCCCCTATTCTATCGAATTTTATAACTATCAAAGATTCCTGATATTGACTAAGTTCAATAAATTGGATTGGAAAGTAATACCACTTCTAGACCTCCTAAGATTATCTATAGAAGAATTCATAAATAATTAGACTACCCCATTTATGAGATAACTAATTATATTGTCAAGTAAAGAATCTACAATCTTCTAAAAACAAATTTGGTAGTCTATACCATGGAGAAAAAAAATTTCAGAATTACAAATTAATTACTTTGTTTACGTGATACAAAGAAATATTTGTAGATTTCTTTAAGTTGGTTGATCACTTGAAAAATACAAAAGGTGATTTGTATAGTGCTTTATGTTTCCTAGCCATAGGCATAAGAATCACCATCTGCTTACCTGTCAGCTACTGAACATAAACTGATTAGAAAAGTTTATTCAAACTGTATTTCTGATTAAATAAAGAAAAACAATTAAAACCAAAAATGCCCAAAAACAATTTTTCTCCTCAGCACTTACTGGATTGTGACTTATTATTCTTCCATTTATTTCGAAAATAAGTATCAAACTAAAATAATGGAATAATTATCAAATAATGGAAAAAAGCATGGCAAGTGTGAATTAAAGATATGCATCCTTGCTCAGGCATCAAGAGTGAAGTGCAATTACACATTACAAGAATTCTGACAACCAAAAACCCCATCATAAATCTCTTAAATTTGAAAAGTTGTGTGCAACAATGGAGGATGGTCAGTGTTTGGTACCCAAAGACCAAGTAGAATCTCACTGGTTCCTCAGCATATACATAGAGTTGTGGATACATATGAACACTGGCCATCTCATATGATTCAGCAGATGAAATGAATCAGCAATAAATTTCTCCGGAAAAGACCACTAAGGTAATAGCCTAGTTGCTAGCAGGCTCATACAATAGACCTATCCCTCCCCAAGGTTGCATGCTCAAACTCGCTTGCAATAGCACTGTCTTTGTTCAGTTGCAATTTAGTGAGCTATATTGAAGGGCTTATTCTTCCCAGGTCAAGTATCTATGTCTTCATCTAGACATTCCATGGGGGATGAAACTGTCACAGTCATGCCTAGAATGAGCTAGGTTGATCACCCCTTTCCACCTTTTTCCATAGCTAAGAAGAAGGGGAGGGGGGGAAATGAGAGTTTCTTTATCATATTTGTTCGGGCCTTCTATGTATTGCTTTTTCCTTTGGCATTGAGCATGCCCATATATTCAAATTAAAAGCAGGGGCTGAAAGCTGCGATAGTGACAATCACCTCTTCTTCTTCTAAGCATATTTTAACCATTTCCTATGTCCTATTGAATTCTACTATCTTAAATTTCAAGGCAGTCAATCGTGGATTACATATTCCAGCAGTTAATATAATTTTTTTGTCTAGGAACTGAATGATAATTCTAAGAACTATTAAAAACTGATAAATTAATCAATATCAACTATTTTCCTTTCGTATTAAGATAAAAAATATGACTTGGTGAAATTGATTGTCCAGTATAGAATTCCTCTCTAACCACAATGACTACATGATGGGGAAGTTTATCTCTAACCCGACCAACAGATGATTTACTTCACTATAATTTCAATGCATTTTTCACTTTAAATTCAGATAATATCCAAGCAATCATACTTCATTGCACCAAGGATGCAAGTATCTTGTCTCACCTCAAATTATTTTATCTGTCAATGCAATAAAAAATCCATCATATGCAGGATTATACATGTACAAGTATTCACATCGTCATCTGATTTTCTATCAAATTCACTGTCACATTTAAGGGGTACCTTCCAAGACTTTGCCCCTTAATGAAGTATGATTGTTATATATTTTGTCATCTCTGAAAGATTTATTGATACAAGTAATGCAAGATTAAAATTTGATATGTTTTATTCCTGTCTCTTATACACATCTAGATGTGTAAAAAGACTCTCCAATTACACCTTTGTCTTATCATTATACATACAGACATATACACTCTCCAATATATATATATATATATAAATATATAACACAGGCACAACTGCCCCCAAATATTATACTTACACAATCCGGAATAAAAAAGTCAAATTCGACAGCACAAGAAAGACATAAAATTCCTTCAAAAATCAGCTTAACATATTTTTCAAGCCAATAATCAATTAAAAAGTTTCCGAACAACAAGCAAAACACAAACCCTAACACCTAAACCCCACCAAAATGATCTTTTAAACAATTAGAACTAAAAACCAAAACAAGAGAACTTCTTGATCTCAATTCATCATATTTCCTTTAAGTAATAGCTAAAAGAAATCAACTACGTCTAATGAAAAACTCGAGACAGGGATTTTTTTTTTTTTATCACCACTGCAGAGCACTTTTTACAAGTTTTGAAAAAATCATTTTCGAGCAATCATAGTACATTTTACCAAAGATGTCTCAGAAATTTCCTGCAGTTTGTTTCTATCGAAATTCTTTTATACATCACTTTACTATCAAATGCAGGGATTGCAGAGTTGAACACATACGTAATACAGTATTACTGTCTTTAATATCAAAGTCATATTTAGTGAAGAGTGGTAGGATGGTATAAGCTGAAATTAGTACTAGTACTATCTCTCTTCTATAGCATCATATTTAATTATCTAAACACCCTATCCCACAATATCATCATGTTATTAAGAGACTCTAATGTGCAACTATAACTAGTACTTTCATCAAGGGCCTTACCATCGAAAAAATCATATGCATAAGAGAAAGGATTGTTAGCATTACAAAAATAATATCTAAGCACAAATAGTCATCTAGATGTGTATAAGAGACATTCTCTTCAAAACCAAAACCAAAATAAATTTACATTTGCTTGAGACAAAAATTTCTTGAATTTATTAACTTTCAAATTACTGGAATACAACTAGAAAAAACAACCATAACCTATATACCCAGCCAAAAACCACTTTATGAAACTAAAACTAAAACCGAAACCCCAAAAAAAGGAGATCATTTATTACAATCCACTAAGTTTACTCCCAAGAAAATCTAATACCTAAAGTCTAATGCAATACTCTCTTCAGCACCCCTACTCACACAAAAGGCAGTTCAGAAATCTCCCAAAAACTCAAGAAATAATTATTTCCTCTTATTATCATTCCCTATAATTCCACCTAGGATACCAATCAAAAAAAATTCGCCAACCCGAACACACACTCAGAAACGTGCATAACCAATAAACCAAAGGTACCTACCTAGCCTCTTGGGTTTCCAGTATAGAGGAGAGTGCGTGGAGTATAGAAGGGCTAGGGTTTTCAGCGTTGGCAGTGATTTTATCCATTAAACCTTGCACCTTTCCTATCAATACTTCATTTTCATCTTCCCCTTCTCTTTTTTCCTCCTCTCCCGGCTGCGACTCCACCCCTCCTTCACCCGCCAAAGCACTCGGCTCTTCCTGTGGTGCCGGCACCGCCGCCGCTACCGCAGACGGCGGTTGTGATTGCAATTCTGATCGAGCCTCATCCCTGGACGCCGAGCCCTCCATTTCTCACGTCTATTTTTTTTATTCCAATGAAAAAATAGAGCGATTGAGTATTTTTTTTTCTTTTTATTTTCCGGAGAAAAAGAAAGGCAGAAGAATTTGCTTTGATTTAGGTTTAGGTTTTTGAGTATATATATCAAATGAAAGAGAGAAATAGGAGTGTTCGGAAAATTTAAGAGAGACGAGGGAGGAGAGAGTGTCTAAGATAATTTTCTTTTGCATTTTTAATTGTAAAATATTTCTAAATTTACCATATAATGCGTGTTTTACTGGTTTTCTTTGTTATCTTACGAGTACCGCGGGAATGAGGAAGGTCCTGGGGCCTTGTAACCTGATTCCATATTTTTTACCTGAGTTGACTAAAACTAGGGATATTTTGGGAAAACACCTCTTGAGTTTTATGTTATGGATTTTGTGTTATCTCCATATTATTTTATTTTATTTTATTTACCTATATCTAATAATTAAATAATTAAAAGTTAAGAAAATAATCTGAATATATAGTCAGTTATTTTTGAGTAAGTCATCATTATCCAAAAATTAATTGATTCAAAAAAAAATTTATACGTTACCTCTTGAACTCAAACTCCAATTATATTTTGTCTTGAAATTAAATAATATACACTTTACCCCATCTGTAACATTTCCAAATATAGGTAATATAAAATACCAAATTAGAAATTTAATTTTGACAAAATTTCCCTCCAAAAATTGTGGAGAAGTTACTTTTCATTTATTTAATTTATATCATTCCATATTACCATTTTCTTAAAAATTGTCATATTTACCTTAATTAATTTACATATTATTTCTTCATTTCCAAAGGTAGACACAAAAAGAAGAATTTTTACAAATATTTTTTGTTCATTTTTATTTTACAGTAATTCTACATATAAAAAAAAGTTAGTAAGTAAATATTTACTTACTAATTTTCTTTACTAATATTTACTTTCTATATTACAAATATTTTACTTACTATTTTTATTTTTAATATATATATGTAGTTACTATATATATATAAATTACTTCCCAACAATTTTAAAAATTAATATGGATTTATTAAAAAATAAATAAATGGAAAGTAACTTTATCCACATTTTTGAAGGGTATTTTTGACAAAATAAATTTTTACATCATTATTTTACATTTACTTGTATCAATAAATCTTTCAGAGATGACAAAATATATAACTATTTTGGTTGAAGGGGCAAAGTGCAATTAGGGCTTGAGTTTAGTAGGTAAAGTGAAATTAAAGCTAAACATTTTCTCTGTTTGGATATGTTTTTCCCCCATTATTTACAATAATTATTTGGTCAAGGAAATGTGCATTTATTTACTCAATCATTATTTACACTACTCATAATAATTATTCGTCTCATTCAATTCTCCAAATAATAATTATTCATTATTTTTACCATACATTTTTTGTCTCTTTTAGGAATACTGGCTTTTTCTCCAAGCATCTATCATTTGTACTATTTATTATTTGTCCTATTCACTTGTTATATTCATTATTTTAACTATTCGTATCTATTTGTACTACACAGAATTTATAATATTCATCCATTATTTGCACTATTAATTAGGGGTGTTCATCCTGACCCGCTAAACCGATCGTAGTTTGTTACTATTGGAATGTAATATTGGGCTGTATTTTGTAAGTTAAAATTAATTGTTATTAACTTAATTATAAAATTAACTTGCTTAACTATCATTATTTAAATTTTTATGTTTTGTTACTAGTGAGGGTCGGGTACCCGCTTTGTATGGACCAGGTAGAGGGTCGAAATTTTCTTGGCCCGGTTAGTGAAGATCGGATACTTTTTTTAACTCATGGATCTGGTACCCGGTCCATGAACACCCCTACTATTAATGTATAAATAAAGGTGTCTAGAGATATTTTGCACTATAAGAATTTAAGCTACAAAGTAGCAAATAAATAGTATAAATTATTTTTCTTTTTTAAGGGTATCTCTCTCTTTTGTTTTCTTTTTTTTTTTTTGGGTAAAACCACTAATACCTTAATGGAGGGTAGGATACCTGTTTTATTGATAAAGTTCACGAAATATGAGGAAGGAACGGGACACAAATCTCCTGGTGGAACGTACGTGCATAAAAACAATAATGAGAGAAAATGTTTTAGAAAATTACATCAATTAGCCTTTTTGCTAACTTTAACTGAAGTGAGCCCGCAATATTAAGTGTAGCTAAATCGCAAACTTTTTGGGGGAATAATCGTCTTTGAAAACTTGTGTGATACTATTACACTACACCTTTTGGATAGTTCATCAGACACATGTTCGATTCTTGAAAAACTTGAGTTATATGGATTGAGTGGTTAGAGATAATATGTATTATTTGTTTGATTTCCACATCTAACTTCCAAGGACAGGTGGCTTGGTTATGAAGAATATCAATAACCAATTTGGAATCCAATTCAACCATGTGCGAAAATTGATGTGGATAACATCTAATTATAAATTTATAAAATAGTTAAATCACTACTAACTAAATGGCGCACTATAATTATACGAGGTCAAATAGTAACAAGTGAAAATAGTGATTGAACCCACAAGTATTGGTTGATAGTTACTAGGAATTTAGTTTGATTACTATTTGAAGATATTTATCTCTCTAGAAAACATTTAATTAAAACTAAACTAAAGGAACTAAGAAAGTAATTTAAAACGAGTTAGGATTCGATTATCCAATTCTCGGAGTTTAATCAATTGGTTGGGTTAAATAGTTTAACGGGTTTAATTAAAGATTCCCTCAGAGATGAATCAATCCCTTGACCTATCTAATGATTCTAGTCTAATTTTCCACATGGAGTTCAAAGAACTAACCAGAAAAGTTAGAATTTTGGCCCAATTACTAGTCTTTCTAATCTGGTAATAAACCCGTCTAGGAAATTAATACTTAACGCTCGTATATTGTGCCTAACCCATTATACCCGTTAAACTATTGTGCTTAACACATTATACCCGTAGATGGCAAAAATGGTTTAAAGTAGAATCCTACCTTCTCACCAAGTAACTGAACTATTTACTACTACCTAATTATCTACCATTTTTGCCATCTAACCCAGCAATCAGTCAAGATCCATAGGAAATTTACATCATCAAGCCTTAGCCCACAAAGAACTAACTAGTGCATAATTAAAGACAATAAATATAAGGAAAGCATTTTAAAGAAAAGCATTGAAAGAAAGCATATAATTTAAGAGAGTATTTAAATATCCTAACTACAAATTACCACTAAGAAAGCATATTTAAAGGAAGTTATAAACTGATCTAATAACTAACTAAGATAGAAAGTAAATAAAACAATTAAACTAAACTAACTAAATTGACATATAACTGAATGGCACAAATATAAAATGAAATTTTACACTAAAAGCTTTCAAGAAATCTTCAAGAAATTACTACTAAACTACATCTAACTAAGAAAATCCTTCCCAACTGGGTTACAAGAAGACTAACTCTAACTTACAATAACACATATTACACACTTTAATAATGTCTACTTGACATTTAAAGAGACTTAAATGGGGTATTTATAGTAGTACTAGGGTTAGAGGAAAGTGGCTGCAAAAACAATTTGCCCCAATTTGAACTTCTTGGCCCCTAGATACGTCTAACAGTATGGTCCCAAAATAGCCTTGTATCATTCACTACCGTGATCCGAATATGGAGTTACTCGTCTGATGAGAATTTCGAACAACAGTGTCAAAATTTTGTACTAGGTTTTTGATAAGCTCATAAATGTGTTATATTTTATTTATCATTTATCGCGTTTTTATGTAATGCAAGCAATAATTGTGTTAATTATGAGTTTAATTATTTTATTTTTAGTTCGTGTAGGTTTGGAATGAAAAAGGAGTCAAAAAAGATTAAAAAGTTGGAGGAAAATCACAAGGATGAAAAATGTACATTGGTGAGGAGCGAATTTAGACATTGTTTGGTATTTTGAGCATAACTTTCTTGTCTGAGTTCTGATTGAACTGATTCAAGATACTTTGAAAAGCTAAGAGAGAGAGAGATACAACTTTCATGTTTTAAGTTTTTCTAAATTTTGTAAGATTAAGGCCAAAATTGAGGTAGAAGTTGGATTAAGCATTCTAAAAGTTCTGCACATGAGCAACCCAAAGCCTGCACATGTGTGCAAACTCCAAACAACAAAATTTTAGAAGCTCATTCTCATGCACATCCGTGAGTATTTGTTCACATGTGCACATGTTGCAGTGTGTTTCAACATAAATTGTTATTCTGGCAACTGTTTTCATTCAGTTGGACTTCTTTTTGAGGGTTTCCTTGTTTCCATCCTTATGTATGGAACTTACCCCTAATACTCTCTATAAATACTCCATTATATAGAGGGGTTGAGTAAGTGGTAGTCATTAGTTAGAATCATCATTAGTTAGAGTAGATAGAACATTAGGTTAGGGTTTTACTTTTCTTGTCAAGACTTCAAACTTTATCAACTCTTGTTCCAACTACAATTATTGAGTTTTTTTTCTTTATTTATATTCAATTTAATTCTAGTTCTTAATGCAATTTTGTAGTTTAATTTAATTTTATTGTATTTATTTTTCTAATATATTAATTAAAGTTTTAATTAGATTTAGTAATTGTTCTTATTTTCTAGTGGTTAGAATTCTAATTTAGTTAGTTAGAAAGAAAATCGTTTAATTAAATTATCTAACTGGAAGATAGGTTTGTGAACTCTAGTAATTGTTCAATAGTTCTCGTGGGAATGATCCTTACTCACCCAATCTACAAACTTACCTCATATCCTTGTGAGGGTGTGTAAGTGTTGATTAGGGCTATTAAGACTTATTTATTACTTATTTGTGAATTGAATTGGCTAATCAATATTTACCCGAACAAGTGTTTGGCACCGCTTCCGGGGATTATTCTTGATGCAATATTAGGTTTAGCAAGCCTTACTAGATTAGACTTTTTATTTTCTTTTAATTATTTACAATTTCTTTTTGTTCTTTTTAACTTTTCTTCTAGATTTTGCTTTGATATTCGAACTTTGGTTTCTTTCTTGTAGTTTATGATAAATATTCGTTCTTCCAAACAACCACTACATCTCGGTGATTTGGAAATTGATCGAACTCTGACCAAAAACTGTAGAAAACAACAAGAATCAAGCCAAGCTGATGAGAGAATACAAATGGAAAATCTGAACTGCAATGTTGGGGAGCAAGATGAGGTTGCGGGTAACAATGGCAACACAGAGAAGATGTTCATCCTTGACCCCTTAGAGATTATGCGATCCCAAGTGGGTGAGTTCTAGCATTGCCCGAATACTCATACAAGCTAACAACTTTGAGATTAACCCTGCTTTGATTCAAATGTTTCAAACACATGCTATGTTTGGAGATGAATCAAACGAGGATCCCTATACACATTTGGTCAATTTTGAGGAAGTCATTGACACATTCAAATACAATGGAGTGCATCCTGATTGTATCAGAATAAGAGCCTTTTCGTTTTCGTTGAGAGATAAGGCAAAGCTTTGGTTACAATCCTTTGAGTAAGGTACTTTCACTACATGGAATCAGTTGGCTCAAGAATTTTTAACTAAGTACTTTCCACCATTGAGGACCGCAAAGCTTTGCAATGATATTACTTTATTCCGACAAATTACTGGGAAGAGATTAATTGATTTCTGCCTGGGAATGCTTCAAAGAGTTGCTCAGGAAGTGTCCACATCATGCCATTCCATTTTGGCTACAAGTATAACATTCTACAATGGATTGTTTCCAGAGACGAGATTAATTATTGATGCAAGCATATGAGGCACTTTTCCCCTTAAAATTTTGAAAGAAGCACAAGAACTGTTGGAGAGAATGACATCTATTCACTATTACCATGGCACAATCACTCCTTTGGCTGGGCAACAACCATAACAAGAAGTCCATCAAGTCAATGCCCAATAAAGAGGTATGATTAATTTCAATGATGCTTTCTTGGCTTAATAGGGTATGATGTTGAACATGATGACAAATTTGACAAAGGCCTTAGAAAACATGGGAAGGAGTCTGATGAACTCCATTGATTCAACATCTCTAGGGATTTTAAATTGTGACTTTTATGGAGGAAACCATCAAAATGGCCTTTGTGAAATATCCATGTCACAAGATGAGCAGGTTCAATTTATTACAAATCAAAATTTCTCAAGGCCAAGAAATCAACCTAATTCTCATAGTAATACCTATAACACATCTTGGTGAAACCATCCAAATTTTTCTTAGACTAATCAGAACAATGGTCAAAATCCGTCTTTCCAACCCAACCAGCGAGAACAAAATTTTTCCAACCAATCTTTATCCTCTAAACCATATTAACCACCTCACCAGAGGAATTTCCAAATTTTGCCTCTCAACCAAATAACCCATACCAATCTCAACCACTAAGACCCCTACCTCAAAATACTAATTATCCTCCATATGTAAACCATGATTAATCCAATGAGGATAATTTGAGGAGGGAATTGGAAGCCTTGTGGAGGGAGCACGAGAATTTGTAAGCTTTTACAAGGAACTTGGAATTGCAATTGAGACAACTAGCTCGATAAAATAATGAGAGACCAGTTGGGGCATTGTCAATTGACAACATTCTGAACCCAAGGGACAGTGCCCATGGGAGAGAGCAAGTGTAAGTAGTCACCTTAAGGAGTGGTTTGTAGAATTATGGAACCAAGGAAAGCTAATGAGGATGATGCAAGAATTGTGGAGAAAAGTGAGACGAAGGAAAATGGAGAGTCATCCAAGAGCAGTGAAGACCAAGACGAACCTACCAAAGCTCTTGACCAATAAGGTAAAACTAAGGACCTCTCGGCTTCACTGAGTAAGCAGGTAAGTATTCCCTTCCCTCAAAGAATGAAAGAGGATGTGAAAGTTAAGAAATTCAAGAAAATTTGAAAATTTTTAAAAAGATTGAAATTAACATTCCTTTCATTGAAGCTATTGAAAACATACCCAACTTTGCCAAGTTTATGAAACAGATTCTATCAAGAAAGATGAAGCAAATGGGGACGAAATTTTGTGCCTAAATGAAGAATGCAGTGCCATCATTCAAAAAAATGTTCCCCCTAAGTTCAAGGATCCTAGTTCATTTTCCATTCCATGCGAGATTGGAGGGGTGACGTTTCAAAAAGACCTATGTGATTTGAGTGCCTCCATCAACTTTGGTTCCATGTCTCATTCCACTTACAAGAAGTTGAATGGAAAAGGACTGAAACCCATAAATGTCACTCTTCAATTGGCCGACCGAAGTGTAATGCAACCTGTGGGAGTAGTCGAGGACCTCATTGTCAAAGTGGACAAATTATTCCTATCAAAAAATTTTATAGTGCTCAACATGGAGGAAGATGTGGTGACCCTGTTAATTCTAAGAAGACATTTGATGGCCACAGGATGAGCCATTATAGATGTCCAAGCTGGAAATCTACAATTTAGAGTCAATAATAACATTGTGTCATTTAATATTTTTGATTCTTTTAAATTTCCTTCTGAATATGATGATGTGATGAGTGTTAATATTATTGATAATTTGGTTATGGAATTTTATAGGAAATGTTTATAGGATGACACCAAGGACATGGAAGACATCTATGAAGGTAAGATGGAGTCTAGTGAACAAGACACACTCAAAAGAGGTGTTGGAGGACAGCTCTAGAATTTGCATTTTGAAGAGTATAAGGTAAAAACATGTCTCCGACCAACGAATCCCCAAGGTTGAACTTAAATTAGTTCCATCTCATCTCAAATATAAGAGAACACGCTAACTATTTGAGTCAATGAACATCTTAACTTTCAGACATTTATTAGGAAATTTAATTTTTGCTCTTAAAAAGTATCCGGGAAATTGCATGGAGCATTGACATTGCATGCATATAAATACTCCTTAATGATACTACAAGCCAACTAGACAATCTCAAAGAAGGATAAATCAGACTTTGAAAGCAGTAGTTAAAAAGGAGATTTTGAAATTGTTAGATACCGGGATCATTTATCCCATAAATAATAATGAATGGTTGATACACACTCTAGTAGTTTTATAAGAAACGGTTTTTAAATGAGAAAAATGAGCTAATTCTTCTAGATTAGTGATGGGGTGGCAGATGTTCATTGACTATAGGAAACTTAACTAAGCTACTAGGAAAGACCACTTTCCCTTGTCGTTCATTGATCAAATGCTTGCTAGAGCGCCTATCAGGACATGATTTTTATTGCTTTCTCGACCGTTATTCAGGGTATTTTCATATAGCAATTGCCTCTAAAGATCAAGAGAAAACTACCTTTACTTGTCCATATAGAACTTTTGCTTACCGACGTATGCCTTTTGGATTGTGCAATACTCCTAACACTTTCCAATGATGCATGTTTGCTATTTTTCATTACATGATTGAAAATTTTATTGACATTTTTTTGGATGAATTTAGTGTTTTTGGTGATTATTTTGATTCATGCCTGGATAATCTTGCTTGTGTTTTAGAAAGATATGAGTCTACCAACTTGGCACTAAACTGGGAAAAGTGTCATTTCATGGTAAAGGAAGGAATTGTGTTAGGCCATCGAATTTCTACTAAGGGCATAGAAGTAGATAAGTCTAAAGTTGAAGTCGTTGAAAAATTACCTCCTCCTACTAATGTGAAGGGAGTGAGGAGCTTTCTTGGTCATGCTAGTTTTTACCGATATTTCATTAAAAGTTTTTCTTTGATTTCTCGCCCTTTATGTACTTTTTTGTAAAAAGATGTACCATTTGATTTTAATGAGGAATGTTTGTTTGCTTTTGATAAATTGAAACGAGGTTTGATTACCATACCAGTCATAGTCACTCCTAAATGGAATTTGCCTTTTGAGCTAATGTATGATATAAGCGACTATGCCGTGGAAGTGGTTTTATGTCAAAGGAAAGATAAAGTCTTGCATGTTATATACTATGCTAGCCGTACCCTTATTAAAGCTCAAGTGAACTATTCCACTACTGACAAAGATTTACTAGTAGTAGTATTTGCATTTGATAAGTTTAGGTCATATCTCATAGGTAATAATGAGATTGTTCATACAGATCACGTGCCTCTTAAATACCTATTGACTAAAAATGATGCAAAATCTAGACTAATCAGGTGGATTTTAATAGTACAGGAATTCTATTGGGAGGTGATAGATAAGAAGGGAGTTGAAAATTAGACAGTGGCAGACCACCTATACTGTCGAGGTTAGAGCAACCAAAGGCAGAATTAGGTGAGGAGGTGCTAATTAATGAGACTTTTCCCGAAGAACACTTAATGAGAGTGGATAGTAATGCACCGTGGTACGCGAGTATTGTTAATTTCCTCGTGGTTAAAGTGATTCCCTCTACTATGGATTCAAATTAGCGGAAAAAATTCCTTTCTGAGATGAAGTAGTACATTTGGGATGACCTTTATTTGTACCACTAATCTAAGGACCAAGTGTTCTAGAGATGAATTCCGGAAAGTGAAATTCAAAGTGTTCTCTATCATTGTCACTATTCATCGATAGAAGGGCACCATGGTTCTCAAAGGATGGCAAGAAAAATCCTTCAAAGTAGACTCTTTTGGCCTACATTATTTTGAGATGCAAGGGATTTTGTGCTGCAATGTGTGAATGTTAACATGCTGGTAATTTGTCTAGAAGAGATGAAATGCTCTTGAACAATATCTTAGTTTGTGAGATCTTTGATGTCTGGGGTATCTCTTGATTTTATGGGCCTCTTTCCATCATCATACAATAACAAATTCATTTTTATGATGGCGGATTATATGTCCAAGTGGGTGGAAGCAGCGGCACTAGCAACCAATAATGCTAGAGTGGTAGTGAATTTTGTGAGAAATAATATTTTCTCGAGGTTCGGTGTCTCGCGAGCTATCATAAGTGACGGAGTATCACACTTCAAAAATTCTTTGTTTGAGTCCGTCTTGTCCAAATATAGTTTCACCCACAAGATAGCCCTAGCATATCATCCACAAACTTTTGGACAAGTGGGAGTGTCCGATCGGGAGTTGAAGTGTATTCTTGAGAAACCGTAAATTCTTCAAGAAAGGACTAGTCCAAAAGTTTGATGACGCATTAGAGGCGTACAGTATTGCCTTCAAGACTCTAATTGGGATGTCTCCTTATAGAATGATTTATGGTAAGGCTTGTCATTTCCCGGCTGAAATCAAGCACAAGGCATATTGGGCGATCAAAAATCTCAACTATGTGCGATTTGAATGAGGCTAGGGAAAAAAGGCTTCTAGATTTGAATGAATTGGATGAATTTCGAAGAGAAGCCTATGAAAAGTGCGAAGCTTTATAAGGAGAAGATGAAGGTTTGGCATGGCAAGCATATTTCTGACAAGGAATTCAAAGCCTGGGAAATGGTTTTATTCTACAATTCAAGATTAAAATTGTTCCTCAGAAAGTTGATGTCAAGATGGTCCGGGCCAATTGAAATAGTGCGGACATTTCGGTATGGTACGTTGGAGCTCAAAGAAAGCCAAGAAAATTTCAAGATTAATGGCCACTGGGTGAAGCGTTATTATAGAGGAATCATCAACGAGGAATGGTAAACTGTTCACTTCTTCAATGCCTAATCTCATGTGCCGAAATCAAGCCTAAGACTATAAATAATGGCGTTACATGGGAGGCAACCCATATCCTTTTATAATTTCATTTGTGTGTTTGTTTTTTATTTTATTGTTATTTGTGTGCATATCATCTTAAAAATGCAAGATAAATAGAATAGAACATGGTTTTCAGGTCTTGTTATAGGTTTGAGTAGTTAGGAAACGAATCTACACATTTAGGGGTTATGTTTTGCGCACATGCACACCATTTGGTGCGCATGTGCGCGAAATCTAGATGTGGAAGTTCAAGTCTGTGAGTCGCGCACGTGGGCGACCAGAAGCTTGCGCATGTGCGCAAAAGGTAGAAACAAAATTTAGCCCTTGGCTTCTCACGCACATGCACGAGTAAGCTTGCGCACCGGGGTTAAAAGCCATATGTGGGTTAATTCTTAGTATTCAAGCACACATTTTTTCTTTCAAAAACCTTTTTCCTCTCAAAACTCTCACCCCAACCATCGTTTTTAGTATAAAATCACTCATTTATCTGTTGAATTCATGTGTATCAATTTTCCCTTCTTCCTGTGAAGAATAAACATCGTTAAGGTGTGGATTTCATTAATTTTCTTATATTTTTCCTTTTCACATTGTAATTGCATTGAAGGAAAGTTTTGATTTTTGGTACTTTGATTGTGCTTATTTGTGATGAATTGCATAATTGGTTGTTGATGTATTTAATTATTGCATTGTTCTTTGAATTGGGAAGTAATTGTATAGTCTTTACATATAGAAAATCTATTCCCTGGTTGTGCATGCCAAATGTTTGATAAACTGCCTCAATGAAGAAAACACTCAAAATACTAGGCATTTGTGCATGAATTCAATTCCTAGGACTTCAATTAGGCCATATGATTCTTCTCTATTCATTTTATTGGTTCAATAGGGTTTAGGAGTATCTTGAACATGTACACATAACCTAGTATTGGCACTACCATACTTGATTCTCTCTTATAAATGCTAAGTTTAATTTCTAAATTGAGGTCATCAAATTGAATAATGTGGGGTGTTAGAACTTTTATTTGCGTGTCTTATATTTCATATTACCCTTTTTGCAGGCATGGCTCACAAGGGTAAGCAATTGATTGGTAGAGGGACGGCCGAAGCTTTTTCTTCCTGTGGCACAACCACATGAACCTCACGAGCATTTTGAGGAGCATGTTCTGGATCAATTTCTCAATGCCGTTGCCCAGAAAAGGTATGAATCTGATATTTTGATGAGAGCAGCTATTAAGGAAAGGGGTATACAAATCCCTACTAATGGAGCCCCCCTGAGATTCGTGATGTCGTTAGGGCGCATGGGTGGAACTATTTTACATCTATCCCCAAGGACGCTATACTCCCAGTTGTGTGAATTCTACGCTAATTTGCCTGTGTATGAGAATACTCAGGTGTATGTCAGGGGAAAAACAATTGGTGTTTTTGGGAACACGATTAATCGGCTATTGCGAGTAAATCAAGTTGGCAATAACGAGTGGCTAGCTATTCGCGACACTAATATGGTACTTAATGACATCACGAGCCTGATTTGCATGGGAAAAGTAGAGTGGACTTATGGTGCTGGGTCTATTGCCCAACATTTCAATGCTAATCTGCTTAAGCCCGTTTGGTTAGTTTGGTTCAAGTTTACCATCTATGTGCTCATCTCCTCCTGGTTAGTGATCTAATTCATGTCACTTTGGAGTGAGCTAAGCTGTTATATGCTATTGCTTCAGATAGGATGGTGGATGTGAGCCATATGATTAGCCAACAGATCCATTATACCACAGTTGTCAAACAGTTTGGCTTATGGTTCCCAAATTTGGTTACTACATTTTGTATCATCTGATGGTGTTGAGATTGATCCGGCCAAGGAAAAACTGAAGCCTGGTATTGCCTTGGATGGTGCGAGGGCCCCAGTTCGACATACCGGTTCTCAGGCTTCTACTTCACAGTCGTCAACGAGTGAACCAATTCCAAGTCTTAGTCAGGGGGAGATGCTTGAGCAAATTTTAATGGAACAACCACACATGCAACGTTTTTTTGATACATATATTCACTACTAGAATGCGTGGTAGCAGAATATGGAGGCTCGCCAATTAGTCCAGGAGTGTGGGAAGGATTCCTCTAGATTCTCACATTTTTCTCCATTTCTACAGGAGTTGGGGCACCTTTTGACGATGAGTCTTGATCTATCCATAATCATATCCATGAAGCTGTGGATTTCTAGTCCTGTTTTTGAGGACCCTAATAATGTTTTTTGTTTTTCTTGAATTTTATTTTAAGATGATGCTGTACTGTTTGTTATTTTCTTTTTAACTTATTTGTGTTGTTAGTTATGTAAGCCTCAAAGGGATTAAGTTTCTTTTTTTTTTTTTCTTTTTTTTTTCTGACTATCGTGAAATCTCATTCCTCGATTTTCTTATTTTTCTTAATTTCTTAAAGTGTTTAACATTATGTTTTTGTTCTAGGGTTAATGATGCGTTTCAACTCAACTCGTGGATATTTATATCGGGATACATTATAAAACCGTTCTACATTACCAGAGAAGCTTTCCTTTTTCCCTCATTATACTTTTATTTTCTTTAACATTGGAGACAATATTTATTTCTAAATATGGGATGGGGACTTATCTGAATTTAAGTTTGGTGTAGTTAGCTCAATTTTTGTTGTAAAATATTTTTAGCTTTTCTTTTGATCTGAGAGTTTTTTTTTTTAATGATTTTTCAAAAATTTTGTGCGAATTAGGTGAATCTTTGAAATTTCCAAAATTTTTGTAATTGCTTAGCATATATCTTTGATTTTCTGTGTGATAAGTTTTGAGCTAAACCATCATGAGTGAATAGTCAAAATTAATATTTTCTTTGCATGATTTATGAGAATTTTTTTGCACTAACAGCCATAAAATATTTTATTTTTGACACTTAGAGAAAATGATGTAAACTCACTTATATTGCATTCCAGAACATGCTCTATTACATTTTCGAAGCGACAATTATAGACAGCTTAATTTAATTTAAAGATGATGGTAGAGCCTTTTTTGGTCGTTTGAGCCTTTCAAACCAATCCTTCTTGAATTTTATCTCTAGTATCCTATTTGACTCTTGATTTGTAATGAATGGAGAGAAACAATGATCACTTTCTTTCAATAAAAATCATTTTACCTTTCTTTATAAGCTGAATAATTTCTTTTATTTTTCTATCCCAAAATTTTCCTAAGAACTTTATGGCACACAATTATTTGTAAAGGGGATAAAAGAGTGAAAGGTAGTTAAATGAGGGTGAAAATTGTATGAGTGAGTGGTGTACATTCATGGGGCAAGGAGGGGTACTAGAAAGAATTGAAAAAATAATAAGTTCTTGAAAATACAGGTAGTGTGATAACCATATTTTTTCATTTTTTTTAATTATTTTATTATTCATAGATAAGTATTATTATTTTATGCTTAACAAAGTACAGAGTCCTAAGGCAATAGACTAATAGTAGTAGTATTATATATATAGTAGTATATCACATATTTTTATTACGGTACTTGAACTCCAGGGAAGGGAGAGCAAGAAAATTTTCTACATGAGTGAAAGGTTAGCACTATTTATTTTAAGCTTTAAATTATTTGTTATAATTGTATTATTTAGTTAAATTATAGAGTTATGTATGTTAAGTGGTTAATCTGTTACTGTTAATATGGGTAAATTAACATATTAAACAACTGGTTTATCTTATGGATTGAATGATTATTCCATTATGGAGACATAGGAAAACGAATTCATATTTTTTGGAGATGAATTAAACTAACTTCATAAATTGGAAACAAATTTTCCGCATATGAAATCGAATCGGTGGCCATAATAGAAGGGTGGATCGATTCGATTTTAGATGATCAGCAATAGATGCGTGTGATCGGTGGAACAGATCCACAGCTAGAAAAGTGCTGAGGACTCGTGTCACAACACTGTTGTAGATGGAGGTTGACGGCTGATCGCCGTCGATCGTAGAGGGAAGGAGGAAGGTGCATTTTGGCTGCGAGTGGATAAGGCAGTCGGATGGTTGAAGTCATTCGATCATCGGAAGTGAAGTTTAGCGAACGTCGTTGTGAAATCTGTGGAGTTGTCGAAAATTTTGGTGCACTGAAAATGCTGGAATTGTGAAGAAGGTTATGATCGAACAAATTTTTTAAAATTACGATATTATCCCTCTAGTTATATGATATTATAGAACATCCTGGAATATTTTTTACCCACGTCGAATTGCGCTCTTTTCAACTTTGTAAATTGTGATTTAACCTAGACAACCTTATAAGGTCATTAGTAATCCTTGGAATTAGCAAAATAGTCCCACAGCTTAGGAAATTATGACAAAGACCTGAAAAGTTTTTGAAAACTTCAAATTGATCCCTAAAACTTTAGTAAAGCTAACAAATGATTCCCAAAGGTTTTGTAAGGTACACAAAGGTTTTCAAGTGACTTTCTAAAGTTACCAAAGTACCTTCACGTATTTTATAAGTTGTCTAAGAGCTCTTAATAGTTTTCTAAAGTTACTAAAATATCATGAATGATTTTCTAAGCCTACCGAAAAGGCCCTAATGCTTTCTAAATTATTAGTAGAGTTCTAAAAAGTTTTCAAGTGACTATAAGAAAACTCAAACTATTTTGGAAAGTTGTACTAAAGTACCATAAGTTTTGGAAATACGAAATACAAGTATCTTTCACTCGATAAACAAAATAATTTGAGTACTTTAGCTAAATTAACATACGATAAATATTATTTTGGAACTATCATGAGCTCAATTATTTCAAAAAATCATCGATTAATAAAAAGATTATTTTGAAATAAAGACTTGGAAAACATGATATGTAGTTGAGGTTGTTAGACTTTAATTAAAAGGGGATAATTTTAAGGAATTTGCTTTAGGATTTTATAGGGTTTAAGGAAAGAATATTTGTTTAAATTATTAGTAATAAAGTATTGTGATTTTCTTCCAAGGATTCTTTACAAGGAACAAAGGCAAATAAAGATACGATTATTTGACCGTTTGAGGTAGGTGGTACTTACTTCTGTACTTTCGAAATTGTATTCCTAAACTATGTGTTTTAAAATTTATTTTATGATAGTGCATAATTTCTAAAAGTCGTTTGTGAAAATGTATTTAGCTCAAGAATTATTTTGCTATGAAATTCTGGATCATGTGTGACTGTTTGGTTTTATTATGTTCATAAAAGTGTATGGAAATGCATTATTACGTATAGTTTTGATTATGCGTGACATGCATGTGTTGTATGGGTAATAACAAGATATTATAGCTCTAAACGAATATGAAATAGTCGGTAAGGGATATAGTCCTAAATTAGTGTCAATAAAGACTTGACACCAGAGCAATGAGAGACTTGGCAACATAGAGTCAAGAAAGACTTGACAATAGAGCCAAGAAAGACTTGGCAATGCAAGAAGAAGGTCAAAGAGGAATTGCATAACTTCTTGACAGCATTTTCTAGTGAGGTTAATCACCAGGATGAGTACTCAGAAGCCGATGACTGCTTGTTAGTTTTGAGCAATTTAAATGGATGCATATTTTATGATATGTATGTTGCATAAAAGTACAAGTCATGATGAAATGTTACATGATATATCAAGAATGCCACAAGTATGTGACTTTATTTCGTTACATGCTTTTCAAAAATGATGTTACATGTTTTACTAGAATGATTTGGATAAAAGCATGAGCATGTGATAGTATGATATGTATGCATGAGTTGCATATCATATGTGTATATATATATATATATATATATGTAACAACATGATCTAGTAGGAGTAAGTACTATATACTGGGGACTTGTAGCTCACCCCATGTTTCTTATATTTTTGTACAGAATGCGAATACGAGTATGTATTAGTTGAAGAAAAGGATTAAGCGTACGAGAACAAGAAAGGAACTTAAGGGGGTCACTGTGTTGAGGATTTTTTTTATAGGATTATTCAAATAAGATGAGCATGCGTGCTCTCGATATTTATTCATACTTAGTGAAGAGTAATTTTGTTTATATTTTATTAAAAGCCATACTATTCAAAATTGATATTTTTGTAGAGTTGCTTTTGCTATTGTAATTAATATTTAAAGTAAATAGTACATGCTATGATGTCTTGTATTCTTAAAATTTGCTCTTGATAATACAGGGAATGACACGTGCCTGGCAAGTGATGGCCAGGGACGTGACATTTTTAATGGTAGTTCAGAGATTGGGTTATAATTTTTGTAGTGTGTCGTATACTAGACACGTATGATACTGGACTATGGGACTTAAGCATATTAATAGGAATAATAATTGCCAAAGACTTGGATGACAAGTGGATTATGACACAATGGAAGCATGCCCTCCTAAGTATCAATATTGGATGTTAAGTTAATTTGACATAGCAAAGCTTGGTAAGCCCATAACCATAAAGTTTTCAGAAATTTGGAAATGAAAAAAGGAAATAAGGAATTAGTAAATTCCCATTACATTGACATTTAGTCGGGGAATTTGGAGTTTTGGACCATGAAATTTCAAAAAGAGAATGAAGAATTCCAAGACGACTATAATAATCACGTTTTGGAATGATACTAGAATTTCATACTTCCTTTTAAGTAAAGAAGATGATGCTAGAATTTCATACATCACGTTTTAGATTAGAATTTCATAATGGTGAAGAACATGGGTTGGGAAGAATTTGCATAATCGAAAAGAGGTCTTTGACCAGTTGTTGGTTTTGAAATGAAGGGTTGGGGAAAGATTGATATGAGTTGGGTTGGAAATTTCTTTGATGTGGCAGTTGATAAGGTCTAGATGAGGAATTCGAGATTTGAGTGTGTTGGACATTTTGAGCTGGGGGATTTGGTTGGTAAGGAGGGTTGGATTGGTTGTTGGTGTTACTCCAGGAGAAATTTTGGGTGATTCCTCCAAGAAGGATTGTATGTGTTCCCATAAGCTCCAGATTGGTTCCTTGGAAATGATGGTTGATTAGCCATATAATTGATTGCTCATTAGATCCATATGGCATCTCACATTGTCCATTGGCATGGCTTCCTCCGTAAAAATCACATGTCATGCTTGGTTGAGTTGGAGAAGAAGACATAGCATTTACACTACTAGGTTTCCCTAGATTTCCAACGCCTTTGCCATATTGTTCATCATACTCATGAACATGCTTTGTTGTGCCAAAAGGGCATCTTGCATGATTAAATTCAACGCTCCACTATTTTAAACATTGGCTTGATTAGCTTGGTGTTGAACCACCGGTGGAGTCATCGGTCCATGATAGTAGTGGTTGTATGCCATCCTATTTTACAACTCTTGAACTTCTTCCAGAGTTTATATGAGATAGAACCGTCGGCGGAGGCATCCACGATGGATTTTGTTTCTTGAAGCAAACCATTGTAAAAAGTTTGGATATGAAGCCACAAAGGAATGGCGTGATGAGGACATAGCAACTCCTTTAATCTTTCCCAAGCTTCTCCTAGGCTTTCACCAACATCTTGTTTGAATGATGTAATTTCTTTTCTCAATTTGGCGGTTCTTGCGGGTGGAAAGTACTTCGCCAAGAACTCTTGAGCAAGTTGATTCCAAGTGGTGAATGTTCCTTGGGCGTGGGATTGCAACCATGACTTTGTCCTTTCACGAAGAGAAAAAGGAAACACTCTCATCCGCACACAATTCGGGTGTACTCCATTAAACTTGAATGTGTCCAAAACTTCTTCAAAATTCATGAAACGTGTGTGTAGGGGTCTTCATTAGGTCACCCCAAACATGGAATGTGCTTGGAGCATTTGGATTAGGGCGGGCTTAATTTCGAAATTGTTGGCTTGCACGGGCATCCGTGCAATGCTCGAGTTCGCCCCATCAAAATTAAGTAAGGCGTATTCCCTCAATGGCCTTCCATTCTCATTTATGTCATTTCCAATCCCGTAGCCACCAATCCTATTATTTCCAACTACCTCATCTTCATCGTTTTCCATGTTCAAATTCCTTTGATAAGCATTAGCATTTGCCTTTACAATTCTTTCTTGTTCTTGTTGTACCCTTCTCAATCTTCTAATTTCTCTTAGCTCTTTCTCCCTTTCCTTTCATTTGCAAATGAATGGCCCTTGATCACCTCGCACCATGCACTAAAACACAACCAAGGCAAATAGTCAATTGAAATTCCAAGTCAATTCCACAAAATATCCAACAAACATAAAAATACACAAAATCAACAACTAAACTAAACTAAACTCTTATAAAAAGTGCTTAATCTACACGATCCATATAGCGCTTGATATTGCCAAAAACTGAAGACAATCCCCGGCAACGGCGCCAAAAACTTGTCTGGACTACTAAGGTAAAGATCAATTTAGAGCAAACAAGTGATAAGAAACCTCACTGTCTCTATACACTCTACCTCACTTCCGCAAATATACGGAGTTGGTAGTAGTATAGGATGAGTGGGTATCGTCCCACAAGGATTGTTAGAAGGCAATTACCAAGTTTTACGAGTCTTTGTGTAGTTAAGCAAGATCAACAATGGATGGTATAACTACTCTAATAAAAGCCCTAATTGAATGAAAGCAATTAAAATCAAACTCTAAGCTAGATTAACTAAAAAGCAAGTAAGTGAAACTAAACAAGTAAGGAAATTAGAGACTACTTATTCTATTCTAGTAAAACAATCAAAGGAAGACATTTAATTCTACTCTAAACTAATTAAAAGAGAACTCAAATTAAAGAGCAAGTAAATTATCTTAAACCAGGAAGACTAAGTAGAGACATTAAGAAGCTAGAAATTACTAATTCTAACCTAGAATTTGAAAGAGTAAAACTTAAAATTAAAATATTTTTGGATTTTTGAAGGTAATAACAAAAGCTCACTACAAATTAACTAGAAATTAAAGCAAGGAAGTGAAAATTCTTAACTAAAATCACAATAATGAACAAGAACCCTAATTTATCTATAAAACCCTAGAATGGAAGTAAAGAAATTCTCACTAAATTAGACTGGAAAGCATATATCTTCGTTAAACTTGCGATTAACCCACTACAATTATCTAATCAAAATTTGAACTTGACAAGAAATTGAAACAAGATCTAAAAGAGAATTAAAGAGCAATTTTCATTAAAGCTGAAACTTAAGGTTCAAGAAATCCTATGGTACCATAAAATCTATTTTTCTAATTACTATTACTATCCCTACTTACTTCAATCCGCTAAAAGTAGCTTAAGTAGTACAAGTAAAAACCAGAAAGTAGTCCCTGATCTATTATAATTTTGCCCTCCATATGTCTCTTATTCGCGAGTTGAGATCGCGATCTCGACTCGGTAATGTTTAAAGTGACATTCCCGAGTCCAGATCGCGATCTGGACTCTCTTCCAGTAGCCCCTCTTTTCTTTGATTATTGCATTTTGGTTGCTCGAGCTTTGTTTAGTCCAGTTTCCAACTTCTAAATTTTACCTGCACCAAATTAACATAATTAAGCCATTAATTAAGAAAAACTTTTAACAAAAACTTAACATCTTTAACAAGAACAAAAATATAAACACATATGCAAGAAATTAATTAAAATTATCAATTACTACCCAAAGTTCGGGATTTATACTATCAAAATGCTACAATTTAGAGGAGAGTAACTCTAGTATACTAGAGTTATCAATAACTTTGGGATTTATGAAATCCTCTTCAAACCTACAAAACAAACATAGAAGAGAAACCCTAGTTCTCAGGGAAATTCCTGGAGAAAAAGGGGCTACTAGATGCAACAAGAATACACAGCTAAAAAACCAAAAAGAGGAAATTTTAAGGCATTAAAATTTCATGAATCCAAAGTTATGATGCAGATTTACTAAAGCCAAACCCTAAAGACACCAAATTTAAATGAATAAAGAGAAAGAAACAAAAGCACTCCCTCATTCAATCTAGATAATTCCTCAGACATGAGCTAAAATTAGGAAATAAACCTCCCTTCTAAGAAAGTACTTTCAACATTTAAGAGCTCTCTCTCTGAAGAGAAAACCAGTCATTAATTAGAGATAGAAGCTCTCATCTACAGAGAGAGAAAACTCCTTCATGTTACATGTACTTAGAAGGGAGGTTTTGTTAGTTGTAATTAGAGAGAGAAACTCTGATCTATAGAGAGAGAAACTCATTCATGTTACCTGTACTTAGAAGGGAGGTTTTTGTTACCCGTATATATATGTATATATCAAAGGTACATAAACTTGTAGAAAAAGTAAAATACCATTAAAAGGCCCATTTCACCAAATATTAACCATAAGAGAAAAATATAAATCATACACCAAAATATTCCTCACAACATATAGATTAGAAATATAACAAAAAATTCATCAAAACAACATGAACATGCATAATCAAATCAAGGTAAAATTTGTGAAAATACAATAATGCTAATTTAAACTAATAGATTACAAAAACAAAAATCATGCTTACCTCGTACAAAATGAAGCTCAAGGTAGTGACAAATTTTTAACCCAAACTTGAATCCTCCATCCTCCATCACTCTTTTTTTATTTTTCTTTTCTTATCTTTTTGAACATCTATGCGTGTGTTGTGCATGTGAAGTGTGTGTTTGTGTGTGATTGTGATAGTAGTAGTAATAGTAAGGAGAAAAAAAATGAAAAGGTGAGGGTTAAGGATTTTTTCGTGCAAGGGGTGTGTGGTTTTTTTTTTTTTTTTTGAAGTTGGGATTTTTGTTTCCTTTTTGGCTTTCCTTACTATTAAGGAAAACTTCTTGATTGGACCTCCAATTTTGGAGGTCCAATCACATTTCTTTTCTTTTCTTTTCTTTTTTTTAATTCATTTTTTTGAATTTCAAGACAGTTTTGGGCATGGGCCTCGAAAAAAATGTAGCTCAATTCTTGTCCAGCGTTATAATTTGCACCGATTTGCACAAAACGAGAAAAATGTAAGATTGTGAAAACGTTTTAATAATCACTAAAAACACATAAAATCTCAAAACATAAATTTTTATTTGAAATGACTCTTATATACCTAGTGTAAATAAGAGACATTTGGGACCAACTATATTTTGTTGAAAATTATCCCGAAACGGATTCTAAAAGTTACCAAAATATTTACATGAAATTATATTTAGTAAGTTTAAAAATTAGAAAACGATACTTAAGTGTAAAACGTTTGTTTTGCCCTTTCTTTTCAAAAATTATTTAAAAATGATTATTTCACCCAAAAACATAATTTTTTGTTAAATTAGGACTTTGTCTTTATAAATGCAAAAAGATTCTAAAAATTCACCCCAATTTGGCACTTGATGGCAAAAAGTGTGTCAAAATTCAATGTTTACATCTTACTCCTCTTTGTTAGAAACTCGAAAAGGTTCCAGACAAAGATTATAGAGCACCGGATTTTGACCGAACTAGCCAGAAACCAAATACGAATTGACATACTGGATAAAGAAGGAAAAAACTATCGAGCAGGTGAGGTGAATCAAAGATTTTGAGGTAGAGGAAGAGAAAGTTCGAAAAATAATGAAGATTTATTGCCACTTGTGGAAGATTCCATCATTACTATTGTTACTGCCGCCACCATTGTTACTCACATTTTTTTTTTCTTTTACATGAAAATTAAAAAACATTACAAAACAAAGCCTATGCTATGCTTCCATACTTTTGACTTTATCATTTCTACATCATGAAATCTTTTGATCATCTTGTGCTCTTACTTCAACTTTGAGATGTGTAATAGTCATCGTCAGATGTTTACTTGATCCTTTGAAGTTTCAACTTTTGCACAAGGGTTCTCACAATACCCCCGAATTTGATTTTGTGCTGTCCTATTTCTTAGAATGTAGATATTGTATACCTATTGCACCTGTATATAAAGACATAACATGAACTTGCCCACTTTTTCTTCTTTTTTCTTCTTTTTTCTTTTTTCCGTACGGATGTTAGACTGAAAATAAAAAAAAAATTAAGTACAAGAAAAAAAAGAAAAAGAGACACTTGAAATGACCAACTCCAATTTCAAATTCTTTTTTCATGAATAAGACACATAGATAATTACATCAAAAGACATAATGTGGACTAAAATATAATCAAAGTGCTAAAATTGTGACTGAACTCTAATCGAGCTGCCTATTTATCCACCTTGGGAATCAGGACAAACGTAGTTCATACTGTGAACTACGATGAGAAGCTAGAAACCACAAAATCCAAAATTGAATAAAATGACTTGAAAAGTAAAAGGGTGATCGAGCTCTGATTTTTGCTACCTACATATCCCTCCTTGGGGAATCAGGTCAAATGCAGTTTAGGATTTTAACTAGGATACTAACTACAAGCATTGAAATGATAATTTGGGATATTATCCTCCTGATGGACGTATAAACAATAAGGGATAGTATCCCTTGACGGGATGATTCTCATAAATGCTCAGGCTACCGAGTTGAAATTGAAATAACTGAAATTTAAATATTTAGGCTACTGAATTTAAATTAAAACTACTTTGAAATTTAAATACCCAGACTGTTGGATCAAAATTGACAATTTTGGATATTGTCATCCTGACATACAAAATAACAACTTGGATGCTTAAACATTCAAATGACTCAAACAACTTGGGATATTGTCCTCCTAGTGGATGACTTAACTAGCGATACTTTCCTCCCTGTGGATGGAATAACTACAAGGGATACAATCCTCCTGATGGACGAAATGACAGCTTAGAAAGTTAAACATTCAAATTGATGAACTTGAACTGAAACAACTTAACAACTTGGGATACTGTCCCCTGATGGATAATTTAGTTAAACATTTAGGCTGCAAAAATGAAATTAAAGCGAGACATCTTTGAAATTTAAATGCTTAGGTTGTTGAGCTGAATTAAAATGAACTTGGAATTTTAATGCTCAGGCTCCAGAGCTAAAATTGAAAGGACTTTGAAATCTAAATGTTTAGGTTACTGAACTAAAATTGACAACTTAGGATACCATCCTCTCGACAGACGATTCACTTAAATACTTAGGCTGCTGAGATGAAATTGAAATGACTGGAATTTAGATGCTCAAGCTACTGAGCTGAAATTGAAATGGCTTTAATAACTTGGGATACTCTCCTCCCGACAGACGATTAACTTAAATACTCAAGCTACTGTGTTGAAATTGGAATGACTTGGAAATCTAAATGTTCAGGTTACTAAATGTCTCTATTGAAACAACTTTTAAATAAAATGCCAGATTGTTGGACTGAAATTTCATCCAATTTGCAATTGACAGTAGTTCAAGTTGCTGAACTAAACTCGAGGATGACATTGAAAGCTAGTCTACTTAACACATCTAGATGTGTATTGACACAGGTCAAAAGCTAAACTGCTCAAATGTCTCTTATAGAATTTAAATGACTTTAAAATTTAATGCTTAGGCTGCTGAGTTGAAATTGACAACTTGGAAATCTAAATGCTCAAATTTAAATACTAGAATTGAAATGACTCTAAAAATTAATGCTTAGGCTACTGAGCTGAAATTGACAACTTGGAAAGTTGAATGCTCAAATTAAAATATTGGAATTGAAATGACTTTGAAATTTGAATGTCTAGACTGATGAGTTGAAATTGACCCTGACTTTTAAATATGGAAGTCTGAAATTATGCCAGAGACAGCCCTTGAAATTGAAACAACTATCAATTTTAAATACTCAAATTGAAACACTAGAATTGAAATGACTTTGAGATTTAAATGCCTATGCTGCTGGACTGAAATTAAAATGAATTTGATATCTTAAATATTTAGATTGAAATACTAGAATTGAAATGATTTTGAGATTTAAGTAAAACAAAATAACTACTAGAGATACCATCCTATTAATGGACAAAATAACATAAATTTTGAGTTCTTGACAGGCCTTGAAAGCACCTTGAGAAAATAATTTCATCATTGTCGAATGAAGACTAATACATACCTGCAAGAATGTTCAGATTGCAAAACTGAAACTAGCTCTTATGGAAATGAAAGCGCTTGAGATATTGCCTTGTTTGAACGCAAGTCCTTATGAACTTTGTCTATCTCTTTCCAGAGTACATTTGTACAAGAATTGGGGATGCTGAAATTTTTTTTTCTCCTTCTTTTCACCATTTTTTTATTAAATGATAACAACTGTGAGAAATTATTGCAAAACGTCCTGAAAATTCAAGTATGTTAGAAAGAATTGGAGTACATTACTTGATGTTCCATTGTTCCCCACAGATTTATCACACAATCTCATCTTGATTAACTGGGTATAGTCTCATGGACTGCTTCATAAAAAATTGCCCCAGTTTATCACTCTTTCTTTTAAACAGCAAATATGCAATATCACAAAAATTATTCCAGTTTTCAAATCTTGGTTCTCAAAATATTTTTTCTTTGAAATCTTCTAATTGAGTATTCCAACAAATATGGATCCAAACCCTGTCATTTGCGTAAAAAATTTGCCCCGGTGCTGGTATTCATGAACTACAAAATCTTAAGATGGTTTATTCTTGATACTACCCAAAGGAAAACCAATGACTATGTGAAACAAAATATATAAGAAAGGACATGTACTGAGCAAGATAAAGAAACAAATGATTTATTTTGATTGATTGATTTTTTTTATCTGAATGAATGGAAAAAACTATGAACTTTAAAAACATTGACAAATATAAAACATACTTATCATAAGAATAACATCTTGAGCCTTTAGAACAAGATGAACTGTGCTGATTCATTCCCTTATTGAGGTCAGTGCTTGGGAAAAAATGGATGGTTTTTATTATTTGTTAAACCTATCAAACCTACAATATGTACTTTGTCAAGGTTGTGATACTGCTGAGAAAAGCATAGTTTAACATTTTAGCTTTAAAGACTAGCTGTCAGCTGTGGTATCAACCTTGGTCTACTCATCACCATATCTCGATTAAAGCAAAGAGTTCCATACCTCTATTTACTACAAGAAGTAGTCAACACATGAACCTTATAGGCTTGTAATGTAGCTAGAAGGGAAAGCTAAAATTGTACATCATGGGACGCTCCCTTATGATCACTCGAAATAGATGGATCCTAAAGAATTGGTTCTTACTTTTGATTATTATGAAAGAAAAGTCAGTAGTGGACTTTATATACTTGTAATATGGCCAGAAAGAGATAGTCAAAATAAAATTTTATCAGGGGAAATGTCCATCTTTGATTGCTCATGGATCCCAAAAATCTGCCCCAGTGTTAAGCTTTAAAACATTCCAAAACTATGGTGAGCATCTAATTGTTCCAACACTAATAGTGATCCCAAAAGTTTGCCCCAGTATTAGGCTTTAAAACTTTAAATGCATAGTGAGCATCATTCTGACACTGCACTTTGACCTTAATATTCCCACATGACATGAGAGATTGTTAACACTTGAATTACAACCATACTTTTCAAAATCACACTTCAATATCATTGATGCATTTGACGTGCTTAGTCACTTGATTTTTTACTCCAACTGAATTTCCTATTTTTTTTTTTTTTGAAAATTCACTGCTTCTGATCTTTTATACAAGCAAAGTCACTCTTATCTGAATACATCTTCAAATTTTTTTCCCCTAGTTTAGGGGTGTGATTAGTAGGTGAATGTGAAATGCTTATTTAGATCTAGAGGCTCAAAGGGGATGCAAGGGATATATAGTGTATAGATAGCAGAAATAAATGCCCAAACATCATTCTAAACTCTCATGACAACTAGTGTAAGAAATGTATAGTCAAGATTGGGTTTACTTGACTTTAACATGTGAAATTCTCTAGTGTTAGGGTGTGATCATTAAGAATTTTATTGAAATGAATTTTTCATATCTGATGTCTCAAAGAGGAAAACAAAGATTAAATTGTATTTAGATAGAGAAATGAATACTCAAAAGGAGCGTCATCCTAGATTCCCATAACAATCTTTTTTTTTGTGAACACATTTTGGTTTAATTTGAATGTGAGATGAGTCAAATTAGACCAAACTTTACCTTGCTATTTTAATTCTGTCTCTTATACACATCTAGATGTGTATAAGAGACAGGTCAAATCTACCAACTTTGGATATTCAAATGGTTAGCAAGGGTAGACAGTATTTGGGTAGTGGATTTTCTCTCATGGAACTAGCTAGGTCAATGATTTTCAGAGAGCATGCAGTTAATTTAGATAGTCAAATTTATGAGCAAGGATTGCATACAGAACATGAACATGAGATTTTTAACAGAATCTTGTTCTTTAGGCTCATTCTATGGCCTGCACATAAGAAAGGCATTCACACTAGCATGAAATATAACTATACAACAATGACAAAAAAATGCATAAAACTTTTGAAATGAAATATTTAGAACACTTGACATTTACACATAATGAATTGAATGCTCATACAAAAAAAAAATGTATTTATAGTGTGAAACTTTTCAGAGAGCATTATCTTTTCAAAAGCATACGTGTGACCCTAAAACTAGAACTTAGATGTAGATTTCGTCCTTAGACAGATTTTTGCTAGAATTCTTGTGAAAATTGGTTAATCTGAATATGCCTTGGTGTGAATCAAGGGAATCCATGAAATATTGATTAAAACCCTTAGATTTTCAAAATCCTTGAAACTTTACAACAGTAAATAATCAAAATCTCCTAAGAAAATCTCTCTTGCTCTTTTTTTTTTTTTTTTTTTATAAAAAAAGGTTAGATGAATATTAGGAAAGGGGAAAGAAAAGAAAAAAAGAAACATAAGTTGAGTCTCTAAAAAGAATGAAAATCTGTATGCATGCCCTATAAGGGAGCCCTTCTTATTCCAGACAGTTGGCCTTTATTTAAATTACGAAGTCATTAGGTGCTATACAATACCTGACGGACCCGAACTGTTCATTTGTCCGTGTTCGACCCTTAAAATCATGAAAAATCAGCTTCCATCTATCCTTAACCCAGGTCTTGATCCCTTGACTCCATCTGATAATGAGTGTGACTACTTCATTTTCAGGGAAAATAAGTGGAACTCTGAATAGATTGACCAATTTGTATGACTCATGAAAAGATACATAGGACAAATGAATGGATCAAGGATATATATACCTCAAAGAGGGGATTGTGATTGAATGGGATGGGCACATTGGGTGAGTCATGAAAATAGGATATCAAAGGATTCGAAAACTTATCATATTTACTTGTGAGATGACGACCAATATCTTTGCCATTAGGTAATGGAGTCTTGGGAGAACTATGTTTGAACGAATTGAGTACTTTGTATGGCTCATGAACAAATATAGAGAAAATCACTCAACTATTGACTGTGTTATCCATTAGGCATGGAATTTTGTGAGAACTTTTGTTTGAAAGGATCGAGTAGTTTAGATAGTCTACCAAAATTGATAGGATTTGACTTGACTTCTGCTCAATCACCCCAAACCACTTTGCAATTTACTTAGACTATGAATACACCAAGTTCGAATCAAAATTTGGCCTCAATTATTTGTTCTTTGAGAAATAGAAACTCATTTGATATAATTCATAAATTCAGTATCCACGTGCTTGGGAATTTTTACCAACTTTGTTAAAATGGCCAAAAGATGACTGTCAAAACTCATATTCTATTAAATTTAATTGGTACTTGATCTATGCCCTCATGCCGCTTGGTTTTGAAATAGATTCTGGATTTGGGTCCTTACCTTGTACACTACCCCTTTGGATGATATAAAGATATAAACGTGTAATTTTTATTAGGTTATGTACCCAAGACAAAAGTGATGTCTTATCCTACCCTAGGATATCTGAAATGGTATTTCTCTAAGGTTTATGCGTGATACCAGTTGTTAAAGTAAAATATAGAAATTGAAACATTCATAAGGTACCTTTTTATAAAACCGAGGTGAGTGTGAAATAAAATGCAATATACTATCGTTAAAATGACTTCAAATAAAAACATAAATCCACAACGAAAAAGTCTTTATGGGATACAAACAAGAATTTGGGATACACTTTTTTTTTTTGTTTTTTAACAAGGGGTGGTGTATGAAAATTATGCTGTCGAGTTGCAATGCCATCGTAAGCACCCAAAATTAACAACTCTAGTGTAGTAGTGGTGAGTCGAGTTCGTCCCACAGAGAACGGGGGTTTATCTTCATGCTAAATTGGAACAAAGGGGGGTTTGGAATGCTTTTTAACTAAAACTAAAACAAGAAAACATCTAAAGAAAATTCAATTAAGAAATATCTTGATTTTGGTCATATCCACCATGGAAACTTCACTAGTCGATCATTGACACACAAGATAATTCAATTTATATCAAGCACTAATTGAAGAATTAACCCGAACGGATACCAATTCAAAGTTGATTCTTATTTCTTGCTAAAGTTGCTTAATTTTTAACACACGATCCAATAACCCTAACTATTAATTTAACCCAGACACGCACCAAAGATTAATTAATAGAAGCATTAAAATCAACAAGAACAATGTCTTAGACTAATTAAACATAAACACACGCGGTTATGCCAATTAGATGATTAATTTCCCTAAATTCAATAACACAATTCCAGTAATTATCAAATTCAGTTGCTTCATAGATTGAATTAAGCACACGCGGTTAAAACAATCTAGCGGTAGATTAATTCTAATAACTTAGTATTCTGCAGCAATAATAAGCTAAAAAGAACAATCATAAATTTAATTGCAGAAAAATAATCAATACTTGAGATAAAATTGAATAATTTAAGAGCAAAGAAGTCTCACAACTTTGTAGAATTGACCATGGCTTCAATTCCCTCTACCAAGAAAAGAGTTTAGGCACAAAGTGCCATGAAAGAATAAAGAGGAAAATTTTCTGCAAAAACCTAGCCAACATGAAAACAAAAGTGTCGATCCTTTTTGCTCACCCTACTTGGGGTATTTATAATGAGTATTTAGGATTACAAATAATGCCTACTGATGAGAACGTGAAATCGGGTGAAAAAGAGTCCAACCGGCCGATAAGAAATCCCTCAAAGACTCAAAAACACGTTTCTGCTACTGGCCTCTGCGCATATTTGCAGGCTCCTTTGCGCGCATGTGCGCGCGAGGCAGTAAGTTCTAGCCGGTTCTGTCCTCTGAGCACATGCGCGGAGATCCTAGCACCCATGTGCACGTGAGCTATTTCTGGCATTTAAACTTCTGGACTCAGCGCACGTGCGCAACCCAGCTCCAGCGCATGTGCGCTGACTTCCTCAATTGTGCTCCACCTTCGGCTTCGATTTTCACCTTGATTCTTGCATTATTTGGGAAAACTCAAAACATGAAAATTTCATCTCTACGTCTTAGCTTTCCAATTCTTCTTAAATAACCTCAATTGAAGCCTGGGATCCAAAGTTGTGCTTGAAATACAAAATAGTGTCTGGAATGACTTCGTATTTGTGCATGTTCTGTTCTTAGCATTTTCTTTCATCGTTTTGCATCCTTTTCAACTCTTTTTCATTGTAACCCTACAAAAACTGAGAATAATCCAAATTAAGCTCAATAATAACTCAAATCTTGCTTACAACACATAAAAACAATGGTAATTGACACATATAATATAGTACAATTATGAACTTATCAAGGGGTAACTATACAACACTTGAAATGTACAAAGCTTATAAGAAACGGATACACACATGTGCCGGTCTAAGGATACAATTGACAACAAAAAGGGTCCTAAAGGGTTATGCATTGAATTCACAATGACTCAAATCTCGTGGTCCTTTTGACCTTGAGACATGACATGCAACCCACAAATATTGAGACATGCAAAATATGGGGGTTGGAGGTTCCCTAAAAGAGCACTTTGCCAAAATGAGCTTGTTCTAGAGCTCATGAGATGTAAATATCAAGATTAAATAAAGGAGTAAATTACACAAAACCCCCTTGTGGTATAGCAAACCTACAAGTTACTCCCTTGTTGGTTTGAAAATATACATTTTACCTACTTGTGCTTTGGACTGAAATGTAACTGTTATCTTTTTTGTCTAGAACATTAATGGTCAAAACATTTTAAAAGTTTGACTTGAAGGGCAAAATGGTCATTTAATTTGACCTAATGGACTTCACTCCCTATACGATATCTTTTTATCCCAAACTTGCAAGTTGCACCTTCTCTTCCTCCACATATCTCTACAAGACTAGCGCCTTCGTCACCAGCTATACCCTCTATCGCCTTCTTTACTCCTTCACCAACAAAACCCAAATTTGTAGATCTTCACGTGAAGACAAGATCCATGACAAAATCGCCGGTACCACCAAATCCTTCTTAAAGACTAGATTCATGCCAAAGCCACGTTCAAGTTTGTCTTTGAGAAGTAGTCAGAGTTGTTAAAAGTGAAGACCGTTCTGGCATGAATACCAGTGTCCATGGCATTGCAGCATGAATACCAGTTTCCATGGAAATGCTATTTTTTGTTTAGTTTGATAGTAAGGGAAAAGGGGTTAGATAGAGATGGCATTGTCAAATATTAGACAAGATGTTAGGGATTTTAGAATTATTAATCCATATTCAAGTTGAGCTAGATAGTTAAGAGACTTTAAATTCATTTATTAATAATTAATTTGCTAATTTTTAGTACTGTATTTTTTCAGTCTAACATGATAAAGGTACAATCATGTGACATGATCTTCGTTGTCTCAGCCGTCGTATACTTACTTTACCATTTTGCTTGTGTGGAACCAGTTTTCAATCGACAGTTTGAATATTTCTATGTTAGATTTTACTGTAACTTATTTTCATTCGAAGAAAGTGATGCAAGTACTTCACCAACGAGTTTTATGGAAGGTTTGATATTTAAAGTATTGCGTGCTCTTTTACAACATTTGAAGCAATTCGGTGAGCTCAATTAAATTGCCTTGGTCAAGTTTTGTTATCCTTCTTGGTAGCGAATTTTTAACTCATGAAACAAATTTGCTGACCCTGACTATGGTATAAGGTAAGGAGAAAGAAGAAGACAAGGGAAAAGAAACCCCAAGCAAATTTCATATGAAGGTCATTTTTGTCATCTCGTTGACTTCATAGCTTTTTCTGTCGTTTCTTACAAATATGATAATAGTTGCATTTTAGTCCAAAAAACAAGTAGGTAATATATATATTTTTTCAAACCATAAGGGGGTAATGTGTAAGTTTGCTATACTAGAAGGGGGTTTGTATAATTTACCATAAATAAAGAATGTAAAAATAAACAGATAAGAATTTAAAACATAGCAAAAGTAAAAGAAAATATACACAAGTATTATTCTTTCCCTCGTGCCTAGTGTCCTATTAGAGTTCCAAGAGGCTTTACCTTATAGGTAATTTATATGTTGCATGAGTTTAGACTCACTAATGCAATCTAGGCTCTACACAGGTTTATGGTTCTTGAACCTTTGGACTGAGGGACCCAAAAAGTAGCATTTTTCTCAATTCCAAGGGTCCTAAGTCGGTGGTTCGAGTTGGACTCGTTCGACACTGGTACAAGCGCATTGCATCCTGTACCTGTGCACCTACATAAGGTGCGAATCCTGATAAGGGAGTGGGACAATGTCCACTGGTTTATGTAGATGAGTGATGCATATGTGTCTCTTGGAGGCGGAGGAATTTAAATTACTAAACAATTTATTCAAAGTAGAAGAAATAATAATCCAAATGTGTAAATAACAGAATTGGAGAATAAAACACAAGTGATTAAATACTAGAAAAATAAATGTACAAGAACATATGAACAATTATCCCTATCTACATTCTCATGAGGTTAGGCTCACTAACGCACCTAAATTCAAGGCTTTAGGCTCTTGAACCTTCAGACTTGGGGACCCACAAGTATCATACTGTCAAATTTAAGGGTCCCTATTCGGTGGTTCGGGGATCTGTTGGATTCCTCTACGTGCACTAGGCACCACGATTCGTTCTAGTCATATAGGATGCGTGGGACCAACACCCATGAAAAGATTAATGTAGATGCATGTATGGCATGAGTACACAAATTTAAATACGTAAAATAAAATTAGCACATATATACACGGTAAACAAATGACACAAAAAATAGAGAGAGGTATAATAAAATACTTACTAAAAGGAAATAAATGGACAAACATCCAACCTTGATATAAAAAGGAGTTAAAATGAGGAAACATGATTAAATTGAAGTGCTTGGACTCTCTCTAGTGGAGTCGCCAAACTATTGTGTCCCATTTTTTGGTCAAAAAAATGAAATAATAAACAAATAAAGAGAAATAAATAAAAGTGTATAATAGTACTACAAAAATAGGATCTAAAATGGGACTTTAAAAAGCGATGTTTTGAAGACGCAAAAATAATCTAGACTAGGGCTTTTATAAAAAAAAATAAACGAATAATAGAATTGCCACTGGATATGTGAAGTGCATTGGGACACTAATTCAAACCCAAGGGAAAGGGAAAATTTTTAAGGGTTGAAGGAGAGTAAAAATGTTTAAAACATTTAAACTATGATATATAAATAACTAAATAAATAGGTGAAATAAATTAATTGGAAACCCTATACTAGATGACTTCTAGTGTACGAAAACAAAAGAAAGAGACATTCGGGAGTCTTATTAAGGAAAGGGAAAGTTGTACTACTCTACGGGTAACCTAGGAACCCTTTTACTCCGGGAAAACTGATTACGAGATTTAATTAATGTTTCCAAAAGATGAACCCAAATTTATATCAAGTTTGGATGGAAATAGCATGAAAGCAAATAAAATAGTAAAACATACATAGAATGCGCGGGGAGTAGGGAAGTCACTGTGCCAGCTTTGGACTGACACGGAAGGGAGAAAATTCTACGCTAGCATAAGCAAAAGATACTTAGAAGAATAAATACACATGAAAGAATAAAATAACAAACATGTAAGCACATAAAACATATAAGCACATAACACATAATATTCTAACATGAGTCCTAACAAAAACAGCAAACACATAGCAAATAACCCTATCTATTTACATTAGACTTAAGCCGTTTTTATAATGGGATAATTTACAATAACTAATGACAATAATAAAAGAAACAATAATAATTGAGAGAACTGAGAAAAAACACACATTAAACAATTAGCACGCAAAATCATATAAAACATTTAGCACATAAAGGGGATTTAGATATACCTCTTAAAGTGTCAAACGTACAAAATTATTCTATTTCTAGGTCGAGACATGATCAAATGAGGTAATGTACTAATATACAAGTATCAGTAAAAGTAAACTAACAAAAATATTATTATTAAGCTAACTAAAGCAATTTCAATCACTAAATCATGCTAATGTACAGTAAAAATTGCTAAACCAGGACAACAATTATACAATTGACATGTAAAATTATATAAAACACTTAGCATATAAAGGGGATTTAGATATACCTCTTAAAGTGCCAAAGGTACAAAATATTCTAATTTTTTATGTCAAGACATGAACCAACAAGTAAGAATGCCCCAATACACAAGTATCAATTAAATTAAACTAGCAAAAGGATTATTATTAACCTAACAATAGCAGTTTCAATCACTAAATTATGCTAATGTACCATAAAAGTAGCTAAATAAGGACAATTGATGCAAATGGAATGGGACTTAATAGAACTAAACACAAACTAAAAGGATGTTACTGCAACATTCGCAATCAACTAAAAGACAAAAATACAAGAAAAAATAAAATCATAAGCTACTATAATAGTTGCATAAAAAAGGAACACAATTAGGAACAAACTAAACCTTTATGGGCTTACATGCAAAAGTTATAAAGTTTTTGGGGTTGAAATACAATTTAAAAAGAGTTTAAAGGCCAACAAATACAAGTTGAGAAAAGTTTTAGAGACCAAAAAGTAATTATAGAAAGTATCAAGGACTAAAATGAGCAATTTTAAAAAGTTTTTGTGACTAAAATATAATTTCAATAAGTTTATGGGCAAAAATATAATTTTTACATCTTATAGGAAGAAAAATTTTAAAGAGTTTTAATTATTTTTTATATACTTTTAGAAATGTGCAATAATAAATATGTCTAAAAAATCTATATTTAGCCAAATAAATGGGCCAAAAATGTTCTTCCAAGTCTCTTTACTAATACTTTCTAGCCCAATACAAAATAACCCAATGTACAATATAACCATTGGGCCCAAGGAAACAAAAGTAGCCTAAATGAAAAAGGATCTCACTTCAATTAGTCTAAAGTTTTAAGACCAAAATATAATACATAAAAAACTAAGGGACTAAAAATACAATGTCTAAAAATGTTTTTGAGACAGAAGACTTATTAACATCTTCAACCAATTTTTTTTTAAAAAACTTTTTCCTTTTTTTTTTTTTTTTAACTCTCCCAATTCTCAATCAAATCTAATAAAAATTATATTAACATGATGCTAATAACTAGTAGAACACATATTTAATAACAACAAAATTATATTTATATACCAAAAGTACATAAATTTGTGGAAGAACTAAAATACCATTAAAAGATCCATTTTACCCAATATCAACCAAAAAACATAAATGATACCCCAAAATATTTCTCACAACATATAGATTATAAATATACTAAAAAATTCATCAAAAGAAGATAAACATGCATAATCAATATAACTCAATAAGGTAAAATTTATAAAATACAAATAATTCTATTTTAAATAATTGATTACAATAATGAAAATCACACTTATACCTCATACAAAATGAAGTTCAAGGTAGTGGCAAATTTTCAACCCAAACTTGAGTCCTCCATTCTCCATCTCTTATTTTTTATTTTCCTTTTCTTTTTTGAGTATTTGTGCATTGTGTTGAGCGTGTGAAGTGTGTGATTGTGTATGACTGTTATAGTAGTAGTAGTAAGGAAAAAAAATGAAAGGGGGAAAGGTTGAGGATTTTTTCGTATAAGGGGTGTTGGGGTTTTTTTCGGAGTTGGGATTTTTATTTCCTTTTTAGCTTTCCTTACTTTCATTCATTTTCTTTTTAATTTCAAGAAAGTTTTGGGCACGTGTCTCGAGAAAAATGTGGCTCGATTATTATTCAGTAGTATAATTTGCACCAATTTTGCACAAAACAAGAAAAATATAAGATTACAAAAACGTTCGAATGACCACTGAAAGCACATAAACTCTTTCAAAAAATAAATTTTATTTGAAATGACTCTCAACACAGACTATGTTTCGTATAAGAGCAGTCTCTTATAACTATCTATATTTATAAGTTGAAAATTATCCTAAAACGGATTCCAAAAATTGCCAAAATTGACCAAAATAATTAAAAATATGAAATTGAATTTAGGGAGTTTAAAAACTAGAAAATGATACTTAAGTGTGAAAAGACTTTCTTGCGCTTACCTTTCAAAAATTATTTAAAAATGATTATTTCACCCAAAAATGTAATTTTTGTGTCTTGAAAAATGCAAAAGAAATTATGAAAATTCACCCCAATTTGGCACCTGACGGCAAAAAACGCGTCAAAATTCTGTGTCTAAATAGCTAATTGGGATAAAAAATTGGGATATCTTTGATGATGAAGGTAATTCTAAGAAATCATTTTCATTACTTGGGTGATATTCATTCGATTAGAGGTATAACTTGGATGGATACTTGTTTCTGAGACTTTAACACAGAGTCCACATAGCCAATATACTTGAAATTAGTTCAGTTGATGAATCTAACTCATTGCTTTGTTGTTTTTTGAAACTTCAGGGTCTTCATGTATCAAAGAGCTCACCTTGGATGTGCAAAATGTCATAGCCCCACATAAACCCAAATCTTTTGCACATTGAGAGAAAAGAATTATTAGTCAATAGAGAATATGGTTTATGCTAAGAAAATGACAAGGTAGAGAAGATGCATGGCACTAGTGATCCGAAACCAAGGATGTGAATAGTCAACTTGAGAGTCTAGCAAGAAGTAATGCACTTGCGAGTGCATATGACGAGTTTGAAGATTTCCATTCTAAAAGTGATATCAGTTTTGAAGATTTAAATTTGATTGTTCTCCAAAAATTTGATCACAGATCCTTGATCTATAGAAAAAACTTTAGTCTTCGATTGTATTTTTTCTGATTAGATGTGTATCTGAATGACTTTTCCCGGTGAATACTTGGGGACAACTGCCACCGGAGATAATTGGTATGATTCAGATCTAACTGCCTCTAAATTCTGAACAATTGCGAATGTGCTAAGTATGGTGGTCAATTCAGGATCTGGAACATATTCATATTGACCGCAAAAAGGCAATTTTGTCTATTAGAGCAAAACTGCTTTGGATGGATAGGATTTGCTTTGGCAATACACGCACCCCAATGCTTCACCCTCAATTTACTAATACAAATTATCCTAAATTAGGGATTATTTAGCATTTTTAAAACTTGTAATGTAGGCTAAAGTAATAAACTAGGATAAATTTGGATAAGAGTGACATAAATCACAATCAGAGTGACATAAATCACCTTAGTCATGCCAACAAACTCTTGGACTACTATTCCATATATAAAAGTCCCAAAAATTAACATTTCTTAACTAATGAACACTTGAAAGGCAAAAACATAACTTCTAGATGAACTAACTTTGAAGGCAAAGTAAACATTCTTTATTGAATAAGAACATAACACTTTCTACTTTTCTCTTCTTTTTTTTTTTCATTTTCTTTTCTTTGTTTTTCTTTGGAACAATAACAACATAATATAATAATTATAAAATGGTAAATATAAACAACATTGAATTCTTAACTTCATTTTCCAACAAATATAAAAAAAACTCTTCAATAACCATCCTCATATAATGAACTATTATATTGAAGAACTCAAAGAGATCAACAATGACTGAGGTGATGGATTTAAAAGAGCAAAAATAAGAGAAGTGAATTGGCTAAAATATGTGGCTAACAAGAAAATAGGCTTATTATTGCTCAATGGTGACACTAGGGAAAAAATTGATATTGGTTAGGCAATTTGGGCTCATACAATCCTAAGAAGGCCTAGATCATTTTTAAAACCCAAGTTTTGTAAGTATGTCATGAAAATAAAGGATTTACATTATACAACTAATGTCCCAAGCATAAATCCCATCAAACCCACTAAATATCTAGTACAATGCAAATTCAAGTACAATGATTAAATGATGCCCAAACTCATTTCCATCCCTACTTAGAAACCATTGCGAAAATCTTGATGCGTGTAAAACTAAATTAACACTCACTTGAAACTGGCATTTCAAGAACTCTTATGGACAATTAATATTTGAGATGAAAACTAGTGATGAAAACATTTTTACCAAGTAGTTAAAAATATGATTGAGTTTCAAAGGTTAAATCCCATGTTTGATCAAATGAATGCATGAAGTGCAACCTATGTTCAGCTCTAATTTAAACTTTCACAAATAACAAAAACAACACCATTCCCAATGAAAAAGACAATAGACACCACCACACTTTTCATATTATTCAATGATGAGTACAACTCATCCTACTAGTCACCCATATCATAAGAAATAAAAATACTAGTAGAAAGTATAAAAGTACAAAATTAGCTAAATATAATATAAGGCAATGATTTTGATTTATATTTGGACAATAAAAAACTCATGAGATGATAGACAGTATAATATCTAAGTAAATGTGAAAGAAATCAATTAAGCACATTTCAAACTTACAAACGATAGTTCAACCTTTAATCATGGAATTCACATCAACATTAAGCACACACTAAACAAGCTTAAGCAATGACCAATTTTAAATTCAAGATGTAAATGCGATTTTCATTTAAGCACATAAGTTCCATAAGTTGTCTATCCATCTTTAACCAATATAATTATACTAAGAAGCTATTGGAACTTCACGGGTATTGAACAAAGAAAAGAAAAATACATATAAGTATATGTCCGACTCATCATCCCCCAAACTTAGTTTAACACATACTTAACTTCAAAGAGGCATTCAACAACAGAGACCACTTCTAGTACATATGAAGCATTTACATGAATTATTCAAAATGAGCTCAAACACTTAACAAATAAGTGAATCATCAACAATGATTTCCATCACCAAATATTAAAAACTAAGTCCAAGTTTATCAAGTAGAGCTTGTATCAATCACAAATCAGAACATGTCAAATATTGTAATCATCATCCATTTATCCAAATATCTCAAAATCATTTACCAATAACGAAACATAAACTAAACTAATCACTAACAAGGTTACAAGCCTTTATTACCCACCAGGTTCTTAAACTAAAGCATGTAAACTAAAATAAATCATAATAAATAAAAAGGAAAGAAATACTCCCTCAACAATACCAAGGAAGCTTCCCAAGGATATCGTAATTCTTGGTGAACTAGCACCATTGCTTTGCTCATCTGAAGTCCCCAAAGATTTATTGAACTTTGCAATAAGTAGTTTGTACCACTTTGTCTCTCTCTAGAAAGTATCATTCTTGTTCTACTTCTTCTCAAGTTGACTCTTTTTCTACAAACACTCCAAATGAAACCTCTTTCGTAGTCACCGGGACAAACTCACACTATTCACAAGTTGTGTCGGTAATGCTTTTACATAAGTGTTAAGTGACTCGATTGTTTTGACTTCAAGTTCAAGAAATTCTTAGGAATTGGTTTCTTTCAATATGTATTCCTCCTTTTCTTCTTCTTGGCCTGGTTCTTTATCTATTTTTGGAGTGTTAGATACCTTTAGTCTTGACCATCTATCATTGTGTGAACCTAGGAAAGTTGGTCTTATAACCTCTTCGTAGATTTGTCTTGATCCTCAAAGAATCAAACTTGCTCTCTTGAAGTTAGGGTTGATCTTCTCAGAGTTTGACTAGTTTTTCTCAGATTTCTTGAAGCATTACCCTCATTTCCATCAAGCTTGCCTTATCGACTTCTTGAATTGGTTGGTGAAGGAATTCGGGTTCCATTGGTTCATGTGAAGGCTCTTGTGAAGGAAAGAAAGAATAGGGATTTTCTTGGTAGCTCTCATAAGGATATGAATGACTAGACTTTCCCAGTTGATAATCTAAGAGGTAGGGAGAATAGTCAGAACAAGAATCATGCTCATTGGGCATACCTCCACTACCATAAGGATCATCTCCTTAGTATGAATCATTTCAATTAGGTCCTTGTATGTTCTTGGAGTAACAAACAAAATAAATAAAAACAAGAAAAGGAAAACTAAAATACAAAAACAAGAAAATTAGCAAAGATTATTTAGACTACTAGCTAGTCTAAAATATCTACCACAAAGAAAATAATTTTGTATTTTTTAAATAAGAGTACAACTATAAAATGATTTTTTGTTTTTTTGGATTTTCAAATAGCTGAAACAACTACACAAGAAAACAAAGAACTTCGATCCAGTATTCCAACAAAACTATACCAAGATTGCCGAAAATTAATCCCCGGCAATGGTGCCAAAATCTTGATGCCGATCATATCTAGTTATAAATTTATAAAACACTTAAATCCTACTACTAACTAAATGCTGCACCGCAAGTATACGAGGTGAAATAGTTGCAAGCGAAAGTAGAGATAAAACCCATAAGGATTGGTTGGTAATTATCGATTATTTGGTTTGATTGCTATTTCAAAATGTTGATTTTGGAAAAGATTTAATTAAAACTACAACTAAAGGAAGAAAGAAGGCAATTTAAAATGGGTTAGGGTTCGATTAGTCAATTCCCAGGGTTTAATCAATTGGTTAGGTCAAATAGTGGAGTCAATGGGTTTAATTAAAGATTCCCTCCCAATTATGAATCAATGTCTTGGCCTATCTCATAATTCTAGTCTAATTTTCCGCACAGAGTTCAAGGAAGGAAGTAGAAAAGCTAGCATCCTAGTCTGACTACTAACCTTCCTCATCTAGTAATAAACCCATCTCAAAAATTAACACCTGACGATCATATGTTGTGCTAAACCCATTAACGTGGTTCAAAGAAGGATCATTCCTTCTCACCAAGCTTATGAACCATTTACTACTACCCAATTATCCACCATTTTCACTAGAGAGGATTTCTTGAGACTAGATGAACAATTGGAGAACATGCAATTACTTAATGAAATTCTTTGGGATAGAATTTGAGTATTAGAGGTATGGGTGGTAATGGGTCGTGTGGGATCCTTATCGTGTCGGGTCCTTACTGTGTTCTTTTCACAAAATTTGAACCCATACATGACCCATTAAGTATTTGTGTCGTGTCGTGTCATGTCATGTCCTGACTCGACTATATAAACAAGTTGACCTGACACAACCCATTAACTCGATAAGTTTTTTATACTAATGCAAAAGCTACTTAATTTAACCCAAATGACATGATAACTCACAATTAACCTATTGACCTATTGACCCAAATAACAAGATATGCCATTAAAGGGTGTATTAGTGTGTCAAATTTTTAAAAATGCTCCAATTAATTAACGGGTCATTTGGGTTACTTGTTATCCTAACAGGTTAAACGGGTCGTGTCAGGTTACTCGATAAGATAATGGATTATTAGGTCAACCCGTGGGTTAACATGACACGACCCATTTAACTTAGGTCATTAACATGTCAACCTCATAGCAACCAAATTAAATACGGCTTGTGTTTAGACCTATTAATTTCATGTCATGCTCATGTCTAAAATTGTCACCCCTAATTAGAGGAGAAGATGGCTGAATTGATAGGTAGGAAATAATCAAACATGAATACATTTGGTCTCTCTATTTTTGAAAAAGTCCTGTTTGCTTAACCATGTGCAGGTGGTGTTTTACACAACGACTCTATGCAAGTATACGTATCAAACAAGTAATATAGTGATAAATAGAGATGGTTCCCACAAGGACTAAGTTGACAAGTGAGTTTCTAAGTACCATAGTGAGACATAATTTTCTATTCAAACACACAATAATGAGATTGATAAAAAAATCAAATAAATAATTAACTAACGAAAACAACTAAGGAAAAAGATTAAAGTTCAGATAATTAAAGTCTAGGGTTTGTTCTTCCTTTACCAATGCAATTGAACACTTCGGTTTGTTGTTCTCTAAATTCCTCATGTTGTTTACTAATCTAGTGTTTAATGTAATTGCATGCTTTTTGTTGACATCCATATTGTTCTATAATCCACTATATTACTATGTGAATTAGAGCCAAGATTAGTGCATAATGATGAACCCTAATTTGATTGCACTAAGGTTGAATAGGTACATTTATATCTGTACCTACATGTGGTTTTATCTATATTATAAATATTCCAAACGAAAGTTATTAAAACCCATCCTAACCTTAAGTATCTTCTCTCAAATTGAAATAAGGTTTACAAATCACTCTAGAGGGTGATCAGACATCTAGATGCATTAAGAAGAATTTGAATAAGCAAACAAACATGATAAATCGAATAGAACAATTAAAACTTTAACAAAAGAATCCTCATGGTAAATTTGGAATAAAACCCTAGTATTGAATTAGTACATCATCATGAGTGTGGGACAATAATGTTTTACAATCATCCCAAAAATCAAGAACATAAAGGAGAAGGATGAGAAGAAAAACTAGTCTTCAGCTGTGTTCTTCGCTTCTTGCCTTGATGATCCGTCTCTGAAAGATTGATCAGAATTTCGATGTTTTTATGGCCTAAACTATTCTTATCTCTACTAAGAATTACCCCCCGAACATGTATTTATAGTGTTTTGTAGGGTTTCATAGAGTTGCAGGGCAAAAATACCCCTAGAACTAGTCAAACTCATCAAAACTTGTCTCAGTTTGTCAGGATCCCTGGGCATAGTTGTGCCCAGAAGGCACTACATGGCCAGGTCACAGAGGCTCTTGGCATGGTTGCACCCTTGTCTCTACTATTTGTGCCCTGTCGCTCCGTTTTGCTCCATTTTCATCCCGTTTAACGTCTAGTTAATCCCATACCTTCTAAAACACATTTAAATACATAAATTAGTGTATTTAAACTTTAAAAACACATAAACTAATATTTTGGACAAAAAAAAAATGCTAAAATGACCAAAATACTCCTACTTATTAAACACAAACATTCAGAAACCGATTAAAACCCAAGTTGAAATGCATGTAAATAAGTGTGTTTTAGAGGATTAACACACCCCCAACTTCAACTTTTACTTATATGATAAAAAAAAAACAATACACATACAACACATAAGATTCATTAACCTTCTTCAATCCACCAATAGTCGTAACAAGGAAAACTAAGCAAGTAGAGAAACAAATTCAACATGTATATAAACGAACTTTGCTAATCAACTCTGTCCCCAAATCATTATTATCACAGTGCTAAACTCTGTATTCATGAAAGCAAATATCATTCATTCACTAATCAATGAAAAACCCATCAAACACGCACTTAACAAGTGACAACATGTTGGAAGAAATTAACACACAATACTCACTAATACAAATGAACTCAAATCAAGAATCAAATAGGTATTTAAAGGTTGTAATGGAGGCTAATAGATAAAGGGTCGTTATATATTTGGAGAAAAGTAACTCATATCACCTTAAATATGTTAGTGAATCACTTGAATCATAATCATCTAGAACTTCCCCCTTCTACCATAGCATTTAACCACTACCACTTTCAAAGGCAAGATGTACCTTCTTCATTACAACTAAAAGGAATTGTCCTTCTCTATTCACTTAACATAAACATATTTTTTTTTCTTTTTCAGCAACTTTTTTTTCTTCTTTCTCCAACAATTTTCTTTGTTTTTTTTTTCCATCTTTTTTTCTCTCCCTTTCTTTTTGAATTTTTTTTCTACAGAGCAATTTTTTCCTCTTTTACAATGTTAAATATAACATTGTGAAAATTACACAAATAAACCATACAATGTAGCTTTTTCCCCAACACAACACTTTTGTTCCATTTGTCCGTCATTACATTCAATTCGTAGTATTGACACCCAAGAGGAATCAACACTAACGACTAAGGTAATGGGTAGAAAGATTGGTAAAATAAAAAGGATAACTTGGCTAAATTGTATGGTTAATCAAAGAAATAAGGCTTATAAGGGTCAAAATCTAGACACTAAGGATAAAATATCAAATAGGTAGGCATTGTTGGCACAAACAGTTTGTAGAACTTGCCTAAATCATTTCTTTGGTCTAAACTCACTCATACTTTGCAAGTAACTGATGTTTTCCAAACCTTATTTTGATGATGACATAAACACTTAACTCTGTAAACAAGCTTTTGCAGGTATGTTATTTGTTCTTGCTAGAGACAGGGCTTTCGGACGTACTGAACCGTCCGAACTGGGTCAAACTTCTCGGACGCACATTGCACCGTCCGAACGAATAGGGAGAAAGAAATAGAATCCTACTGCTTCTCTTTTCGGACGAACATGACCGTCCGTACCATCTATCGGACGAAGGAACGGACGCATGCATGGACGTCCGAACGAAGCTCTTCAACAACTGCATGAAGATCGGACTCTGTGTCGGACGCATCCAATATGTCTCCGATGTTCGAAACCCCAACGGATACTTTTTGTGCATTTATTATTTAGCTGTTAGGAAGTAGTTGCAACCACCATTTATTGCTCTTATAAAAAACTGCTTTGACATTAAGTAAATCTCATCTAATACATTGAATACAAGTCTTAGAGAAAAGCAATTTGAGTACAAATTGGCTATAGGGCTTTGTTGTATTAGTGTGCAGTTGTGAGTGAAATTCAACTTTGAGTGGAGTGATAATCTTGTACGAAAGTGTGGTTGTAAGTAAAATTCTTGGCTCAACTAAAAGAGTTTTAGTGTGAGCAAGAAGTTTCCAACTTTGTAAAGATTATACTTAATTGGCTCACCAAGTGTGTGAAGCATTCTAGTAATTTAATACTTCAAGCTTGAAAGCTTGGAAGTATTGATTGTTTAATTTTCTCTCTTTACCTCACTATTCCATTGATTTTATTATATCAGTTTATATTTGGAAAATCTCAATATTTCTGAAAGTATAATTTTTAAGAAACCTAATTCACCTCCCTCTTAGGTTGCTTTGGGACCAACAATAACAAATGACACATAATTCCAACGAGTGTAACAATCTAAACAAATATTGCAAGGAAAATTATGACTACCACTCATAGAAAATTACCTAGCTTTAACACCCTCACTCAAGGGAATATATCTATGTATAGTGGTATCATTTTCATAATTCAAAGAGATCAAAAAGCAAAGAAAGGTCATATGCACTTTCAATCCATTCACTCTAATAAGCATAATCCCCTTGAAACATTTTTAAACTCTTGAAACATAATCACAAAAGTTAATGAACACACAAAAACTATTACTAAAAATGGAAAACTCTTTTGGTTAACCCTCTATAATACTTCAGGCAAAGAGGGTATACAAATCTTGAAAGCAACCATCCGACAGTCAGAGTGTCTTTTATACAGTCAGATCCTCAAGACTGATAAAAACTATCTACAACCAAAAATTATTTTGTGTCTTTGGGAAAACATTTTTGAAAAGAAAGCCCTAAATTCTAAGACAAATATGCCACCAAAAGTAACACAAATAAAAATAATAACTCCTAAGACATAAAACACATAATCAAACATACCACAAAAAATACAAACACACATCCCAACTTAAAATGAAATATTTTCATCAATGTTTCCAACAATAACAATACACATGGAAAGTAATAAAACAAGAAAACAATTCAGCAAGACAAACTCCCTTGATTTTAGTTGTAGCGTGGTTCACTCTTCTTTCTCACCCTTATCTTCCTCTTTACTCATAGACTCTTCATGATCCGACTCATTGCCAGGCTCATCTTCCAAATCATCAAAATTAGGTATAGTTGGTTACATTTGGAGCCCTTGTCATATCAACATGGGTTTTCTCACCAACGAATTGAATTAGATTCCCTACAGCTTCATGTATTGATAGTGATGCTCCATTTGCTTTTCAAGCTTTGCTAAACGGCTTCCCATACTTGGAGGATTGCTTGAAGTGGTCCTTATCTTTCTGCGGTTGCACAAAATTGAGATTCATCCTTGAAACCGCCTTACCATCAAGGGGCTTTTGTATTGCAATCCCCTTGCTTGGTCATCATCCCATTGGACTCCTGCATTTAAACACAAATGGGTGATTAAGCAATGAAACCATAGACGCTTACTTTCGCTTTTAGCCATGCGAAAGATTTGGTTGTGAATAACATGGCCCACATCAATGAGATGTCCATCAACCAAACAATAAAGCAAAAAAATCCAATCTATAATGATGTTAGTCCCATGATTAGCTAGAATCATGGATGTGTTTATAAAATTGTACCAAACTTTTGCAAGAGGAGACAAGTATTTGCTAGGAAATGAAGATTTCTTGGTCCCTAATCATTTTTAGCTTTGTTCCATGGTAAAATCAACACCATCACATAAAAATTTATCCATAGTACTTACACCGGATCATATTGATTTTGATATATACTATAAAAATCTCTATCTATGTTAGGTAGACCAAAAAGTTCATTCAGAGATTCTTGAGTGCAAAGGACTTTCTTTTCTCTCACCAAGTTTCACACTTGTCATAGTCAAGCACATTAGCCTAGAATTCTCTCACAACTTGTTCTATACCAAACTAGTTATGCATATAAAACTTAGACCATCCTCTTTCTTGAATTATACGTTCTACTTTGTTCGTAGGTCTCTATGCTTCCATGGCATGTCAAGTTTAAAATCTTTTTCAAGAATAAGCTTTTCTAATTGGAATTCTCTAGAAATCTATCATAAGCTTTACTAGAAAGGAAATGAGTTTTAGCATGTTTTTGTTTTGAAGACTACTTGCTTTAGAACATTCTTCCCTTTAGGTACCATGAACTACAAAGTCAAACTATCAAGTTCAATTAATTCTTAAAATAGGCCAGAAACAAGTTCAAAATACTAATTATACCAAAAAAATACAAACAAAGTCTTATTAAGCTCAAATAAGCACAAAATCAACCCAAGAAAGCTCAACTAAGCACCAATCAAGTAAGGTAATTTCACTAATCAAAGATTAGTTAAATGGAAAATATTAACTTTGAAAACACTAAAAATGATAGAATCACCCTTGTGAAGTCTTAGAAGTGCTCCTTGAAATTCCTTTAGTCCCTAGGAAGAATCCTCCATTATCAAGTTTCTTGATAGAGAATCACTTTTCTTCTTCTTTTAAGTTGAAAATTATGAAAAGTTGAGATCTTTTTATGTTATACTTAATATTTGAAGTGTAAATCAAATGGGTTTTGTGTAGGGAAGAGTTTAGAAGGATTTTGGGGATATTTGGAAGGTGGAGGAGATGGGTATGTAAAAAATGGGTTGCAGTCATTCCCTAAACCCGAAAGGGACTGGGTGCCCTTCCTAGCTGTGGGCATGATTGCGGGATACAAAAAAAATCTAGTTATAAAATTTATAAACAGCTAACTCTACTATTAACTAGTTGATGCACTGCCAGTGTACAGGGTCAAATAGTATGTAGCGAAAGTAGGTGTCGAGCTCACAAGAATTGGTTTAACAAATACTGACTCTTTGGCTTGAACGCTATTTGAAGAATCGACAACGGGAGAGACAACTAAATGAACTAGAATTAAACACTTTAACTAATGAAAACAATGGATTAGGTTTAGACTATGCAATCCCAGCTTTAATTAATTCATTCAATTAATTGATTGAATTTAACACATTACAGGTCAATTCCCATTATTCACCTAATTTTGACTCCTCATGTCATTAGATCATTCAACTCAATTGTCTAAATGAGGATTCCTTTACCACCTAGAACTAAACAAATTGACCATTTACTTATGGAATTCAAGTTGACCAACTATGTAATTTAGTTTGTCAAGATCATAAGATTAAACTTACTCCAATTACTAATAGGTCTAATTACATGTAGGTTCAGCTTCCGTTCTTGCCTCAATTTACTAATCAATTAATTAAGAGTGCGATCAATTCCTCTAATTATCATTCTAGCTCATTAGAATTGTCTAATTATCAATTTTACCAATTAATCCTTAATAATGGAATGGACATCATCGAACCTTAATCAATTACAAATTAGAACATGGATGAAAAAGATAACACATGAGAAATTAATGAAAGCAAGTAAACTTTCTAACAATTAATCTAGAAAAGCAAATAAAGAAAGCACAAGTTGAAGGCAAACGATAAAGGAACAATAGAACTAGAATTAAATAACATATTAAAAATTTTAAAAGGTTTAAGAATGCTTCTCTAATGAAGAATCACAAAATCTAGGTCCAAGGTTGTCAATCTCGAACCTCCTCGTTAACTCCTCTTGAAAAAGAAAGAAAACAATACTCTAATCTTGTACCCCCTGAAGGGAAGCTGAAAAAAGAATTTGTTTTTGAGCTCTCAAAGACCCTTAATTATAGTTTCTAGGAGTTACAAAGTGTAGGGCTTTGAATAACCTTCAAAATGCACCAAATCAGGCCAAAAACGGACATCGGAACTCTAAAAATCATAAAAATAGCATAACAACTCGCGGTCTGGTCAATCCAATCGCCTAGGGCGATTGATTTCCTTTTGTCGAAGTGTTGAGGGCAATTATGCTTTTGATAAGATCACTGACAGCAGTTGAATTGCCTTTTCCAATTGATAAGGGCGATTGTGTTCTGATAGCTTTGCGCGGCTATGATCATCTTGTCTTTAAATCATTTGTCTGACTTCAAATTGATGTACCATTTGTTCTTGCCAACCCTAGAGCTAAAATGCACGTTAATATCTATAATATAATACTAAAATAATACTTAAATACTTGCTAAAACTATAAACAAAATACGAACAAGAATGCACAAAGAACTCTAATTCTGGGAAGAGTTAGGTAAACAACCCAAACACGTAACCCTAAATATATACACGCATGTATATTTGTAAATAACATCAAATAAACACAAAACACTACACTAAACATATAAACACAAAGAAATGAAAATGCATGAAAAAACACTTATGAAACCTAAAAGCATCAAAACTAGTGCAAAAATCGTACAAAAAAGAGTAGAAATAACCCTATTTTCTTAGCATTATCAACACCTCCCAACTTAAAATTTTGCTAATCCTGAACAAAACAAAACAAAGAAATACACAAAACATATTAACTTTGGACTAACACAAAACACATCACTTAGGAATAGCAAATAAAAATTGGATTGAAGCAATTGATCTTAATGTAGTCGAAATAGACCAACCATTTTTACATATGTCAGATCAGTACGCACACCAAAAACAACCACAAGTCTTTTATATTAAGCAGAATTTCTAAGAAAGCAAATTCAAGAAGGTAAATCAATCAATATGGGCCACATCACTCAAAACATCCTGACTTCCCACAAAAAACTTGACACATACACAGTAAATTCTAGAGATTAGAAGCCTATAACCATCAATACAACGGTTAAAGATCGGTAGAACTTTAACATGTTGATCATGCAAATGGCACACAATGGAAAAGCATTAAGAATTATTAAAATCATTTAACTCAAAACCAGCAAACACAACTTTATATTAATCCTTTGTGACCACCTTTTGTTCAGCTCATTTTTTTTTTTTTTTTTTGGCGAACGCAAGATGCATTTTCACGCAAGCTGTTTTTGTATCTTCATCTTTTACCATGCTTACGTACTTTATGTAAAGCAAGCCATTTTTTTCTAACACATTGGAGCACAAAAGAAACTAGCCATGGACAAATGCCTTGAGCATGCGGTTAAGACCTAACTAACTATAATAGCACCCAATACCATACCATGCACTAACACACATCTGAGTAAGCAAAGGTCTACTCCATTTCAAATCTATTCCATCGACAAATCATAGAAAAATAACCTCAACAATTTGCAAATAGGTATTGTCAATCAAAAATGCATTTCATGTAACCTTTCTCCAATATCAACGACTCTAAAAATTTGCATTAAAAGAAAGCACAACTTCATATAAATCATGGATTTACCCATTTAAGAAAAATAATGCAACATATGGTCATATGGTCCAAAAACACTAGGTTATAATATTATCATCAACAATTAACATCAGTCCAGATAATAATTATCAATTCCAACATAACGTCACTAAACAGTTATCACAGACAATAAAATACAAAATCCAAACAAAAATAACAGAAAATCTTTTTGTTTAACTCTTTATAATTCTTCAGATAAAGAGGGTATAGAAATCTTGAAGGCTACTGTCCGGTAGTTAAGGAATCTGTTTAAACAGTTAGATCCATAAGACTGAAACTCTCTACTTGTTGGTCCCAAAGCAACCTAAGAGGGGGGGTGAATTAGGTTTCTTAAAAATACTTTAAGAAATATTGAGATTTTCAAAGTAAAAACAAAATCAGTTATAACAAAATCAATAGAATAGTAAATTAAAGAGAGGAATAAATTTGAACAATAACTACTTCCAAGCTAGCAAGCTTGAAGTATCAAATTTCTTGAATGCTTCACACACTTGGTGAGCCAATAATCTTTACAAATGCTAAGTTCTTGCTCACACTAAAACTCTTTTAGTTGAGCCAAGAATCTCACTTACAACCACACTTTTATACAAGATTATCACTCCACTCAATGTTGAATTTCACTCACAACTTCACACTAATACAACAAAGCTCTAAAGTCAATTTGCACTCAAATTACTCTTTTCTAAGGCTTGTATTCAATGTATTAGATGATCTTTCCAGGTTATTAAAGCCCTATTTATAAGAGACAGGGTAGCAAGAATGTAATTTTTGAAAGATTCATTAAGGTAGTTAACAAGTATATCAGTCGTGCTGATGTCCATAAAGATATGTTCCTACAACAGCTTGTTTTACATAATTAAGTGTTTATGTCATCATCAAAATAAGGTTTGGGAAACATCACTACTATTAATGCAATAAATAAAAAAAATATTTTTGATTTTTTATTCTTTTTTTTTCCGAAACATGTACTAACCCTAAAACACAAAACATCACATAAACACATAAACATAGCTAAACATAACACTAGTGAACCACTTCTAACATACTTGGACAATCAAAACTCTATGAGATGAGGAATAATATCCCTAAAAGAAAAATGTAAAAGCAATGAAATTATCATAATTCAACTTAAAACTTGGGTTTCACTTTCAATCACGGAAATTACTCACAAAATACACTAAAAACCTTACCTAGTATAAGAGAAAGTTGATTTAACTCATAAGAATGGTTCACAAGCCTTGACCAAAACACAAAATCTAGGAATTTATTTTCCTTTTTCGAACTAATACAACAAACACATTTGGGAGTCATTAGGAATTCATGGAGTTCAACAATTCAAAATAAAAGGCCATTAACTAAGGGTAACAGGGTTTATAACAAAACAAGGGACACAAATGCCAAATTCATACCCCTAATATAGTTTTTTGCAACATTAATTTTCAAAAGGGATTCAATAACCAGGAGATGCAAAGGTCAAACCAAGGATCCATACAACTCCGATCAAACTACTCAAATACCCAACAAAGAGAATGTATCAAAAACTAGTAATTCCAAAATCAAATAACAAAACTTAGGTTAAAGTTCAATTGACAATTTATGACAATTATAATTTCATCAAATAAGTATAGAATCCATTATCTTTGTCATAAGCTAAACACATATTATCCAAGCATAATCAAAAGTAATTCACAACATAAAACACATAAACATAACTAGTCACGTGGCTGCAAGACCTTTATTACCCACTTAGTTCTTAAACTAAAGCATGATTAAAAGAAACACTCCTCTAGTAAAGCCAAGGAGGCTTATGGAGAATGTTGTAGTCCTTGCTCAGTTGTCTGCATTGCATAGAACATATGAAGTTCCCAAAGACAGATAAAACTCTGACACACTTAGTTACGATAACTCTAATTCCTTCTAGTAGATACCCCCATCTTCCATTTCTCGATCTAACTTTTTTAACATATCATATGGTACTTCCTTGTAATGTGTGATAGGGTAATGCAAGCAGTACTTTGGTTCATCTTCATTGCTCATGCTGCATGACCCAGTCATCTCAAAATTAACCTCAAGTTAACCATTCTCCCTTTTATCTATGATTGATGTAGGAGTCCCTTGAATTTCACCCATCAATTTACGTGTGAGTTTGCCAATTTGGTTTGCTAATCTTTTTATGGATTTGTCTTGGCGCTCAAAGGTGCTCATTAAATCCTCCATATAGGCAATCATTTTCCTTTGGAGAAAATCTTGCATTAACATCTTGTTGTTGAGTTCGTGGTAGTTAAGTGTAATCGTAGCCATAGCGGTCATAAGATTCTCCATGAATGTCATTCTTCCCAAACTTGCATTGTCCCTTAGTTGATGGTAAGCAATAGTTCATATAAACTTCTTCACCATACCTTTCCATGGTGTTTGGTTGGTCACAGAAGTAACCTTCTTATAGCATTCGTCATTGTAGACCATGGGTATTCATTGACACTATGGGGCTCCATTTGTTCATTGATCCACATTGGACAAGTTAAATTACCTTATCCCAAGTTTCCACTAATATTTGCAAGTGCACAGTTATAAGTGTATTAAGTTGAATGAGGGTCGATGCCATGAGGACTAGTAACAAGTACCAAGAATCTAGTCCAATTTCTATTTAGACATTCGGTTTGTAAAGAATTTGGATTTTTAGAATTAAATTACTAAAGGAATAAATAACTGAAACTTAAAGAATGACTGAATAAAATTAAAGTTTTGCAAGTAGTTGATAAAAGTAGGCCGAGTGCTAGGCTAGCAATTATCTTGGATTTAATCAAATCTCGGGTTAATCAATCAATTTCAATTATATTTAATGGAGATTGTACTCCCATGTTTTAACCAACTCTGAATCCTTCAGTAATTGAATCCTATCAATTTAATTAACTAGGGTTCGAGACATTCTCTTCCTCGATTAACCAATTCGAGTCTCTATCTATATGGAATTCGAGTTTCTGGTCGGGAATACATGGTGAATCAACTAATCAATTTTGCCACCTTGGTCTAGAATAATTAGCCTAATAATTTAATACTGGTCTATGATGGAGGTTCAAAAACATTATCCCTTCTGCCAACCTAACCAAAACTAAGGTTAGCTACTCTATATATTTGTCTATTTATTTTAATTATTAGCCGATTAATATGATTTAGCGATCAACCCTCAATTTTAAATTAACCCATGAACAATCGTATCACCCACACCTGAACCATAATTAATTTTGCAATTATCATGGTGTGTGGAAAAGAAAAAAAATTAATTAAATTGCTAATAAATATGGTAAATTGATAAATGGAAATTAAAAGTGCAATTGTGAATAAAAAAAATGAATGACAAGTTACCAGAATCGAAATTGTTGCAAAACACATCTAGATGTGAATTAGAGAATGATTACATTATTGTCTTTTACATAAATAGGGGAAGCTAAAGAGCAGTTAAACCCTAAAGTACGAAAAAAGTAGTTCTAAAAACCCTAGACAAAAAGTTGAAAATAAGTTCTGAAAATCGCTTTATTTCAATCATTACATTAGCCCCCTATTTATAAAAATCACATAATAGCCCAGGCCCAAAACGGACCACCCGCAGACTGTAAGGGGTTTTGCCTTATTCTCTCATAGTTTGTGGACTGCGAGTAATGCACTTGATTTTAACAGTCTACTGTTGTGCTTCTATTTCTTATACACATCTATGGTAATTAACTGCAGTCCAGTTGTAGTCTACAGTTGGTCTTCATCAAGACTCCTCAACTTCTTTGCTTCTCCAGTTTAGCTCCATGTTCCTTTGTCAATTGACAACTTTACACGTTGTTTCACCTTAACAAAATTCAAAATGAAGTGAATAGACAAATATACTAATAAAATGCACATTTAACTACAATAAAAACTTAAAACAACACAATCAACTATGAACATCCCGAACATGACTTTATTTCCTTAAAACATGACAAATGGGACTAGGCACACCTAAACACATAATAAAAGTAGTATAAAAGTTACTCTAAATATAGAGTTATCAACTCCTGCAACGTAGCATTTTGCTAGTCCCGAGCAAAATTAACTAGAAACAATCCACACAAAACAAAATAAAAATGGAAATACCAAAATTAGATTGATCTAATTGACTCATCAACCTAGTCTACATCCAACCAACCACTTGAAATCACGTTCCTCTTTAACTCACACCAAAAGTCTACCGGGATAAATGTCAAATAAACTTTCTCAAATATAAGTACAAGAACACACATTTATATTTGCAATATGGGCCACATCATGTAATAAATTTTTCGTTACCCATAGCTAATTCAAAAGATTCAAGAATTTGAACCTTTATAAACGTCAAGAAGGTATAGAAGAATCAATAGACCTTATAATGCAAGCACACAAATGTCACACAAAAGCTAAACATTATAGAACCATTATAATTTCTTAACTCAAAAATGGCAATATAACCTTTTGTAATTCCTCTATGACCACCTTTTATTTGTCTCTTTATTTTATTTTTTCTTGGCTAGGCAAGATGCATTTTCACGCAAGCTGCCTTAAGATTCTCATTTTTTGCCATGCTTACGTTTTTTATATAAAGTAAGCCATTTCTTTTCTTTTCTCTTTTTTTTCCCTTTTATTTAAGCACATTGGAGCACATAGGGAACTAGCCACGGAAAAAGGGTTATATTAATGTAGGTCAATTAGACAACTATAATGAAACCCAATACTTCACCAGGCAAAAACATACAAATGAAAATATAATGGTCTATATCAGGTATCTCACTTAACAATTACAGGGAATCCAGTCCAACAACTACGAACAAGCATGGGCATCAAAATAGATTACATGACTCTTCTTTGATAGCATTAAGTCCAAGAATTTATACTCAAGAAAACACATTTGGCAAGAATTCAAATTTCCACCCTTTTAATAAAATTGTGAAACATGAATCATGTGGAATATTAACTCTATGTTTTCATATCATTGGCAACTAGAAATCAATCCTAATATTAATATGCCATTCCATTAGCACATCACATAACCAATTTACATCACATATTAAAAGCACAAAACATTAAAACTACTAAACATAAACAAATTTGGACTATACCACCACTTGCCCACATAACACTAGACTATGGCAAGTGGTAAACAACAAAAATTAACTAAACAAAAACAATAAACTTAAATAAATCTCCCCTGACAAATTTATGCAAATGTAAGGATGGTCAATCTCTAGCAATTCCAAATGATCTAGCTTGATCTCCTTCCTTTCAAATTGTCCTTGGCCTTTGTCTCTCTACATCATCTGGAGGTCCATAATGCCACTCCAATGGTGTAGTAGTCTGAGGCCAGTGAGACACATCGAAGTTTGCAAGGTGGCTGAGATGCCATGCCAAGAAGTCTATCTTTTGCCTCATCTCCACCAAGCACTAGCTGTGGTAGACTGGGAGTTCTCGCTGCGTCTCATTGTTGAGTGGCAGATGGAAAACGAAATTAGTTGCAGGTCTAGGCGAGGATACAAGCAACGATCTCCCGCGGTCTTTCTTGAGTGCCATGAACCTCCTCTACTGCTTGTTCATCCCTTGCCTCAACTTGTTCTATGATCATTGCGGATATATATTAGGTCACGATCACCTAAAGTGCCTTGCTAACAATTGGTGCCAGTGGTCCTATTTCTTTGTTGTAACAATTCGTAAACTGCAACCTAGCATAATTAGTTTATCAAATTTGGAAAAAACAATGCTCTATGCTTCTTATTTCTATTTCTTAAAATCTCTAATAGATGCGATCTCCTATCCAACATCAACTGTCAAACCCTCCATAATGGCAGAAATCAAGCAAGCTTTGTTAGGAGTAATATCGGTTGTGTATGAAGTAAGAAACATGCAGGAACAAACAAAATGCATCCAAACCCTAGCTTCTGCATTCTAATACTTTAGCCTAATCCACTTAGCTGATCTTCCTCCATTACCCATTTTCCCCAACCATTAGGCAACATATTGACCATATCATCATAATCTATCTCACTCTAAGAATATAGTGAATTGGTTGTTGGGATTAGTAGGTAAATGGTAAAGTTCATTAATAATTTCACAATGAAAACTCACCAGTGTGCCCCTCAGTCTAACTCTATGGTTCCTCATCTCTAGTCTGTTAGCATTGAACTCACAAACCATGTTTTTTTTGCCACTACGGTAGGAATTTTACAAAAATATTTCCACTCTCTAGTTTGAATTTTATTAAAAATCTTCCAACGCAAGTCATTGGCTTCATTAGTTTCTATATGAGTACATGACTTAAATCAATATCCCTCTCATATAAAGGATTAACCTGATTTTGAAGCTTGTCGTGTAACTTCTTGGCTCAACCGAAACAAAAACATTGGTCTCAAACAGTATTAGATGTGTATTTCTTTCTTTTCTTTCACATTGAACAATAAAAAAAAAACAACCAGTAAAATAAATTTTCCCCCAACTTAATAAAAAACAACCCTAACAAATTCTCACCAAATTGAACCAAATCCAATTAACAAATATAACAAATTGCTCCACATAAGTGAAACAATCACAAGGAAATTTGACCAACAAATCCTAAAAATTAACTCCAAAAGTTAGATAGGAACACTCTTACTGAAATCCGGACTAGTATTGATACTTCCTTGTGAAGAACCAAATAAACCTCCTTGAATGTGAGTGGTTTGATTTTCCCAACTTGGACAAGGATATGATGAGATAAAAGGGAATTTCTTGGTTGATTTATAATGATAAAAATGAATATTGGGGAGAAGAGAGACAGAATATTCAGATGAGAATACAAGAGAAGGAAGAAAATTGAAGAAAGAAAAGAAGAAAAAGAGTAGAGAAAGAGTAGTTTTTTTTTCTTTTTTTCCCCCTGTTTGTGTCGCTTGGAGAAGGAAAGGAGAAGGAAAAGCTGTTTTGTGAAACAAGAAAGTGGGTTCAAGGGTTTCAAAACCCATACGTCTTATTCTTTGGGCTAGCTGCAAACTGCAGTTAGTCTAGCGTTATTAGCTATAGACTGCTGCTGGCATTCTGTGGCAGCTGTCTCTTACGACTGATTTTCTTTTTTTAACCCGCAGAGTGCGGGTGTCCTTATGTTTCACCCGTAGTCTGCGGTGAATTGCTAGGGTCAATCGCAGTTGGTGGGTGACTCGTTTTATCAGTTCACTAATGCATTCCCTTTTCAATTCTTCTTTTTTATTGAACTTGAACCCTACAAAATAAACATTAAAATAATTATTAGTTATTTTCAGCTTTTAGCTAACTAAGGTAAAAATTAAACATTAAAATATAAGAAATTTGAATTAAAATGCTTAGGTTGTGTCTCGAGAAGTGCTTCTTTAAAGTCATTAGCTTGACTTTATTGCTTGCGGCCATTTAGTGAACAAACTAGACTTTTTCAAGTCCATTGTTGAAGATACCTCCATAGTTGCTCTCTAACCATCTTTCTTTTTTTCTCAACCATCAACTCTTGCACACTCAAATCTCTCATAAAAGAACGCTCATTCTTCTTCTATCATGTTGAAAACGATTGATTCTTCAACTGCCCTCAAGGTTACTTGCTCTTGGTCGACATCAATCAAGGTTTTTGTCGTAACAAGAAATGGTCTTCCAAAGATAATAAAGATGCCATCTGTGTTTTCTTCATTTGTATCCATGACAATAAAGTTGACCAAAAATATGAGTTTCTCAATTTTGACTAATACATTAAGTACTTCCTCTATTGGTTCCACCTTATATCCATCTGCTAATTGGATGACTTGATCACACTCCTTGAGACCTCATTCAAGCCTATATTCCCATAAATCGTTAAAGGAATCATATTCATACCCACACCGAAATCACACGAGGCTCTATCAAAGTAAACATCACCAATAAAGCATGGTATAGTGAAACTTCCAGGATCTTTTTCTTCTAAGGCAATATGCTTAGGAGTTCTTTGTTGCAAATTAATGCATTTTCCATCATCTCTTCAATCCCCCATTGCCTATGCCCTGCCTTTATTTTATCATGATCCTTGGCTTATTGTTGAATTTCCACTTTTGACATCTCCTCAGTTTCACCTTCGATTATAACATATTTCCCATGTCCAAATACCTTAGAAAGGTCATGAACCTATGAATGAGGAACACAACCCCATTTTTATTAAGAGGGAGCTTATGAGCATTAATGAAGAAGAACCACACTTCAATTTCTTTCCAAGGTCTATTATTGTACATAATTTTCACTTCCAAGGGTATTGGGCCTCTAAGTTGCTTAAATCCTATCAAGTCTACCCAATTACAAGTGCTATTAATTGAGTTAATAATGTTACTACCAAGCATTTTGATCACCTCTTTCTTCATTCGTTCATACCAAGCCAGTGTTTGGAAGTCTTTTTCATTCTTGTGATGTTCAGTTGGAGCTTCTTTTGAGATTTTTGTCATAACAAGGTGTTCTGAAAGATTGTTGTCTAGTGGAGAATGAGGATCTTTACACCTGCAAGTACCATTAAAATTATCATTAATCACATTAATTACCATTACATCATCACAAATAGAAGGAAGTTTAAAAGAGTTAAAAACAGAAAAATTGACTGTCTGATTATCAACTCTCAATTATAGCTTTTCCATTTGGACATTTATCAATGCATGACCCGTAGCTAGGAATGCTCTACCGAGAATCAAGGGCATCTCGTTGCCTTCTTCCTTCTCCAGGATGATGAAGTTTGTCGGCAGGTAACACTTCCCCACCTTAACCAGTACATCTTCAAAAATGCCTTTGGGGTATTTTATACTTCATCAGCCAATTGGAGAGACACATTTGTAGACTTCATCCCTCTGCTATTCAATTTCTTATAAATAGATAGAGGCATGAAGTTGATGGATGCCTTAAAATCACATACAACTCTTTCAAACTCAATTCTTCCAACTATGCATGGGATGGAGAAAGAACCAAGATCCTTAAGCTTTGGAGGTAGTTTCTTTTGGATGATTGCACTACATCCTTAAGTCAAACATAAGATATCATCTCAAAGTAGCTTTCTCTTATTGGTCAACATCTGCTTCATGAACTTGGCATATTTAGGCATGTTCTCAAGTACTTCTATGATGGTATATCTTGATTTCCAAATTTTTTGAATATTTCGAGGAATCTTTTGAATTTCTCTTGCTCATCCTTACCTCTAAGCCCACTAGGGAATATAATCCTTATCGAGGGATGGGTAAGTTGAACTTCAGTTGAATGAACAATTAGAAGAATTTTCTACTTGGTTGCTCCATTGTTCATTACTTCAGAATCTCCATCACTACTTTCCTTTTCAATGTCCTTTTTCTCATTCCCCGACCCAATTTCCTTCTCATCTTCTTCTTCTACCCCAACAGTTTTACCACTCCTAAACGTGATAGCCTTGGCATGCTTCCTCGAGTTCGTTACAGTGTCACTCTGTAATGCTCTAAGTAGTTTCTCAGCCATACCCCTAGCTAATTCCCAACTTGGTTCTCTAAATTCTTGACTAAAGCTATCAAGTTTTTGATTGAATCCTCTAAACCCATCACCCTTTCATCGTTGGATTTCATGTACTGAGTGAGAGTATTTTCACATGATTAGGTGTCTAAAGTATAAGTGCATGCATCTGGTACAACGGTTGTTGATACAATTGGAATGGTGGTTAAACATTTGAATTCTAATTTGTTGATTACCCTAAGACAAATTTGGATGTTTCATCCATCCTAGATTGTATGTATTGCTATAAGCATTGTTTTGGTTCCTATCCTAATTTTGGTTTTGACCTTGACTTCCCATGTAGTCACTTGCTCTTGACCTACAAAAAAAAGAATTAAACGATGTTAGTGTATTATATTGGCCATTAGGGTGGTCACTTGAACTGAAATCACAGACTAGTGGCTGTGATGTAGCCATTGCTTTGACTTTCATCTCTTCCATTTGGTTAGTCAATGCTGCCATCTGTCTATCCATAATTTCTTGCTTAGCCATCATGGATCCCAATTACCTAACTCATGTACTCATCTCCTTTGCTCTCCAGCTTGTGCTACTAAAGACTTGAAGTAATTATTGGACATCTTATCCAATAAATCCTATATTTCTTCTAGAGTTTTATTTAGCATGAGAGACCCACCAGCTGAACCATCAAATAATTCACTGGTTTCTTGAAGCATCCCATTGTAAAATATCTCCATTTGCATCCACAGAGGCAACCCGTAATATGGACACTTGTTAAGCAAGTCATTGTATTTCTCCTAAACCTCGCTAAGATTTTCTCCATTCTACTGATTGAAAGAAGTTATGTCATTCCTTAGCTTAGCTATTTTTAAATGGGGAAAAATACTTCAACATGAATACCTGAGCTAATCTATCCCAAGTACTAAAAGTCTCCTGTTTATATCCTTCCAGCCACATTTTTTCTTTATCCCTCACAGAGAAGGGAAACAATCTTAGTTTAAAAGCATCCGTCGATGTAGCATTCTTCTTGAAAGTATCACATACTTCTTCAAAGTTAATTACTTGGCTGTTTGGATCCTCACTACGCAATCCCGAAACATAACATATTACTGAAGCATGGATATAAGTCCTAGCTTGATCTCGAAATCAAGCTAGGATAATTCAATTTCGAGGTCAAACTATCCTAGCTTGTTAAACTATGGCTTTTTAATAGTTTTATCCTTATTTTGGTGTTTAATTAAGTGTTTTAGTTTAAATTCTTGCAATAAGTAGTTGCATGTGCATTGGGTGTAAATATTGAGATATTAGCATGAGATTTTGGTTAATCTTAGTATAGTTTGATTACTTATTAAGCTATGTTTTTTGCAGCACAGGAAATATGAAAGGATTAAAGTCTAAGAGTATAGAGAACAAAGGAGCAAAATGTAAAAAGATAGAATATGAAGACTTGAGTTGAAAGAAACTCGATTTCCAACACAAAATGTTCCATGTCGTGACATCAATGCAGATTTACAAGGCTAATTTTAGGCTCAATGTCATGACACCAAACTGTCCATGACATGACATCAAGGTGCATCCAGTTTAAGTGTTAGGGCATTTTTGTAATCATTGGTTGGAACCTCTTTAAATCCTACCTTCTAATACACTCAAGGACACACAATATAGGTGTAGGTGATGATTTAGATTAGTAGAGTAGTTGTAGTTTACTTAACATTCAAGCTTTCTTTTTAATTAAAAGTCCTCTTTAATTTCCTCTTTAGATCTAGTCTTTAAATTCTTGCAAGTTTTAAATTTTATTAGATAATCTTAGTGGGTTTTTAATTAGCTACAAGTAGATATAATTTTTACATGCTTTCTCGTTAAATTTCTTGCATTCCATACAGCTTCTTTAAGTTCAAGTTTCTTTTGAAGTTCTTCAAGTTCTTGCTAATTTAGTGATTTCCTAGTTTAAAATCTTCATTTCTTTGCATTAGTTAGTAGTAATTTGTAGTGGGCTTTCTTTTAAACCCAACAATTTATAGTTTTGGACAATTTCCTTTTCAATTTTCTTAATTCCCTAGTTTTAATAAAAAAAAAATGGAGATTTCTTAATTGTATCTTTCTTAATGCTTTCCTTGGTATATTTAGGTTTAATTGCTTTCCAATTTCAATCATATCTTAGTTAAATTAGGTAATCTAGTGGTATTTACTTGTTTTCCTTAGAGTAATCTAGATAGTTCTTTAATCATTAGTTTTACTTGCTTTCTTAGACTAGAATTTACTTGTTTAATTGCTTTATATTTAGTTAATTTTAGTATTTCATAGCTTTTAATTGCTTTAAATGTTTGGTTCTATGGCTTTTTTTAGGGTTTTTTCATCCTTTCTTATGATTTTACCTAACTGCATAATGACTATCAAAGTCTAATACTTGCCTTCTCAACAATCTTCATGGGAATGATACCTGTTTGCGACTTACTACTTACCTATACTGTATACCTGTAGGTATGAGGGTAAAGTTTAAGGGATTGTGTGGTTTTTATTACTTGTGTTGTTTGGTCTTTCCTTTGATTTAACAACTTTACTTGAACAAGCAAGCAAAAACAAGTTTTTGGCATCGTTGTCGGGGATTGTCCTTTAGCAACGACAATATTAGGCACTTTGAGGCTGGTGTAGATTAGGTGTTTTTACTTATTTTAGTAGTTACTTTAGTTTTTGTTAGTTGTTCTTTTCTTGTTTATGTTACATTACTTGCTTTATATTAGCTTGGTACTTGAGATTAGCTTGGTTACTTGGCTTTTGTGGTGCATGGTATGAGAAGAAGACGAATTCATTAGCCTTGATGACGAATTGGAAAGAGAGTTAAGAAGGCCTATAAAAGAAAAGAGGGTACAACAAGAACTAGAGTAGCATACCCATAATAGCGAATTCACATAACAATGCAAGGGGTCTAAATAAAAATCCAAGGATTGATGATGATAAAGAAGTTGAAGGCAATAATGGCTTGGGTGGTTTTGGCATTGGAAATAGGATCAATGGCAATGGTAATTCAATGGTGAAGTGGGAAATAATGGGCATGGAATGAATGCAAATGGAAGGCCCTTAAGTGATTATGTGATGCCAACTTTTTATGGTACCAATTCAAGCATTGGAAGAATGCTTGTTCAAACTAATAATTTCAAAATTAAACCGGTTCTCACCTAAATGTTACAAACTCATGTAATGTTTGGAGGTGACCCCAATAAAGACCCTTATACTCATTTACTGAATTTTGAAGAGGTCTTAGATAGATCAAATTCAATGAGGTTTATCCTAATTGTTTTCGCATGGGGGTATTTAGATTTTCCTTGCTTGATCAAGCTAAATGGTGGATGCAATCTCTTGGTGAAGGAGCATTCACCACATTGAGTCAAATTTCCTCACGAATTTTTGGCAAAGTATTTTCCTCCATTAGAATTGCCAATTTGAGAAATGAAATCACCTCCTTTAAGCAAGATGCGGGAGAAAGCTTAAGTGAAGCTTGGAGAGATTTAAAGAACTTTTGTGAAGATGTCCTTACCATGCTATTCCTCTATGGCTCCAAATTAAAATGTTTTAATGGATATATCAGGAGACTAAATCTATTGTAGACGCATTAACGGAAGGCTTTTTGTCATTTAAAACACAGGAGAAAGCACAAGAACATCTCAGTAGGATGGCTTCTAATTATTATTATCATGGTCCAATAGTTCAACCTAGTGCTCAACAACAAGTGCAACATGCCCAAGCTCAACAAAGAGGTGTCCTAAACTGGAATTAAAATGGTGCATTCTTGGCTGAACAAGGGATGATGATGAATGTTATGACAAGCTTGACAAGAGCCATTAAGAATCTTGGAAAGGGGAACACGGCAAATGCTATCTCTTCAACTTCCCAAGGACCTTCATTAGCATGTGATTTTTGTGATGGAAACCATTTTAATGGTCAATGCAAACTTTCAATGGGAACCAATGAGCAAATGAATTACATCTCCAACCATTCCTCTTCTTCAAGAATTCCTTCCAATGTGTTTGGTAATACCTATAACCCCTATTGGAGAAATCATCCTAATTTTTCTTGGAGCAACCAATCTCACCAACCAAATGCCTTTTATGAACCCAATTCTCAAAAACCAAGTTTCCAAAATCAAGCATCATCCTCAAGACCTAACCAAGCTTTACTATCAAAGGAACTTTCAAGCTAATTCCTACCAACCTCGACCAAATCTCTCATATCAAAACCAACAACCAAGGCCTTCCTACCAAAATCCTAACCAATCCCAACCAATGTACAATGACTACCTTGTTCAAAGGGAGAGAGATAATGTGCAATATTATAGTCTGAGGAAAGAGTTGGAAGCCTTAAGGAAGGAAAATAAGAATTGGAAGAGGGAGTTTGAGAATTTTAAACACTTAGGGATCAAGAGGCTGTAGCTAGGAACCAAGGAGCTACAAAGAGGAACTTGGAGATTCAAATAATCCAAGTAGCTCGGCAAACAAATGAAAGACCATTCCATTGTCTTCCTAGTTACACAATTCCCAGTCAAGGGATCTGTCTCTTTAAATCAAAATAGAAGAGAACATGTGAATGTTACTCTTAGAAGTGGTAAGGAGCTGCTCAAAAGAGGATGATGGAAAAAACAAGGCAAAGTAACATGATAAAATTGCCAAAAAGGAAGAATTAAAATCCATAAAGGAAAAGGGCAAGGTACTTGATGAGCCCAAGAATAGAAGAGAAGATGGAGTGAGGGACCATCTATTGGAGCTTACCAAGACTATTCAAATTCTATTTCCCCAAAAGATGAGGAGAAAGCAAAGAAATTCAAGAGGTTCTTGGATATCTTCAAGAAGGTGGGAATCAATATTCCCTTTATTGAGCCTTTGGAAAGTATGCGAGTTATGATCAGTTCATGTAAGCAATTGTTGACTAGCAAGAGAAAACTCATAGGGGATGAAATATTGTATTTGCCAGAAGGATGTAGTGCGATTATCCAAAGGAGGCTTCTACCCAAGTTGAAGTATCTAAAATCCTTTATGATTTCTTATGAGATTAGAGGTGTGGGTTTGGAATATGCCTTATGTGATATTGGAGTCTCGATAAATTTGATACCATTGTCTTTGTTCAAAAGTTGATAGGTGATGGCTTAAAGCCAACCAATTACACTTCAAATAGCGGATTAGAGAATTAAGCAACCTAGTGGAATAGTTGAAGATATGATAGTTAAAGTTGGTAAAATCTTTCTACCGAGAATTTAAAAAAATTGGAATAATGAAGATTCCAACATGCCAATAACTCTTAGAATGTCGTTTTTAGCACAAGAAGGGCATTGATTGATATGCAAGAAGGGAAACTTCAATAATGGGGAAATGATGAGATTGATGTGCAAGAAAGGAACCTTCAATTATGAGTCAAGATCTGATGAGATTGTTTCTTTTAATGTTTTGATTCAATTAAATTTCCTTCTTTGTATGATGATGTGATGAGAATAGATGTGATTGATGAACTTGTTCAAAATTTTTATAGGGACAATTTGATGGAGCCCAATTCAGAGAAGGGAATACAAGTTGAAGAAGAAGAATGTGTAAAATAAGGTGATGACCAACCTACAATTGAGGTTAGAGAAGATGTTTCCCCTTTTGTGAAGAAGAATATAATTGATGAGAGTAAAGGTAATGGGAGGTTTCCCATCAATAAACATCCCTCAAGGTTAGTTGAAACCTCTTTCCTCTCACCTTTGCTATGTCTTTTTGGGTTATAACGATACTTTCCTGGTTGTTGTTAGTTCTTCTCTTTCTAAAGATGAGTTGTATAAATGCTTGCGATTTTAAAGAAACACCGAATGACATTTTCTTGGCACATTAGTGACATCAAAGGGATAAGCCAACCATTTGCATGTATTAAATTATTTTGAATGATGGTTTTAAATCTTGTAGTCAACCCCAAAGACACTTGAATCCTATTTTGAAAGAGATTGTGAGAAAAGAAATTTTAGAACTCTTAGGTGCCGGAATTATCTACGCTATAAGTGATAGTTATTGGGTCAATCAAACCCAAGTGGTTCCTAAGAAAGGGGGATTTACAGTTATAGCTAGTGATAAAAATGAGTTAATACCATCTAGAGTTGTAATCAGGTGGCGAGTTTGCATTGATTTTTGAAAACTTAATGAAGCCACTAGAAAAGATCATTTTCCTCTTCCTTTAATTAATCCAATGTTGGAACGACTTGCGGGGTATGCTTACTATTTCTTTTTAGATGGTTATTTGGGATATTTTCAAGTAGTCATAGTTCCTAAAGATCAAGAAAAAATCACTTTCACTTGTCCTTTTGGAACATTTGCTTATCTGTGTATGCCTCTTAGGTTATGCAATGCTCCAAGCACACTTCAAAGGTATATGTTTGCTACATTTCGTGATATGATTGAAGAAATGTATTAAAATTTTCATGGATAACTTTAGTGTGTTTGGGAATTCATTTGATGCATACTTACATAATTTGTCTCTTGTTCTTGCAAGATGTGAGGAGACCAATTTTGTTTTGAATTGGGAACAATGTCACTTCATGGTAAATGAAAGGATAATTCTCGGACATAAGGTTTCCTCAAAAGGCATAGAAGTGGAGAAAGCAAAAGTTGAGGCAATAAAGAAGTTACTCCTTTATGTAATGTGAAGAGAGTTAGGAGTTTTTTAGGTCATACCGGTTTTTACTAGTGATTCAAACTTCTTCTGGTCTCTTACAAAAGAATGCTCTATTTGTGTGTGATGAAGCTTGTGTACATTCTTTTAATGTCTTGAAAAATGCATTTATTACCGCTTTGGTCATAGATATACCAAATTCGGAATTGCCTTTTGAATTAATATGTGATGCAAGTGATTATACCTTGGGAGCGGTGTTGTGTCAATGGATAAATAAGGTTTTACATATTGGCTTTATTTTGCTAGCCGTACCTTGAATGAAGATCAAGTGAAATATTTTTTTTTTATATAAGTTTAGGTCTCATCTCATTGGTAGTAAGATTATTGTGCACACCGATCATTCAGCTATTAAATATTTGTTCTCAAAGAGTGATGCTATGCCTAGACTTATTAGATAGATTTTATTATTGCAGGAGTTTGATTGGGTCATGGTTGACAAGAAGGGACACAAAATACCATTGCTAACCACCTCTCAAGTATAGAGGGACCAATGGAAAAAAGTGATGATGATGTGCCCATACAAGAGACCTTTTTGAAAGAGCAACTAATGAGGGTTAAAGAATCTTCACCTGGGTATGCTGATTTTGTCAACTATCTTGCATCCAAGGTGATTCCTTCAACCATGAATGGGGACCAAAAGAAAAAGTTTTTTTTGGAACTCAAATACTGTGTTTTGGGAAGATCTTTTCTTGTATTGAAGATGCAAAGATCAAAACATAAAAAGATGTGCTCCAAGGAAAGAAGATAGTGGATATTCTCTATCATTTCCATTCATCACCGGTAGGAGGGCATCATGGTTCATAAAGAATGGCGGCCAAGGTTTTGCAATGTGGGTTCTTTTAGCCAAGTCTATTCAAGGATGCAAGGACTTTGTCTTAAAATGTGATCAGTGTCAAAGGGTAGGAAACGTGTCAAGGAGGAATGAAATGCCACTCAACAACATCTTAATTTGTGAAGTGTTTGATATGTGGGGAATAGACTTCATAGGCCCTTTTCTAAACTCTTACAACAGCAAGTATGTATTGGTGGCGGTAAATTATATATCTAAATGGGAAGAAGCTGAAGCATTACCCACCAATAATGCTAGAGTTGTTGTGAATTCTGTGAAGAAGAACATTTTTGCTAGGTTCGGGGTACTAAAGGCCATAATAAATAATGGAGGGACTCATTTCAAAATTCTCTCTTTGATTCTATGTTGTCCAAGTATGATTTGAGGCATATAATCTCTCTTGATTTTCATTCTCAGTGACTCATGCCATGTAAAGGTGTGTAATCAGGAGTTGAAAAGAATATTGGAGAAAATGGTGAATTCTTCAAGGAAAGATTGGTTGAAGGAGTTGGATGATGCTCTATGGGCCTATAGAACCACTTACAAGACACCTATAGGGATCTCCCCCTATCGACTGGTTTATGGTAAACCATGTCACTTGCTAGTGGAGTTGGAGCACAAAGCCTATTAGGCAATCAAGAGTCTTAACTTTGATTAGAAAGAGACTAGCGAGAAGAGGCTCTTGGATCTTAATGAGCTTGATGAATTCCAAACAGAAGCTCTATTATAATGTTCAACTTTACAAGGAGAGAATAAAAGCATGCCATGATAAGCATATTCTAAGGAAGGAGTTCAAAGACGAAGATTTGGTAATGCTCTACAATTTCTGTCTCAAATTGTTTCCAGGCAAGTTGTAGTCAGGGTGGAGTGGTCCATTCAATGTAGTGAAGATGTTTCCCTATGGAATGGTCAAATTGGAAGGAAAAAGACACAACTTTCAAGATAAACGGGTATCAGTTGAAACTATATCATGGAGGAGTAACTGAAGAAGAACGGGAAACCTTTCATTTATCCAACACTTGATCAATTCATGTCATAGTCAAGCTAATGACTATAAACAAGGGCTTATTGGGAGGCAACCCAATTCTTTAATTTCATGTTTTTGTAGTTTTTAGCTTTAGTTTTGTTAGGATTTGATTTGGTTTGATTAGGTTAATTGTGGTTGAATTTAGGTTTTAAGTGTTCTTATACACATCTAAATGTGTATAAGGAAGCTGAATTTTGAAATGTTCACTTATACAAAGCTCATGTTTGTATGCGATGAGAAGGAATGAACTGAAGTAGGAGAAAAGCTGAAAATTTGGCTAAGTAAGGAGTTCATGTTCTGTTTAGATGTTTCAATACCATGAATTTAGTGTCGTGACATCAAAATCAACTTGCCAAGAACTCAGTTTAGTGTCGCGACATTGAAGCAAACTTCTGTAGGAACTAGTCTTAAGTTTGATGTCGTGACCTGGAGGTTGATGTCGCAATATCGATCATGTGAGAGGTGCATTTGTATTTTGATGTCGTGATATCAAATACCCCGTGTCATGACATCAAGACCCACTATTTGATGTTGCAACACCGAAATCGGGTAGAAAGATTGAAAATGCTTCTGCAAACCATTTTCAACCAAAAATCCCTTTCCCTTCCTAGATCCCTAGCCAACCCCTATTTTCTTTCCTCTCTAAATCTTCTTCTCTTCTTCTAAAACCCATCAAAATCCACCCAAATGAACCTTATTTCATCAATTTTATCCACAAATTGGCATTCAAGGGAAGATTTTCAAGCTTTCAAGGGGATTTCTCCAAGGGATTCAATGGTGTTCAACTTCAATTTCCCAGGTAAAGGCTTCCAATTTATGTGCTCAAGGCCGTCAATCTTTAGATTTGAACTGTTTTTTGGTCAAATTCAAGATTTTTCCTTGTGCATATTTATGTTGGTTGCTTGGTAATACAACATCGAATTTTTGTTGATTGAAATTGGGTTCATTTGGAATTTTTGTAAAGAATTCTAGATGAAATTGTTGATTTTATTGTGGTTTTAATTATTGTGGTGGATTAATTGCTTATTGTTGGTTAATTGTGGTTGTGTGGAATTTTGGGGTGCATTTTGGTTGTTGTGATTTTAATTGGTGAAGTTCTTGATTTGTGAAAATACTGCCTAGAGGTAAGGAAAAAGGTAAGGGAGTGTTTGATGGTGCTAAGAAAAGAAAAATTGGGGAAGGGACTACTAGTGAAGCTAATGAGCCCGTTGTTGAGCCTAATTTCTCTTTGACCATGCTCGAGACTTGTTCAATGCAAATGCATAACATGAGGTCATAAGGGAAAAAGGGTTTGATTTATCGATGAATTGGGGGGAAATATAAGGGAGTAAGGATAGAATTAGAAGGCCAACTTAAGGGTAGGCAATGCGAGAGTCTTAACAAAGTAGTTGAACCAAATTACACAAACTTAGTTAAAGACATTTCATTGTAATTTATGTCAGCTTGAGGGAGGAAATGTGAGAGTTAGAGGCAAGTTAGTTGATTTTAATGCAGAAAAAGTCAATGCCTACTTTAATACGCCTTCTTTTGATCATAAGGAATACAGGGAGTTTATAAAAGATAAAACAAAAGACATGACAGCCATTAAAAATGCTTCATGTTCAAACAATGTGGCAGGAGTCATGAATGTGACCAATGATACAGATTTGAAGTTTCCTCACTAGGGTCTCACTTTGTTGGCTAAATTATGGTTTTATTTGTTAAGCTGCAAGATTTGGGGGTCCAATTCTATAAGTTTTGTCAAAAGGGATAAAACATGTCTCATTTATGCTATCCTTGCAGGCATGCCTCTCAATATTGGGAAATTAATCTGGCAAGGGTTTCTAGATAGTGGGAGATCCAGGAGGTCAATATTTTTTTATGCAGGATGTCCCATCACTCTCGGAGAGCTTCAAACTTATCAACGAGGTAGGATCAACAAAGAAATATATGTTCACAAGATGGTTCGAGAGTTCGAGAGACACCAACATCCCAGGAAAGCAACCATGCCTCCACTACCTTCCCCACGAGCATCTTACATCCCCATGCCAACAGACTATGTGTGTAAAGTACCGACAACTGACGAGGAGTGTAGCGAGCTTCAGGGATATGGGACTTACAGCCGACTAGTCCTCCACAACAATTTGGCACTCATTGATAAAGCTCGTAAGGCCACGACACTTAATATTTGGATCCATCCAAGACTACTCCCATCTTAGCATTTTGGTCTACCTCGCGGGCATTCCTTTTATATACTACCTGAGGGACCAACTCAACAAGGAGAGCAACAAGAAGTTGGTAAGGTTGGTAGGGCCCAAGATGAGGACTTCGAGAAGAGCCAGCATAGTAGTGTAGAAAAAGGCTAAGATGAAATGGAACAAGATATCAATGAGACTGATGACGAGGAATGATGGCGTGTGTTATATGGAGAAGAACTATCCTTATTTCTGCTTAACCCTTCCTTGATTTATGAGTTGTTTATGAAGTTTTGAAGAATATTTTCACTTTTCATTTCCTTAGCATTTATAGTACTCTTTTACTCTGCTTTTCTTTTGTGCTTTTGAGATATTATAGTTTGGTTGACTTTTGTTAGAATAGGTATGCTAAGGGCAATTAACCTGATGCCAAGTAGATTTATATCACGACATCGAGCATGTTTCAGCTTAAGTCTTCAATTTTTCATTAATTTTATTTTGGCCTTTGAACTTTGTAATTCTTTTCAATTCCTAACCTGCAAATACACATAACTAAATAAGTAACCAAATTAACTAAAATTGATTAAAAATTTATGATATATACAAGAAATGCAAATGCAACTACGAAATGTAACTAATTAAATTGAAACACTTAATTCGACACTAAAAATTGGGATTAAACTAACAAAATGTAATGATTTAGAAGTAAAATAACTCTAATTTACTGGAGTTGTCAATTTACAACTGGTGCTTGAGTTAAAACAACTGATGGATTAACTATTTTGAGCCAACAATGATGTTACTCGGTGTTAGTTATATATGCTTTCACTTCTTTTTTCTTAGGTGGTTGGTTTTGAATGAGTTGTTGTTAATTATGTTATCTTTGTTTTAATTTTATTCATGTTAGTATGTGTCGTTAGATTTTGGGTGAGCGGAAGAATGAGTTATACTGACTATTAGAATAAAAATGACATGTTTTGGGGTGTTCTTTACTTGTGTTGGAAGAGTGTTTTTTTGTGATTGTAAATAGTTATGTGGTGATATTTGGATGGAAAAATTGGGTGATTATATGGTGCTCAATGATGACAAATTGCAATATCATATGATTGGATTATTTCAACTTAGCAGTTCATGGATGTTGGTGTGTGTTGTGTAGTTCTTTTGCTACAAAAGAATTTCAAAAACCCTGTGTTATATTGTTCAAAAAGAGAGGGATTCACATTTTTTGCATTAGTTCATTTGAAACATTACTTCTGATCAAATCAATCGTATATGCCTTTGTTGGTGAACTTATCTCTTAGAAAAATTCGTTAAATGGGATAGAAGTAATTTAGGCCATTTTGTGTGTTTGCATAGGGAGTTTTATTCTATCTTGTGTAGTGATTGGTTTTGATATGATCTGGGGTACATTTTATTCCTCTTCCTTTGTTTAGGGAGTGCGTAATCAGACATTTCGACATGTACCCATGTTATTTCTCCGAAATATCCCATTAGAATAGTAATAAGTCTAATACGAGATTTTGGCATGTACCCATGTTATTTCTCTAAAATGGCCATTATGGGTTACGTTTTATTATATCAACAAGTTGAGAAGGGAATGTTTGTAATATCTATAATTGATATTATTCTACTCACTCCTTGCTAGAGTGATACTCCCAATTGTGTGACAAGTTCATGTTAGGTAGAATCCTAATGATCTTCTATTTCCATGTGGCCTTGTCAAGATGGTTGAAAAACATTGCAATCCCTTTGGTTTGAGCTAGAACTATATTTTGGACGGATTAACTGGAACTTGTTTTTTTGAAAACCTTTTTGATGATGGTTAATACTTGGTTCTTGGAATTCTTGTGTGGCAATTGAACTCATTTTCATAGAAAATGTTGAAATAAAAACTTGAATTGACGAGTAGAAATCGTTCAATTATCTTTTGATATTTGAGGTCCCACGAGAGGTCTCTTAATTACTCAAAAAACATCTATTGTTCACCTTTTGTGACATCAATTTGGTGGTGTGTTTACGTTTACTTGTTTAGTTTAGGTTTTTTTATTTCTTTTTTTGTTCAAAATAACAAAACGCTAAGTCTAGTAAACTAGAGTTACTTTGCTTGTTAAACTATGGCTTTCTGATAGTTTTATCCCTATTTTGGTATTTAATTAAGTGTTTTAGTTTAACCAATTTGAGTTTATATTTTTCCGACAGGGAATACACAGCGAATTAGCTATTCAATTCCACCACCTTGGTCTTGAATAATTAGTCTAATAATTTAATACTGGCCTATGATAGAGGTTAAAAAACCTTATCCTCTCGGCCAACCTGACCAAAACTAAGGTTAGCTACTCCTTAGATTTGTCTATTTATATTAATTATTAGCCGATTAATATAATTTAGCAATCAACCCTTAATTTTAAATTAACCAATGAACAATCGCCTCATTAGTACCTGAACCCTGATTAATTTTCCAATTCATGGTGTGCAGAAAAGAAAAATTAATTAAATTGCTAATAGACATGATCAATTGATAAACAGAAATTAAAAGTGCAATTGTGAATAAATAAATGAAAGGCAAGTTGCCAAAAGTCAAAAATTAAACTATGGTATTGAAGAGAAATTAAACCCTAGAGTACAAGAAAAGTAGTTCTAAAAACCCTAGACAAAAAGCTAAAGATAAGTTCTGAGAATCTCTCCATTTCAATCGTTAAATTAGCCCCTAATTATAAAAATCACATAAGATGTCCAGCCTCAAAACAGACCACCTACAGACTGTGGGTGATTCTGCCTTATTCTCTCTCAGTCTGCAGCTCATCCAGTGTATACAAACTACGAGTGATGCACTTGATTCAGCCACAGTTTTGCGGCTATGCTTTTGCTTTTGCTACAACGTATAGCTATTTAACTGCAGCCCAACCGCAGTCTACAACTGGTCTTCATCAACACTCCTCAACTTCTTTGCTCCTCTACTTTAGCTCCATGTTCTTTGTCAATTGACCACTTAGCCCCTTTTTTCATCTGCACAAAATACAAAATGAAGTGAATAGACAAATATACTAATAAAATGCACATTTAACTACAAAATTGATTTAAAACAACACAATCAACTATGAACATCTAAACATGACTGTACTCCCCTAAAACACGACAAATAGGACTAAAAACACAATAAAAGAGGTATAAAACAACTCCAAATATAGAGTAATCATTCATACATAGGCTCTTGAGGCGTAAGAAAAGAATAAGGATAATCTTGGTAATTTGAGAAAGAATTTGGATGGCCAGACCATCCCATTTGATAATCACAAGGGTAGGATTATATTGATTATTATGCACATTCCTAATTAGCATGGTTACCTGCAAAAGAATCACAATATAAACCATTCTGAGGAAATGAATTAGCTTGAAACTTACTTTTTTTTTTCTACTAAAACTGCTAATGAGATTGACATATTATGATAAGACATCCTGAGTGCATCTAAAACATCATAAGAACCAAGCTCATTGGTCATACCTCCATAATCATAGGGACAATAATATCCTAGGCATGATTGATTCCAATACATGTTCTGCAGATAAGATCGACATAGAAACAAAATACAAAAACAAGTGCTAACACAAAAGCACACAAAAAAGAAAAATGGGAGAGTTTAAACTAATAGCTAGCCTAAACTATCCACTAAAAAGAGAAAATCTTTTTGAGTTTTTAAATAAAAGAAACACAAACCATGAAAAAGGAAATTTTTTTTGGGTTTTGAAATATTAAAAACACATAAAGACGTTAGCACAAATAAAACACAATTAACACCTCGAAGTAGTATTCTTGCCAAATTAGACTGATATTTCCAAAGATCCAATCCCCGGTAATGGCGTCAAAAACTGGATATGTAGAATATTTAGTTATAAAATTTATAAACACCTAACTCTACTATTAACTAGATAACGCACTATAAGTATATGAGGTCAAATAGTATATAGGAGAACTAGGGGTCGAGCCCACAAGGAATGGTTTAACAAGTATTAGTTCTTTAGCTTGAACGCCATCTGAAGAATCAACAACGATATAAAGAGTTAAATAAACTAGAATTAGAGACTTTAAATAGTGAAAACAATGTATTAGGGTTAGACTAGGCAATTCCTGGCTTTGATTAATTCATTCAATTAATTGCTTGAATTTAATACATTAGAGGTCAATTCAAATTATTCACCTAATCCAAATTCCTCGCATCATTAGATCATTCAATTCAACTAGTCTAAATAAGGATTCCTCTTACCATCTAGAACTAACCAAATTGACCATTGACCTTATGGAATTCTAGGTGACAAACTAGGTAATTTAGTCTAGACTTGTAAGTCAACATAATAAATTAAACCTATTCCAATTACTAATAGGTCTAATTAAATGGAGGTTCAACTTCAATTCTTGCCACGATTTACCAATCAATTAATTAAGAGAGTGATCAATTCCTCTAATTATCATTCTAGTTCATTAGAGTTATCTAATTATCAGTTTTACCAATTAATCATTACCCATGGAATTGGCATCATCCAACCTTAATCCATAACAAATTAGAACATGGAATAAAGAAATAACACAAGAGAAATTAACGAAAGCAAGTAAACTACTCTAACCATTTATCTAGGAAAGCAAATAAATAATTCTACAGGTTGAAGGCGAATGATAAAAGTTGATAAAACTAGAATTAAATAACATATTAAAAATTTTAAAAAGTTTAAGAATTTTTATCTAATGAAGAATTACGAGTTCTTGGTCCAAGGTTGTCAATCTTGAACCTCCTATTCAACTTCTTTTGAAAATGAAAGAAAACCCTAGTCTAATCTTGAAGCCCATGAGAGGAAAGCTGAAAGAGAACTTGTTTTTAAGGACCTAGAGACCCTTGTTTATAGTTTCTAGGAGTTACAAATTGTAGGGCACCAAATAAACTTCAAAATGCACCAAAACGGACACCCAGAACTCTAAAAGTCATAAAAATCGTGTAACAACCCACGGTCCTGTTGTTGATTCCCTTTGTCCAAGTGCTGAAGGTGATTGTCCTTCTAATAAGATTGTTGACAGTGGTTGAATTGTCTTTTCCAATCGCTAAGGCGATTGGCCTTCAAATAGCTTTGAACGGTTTTGCTATTTTGTCTCTAAAATTTTCGTCCGACTTTGAATTTATGCACCTTTTGTTCCTACTAAAACACACATTAATATCTATAATATAACAATAAAATAACTCTTAAACACTTATTAAAATCATAAACAAAAGACAAACAAGAACGTACAAAGAACTCTAATTCTAGGAAGAATTAACAACCTAAACATTACCCTAAACCTATACACACAAATATAAGCTATTAATAATATCAAATACACTAAAACACTACATTAAATATATAAACACATAAAAACAAAAATGCATGAAAACACACACATGAAACCTAACAGCGCTAAAACTAGTACAAAAATCGTATGAAAAAAGCAGGAATAATCCTAATTTCTTAGGATTATCATTGCACTCAACTAGTAATGGCTGGACACACCACCCACAGTTTGGGCATGCCTACACTTGGATAGCTTGCCTGGTAGACATTTTTCATTCCAATCTTGGGCCGTTTTCTAGCCTCATGCGTATTTTGAACACTAATTCACCTCCAAACATTATTTTAATACCTACATAACTTAAACAGACACAAATTAGCTCAAAATTAACAACTTTAAAGTACATTTACTAATGAGTGTTGGCCCCAAATCAACCTAAGAGGGGGGTGAATTAGGTTTCATAAAAAAAAATTACTTTGCAAAATATGCACTTATAAAATCTTTTGCACTAACAAGTAGATTGATAGAGATAAAAATAATTAAGAGCTTATGAAGTATAGAAAAGGTAAAGAAAGAGATTAAACAAACAACACTTCCAAGCAACCAAGCTTGAAGTGTTCATCCACTAGAATGCTCCTCAAATATGGTGAGCCAATTAATCTCAAATGTAAACAAAGTAGGACAATCCTTGCTCACATTAATTCTTATTTAGTTGAGCCAAGGATTTTACTCTCAACCTCACTTTTGTACAAGATTATCACTCCACTCAATATTTTGAATAGCACTTCTAAAGTACACACTAATACAATTTTGCTCAATAGCTAATTTGCACTCAAATTGCTTTTCTTCTTGCTTGTATTCAATGTGTAAGATTCATTTAACAATATCACTAGAGTTGGTATTTGACTCAATAATAAATCCTCAAAATCTAGCCATTATGGGTTTCGGAAGTTCGATGTTATTGTTGTGCATCTGACCCTGCATCCGATCTCAAATAAGTGAGTAGCGGATGCGGTTCGGACGGCCGAGCTTGCGACCGTTCCATCGTCCGGTTAGCCAGGTGTATGTGGAAGTTTCACATCTTCGGATGGTATATCTGGTCCGAGAGGTTTAATGCTTTATCTGGAAATTTTTTCTTTCGAACAGTCTTCTTCATCCGATGTAAACTTCTTTCGGACGATTGGATGCATCCATTGTAGAGCTTTAAATTCTTGATTCTGCCTCACTCTTCGGACGAAGAAATACATCCGAGAGATATTCTTTCGGACGCGCCTGTGCGTTCGTTGTAGGTGGTTAAAAAACTTGTTCTCTGTCTATCCGTTCGGACAGTGAATTGCATCATTGTAAACTTTATCGGACGATCCTGTTCGTTCGAGAAATGTAGTAATGTTTGGACGGTGTACTATGCCTGAAAGCTCAGTTTCCAGCAAACAAAATAGTAGACCTGCACAGTTTGGTTTAAGAGGTAAATGCATATGTCATCATCAAAATAAGGTTTGTGAATCATCAATCTCCCTCTTTTTGATGATGACAAACCATGAATCAACAAATACAAACAAAGTTCTCTCACAATAGATATTATCAATTAACCCTAAACAAATACAAACAATTCCATCATAATAGATATAATCAATTAATAGATGCATGTATACCAATGGATGCATGTTCCTACTCCCACTTTTGACATCATCAAAATAAGCTCCCCCTTAAAGGGTGCTCTCCCTTAGGCAGGCAATGAAAAATAGAAGCAAACCAGATCATTAAACCAAACTAGGTAAGAATTACATTAATAATGATGTCAACCAAACCAAACTAAACAAATAAACAAGAATAGTAAAAAAACTAAGTGGAGTCATTTTTCTTCTTGGAGTGTTCTTCAAGCTTGCATTTCTTGGTGGGTACATCATCATCAGTAGCTTCACTATCATGAGCATCAGCATCTCGTCGTTGCATGATGTAGTTAAAAGTGTTGTCAACGTCCTGTCCTAATCATCATTAGATGACGTGAAGAGCAGTCTCTTTACAATCAAGATTGGTAAGAGACAGATCACCACGATGATCCTCCTCAGATCTTTCCAATGGAATGATCATTATCATTTGTGCCATCTTCATCACTTTCAGAAGATGATTAAGAGTGTACTGGGATTGGATATTGACAAACTGGACTTGAGCAGAAGAGACATGCCCAAGCTAGGCGCTTCTTGAAGAATTGTTTGACGAGTTTCAAGGCGTTTCAATTTACGATTGGTACTTCTAAAAAGAGCTCATTTGGTCGCTCAAAGAAGTAAGAAGTTTGCAAATATGAAAAAGGAAAGGTTCGGAAGAAAACGTATGGGGATCGTGGGATGGTGAAGGTGTTTGAGGAGGAAGGGAATGAGGAAGTGCAAGTCCGGAGGTAGAACCTTGAGATTTAGATTTTTCAATTTCATAAGCTATTTTGTGAACCATTGGTGGTTGAAAAATCTCAAACCCTTACGCTCAATGTACGTTTTCTTAAAATAAGGAGGAAATTGTTTTTTGTCGGTGAATGGAATGTGTAATGATCAAAAATTGGGATTTTCCAAAAGGGATGTTGCGGCAGAGTATCATTTAAGAAAAGTTCCCACAAATAGCAGAAGAGATAACCGAAATCCAGTGGAATGCCTTTAAAAACATAGTAAAATAAATAGAGCTGCATTTTACCGAGCTCAGTGTGATGCCCTTCAGTGGGTAACAATAAATTAGTGACTAAAGTGTATAGATGTGTATCGAGACAGGAGTAAACAAAGTAGTTTTGGCATCCAAAACTTGTTTAAAATTGACATTAAAAATTGCTCGAACTTCATCGATGTCAAAACGAGTATCCAAAGCAGGCCATTTATCCAATGAGAAAAAATAAGAAAACTCATTAGGTAAGCGAACCTCACATTCAAAAATAGAGTTATGATATTGGATGAAATCTCAAGGTTTTTGTTATTCACACGAGTTTATCATTAGGTGCGCATAGTGGGACCTTTCCTAAGATTAGCAGTGAATTGGAGTACCGTATCATGATAGACTGGTAAATCTGTGTACCAAATGACCCCAATTTTGTTTTTCAAAGCAAGTCCTTTCACAATAGGCAAATTAAATTCATCAAAAAGACCTTGGGAAACAGGTCTTTGAACAATGATGGACTTGCTAAGTAGAGAAGTGTACCACTCAGATGCCTTGGCATTAATGAATTTGGGTATAGAAGGGTCGGTAGAGGTTTGAGGATTTGTGGATGATTGCCCCTGCATCGGAGCCTTCTCCTTTGATTTTCGTCCATGGGTAGCTGTTGAAGAACCGTCTCGACATCGAACCATTGTAGTTTTGAAGAAGAAGAAGAAAGGGGGAAAAGTGGGATTGAGGAAATTTCGGAGAAAAAAATTGTAAGAAGGAAGATGGTAGGAAGGTGAAATGAGGTTCAATGGAGATGAGAGAGGGCTTTGTAATGAAGATTCCCAAATCAATTTGACAGTAGAAGGAGTAGATTGAGAAAATTTTGAGAGGGAACAAAATTCGCCAGGGCTAGGGTTCGGAGGATAGGAAATGTCCGATAGGAGAAAAATGAAGAGTTTTAAACGAGAATAAGCAATCGTTCGGACGTCCGAACGATTTGTATGCGTCCGATGGAACATCCGAACGTAGATAAATAGACGGCCGAAACTCTACACTGTGCGTCCGAGAAAGTTTCAGATGATATTAAATGTCTGTTAGGAATTCCAGAGAGTTCACAAAAAGGAGGGAGAATTCGGACGATTATAAGCGTCCCGAGACAGAGAAGAGGCTTTCAGAAGTTTAAGAGCGTCCGATAGAATATATGGTTTGGACGATCATGCGTGTCCGAACTAAAACCAAAGGTTCAGTGAAAATAACAACAAGTTTTGAGATATTCAAAACGGTCTAAAACCAAAGGTTTAGTGAAAATATCAACAAGTTGATCTTTTATACACACAAATTTCCTTTTTGCACACAAGATCTACAATAAAGTGGTGTTTGACATCAATGTGTTTGGTTCTAGAATGCATGATAGGATTTTTGTGAGATTAATTGCACTAGTGTTATTACATCTAATAGGCACACAATCAAAGCTACAATCTGAAGACACCAAAGTCTTTTAAAGTATGTTTCATCCACAAAAGTTGAGCACAACAGTTTCCAGCAGCGATATATTCGGCTTCTGCCGTAGAAAGTGAAATAGAATTTTGCTTCTTGCTAAACCAGGACACTAGATAGTTACCCAAGAAGTGACACACACCACTTGTACTTTTTCTATCAATTTTACAACCAGCAAAGTCAGCATCAGAATAACTAATTAAATCAAGAGTGGAGGATTTTGGATACCAAAGACCATAATCCATTGTACCCTTTAAGTATCTGAAAATTCTTTTAACTGCAATCAAGTGTGATTCTTTAGGACAAGATTGAAATCTAGCACACAAATAAACAGCAAACATAATATCCGATTTGCTACCTATCAAGTAAAGTAGGCTTCCGATTATACCTCTATAGTATTTTTCTTCAACACTATTACCTTCTTTATCTTTGTCGAGTTTGGTTGAGGTGCACATTGACAGTCCCAATCTGTTTGCAATCTTTCATACCAAATCGAAGCCTTGAGTAGCTCCTTTGTGTACTTGATTTGTGTAATGAAGGTTCCTTCCTTTGTTTGATAAACTTGCAGTCCAAGGAAGAATTGTAGTTCTCCCATCATATCAAATTCTTTTTGCATTAAGCGTGAGAATTCCTTGCACAAGCTTTCATTAGTTGCTCCAAAAAAAATATCATCAACATAAATTTGAACAATTAGCAAACCATAAGATTTAGTTTTGGTAAAGAGAGTGGTGTCAAAAACACCTCTTTTAAATCCATTTTCAATTAAAAAACCACTTAGCCTTTCAGGCTTGTTTCAAACCATACAGAGCTTCAGAAAGTTTGAAAACATGATTTGGAAAATTTTTGTTTTCAAAACCAGGGGGTTGTTCAACGAAAACTTCTTGATCAATAAAACCATTTAAAAATGCACTTTTGACGTCCATTTGGAATAATTTGAAATTGTTAAAACATGTATATGCAAAAACATGCGAATGGATTCTAAATGAGCAACAGGTGCAAAAGTTTTAAGGTGAATCAAAATCAATGCTTCTTCTTGACCATAACCCTTTGCAACAAGTCTAGCTTTGTTCCTAATGATTTCACCTTTATCATTTAATATGTTTCTAAAAACCCATTTTGTTCCAATTACGGGATGAATTGATGGTTTTTCAACTAAGGTCCATACATTGTTTTTCTCAAATTGGCCAAGTTCATCTTGCATGGAAAAGACCCAAGATTCGTCATTCAATGCATCATCCACGTGTTTAGGTTCAATATGAGAAAGCAATGCACAATTACTATTCAAATGTTTATGAGATTGAGTTTTTATCCCATCGGATGGATCACCTTTGATCATGTCTTGAGGGTGACTTGAGACAAATCTCCATGCTCTTGGAAGATCTTTTGGAGTGTCTTCGTTCTTTTCTCCTTCTTCATTCAAGTGATGGGTGTTTTCCTCAATGTTTGACATGATCTCTTGATGTTCTTTATGAATAGTGAGCTTTTCAAGTTCCTTTTGAATACCTACATCTTCATCTTCACATATATTCTTTGAAATGACACCATTAGTTTCATCGAATGTAACATGCACAACTTCTTCAATCAAAAGTGTTCTTCTATTGTATACTAGGTATGCTTTCTTGTCACTAGAATATCCAAGAAAAATTCCTCATCCGATTTTTTGTCAAATTTTCCAAGATTTTCTTTGATTTTTAAAATAAAGCATTTCCAACCAAAAACTTTGAAATAGCTCACAACGGGTTTTTAAAAAAACAAGAGTTCATAAGGTGTCTTATTTAAAATAGGCCTTAATAAAACACGATTCATAACACAACAAGCCGTGTTAACGGCTTCGGCCCAAAAATATTTTGGTAAATCACATTCACTAATCATAGTTCTAGGGGCCTCTTGAAGTGTTCTATTTTTCCTTTCTACAACATCATTTTGTTGAGGCACTCTAACAACCAAAAATTCATATGAAATACCCTTATGATCACAAAATTCGGGAAAACCACCGAATTTAAATTCACCTCCGTTAGTTGCTCACTCCTCAAATGAATGATTTTCAAATTCAACAAATTTTAAATTTTGGAAAACAAATTTACGAAATTTTCAAAGGCTTCATTTTTGTGATACAAGAAATAGTACCCAAGTATACCTAGAATAGTCATCAACAATCACAAATGCATATTTACTACCACCGAGACTAGCATGTTGAGTTGGACCAAACAAGTTCAAATGCAATAGTTCCAAGGGTTTAGAAGTAGACACACAATATTTTCCATTTTTCTATGCAATAGAAATTTAAGTCATCCAATATTTTCTTCAAGGAGGCTTGTTCTTTCTTGATCATTGTTTTCACATGCATTCTTTTCTTCAAATAACTGTTTTCTTGTGATATCCTATTATTTTCATTCACAAGTTTAGAGTTAGCATTCAATAAAGCATTTGATTTCTTTACTAACTCCTTATTTCTAGCATATGATTCCTTTAAGCTATCATGCAATTTTAAAATGAAGGCTTCAAGATCATTGTCATCATTTTTCATCATTAGAATCTTAATTAGAAGTTACGTCATCATCACCAATGGCCATAAAAGCCAGTTGTGCCGACTCCATTTCTTCTTCAAAATTTCCTTCGTAGTTGCAATCATCCCATGTGATTTGGAAATTGTTGAACCGGGGCTTTCTTCCTTCCTTATTCTTCTTGGAAGGACACTCATTTCCAAAGTGTCTGGGTTGACCGCATTCAAAGCACTTTTCATTTTGCTTCTTCATTTCTAGCTTGGTCTTCCCTTTGAAGTTATTTGAGTTGATAGCTCCACCTCTTCTCATTCTCCGTTTATTGATGTAGTGTTTGAGAAATCCTTTGGTCATGAGTGCAAGATCTCCTTCATCAAGATCTTCATCTTATAGGTTGATGGAAGCATTTTTCATCTTCTTCTTGAGAAGTCTTTAATGCAATGCTCTTTTTTGGTCTTGCTTCTTCATCATCCACCAGTTTAGCCTTTAGCTTCAATTCATAGGACGTAAGAGAGTTAGTTAAAGACCTCAATCGGCATGGAATTTAAATTTTTTACTTCCTCTATAGCGATGGTTTTGGCCTCCCACTCTTTGGATAGAGCATTCAAGATTTTTCTATTTTTCTCACCCAAGGATTCTTCCTTTCCGAAGGCTTCAAGATCCTTGATTATATCATTGAATCTACAATAGATTTTATCAATGTTTTCATGTGGCTCCTTCTTGAAGGACTCATACTTGGCAACAAGTAAGGATTTCTTTTGTTCTCAAACATCATCGCTCCCTTCATGAATTTCCTTTAACTTGTCCCAATTTTCTTTAGCGAAAATCCATCCTTTGACTTGAATTGACTCGTTGGCATCCGAGACATTGTATAGCACATTCATAGTTTTCGCATTTAAGGTCAAGTTTGCTTGTCTTGTGGAGTGAGCTCATCCCTTGTCTTTTCTCTTCTTCTATTTTTGTGATCATCAATGATGGTAGCTTTAAAAGTACCTTCATTTACAACATACCACAAGTCAATATCAATGTACTAGATTGCAAAAATATTTTCATTCTATCCTTCCAACTAATAAAGTTTAATCCATTAAACATAGGGGGCCTTGTGATAGATTGACCTTCAAAAAATAAAGCATTATTGGTTGCCATGTTAGATCTTTACTCAAAAGGAATTTAAGAAAATGAATGAGACCAATGCTCTGATATCAATTGTTGGCCCCAATGCAACCAAAGAGGGGGGTGAATTAGGTTTTTTTTAAAAATTACTTTGTAAAATATGCACTTATAAAATCCTTTGCACTAACAAGTAGATTGATAGAGATAAAAACAATTAAGCTTATGAAGTATAGAAAATGTAAAGAAAGCAATTAAACAAACAACACTTCCAAGCTACCAAGCTTGAAGTGTTCATCCACTAGAATGCTCCTCAAATATGGTGAGCCAATAATCTCAAATGCAAACAAAGTAGGACAATCCTTGCTCACACTAATTCTCTTTAGTTGAGCCAAGGATTTTACTTTCAACCTCATGTTTGTACAAGATTACTCACTCCACTCAATATTTTGAATAGCACTTCTAAAGTACACACCAATACAATTTTGCTCAATAGCTAATTTGCACTCAAATTGCTTTTCTTCTTGCTTGTATTCAATGTGTAAGATTCATTTAACAATATCACCAGAATTGGTATTTATAGGAGCAATAAATTGGGTAGTAACCACCTCCCAACGGCACAATAATAAATGCTCAAAAACTAGCCGTTATGGGTTTCAGACGTCCGATGTTATTGTTGTGCGTCCGACCCAGTGTCCGATCTCAAATAAGTGAGTAGTGGATGCCGTTTGGACGGCCGAGCTTGCATCCATTCCATCGTTCGAACTAGGTGTATGTGGAAGTTTCACACCTTCGGATGGTATATCTCATCCGAGAGGTTTCATGCTTTATCTGGGAATTTTTTCTTTCGAACAGTCTTCTTCGTCTGATGTAAACTTCTTTCGGACGGTTGGATGTGTCCGTTGTAGAGCTTTAAATTCTTGATTCTGCCTCACTCTTATACTTTCGGACGGAGAAATATGTCCGAGGGATATTCTTTTGGATGCGCCTGTGTGTTCGTTGTAGGTGCTTAAAAAACTTGTTCTCTGTCTATCTGTTCAAACAGTGAATTGCGTCCGTTGTAAACTTTATCGGACGATCCTGTTCGTCCGAGAAATGTAATAATGTTCAGACGCTATACTACGTTCGAAAGCTCTATTTCCAGCAAACAAAATAGCAGACCTGCACAGCTTGGTTTAAGAGGTAAATGCATATATCATCATCAAAATAAGGTTTGTGGATCATCAACGAGAAATCAAGGAAGTAAAAGATAAGAAATTTGGGTTGCCTCCCAAGAAGCGGTTTGTTTAACGTCTATAGCTAGACTTGGCCAATGAATTAAAACTTTTCCATAACGTCATTATGGGAGTCCTTAACTTGATTGTTTCCTTCAACTTTGAATCAATCAAAATACTCTTGCAGATACATTCTTGCTTGGACAATGGAAAATAAGATTGAATGATTGTGTGCACCAAAAATTACTTGTCCTTGTTCCACATCAATTAATGCTCTTGCCATTGCTAGGAATGGCCATCCTAATATTATAGAACTATCATCCTCGTCTTCTTTCTCTATGTGTAGGACACATAGTCTACTAGGGAGTTGAATTCCCCACTTTGACCAATACATTCTCTAATACTCCACACGGGTCTACCATGCTTTTGTCTACCAATTGGATAGTCTGATCTATCTCATTAATGTCTGTCAACTCTATCTTCCTACAAAGAGGTAGTCGCATTATGTTTTTACTAGCCCCTAAATCATATAAAGCTCTAGCAATTAAAATAGCACCTATGGTGCAAGTTGTAGTAAACTTCCTGGATCTTCCTTTTTTGGTGGTAATATGCTTAGAAGTTTCCAATTACATGTTTTTTTCAACCTTTAAAATTTCTTCAGTCTCGAACTACTCGAACATTACTTGCATGATAGAATACTCCTTGTTGTCTTCTTATCATTTGACACTCTCACCAAATTTTGGCTAAAACCTGCATAACCATCTAAAAGATAATAAAAAACTATACCTGGACTTTTCTTGTGCCTTGGAATCAGTGACTGGAAGAGGAACTTGATCCTTGCGAATGGCTTTGATATACCTTTGATAATCTATACAAAATCTCCATCCCGTGACAACTCTTAGAGGAATCAGCTGGCTGTTCTCATTCTTCACCATAGTTATTCATCATTTCTTTGGTATGCAGTGAATGAGTTAACAATACATTCATATACCTACTTGAAAATCTGATTTTTAATCAACTCTTTCATTATTAGGTTTAGCCTCATTTGTTTTCCACGAAGGTTTGGTTGTGACCTCGCTTACAACTATATTAACTACAAAACACTTTTCTTCTTGGTTAGACATTTTCATAGCCTCATAAACATTAAATTTCACCTCCTCACATTCACTCACATCATTTGTTCACCTTTCTGCACATCAATGAGGCTTCTACATGTATGAAGAAAGGTCTACCAAGTTTATTGGGCTAAGGTATATTCATCCTCAAAGTCAAGTACAATAAAATCATCAAGAAATATGAATTTATCTACTTTTGCCAACACATCAACGATGATTCCCCTCGGATGCACAAATGAACGGTCTTAGTGGGAGGATTACTAATGTCGACTTCACTTTTCCCTTATACATTTCCTGAAATGTCTAAAAAGTCATCAAATTAATATTAGTACCAAGATCACAAAGAGCCTTACGTATAAATTATGTTATGATAGTGCAAGGAATTGTCAAGCTACTCAGATCTTTCAATTTTGGTTGTAATTTCTATTGTCAGATTGCGTTGCATTCTTCTATAAGGGCAATAGTCTCAAAGTCAGCTAACCTCCTTTCCCGAGACAAAATATCCTTCATTAACTTCATATAGCTAGGCATTTATTCCAATGCCTCAGCAAACGGAATGTTTATGTAAAGTTTCTTGAAGACTTCTATGAATTTTTTGAGCTATCCATTTAACTTTTGCTTCTTCAATCTTTGAGGATATTCGGAACCTTCGGTAGTACTACTTCATCACTAAAGTTATTTTCCTGTGCAACATTTCTGGACTGACATCCTCTTCATCACTAGTTATCTTGGAATTCTTTTGTGTTGATATTGTTGTCTTCGAATCACTATTCTTGACCACTCCGAAGTGTCATTGCTTTGTAATGCTCCTTCCCTTCTCTAGGCGGCTTCACTTCAGTGTCACTTGGGAGAGTACCTTGGAGCCTATTATTAATAAAACTTGCTAGGTTTTCCATTTGACTCTCAAGGTTCTGAATCAATACAGTACGACTTTGCAGTAAGGCATTCATACTTTGAAGTGTTGCATCATTCTTGGCCATGTATTGCCTAAGTAGATATTCCACACTGTCATTTTTCTCTAGCTCAAATTGTGACTATCTATTTTGATTTTGGCATCCTAGTGGTACTGGTGATCTCATGGATGATGAAGATCCATCCTGCTGGTTGTTATTCCATTAGAAGCTTGGGTGGTTCCTCCAACCAGGATTAGTATGTGTTGGAGTAAGGATTGCCTTGGATCCTACCATAGTTGCTTACATAGTTCACAGATGTCAAAATGTCCCTCTTGGAAAAAATCACATGACACAAATGGACTCTAAACTTGCCAACACGGACATTTTATACCCTCTATCTTCTTGGACAAGGCTACTAACTGTGTTGTCAAGGCTGTAAGAGCATTAACATTATAAACCCCTATTATAAACCTTGGTGTTGCCCTCTTATTTGACCATTGATAGTTATTTGAGGACATATATTCTAACATTTCTACTATCTTAGCTTAAGATTTACACATGATGACTCTCCCAGCTACTGCATTAATTATGGTTTCTAGTGGTCCTTGCAACCCATTGTAGAATGTTAGAATATGAAGCCAATCTGGAAGACCATGATGAGGATGTAGCCAAAGTAAGTCCTTGAATCATTTCCATGCCTTGAACAATGGCTCATTATCATGTTGTACAAAAGAAGTGATGTGGTTCCTCAGCTTTATATACGTCTTTGATAGTGGAAATAATTTTGTGAGAAACTTCTACACCAAATCACTCTAGGTAGTGATAGAACTTGGAGCTTGAGAAATCAACCAGGCTTTCGTTTATCCCAGACTAAGAATCAGAAAAGGATTAGTCTTATAGCACCATTTGACACACTATTGTGCTGAAAAGTATCACAATTCTCAAAAATGTTGAAGATGTGAACATTTGGGGTTATCACTAGGTAATCCACCAAACATGGCTGATGAGTGCACCATCTGGATTATCTATTGCTTTAGATCAAAATTTGGGCTCAAAATTGTCAGCTTCTATATGTTTGACAGAAAACCATCCATAGTGGGTATGGTAAAGTCCCGAAGAGACCTTAGGTCAATGGGGGTTTGGAAATACTTTTATGACTAGATAAATAGGATTATCATCATCATCCATCCCTAAGATAGGGTTGGAAATCGCACCTAGCTTCCTTCGTAGTCTACTAGTCGTACGCTCGAACTCAAGGTCTAAAAGGAAAGTAGTTTCCCTTTCAACCGCCTACACATAAAAATTGGTGACAAACCCTACAAAACAAAAATGAAAAGAAAAAATATTTAAACCAAAAATTGAATCTTAATACGATATTAACAAAATAAAACACCCTGTCAAGAACTAAGTCCTCGACAACGGGGCCAAAAACTTGTTCGCTAATGTAGGTGGTGTTTTACACGTCGACTCTACATAAGTATACGTATCGAAAAAATAATATAGTGACTTTTAGAGATCATTCCCATGAGAACTAAGTTACAAGGGAGTTTCTAAGTACTAGAGTGGCACACAAAATTTTCTATTCAAACACACAATAATGAGATTAATCAGAAAACCAAAAAAATAACTAAGGAAAATAGCTAAGCAGAAAGATAAAAGTTCAGATAATTAAAAGTCTAGGGTTTATTCTTTCTTTACCAATCTAATTGAATGCTTTAGTTTATTTTCCTCTCAATTCCTCATGTTGTTTACTAATCTAGGGTTTATTGGAAGTGAACATGCTCTCCATCGAACTCCATACAAATCTATTAAACCCAACTAATTCACTATATTTCTATGTGAATTAGAGCCAATATTAGTGCATAATAATGAACCTTAATTTGATTGCCTAAGGTGAATAAGTATATTTCTATCCATATCTGCAAAATTGTTCACTCCATGAGTGAATATTCCACATAAAGGCTTTTCGAACTGGTCCAAACCTTAAGTATCATCTCTTGGATCAAAATAAGCTTTACAGTCATTCTAGAAGGTGATCAAACATCTAGAGGCATTAAGAACAATTTGAATAAGGAAACAAACTTAAATCGAATAGAAAATTAAAACTTTAACAAGCAATCTTTATGGTAAATTTGGAATAAAACCCTAGTATTGAATAAGTGCATCCTTATGGTCATAATGCATTAAAATAAAGTTTTACAATCATCCCAAAACTGTGTAACATTAAGGAGAATGAAGAGAAGAAAAACTAGTCGTCGGCTACATTCTTCACTCCTTGCCTTGATGATCCATCTCCAAAAGATTTATCAAAGTTTCCTGATATTTTTATGGTCTACACTACTCTCTATTAAGATTGACTTTAGCATGTATTTATAGTGTTTTTAGGGTTTTATAGAGTCACAAACTGAAAATAACCTCGAAACTAGTCAAACTTGTCGAAGCCCATCAAAGTTTACCCCTCAGGATGCCTTGGTATGGCTGCACTCAGCTAGCAGTCCCTAGGTGTGGCTTAGTGACTCTTGGTGCGGCTATACCCTTCTTTCTACTAGCTGTGCCACGGTTTCGCTCTATTTTGCTTCGTTTTTACCCTGTTTGACCTCCGATTGATCCCAAACCTTCAAAAGCATACATCTAAGTGTATTTAAACATTAAAAACACATAAACTAATGTTTTGCAAAAACATCCTAAATGACCAAAATACCCCTACTTATTACACACAAATCTTCAGAATCTATTAAAACCTAAGAATGCATGTAAATAACTCTACTTTAGAGAGTTGACAACTAGTCCCAGCCCCTGTTTGATCACAATGACTTATCACAAATGCTACGGGCAAAACTGAAAAGGAGTAGAGGATCCTCACTTCCTGACCACTAACACTAACGGAATTGTTTCAACATCTTCAAACAATGTGCACCGTGTCTCCAATCCTTGCAAATCTGGTACGTAATTCTAGGATATCAGAGATGGTTGCACAGGAAAATACAAACCAAGTAAGTACTATAGTTAATTATTATTCCTTTGTAGAAGGTCACTCTATAGAAGAATGTTGGGCATTGCAAACACGGTGCAAGATTTGATAGAAGGAGGTGAACTAATTTTTCTAAACACTTAGAGTGGACAACCAATTCCTGTTGTTAAACCCGAGAAGGCTACGATAGACAGGTTTTTGTCAGGATATTAATTGACTAGAGTGATTGAGAAAAGGCATTTCTGAGCCTCAACCATTATACCTTCCAGCTTTTTCTCCAATCGCACCAAAGTATATCCTAAACAACTATAGTGAAAGACCCATCTAATGTTACCAGAAAGAATGCTCCATGAGTTTTTGTTGTGGTTTTTTAATTGCTCTTTTGATGACTTTGAGCATTTTGACTATGTTTCTTTTTATGCCTTTTAAATGATTTTTCCCTTTATATGCAATCCTCTATTTGAATTTGGTAGTAATCGTACATGGGTTTTACATCTTAATATCATATTCGGAATGTCATCTATGATTTTGTAGAATAATGTTCACGATTTGAAGGAATTTTTGAATAAGCCTGGAAGAACAAGATTGAACAAGCCACATATTCATGTTCTGCACGCAATTCTGATTTATATATTTGGTTATCTAAACTTCGTTGCATGCTCTTTGAAAATTTTGACATAACCATTTTTCATGAGAGAAAATTTACTTCCCATATGGTGCCTTCCCTTTGCTAAACTGCTAAACTTCAAAGTTAGTAGATATAGTTTGATCAATTACCTTGACGACCAAGCCCGACAATGGGGGAGTTTTATCATGAAGGTAAAAATCTGATCTAGGTTGATTCATGTCACATCTTTTTGAAACCAAAATGTGTCTTTGCCTTGATTGTTATGAGAATCTAGGATGACTCTTTGAGCATACGTTTCTCTATCTAAATAAAGTATACCTTTTGTTATCCCTTTTGAGTGTCAGATATTATAAGTTTGTTTCAATAAAGTACTTGATGATCACACTCCTACACCGGGAGAATTGTAGATGTCGAAGTCGGGTAAGTCCAGTTCTGACTATACATTTCTTACACTGGTTGCCATAAGAGTTTTGAATGATGTTTTGGCCTCATATCTACAACAAATATACTATTCATTCCTTGCATCCCCTTTGGGCCTCTAGAGCTGACTTTCATTTCATTTGCACCTGTTGATCGTACTCTTAAATTGAGAAGAGAATTTGAAGAAAGTATTCAAACAAAGTTGACATTTTTTGTATAAAAGATCTCAAGAAGTGAATTTAAAAAAAAATCGATCAAAGTCAAAAATCAAGTGGCTTAGTGTGAATTAGTGAAAGCATGATTTTGAAATCAAATGGCTCACCGTGAATGTAAAAGTGATTTTCGAAATCAAGTGGCTCAACAATGTGAAAAATGTGGTGGTAATTAAGTGTTAGCAATCTCATGTGAAAGTCTAAAAGGACGAGGTGCAATGTTAGAATATGGCAAAAGACAGAAATGTTCAGATATTTACTACTAGTTTTGAAAAGTTTTAAAGTCCAACTCTAGGGAAAATTTTCTGAGATCAATAAGCGAACATAGGTGCACAATTCCTTGATATAATTTATTTTTGGTTATCTCATTCCAGTCACATTACAAGTCTACAAAGTCCATTATTGACTTTTCTTTCATGGCAATCAGAAGTAATAACGTATCTTTATTTGGTTTATCTATTTTTAGTGATCACAAGGATATGTCCCCGTGATGTACAATTTTAGCTATCTCTTCTAGCCATACTAGAAGCCAATAAGGTTCATATACTGACTAATTTTACATAGTAATAGAGGTAAAACTGTTTGCTTTTGTCTAGATGTGGTGATGAGTCGACTAAAAACAAATTGGTAGATGTGGCTAATAAAATGCTCGACATAGTCCCAAAAGTTGAAATGTTTTCCCAGCCACATTAGAATCCTAGCAAAGTCCATATCATTTGTAAGGGTTAACAAACAAGAAAGGGCATTTATTTTTTTTCCCAAATACCGAACCTGGTAAGGGAGTGACTTAACAAAATTTATCTTGCTTTAAAAGGATCATGATGTGATTCTTATGGTATGTGTGTTTTATATGTGCCAATATTTTCATGTAAACAACATAGTTTCTTCCCTTTATTTGAAAAAAAAATCAAAATCAAAATCAATCAAAAATCAATAATTTGTTTATTTATGTTGCTTGGTGTAGGTCTTTTTGTATATACTTTGCTTCACATAATCATGGAGCTTTTCTTTTGGAAATATCAAGAATGAACCATCTTAAGATTTTGAAGTTCATGAATAACTACACTAGGGCAAATTTTGATGCATTATTTAATGGCAGGGTTTGGATCATAATTTTTTTGGGTAAACAATCAAAAGATTTCAACTAGAAGAAATCAGAAGCAAGATTTGAAAATTGGGGCAATTTCTTTTGAAATTGAGTATCTAATGTTTAAAGGCAAACTGGGGCAAATTGTCATAAGTCTCAATATTGGTGATTCTTAGTAAAGTCATATTAAGATGTGCCAATGAATTTATAGGGTATACTTGAAAGTCCAATAATGCACTATCCAACTCTTTACCACGAACTGGATTTTAGCATCTCATCATACTCTAACTATAGTTTTAAAAAGAAAAATGTATTTTTTGTCCATTCCCTCATCTTTTACAGGTACGCTTCATTAAACAACAAGTAAAACCTCACATCCAATCTGAAAATGCGATTTAAGATTTTGGATTTTTAAATATGCTTGGTTTCCAATTTCTTTTGTGTGGTAAGTACTTTATTGGCTTTTATGTACATTAATGCTCTAGTTTCAAGATTTTAATAGATTTCCTTGATTTAAAGCTCAATTAAAATTTTAAAATCAATGTTCAAGTCTGTTTCTGAAACTCTAAATTTCTTTGGAATGTCATTTTTTCAAAAAAGTGTTCAGTAGCATTTTATACTTTTGGATTTCAAAAAAAAAAATTACTTTTCTTTTCCAAAGTCTTGAGTATCCATTTCCTAGACTTACCATGAGAATCACGTGACTTTACCAAGATGAGAATCACTACCCAATTCTACCTGACAATCTCCCCAATTTTACCATGGTCGAAAATTTTAATGCCCAACTTTACCATGGCAAATCACCCGATTCTATCTGGATGAAGTTTCAAACCCCGATTATACCAACAGAAGTACCCAACTATACCGTAGAAAAGCTAGACTTCAAGTTGTTTAAATTTCAAAGTCATTTCAACTCTAGTATCTAAATTTGAATGATTAAATTTCAATAACGATTAAATTTCAAAGTTGTCAATTTTACTTCAGCAGCATGAACAATTAAATTTCGAGTCATTTCAATTGTATCAATTTAGTAACATGAACATTTAAGTGAATCATCTATCGAGAGAAAAGTATCCTAAATTGTCAATTTTAGTTCAACAGCCTGAACATTTAACTTTTTATGTCGTTTCAATTTTTGTTCAACAGTCTGAACATCTAGATTTCAAAGTCATTTCAATTTGTTCATTCAGCAGCTTGAACTTTTAATTTATTTTATCCATCGAAAGGATAGTATTCCTAGTTAATTGTCAACCAGGAGAATAGTATCTCAAAAGTTTGCAGTTGTTTCGGTTCCAATTCAAATTTCTGAACATTTAAGTTCCAAAGTCGTTATTTTGTTTGGCAGGAGAGTATCCCAAGTTGTTATTTTTGTTCGGCAAGAAGACAGTATTCCAAGGTATTTTTTTATTCTTCGGGAGGACAATATCTCAAATTATCATTTCAAGGCCTACGTTGTATTCCCAGTTCGAGGCCATGAACTATATTTAACTTGATTTCCAAAGCGGGACACGTAGGCAACTCAATTAGATTAGTCATCGGTCATTCTTTTACTTCTTATGGCTTTTTATTGAATTGTACAAGATACATTTTGTAGTTACTAGCTTCTCTTCGTAGTTCGTAGTTTGAACTACGTTTTGAGCTAATTCTAAAATGTGGGATATGTAGGCAGCTTAACTAGAGTTTGGTCACAATTTTAGCACTTTCATTATATTTTAGTCCATATTATGTCTTTTGGTGTTATTGTCTATATCTCCTATACTTGAAAAGCAAAATTTTTGAAAATTAAGTTGGTCATTCAAAGTTTATCTTTTTGCTTTGTTTCTTGTAGATGTGTAAATATTTCAATATTTTCATTCTAACATCTGTGTTGAAGAAACAGAGGCAAGTTTGTATATGTCTTTCCATCTAGGTACAATAGGAATCCAATGATTACCTTATAAGGAGTATGCAACACAATCGAATTCAAGGGCACAGCGAGCACTTTTTGTGCCGAAGGTTGGAATTTCAAAGATTAAAGTGAACATCTAACAAAGATTGTTACCTTCGGATCTACCAAAATTGAAACGAGAGGGTCAAAAGAACAATAATGTTGAAATGACCAAGACAAAAGCATGGAAGCATAGCATAGCTTTTCTTTTTCAGTTCTCATGTAATAATTAAAAAAAAAAAAAGGGAGAGAGAGAGACAAAGAAGGAACTGACAATGGGGGTGGCAATGGCAACGGCAGAATCCTCCACAAGTGACAACGACTCTTTCTCATTTTCCCATTTTCTCTTCCCTTACCTCAAGACCTTTGATTCACCAAATCAGCATAGTAGTTTTTCGTTCTTATCTGGTAATGTCAATTTTTTTGCTAATTTAGTCAAAATTCGATGTTCTTAAATCTTTTTCTGGAATCTCTTTGAGCCTTCAAAAAAGAGCAACAAGTTGTAGACATCAAATTTTAACGCATTTTTTACATTTTAGTGCCAAATTATACACATCTATTTGTAAATAAGAGACAGACAAGGCAAAGTTCCAAGTTTACAAAAATTGCATTTTTCAGTAGAATCTTTTATTTTAATATAATTTTTAACCAAAAATTATTTTTAACATGCACTTTTCAACAGTATCTTTTTTAATATAATTTTTAACCAAAAATTATTTTTTTGAGATATTTATGTGTTCCTAGTGATTATTATAACATTTTCCCAAGTTAACTTTTTATTATTTTGTGTGAAATCGGTAAAAAGTACACTACTAGATGAAATCAAGCCACTTTTTCTCATAAAACAAATTCTCGAGCTATAACTTTCATGATTTCCCAAAACCATAATTTTCCATCATTTGAGCCACAAAAATAATAAATAAATAAATAAATTTTAATGTGATTTTAAAAAATAAGGGACTGGACCTCTCAATTTTTGAGGTCTAGTCACCTAGGTTTGTTTAATAGCTAGGAAAACTATATCCCGTTCTTTTTCTTTCCACTCACGCACAACCATTAAACCCTTAACACCCCCTTCTCAACATCTCTCTCTCCTTTCTTTCCCGCTTTATTTTTTTGGCTAAAATGAAAATAACCCCCTTTCTAGTATTCCTAATATATGCACTTTACTCCTTGTGATTATCAAATGTGCACTTGACCGCCTTGTGTTTTAATTTTCTTCTTTCTTTTTTGGCAAAATGGATGGAAACTATGAAAACTAACTAGTTTTGTGGGTCACGCACCAATACCATGTTTAGGTTTGTTTTTAAAAAAAATTAACACTTGAATTGACATTTTTAGCCCTAAAAAACCCTAACCTTCCATCTTTTCTCCCACATACCTGGTTGCCACCTCCTCTACTGCCCCATCCTAGCAGCCACCACCTACCATCTCTGCCACCTCATCATTTCCTCTACCCAACCACCACCACTTTCACTTCCACAACAGCTCCCTGCCTCATTTCCTCCCCACATGCTTTAAAGCCTTACATTCTCAATAACATGACATCCATGACAACAACAACGAAAAGCACCAACATAGGATTTGAATCCACTCATTCATCTTTCCAAGTTGACAGTAACAAAGAAGTTACTGAAAAATTGCAAGAATTTAATCTCAATTTTAAAAATTGTAAATTTGATCTCAATTTTAGTCAATACCACTAACGAAGAAACTATAATACTCCAATAATTTGAAGTACATGAAACTGATTGAACAATACTTAAATGAGCATTTAGAATCCCCATCCCCTTCTTCTTGCAGCCACCAACCATTCTCACCCCACCTCCCATTACTATTCCCATCCCCATCCCCCACCTCGCGATCTCTCTCTCTACCCGAATTCGTGATTTCCTACCCTATCCCCAATTCGTCATCTCTCTCTCCCACTCTCTCTATTCCCGATCTCCCTTCCCATCCCAAGTTCCTAATCTCCTTTCCCATGGTGATGGGGTTACATTTGTGGTAGTGACTACTGGGGGAGTAGAGGTGGTGGCAGTGGTGATTGGGGATGGCTACTAGCTTTGTGGGAAGAGGGGAAGTGTTAGTTTTTTTATAAAAAAAATTGCAATCTGATGTCTTTAATTTCATTTTGACCCCAAAACTTTGTGACTCATTATTTTTTCTTAAGTTTGATCGTGAAACTTGTCATAACTTGAATTGGTTAGGGGGTAAAGTGAATATTAGAGATACCACAGAGTGGTTATTTGTATTTTACCCTTTTTGCAACTCTTCTTCTTATTCCATTTTCTTCCTTCCAACACTTTAAAACACCACACATCCCCACATTTACACACTCATGCACCATACACAAAAACACACACAAACACACAAACACACACAACACATACAAAAAGAAAAAAAACATAAAAACATAAAAGAGAAAAAGGGAAAGGGAGAGAACACAAAGAAATGGAGAATGGTGGATTGCTATCATCTTGGACATCCTTTTTGTATGTGGTAAGTATGATTTTCATTGTTGTAATAGTATTATTTGGACTTCATTTTTGATATTGATTATGCATGTTTATTATTGTTTTTATGAATTTTCGGTATATTTATGTTCTATATGTTGTGAGGAATATTTGAGCAGATGATTTATGTTTTTTTCTTGATATTTCGTGAAGTTGGTCGTCATTATAGATTTTGAATTTCTTCAAATTTGTTGTTTTCTTGTTTTTGGTATATTTTCTTTCTACTCATCGAGACGATTGATTTGGTATAAAATTTTTTTGGATTTAGTGAAAATATAGAAAAGTAATAAAAAATTGAAAAAAATAAAAAAAATAAAAAAGGAAGTAATGATGCAGCCATGGCTATTTCATTTAGAGAAGAAAGCATTTATTTTTTCCCGAATTTTTCAATTTAATACTCCAAGTTTTTCCTAGTTTTCATTTTGACCTCAAAAATTTGTAAGTCTTTCAAATTGCCCTTAGAAAGTTTAGATTTTAGTAACTTCCATTTAAATCCATGAAATTATTTGTTTCTAGACTCCAAAACTTTGTGGGATTTATATTTGACCCATTAACTTTTAAAAATTATATTTTAATCCCTGAACTTTTGGAAATCACATTTTAACCTAAACTTTCGCAAACTAGATTTTGGTCTCTAAACTTTTTGAAATTGCAGTTTGGTCCCTTCAGCTTTTCTGAAAATCAAATCCTGACCACTAAACTATAGGTTCTTATTATATTTTCGAAAAGTTGGTAGATTTTTAAAATCCGTAGAATTTTAAATTGTTGCTCTAGTTAAGTTTCTTTTTCTTCATAATTGTTATTCTGGTATTATATTTTTATTATTTCTTGTACTTTTTCCCTTTACTTGTTTAGAAACCTTACAGTTGAGTCCCTAATGTTTAGATTTGGTTCAATTAAACCCCTTTGCCATTCAATTATACTTGTTTAGCTACTTTTATGATAAAATTGGCATAATTTTAGTTATTAAATTTTCTTTTGTTAGGTGGCAATATTATTTTGTTTATTTGAGTGCTACTTATACTTTTATTATTTTATATTAGTACCTTGGTCCGTTTGTTCATGTTTTGAACCAAAAATATGATAATTTTGTGCCTTGGGCACACCAAGAGGCATACTTTTAAATACTTTACGTGCTGTTGGTCCCAAAGCAACCTAAGAGGGGGGGTGAATTAGGTTTCTTAAAAATTACTTTAAGAGATATTGATATTTTCAAGATGAAATCAGTTATAACAAAATCAGTTATAATTATATCAATAGAAAGTAACTTAAAGAGAGAATAAATTGAACAAAAAGAACTACTTCCAAGCTAGCAAGCTTGAAGTATCAAATTTGAATGCTTCACACACTTGGTGAGCCAACAATCTTTACAAAGCTGGGAAATTCTTGCTCACACTAAAACTCTTTTAGTTGAGCCAAGAATCTCACTTGTTAGCTGTCTCTTATACAATCTAGATGTGTATAAGAGACAATGTTGAATTACACTCACAATTTCACACTAATATAAGAGGTCTCTAAAGTCAATTTGCTTCTTGCTGTAATTACTTTCTTTAGACTTGATACAATCCAAATTCTTTGGGTGTCTGTCTCTTATACACATCTAGATGTGTATAAGAGACAGGAGACATGCCCGGACGTCCGTACCGAAGCTATCTCAACAAACTGGCATTTAGATCGCGGATGCTTCCTCGGACTATTCATGTGTATAAGAGACAGAAATAATTACTTATTGATATTTTGTTGACCATGCTTCGTTCGGACGTCCGTGCATGCGTCCGGTCCTTCGTCCGGCGAGGTTTGGACTGCCCTGAGCGTCGAGGAATAGGCAGAGAGTTCCATTCTTTTCTGCCAGTTTGTTCGGACGATGCAATGCGTCCGAGGTGTTTTTGACCCAGTTCGGACGCACCTGACGTCCGAAAGATCTGTTCCTGCAAAAGCTTGTTTTACACAGTTAAGTGTTTATGTCATCATCAAAATAAGGTTTGGAAAACATCAATCTCCCCCTTTTTGATGATGACAAACCTCAATTGGATATGACTACTTGATTTGCAATATCTCATAATTATCAACAAACATATCAAGGCATATCAAAGCATATCACAGCATATCAATATAACTACTCCCCCTTTTGACATCAATCAAAAAAAATACTCCCCCTTAGATCATGTAATCATATCAAAGCATATGTTGCCATATGACATTAATCAAAAGAAAGAACTCCCCCTCAGATTATGCAGGTAATTTGATAGAATTTGAAATAATTAAAAAAATTCAATATTGCAAGAGTCAAATACATAACCAAGCTACAGAGTAGCTGAAAGCAAATACAAAGGTAAATGAACTAATTAGAGTCATGGCATTTTTTGGAGCGCTTTTCGATTTTTTGGCGCCTGGGTGGAATGTCTTCTGTAGTGCCTTCACTGTCATCCTCTCCTCCGGTGCGACGTTGCATGATGAAATGAAATGTAGCATCAATATCTTCATACTCATCGTCATTGTCATGTCATCATTATTGGCATCGTCATTTGCAGCTCCTTGAGCAGCTTCTGCACTGTCTTCGCGTGTAGGTTCATCTTCAGTTTCATCACTATAGAGGATGACTCAAGTGGGTGCTGGGACTGAAGTTCAGCGAACTGGACTTGAGCCGAAGCACATGTGCAAGTCCGTTCTTGTGTCTTATACGAATTGCAAGCTCAAACGACACTCAAGAAGAGGCACTTCCTTCTCATTCTTCAAGAGGCACTCAGTCTTGGCACTGTCTCTTATACACATCTAGATGTGTATAAGAGACAGGTTAAAGAAGATGATGGCTAGACAGATGTAGATGTGTATAAGCTGACAGAGCTAATGAAATGACGATCTTTAAGAATTAACTGCTGTGAAATGACGTGGAGGCATGGGATTGTGATTTGGCAATATCAAAGGCTGCTTTAGTAAGCCATTGATCATTAAAAAACCGGAGACCTTTTCTTTCAATGTATGATTTATTAAAATATGGAGGAAACTGTTTATTTCCTGTAAAGGGAACGTTGAGGACGTCAAAAATTTTTGTGAGAAATTTCCCAAAAGGAATATTTCTTCGAGTATCGGTTAGAAAAAGTTCCCATAGGGAACAAAAAAGATACCCAAAGTCTAGAGAAATACCCTTGAAGACACAGAAAAATAAGTACAGTTTTAAAATTGATGATAAATTGTTACAAGGGTATACATAATGTTAAGTTCTGAGTAGAGTAGTCTTGGCTTCCAAGCCTGTTTAAAATGGACATTGAAAATGGCTCGAACTGTCGATATCAAACTGAGTATCCTCAGCGGGCCATTTATCCAAGGAAAAGAAGTAGGAAAAATCAGAGGGGTCGGAGATTGCACATTCAAAATGGTGTTAATTATATTAGATGAAATCTCAATATCGAGTGTTATTAACACGATCTTCGGAAGGGTGCGACTAGATGTGTATAAGAGACAGCATGACGGGTGATGCCTCTCTCTTTCGTGATAAACAGTAAATCGAGATGGACTAAATGACCCCAATTTTGTTTTTCAAAACAGATTTTTCAATAGGAAGATTATACTCATCGAAAAGACTACTCGAAGCAGGACGTTGAACTATAATGGATTTACTAAGAAGAGAAGTGTACCGCTCCGATGCCTTGGCATCAATGAATTTGGACAGAGTCGGAGTGGTGGAAACTTGAGGAGCTTGCGGATGATTCTCCTCGAACAGGAGCTTTTCCTTTGGTTTTTCTACCGCGAATCGCCGAAGAGGAACCGCCACGTAATTTCACCATTGTTTATGGAAGAAAAGAAAGTTAAAAGAAATTGAAGATTTGTGAGATTTTGGGGAATTTGGATGGTGAAAGGGAGAAATAAGATGTGATTTAGGGGCTAAGGATTATGGGTAGGATGATTCTTTAATCAATTTTGGAAGTGAGAGTGTGAATTTTGATTTGGTAGGGAAAGGGAAAAAATTCGCCAGAGGGTTTTCGGTGGGGGAGGTAAGTCCGAAAGGGGGAATTTGGATAGTTTTAATAGAACAGGGGTACCGTTCGGACGGCCGAACGTTTGGCCTGCGTCCGACAGAGCGTCCGAAAGCTGAAGAACGGACGGCCGAAAATGAGCTAGTGCGTCCGAAGTTTCTTTCGGACGAGCTAGTGCGTCCGGAAAAATTCCAGAGAGTTTAAGGAAAAATAGAATATTGTTCGGACGAATCTAGATGTGTTCCTTGACGTTTATGTGATTTCGGACGATCAAGTAGTCATATCCAATTGAGGTTTGTCATCATCAAAAAGGGGGAGATTGATGTTTTCCAAACCTTATTTTGATGATGACATGGCATTTTCTACAAGTGATTCAAAACGATCTAGAGCTAAGGGTTTTGTAAAAATATCAGCCAATTGGTCTGAAGTAGGCACATAATCAACACGAATTTCCTTTTTACAAACGAGATCTCTAATGAAATGATGCTTAACATCAATGTGTTTAGTTCTAGAGTGCAAAACAGGATTTTTTGTGAGATTAATTGCACTAGTGTTGTCACATAATATTGGAACACAATCAACAATGACACCAAAATCTTTTAAAGTATGTTTCATCCAAAGAAGTTGAGCACAACAATTTCCGGCAGCAATGTATTCGGCTTCAGCCGTAGAAAGAGAAATGGAATTTTGTTTTTTGCTAAACCAAGACACAAGACAATTTTCCAGAAAATAACACATTCCACCTGGTACTTTTTCTATCAATTTTACATCCAGCAAAGTCAGCATCAGAATAGCTAATTAGATCAAATGTAGAGGACTTTGGATACCACAGACCAAAATCCGTTGTTCCTTTTAGATATCTAAAAATTCTTTTAGTTAGTTGCTCCAAAAATAATATCATCAACATAAATTTGAACAATTAACAATCCTTTTAAATCTGTTTTTGTAAAAGTGTGGTGTCAACAATACCTCTTTTGAAACCATTTTCTAACAAGAATCCACTTAATCTTTCATACCAAGCTCTTGGAGCTTGTTTCAAACCATATAAAGCTTTGGAAAGTTTGAAAACATAATTTGGAAGATTCTTATTTTCAAATCCCGGAGGTTGTTCGACAAAAACTTCTTGGTCAATAAAACCATTTAAAAAAGCACTTTTGACATCCATTTGAAATAATTTTAAATTATTAAAACATGCAAATGCAAGAAACATACGGATGGATTCTAATCTAGCCACGGGTGCAAAGGTTTCATCAAAGTCAATGCCTTCTTCTTGAGCGTAACCTGTCTCAACAAGTCTAGCTTTGTTTCTTATGATCTCACCTTTGTCATTTAATTTGTTTCTAAACACCCATTTAGTACCAATAACGGGATGAGAAGCAAGGTCTTTCAACTAAGGTCCATACATTATTTTTCTCAAATTGACTAAGTTCATCTTTCATAGCAATAACCCATGATTCATCACTCAAGGCAACATCTATATGTTTGGGTTCAATGTGAGAAAGTAATCACAATTATTATTCAAAGGTTTATGAGAGCGAGTAGTTAGATGGGATAGATCACCTATAATTAAATCTTGAGGATGATTAGAGACGAATCTCCAAGCTTTCGGAAGATCGTTTTGAGCATCCTCATTCTTTTCATCATCAACTTGATGGTTGTTGATATCAACGCTTGATGTAACCTCTTGATGATCTTTATGAATATCGAGCTTTTCGAGCTCCTTTAGAATACCTGTGTCTTCATCTTCACACAAATTCTTTGAGATAACACCATTAGATTCATCAAATGTAACATGCACAACTTCTTCAATTAAAAGAGTTCTTCTATTGTAAACTCGGTATGCTTTCTTGTCACTAGAATATCCTAGGAAAATTCAAGAACATATCTTCATCCGATTTTTTGTCAAATTTTTCAAGGTTTTCTTTGATTTTTAAAATAAAGCATTTGCAACCAAAAACTTTGAAATAGCTCACAACGGGTTTTTTACAAAAAATGAGTTCATAAGGAGTTTTATTTAAAGAAGATCTTAATAAAACTCGATTCATGACATAACAAGCCGTGTTAACCGCTTCGGCCCAAAAGTATTGTGGTAGGTCACACTCACTAATCATAGTTCTAGCCGTTTCTTGAAGAGTCCTATTTTTCCTTTCAACAACACCATTTTGTTGAGGAACTCTAACAACCGAAAACTCATGAAAGATACCGTTGTGATCACAAAAGTCGGGAAAACCCCAAATTTAAATTCGCACCATTGTCAAATTTATTAAACAGAACAATTTTTGTTCCAATAAATTTTGAATTTTGGAAAACAATTTTACAAATTTTTCAAATGCTTCGTTTTTGTGAACAAGAAATAATACCCAAGTAAACCTCGAATAGTCATCTACGATTTGATAACAAATGCATATTTGCAACCACCTAGACTAGCATATTGAGTGGGTCCAAATAAGTCTAAATGCAACAATTCTAAAGGTTTATGAGTAGACACAAAATTCTTAGGTTTAAAAGAAACTTTGACTTGTTTACCAAATTGACAAGCATCACAAATTTTATTTTTCAGAAATTTCAGTTTTGGCAAGCCTCTTACCAAATCTTTCTTGGCCAATTTTTCAATCAAATCCATATTAAAATGACAAAGTCTTCTATGCCAAAGCCAAGGATCATCAATAGAAGCGGTAAGACATTTTACATTGCTATTGCTAATTTTATCAAGATAAATCACATAAACGTCATTGTGCCTAGTGCCTTTGAACAAAACAACATGATTTTTGTCAAGTATAAGACATTCATGCTTGGTAAAGAAAACATATAAATCTTTGTCACAAAGTTGACTAACACTTAATAGATTATAGTTTAAATTATCAACAAGAAGTACATTCTTAATCAAGGTTTCACATCTTCATTTTTACCTACATCACCAATGCCGATTGATTTTGCTTTGTTGTTGTCACCAAAAGTGACTTTTCCACTGTTTTTGGATGTAAGGTTTGTGAAGAGAGAGGCATCACCCGTCATGTGCCTTGAACATTCACTATCTATGAACCACTTAGCATTGTTGGCGATGTTAAGTACCTACACAATAAATCAATTGATAACTTTTGGTACCCATGTCTTTTTGGGTCCATGAGTGTTAGTGAGATTGCTTACTATCCATGCAACTTTCATTCCAAGTTTTTCATTTTTCTTGACATAACACATATTCTTAGTATGTCCATGTTGTTGGCAATATCTACAAACAATGCTTTTGTTTCCATATAAAGAAGATTTTGGTTTTACAATACATAAGTCATCTCTTCTATATATGACAAAATTTTTGTTGATTGCTACATTTCTATTTCTTTTCATATCAACAACATTTTCTTTCTTTCTAGCTAAGAGAGTATTTAAATCATCCATTCTTTATGTATCTTCAAGGAGGCTTGTTCTTCCTTGACTTTTGATCTCTCATGCATTCTTTTCTTCAAATCACAATTTTCTTGTGATAGCCTATTATTTTCATTCACAAGTTTAGAGTTAGCATTCAATAAAGCATTTGACTTATTTACTAACTCCTTATTTCTAGCATATCATTCTTTTAAGCTATCATGCAATTTCAAAATGAAAGCTTCAAGATCATCTTCATCATTTTCATCATTGGAGTCATAGTTAGAATTTACAAAATTGTCTCCAATAGCCATAAAGGCCATTTGTGCCGACTCCATTTCTTCTTCAACTTCTCCTTCGGAGTTGCAATCGTCCCAAGTGATTTGAAAGTTGTTGAATCTTGGTTTTCTTCCTTCCTTCTTTTTCTTGGAGGGAATTAAATTGCAAAGGTGAGTTGACCGCACTCAAAGCATTTATCATTTTGCTTCCTTAGCTCAAGTCTTGACTTCCCTTTGAAATTATTTGTGTTTGCAGCTCCTCCTCTTCTCATCCTTCGTTTGTTGATGTAATGTTTGAGAAATCCTTTGGTGATGAGTGCAAGATCTCCTTCATCAAGATCTTCATCTTCTAGATTGATGGAGCTGTTTTCATCTTCCTCTTGAGAGGTCTTTAGAGCAATGCCCCTTTTTGGCCTTGCTTCTTCATCATCCACAACCTTGGCCTTTAGCTTAAGTTCATAAGATGTAAGAGAATTGATTAGTGATTCAATAGGCATTAAATTTAAATTCTTAGCTTCCTCTATGGCAATTGTTTTGGCATCCCATTCTTTGGATAGAGCATTCAGGATTTTTCTGTTTTTCTCACCCAAAGAGTACTCCTTACTCAAGGCTTCAAGATCTTTTATAATGTCATTGAACCTGCAGTATATTTTGTCTATGTTCTCATGTGGTTCCATCTTGAAGGACTCATACTTGGTAACAAGTAGAGATTTCTTTTGCTCACGAACATCATCGCTCCTTCATGAATTTCCTTCACTTATCCCAAATTTCCTTAGCAGAATTGCAACCCTTTACGCGAGTTGATTCATTTGCATCCAAGGCATTGTATAGCACATTCATGGCTTTTGCGTTTAACGTCAAATTTGCCTTGTCTTGTGGAGTGAGCTCAATCCTCGTCTTTTCTCTTCTTCTATTTGTGTGATCATCAATGATATAAGCTTCAAATGGACCTTCATTGACAACATACCACAATTCAATGTCAATAGATTGCAGAAATATTTTCATTCTATCTCTCCAACTAATAAAATTTGTCCCATTAAACATGGGAGGCCTAGTAATAGATTGGCCTTCAAGACACAGCTAGATGTTATAAGAGACAGAGCAGATCTAGTAAGTTCCCTACCACAAGATCATCTTTCAATAAATGAGACCAAGCTCGATACCAATTGTTGGTCCCAAAGCAACCTAAGAGATTATAAGTAGACAGCATTAAGAAACCTAAAATCTGGATATTAGAAGTCTCTTATAAGATCTAGATGTGTTATAAGAAATTCAGGTATACTAACTCTCTCATGGCCAAGTAAATTAAAGAGAGAATAAATTGAATTAAAAGCAACAATATCCAAGCTAGCAAGCTTGAAGTATCAAATTTGAAGGCTTGTCTAGCACCTGTCTCTTATACACATCTAGATGTGTATAAGAGACAAGTTCTTGCTCACACTAAAACTCTTTTAGTTGAGCCAAGAATCTCACTTACAACCACACTTTTATACAAGATTATCACTCCACTCAATGTTGAATTACACTCACAATTTCACACTAATACAACAAGGCTCTAAAGTCAATTTGCACTTCAAATTACTTTCTTCTAGACTTGTATTCAATGTATTAGATAATTTTTTCAGGTTCTTAAAGCATCTATTTATAATAGCAATAAATAGAGCTTTCAACTACTTCCTAACGGCTAAGTAATAAATGCACAAACAGAGCCGTCGGGGGTTCGGACGTCCGAACTGGATTGAAAACACCTCACACATCTAGATGTGTATAAGAGACAGGTAATAAACACATAGCAAATAAGCCTATCTAATGCATTAGGCTTAAGCCCTTCTTGCAAGATGCAAATAAGGTTTACAAGCAATAATAAAACACATCTAGATGTCTCTTCTGTGCGTCTTAGAAAGATCTGTTCCTGCAAAAGCTTGTATTACACAGTTAAGTGTTTATGTCATCATCAAAATAAGGTTTGGAAAACATCATGTGCTATATTTGGTTTATGGGCTAATTGTAAGTCATTTTTTTTAGTTTATTGTTATTGTTTCTTTTATTATTGATTGTAAAACGTAATTTGCATCTTGCAAGAAGGGCTTAAGCCTAATGCATTAGATAGGCTTATTTGCTATGTGTTTATTACTTTATTAGGTTTTGCATGCTAGACATTATGCTTTACGTATTTACATGTCTTGTGTTCTTATGTATTTATTATAAGTTATGTTAAATGCATTTAATTTTGTATATATTAGATCGGCTTATTTGAGCTATGTGTTTATTGCTTTATTAGGTTTTGCATGCTAGACATTATGTATAAGAGACAAGATGTAAATACGCATCTATATATGTATTGTCTACAAATGTTAAATGCATTTAATGTTTAGAAGTTTTTGCGCGCTCTGTACTAGTCCAATGGTGGCCTAGAATTTCATCCCTTTTGTATCAATCCAACACCAGTACGAAAGCAAATCTTCTATGTTAGTCCAATGCTGACACAATTAGATCCCTTTCCCTACACTTTTTGCACATTGTCCTTTTATTTGTTTCTAATTAATCTATCGAAACTTAAGATAAATTAGGGTTAATTTCTTGAAAATATGAAATAAATCTCACGACAAGTTCTATCAGGGGTGAAAGGGTGCCTAGGTTACCCATAGAGTAGTCTAGCCTTCCCTTTCCTCAATACAACTTCTGAATCCTTTTCTTTTATTTTTGTAGACTAGGAGTTATCTCCGAGGAAAAGGCAGAGAGTTCCATTCTTTTCTGCCAGTTTGTTCGGACGATGCAATGCGTCCGAGGTGTTTTTGACCCAGTTCGGACGGTCCTGTGCGTCCGAAAGATCTGTTCCTGCAAAAGCTTGTTTTACACAGTTAAGTGTTTATGTCATCATCAAAATAAGGTTTGGAAAACATCATGTGCTATATTTGGTTTATGGGCTAATTGTAAGTCATTTTTTTTAGTTTATTGTTATTGTTTCTTTTATTATTATGATTGTAAAACGTAATTTGCATCTTGCAAGAAGGGCTTAAGCCTAATGCATTAGATAGGCTTATTTGCTATGTGTTTATTACTTTATTAGGTTTTGCATGCTAGACATTATGCTTTACGTATTTACATGTCTTGTGTTCTTATGTATTTATTATTTTGTTATGTTAAATGCATTTAATTTTGTATATATTAGATCGGCTTATTTGCTATGTGTTTATTGCTTTATTAGGTTTTGCATGCTAGACATTATGCTTTACGATATAAATGTCTTATGTTCTTATATATGTATTTCCTTATTTTGTTATGTTAAATGCATTTAATTTTGTATATTTTTTATTGCGCCGCGCTCTGTACTAGTCCAATGGTGGCCTAGAATTTCATCCCTTTTGTATCAATCCAACACCAGTACGAAAGCAAATCTTCTATGTTAGTCCAATGCTGACACAATTAGATCCCTTTCCCTACACTTTTTGCACATTGTCCTTTTATTTTTTCTAATTAATCTATCGAAACTTAAGATAAATTAGGGTTAATTTCTTGAAAATATGAAATAAATCTCATGACAAGTTCTATCAGGGGTGAAAGGGTGCCTAGGTTACCCATAGAGTAGTCTAGCCTTCCCTTTCCTCAATACAACTTCTGAATCCTTTTCTTTTATTTTTGTAGACTAGGAGTTATCTCAGGTTTCCAATTTATTTTTACCTATTTTTATTTATCTATTTTATTTCATCTTTTTTTCCTTTTTGTATTTTAAAATCATTTCCTCAATGTCTGGGAATTTCCCTTTTCCTTTAGGTAGGACTTGAGTTAATATCCTAATGCACTTCATACACCAGGCGACATCTTTATTATTTATTTGTTCAAAAATCCTATTTTATGTCATTTTAGGATCTTCAAAACGTTGCATTTTATGTCACATTTTAGACCATATTTTCGTACTAATTATATTATACCATTTATTTTCTATTCATTTGTTTATTCATTTTTTGACCAAAAAATAGGATAGAACAACTCGGACTAAGTGATTTTGGCTTTCCAAACTGTGGTTTGGAAATTCTTTAAGAAAGTTTGACACCGTGGTCTAAAGCACTTAAAGTCTTGAACTTTGTCAAATCTTCTCTTTTGTAGCTTGGTCCTTGACTTCTTGGTTCTTCAAGCTTGTACTTATTTGCAAATTTTCCCTACTATGAAACACCAAAACTTAACATGTACTAATATAGGCATAAAACTAGCATAAAAGTATTATTAAAAGTCTAATTATACTCTAATGCTTTAACAAGACTACCAAGCATAAAATTAAAGAAAGGAACGTGCATAGAAACACATAAAAGTGGGAAAATACTATCAAAACTGATACGAACCCGGTAGATGAACTAACGAGAACTGGAATCGATGCGAAATCTAATAAAGCCTAAACAATTCTGAATTGACGGATTCAAACTCTTTGATTAAGAAAACAAGAATTTGAAGTATCTGCTCTTGACTGTATGAGATATCGACTCGTTTTCTATAAAGAGACAAGAATCAATTGTCTAGGTAATCGCATCTAAAGATCTTTCAAAGTATCCAAGTCCCTGGAAGATAAATTGGAGAATAGAACTCATGTAGTATTATTCTATTAAGAATGACTATTTTGGCTGTATAGAGGGCATAAATAAAAAGAAAAATCAGCCCCGAACCCTACACATAGGTCCTACCAACACTAGGACAATAATTTGATAAATCTCAACTAGTTTAGAATTGGAACACTAGACATAAAATTGGCTAAACTAACATAGATATGGGCTGATATTTTCGTCCCAACTAAAAGATACAAAATATTATAAACAAATGAAGAAAACGAATCTAATTTAATTAGGATAGATGGCCGAGTAGGGCCTTGGTCCAAATTAGGGTTTTTCGAACCGTTCTTGAAGCTCTTCAATTCTTGGGCTTCTTGGATTTGAATCTTCTTGGACTTGGACTTCTAAACATGAACAAGCCTCTTAACTTGAGCTTGAATGAATTCTTGGCCTCCATTTTCAAAACATAATGCTTGTTATTCCAAAATCTCCTTGACAAATCCCAGTATAGCTTGATGCAACTTCTTGGTCCTCGAACTTATGATTGGCCTGACTGGAACTTGAATTTGATCCATTCCTTGAGCTTGTTCCATGACCCCATCACTTGTTCCTTGGCTCACATGTGCATCATCTCCCTCTCCCTTTAGATGATTCATCCTCAAATTGCTTCCTACATCAAAATCAAAAGGAGAAAGATCAGTAACATTAAATGTTGCACTAATGTTATACTCACCGGGAAGGTCAATCTTTTAGGCATTGTCATTAATTCTTTCAAGCACTTGAAATGGTTCATCCCTACAGGGATCCAATTTAGATTTCCTTTTATTTGGGAATTGTTCCTTTTGAAAATGTACCCAAATCGAATCTCCTGGTTGGAAGACCACTTGTTTTTTACGCTTATTGGCCTTTAAGGCATTATGTTGGTTCGTTTTAAACATTTGCTAACCAGCTTGCTCATGGATAGACTTGATTAACTTACCCATTTTCTGCTCATCAAAACTTGTTACCTCCTTCATAGGCAAAGGAAACAAATCTAAAACTGTTAGTGGATTAAAACCATAAACAATTTCAAATAGAGAAAAACCAGTAGAAGAATGAATTACACGATTATAAGAAAATTCAACAAATGGCAAACAATCCTTCCAAGATTTCAATTTTTTCCTTAATACAACATGCAAAGAAGTTCCTAAAGTTCTATTGACCGCTTCAATTTGTCCATCCGTTTGAGGGTGACATGTAGTAGAAAATAATAATTTACCTAGTTCCCAATTTCCCCCATAAGACAAGCCAAAAGTGACCCAAAAACTTGTAATCTTGATCACTAACTATGGTTTTAGGAACCCTATGCAAACGACCAACTTCCTTAAAGGACAAATCAGTAACATGCACGACATCATCAGTTTTATTACACAGTATACAATGTGCCATTTTAGAAAACCAATCCACTAAAACTGAATCACAACCCTTTGGAGTTCTTGGAAACCCTAAAGCAAAATCCATAGATACATCAAACCAAGGATGACTCGGAACAAGCAAAGGCATATAAAAACCATGTGGATTAATTTTGGACTTAGCTTTCTTACAAAAAAAGATATTTAGCGCATGCACGTGTCACATATTTGTGTATGTTAGGGTAGAAAAAGTATTCTTTAAGTATTTCTAATGTCTTAGTCACACCAAAATGACCCATAAGCCCTCCAACATGTGCTTCCCTAACAAGTAATTCACGTAATGAGCAATTAGGAATGCACAATTTATTCTCATTGGACCTAAAAAAGATAACCTTCATGCTTATAAAGCTTATCAAAACCAGTTGACTTCCACGCTTCAAACATATTTGAGAAATTAAGGTTTTTAGCATACAAATCTTTTACGTGTTCAAAACCAAGAAAGTTAGTGTTTAACGTTGAAATCGAAACATATAGACGGGACAATCCATCAGAAACCACATTATCTTTTCCTTGTTTGTATTAAAAAACATAAGGGAACATTTCAATAAACTCTAACCAATATGCATGGGGTCGGTATAACTTACCTTGGCTCTTTATTAACTACAACAACTCATGGTTCATCTGAATTACGAATTCATTAGACCACAGATAATGTTGCCAATTTTGCAAGACCCGCACCAATCCATAAAGCTCCTTATCATATGTCAAGTAGTTCAACGTGGCTCCATTCATCTTCTTACTAAACTACACAATTGGATGTCTATCCTGCATCAGAATGCACCTATACCAATACCAGAAGCATCACATTCTATTTCAAAACTAGTAGTACGGAGATGATGCACACGTGATCCAAGGAACAAGTGATGGGGTCGTGGATCAAGCTCAAGGAATAGATCCAATTCAAGTTCCAGTCGTGCCAATCACGAGGTCGAGGGCCAAGAAGTTGCATCAAGCTATGTTGGGCTTTATCAAGGAGATTTTGGAACAATAACCATTATTGTTTGCAAATGGAGGCCAAGAATTCATTCAAGCTCAAGTTAAGAGGTCCGTCCATGTTTTAGAAGTCCAACTCCAAGAAGATTCAAGTCCAAGATGCCCAAAAATTGAAGAGCATCAAGAAGGGTTTAGAAAACTCTAATTTGGACCAAAGCCCTATTTAGCCAACTATCCTAATTAAAGTAGGATTTATTTTCAGCATTTGTTTATAAGATTTATGGTTTTTTTAATGTAACCCAAGAGAAAAATATAAACAAAATTGAAAAATAAAAAGAAATTTTAGTCGAGAATTATGCCGTAGGAAAGTAGGAAAATTGCAGCACTTTACTCTCAAATCCTAATAGGCAAAGGATTAGAACTAAAGTGCAGGAAATAGGAATTAGTCTCTTTCCATCTTAGAACAAAGATTCAAGTGTTTCTTGTCTTCCAACTAAGGCTAGGATTGAAATTATGCAAGAATATGGAAACAAGGAATTAGCACAAAATTTCTAATGCAAGGAGGACTCGGAAACCCTAATTCAACTAGGGTTGGAATTTGGCCTCTTTCCATTTTTTTTCTTCTTTTTTTCCTTTCTGTTTTTTCTTATGCTATGGAACAATCTCCATATATCGAGAACAGTACCGATGAACAGTACCGACGAAAACTTGATGCCTCTTTTAACACCCTAGTTTTAAATCAATAAAAACACCTAAATCCTATCACTAACTAGGTGGCATCCCGCAAGTATACGGTTGTCAACTAGTAGCAAGGGAAGGCTTTCACCAACATCTTGTTTGAACGTTGTAATCTCATTCCTTAATTTAACGGTTCTTGCGGGAGGAAAATACTTCGCCAAGAACTTCTTGAGCTAGTTGGTTCCAAGTGGTGAATGTTCCTTGAGCATGGGATTGCAACCATGACTTCGCTCTATCACGAAGATAAAAAGGAAATACCCTCAGCGGAACAAAATCTGAATGTACTCCATTAAACTTAAATGTGTCCAAGACTTCTTCAAAATTCATAAGGTGAGTGTATGGGTCCTTATTTGGTCCACCTCCGAACATAGCATGGGCTTGGAGCATTTAGATTAGGCCGGGCTTAATTTCAAAATTGTTGGCCTGCACGGGCATCCGTGCAATGCTTGAGTTCACCCCATCAAAATTCGGTAAAGCATTTGAGGATCCCTCAATGGCCTTCCATTCCCATTCATGTCATTTCCATTCCTATAGCCACCCATTCCATTATTTCCACCTACCTCTTCTTCTTCGTTCTCCATATTCAATTCCCTTGTTGAGCATTAACATGTGCCATTTCTATCCTTTCTTGTTGTTGTTGCACCCTTCTCAACCTTCGAATTTGTCTTAGCTAAGAGTTGCTTTCTCCCTTTCCTTGTCTAGGAAAATGAATGGCTCTTGAGTACTTCTTACCATGCACTACACAAACAAGGCAAATAGTCAATTGGAATTCCAAGTCAATTCCACAAGACAACCAAATCAAACATAAAAATCAACAAAATTAAAAACTAAATTAAACTAATCTAAAGTGCTTAATCTACTCGACTCATAAAGCGCTTGATATTGCCAAAAACCAAAGACAATCCCTGGCAACGGCGCCAAAACCTTGATGCCTCTTTTAACACCCTAGTTTTAAATCAATAAAAAAACCTAAATCCTATCACTAACTAGGTGGCATCCCGCAAGTATACGGTTGTCAACTAGTAGCAAGGGAAGTAGGGATCGTTCCCATGAGGATTGTCGATTGCAATTACCAAGGTTTTTAAAGGTAAATGTGTAGTTAAGCTAAATCAATTAGTGGATGGAAAAACTATTCTAATGAAAGCTATAACTTATATTCTAACTTAATTTAATCTAACTAAGTCTAAGATTTAGAACAAGTGCATAAATCAAGTAAAAAGACCATAGAGCAATAAAAATTAATCTCTAAAGCATTCATTTCTAAAGTAGAAATTAGGAAAAGATCAACTAGGAAATTAAATATTTTTGAATTTTTCAATTGAAATTAAGGAAACCCACTAAGAATTAACTAGAAACTAAAGCTAGAAATTGAAAATTCTTAAATAGAAAGCAAGAAATTGATAAGAACACCAATTTTACTAAAAATCCTAAAATAAAAGCAAAGAAATTTTCACTAAAATAGATAAGAAAGCAATTAAAAATTATATCTACTTGAAGCTTACGAAAAACCCATTACGATAATCTAATAAAGATGTAAACTTGACAGGAAATTTAAAGAAGATCTAAGATGAAGATTAAGAGAAAATTCTATTTGAAAAAGTAACTTGTAGTCTAAGCTATCCTAATCTATCTAGAATTATCTAAAACTCTCTATTCTAAACTAACTACTTCATTTTCTCTCTCTACTGTCACTTAGCTTAAATAGTACAGCATTATACAAGGCAAAAATTAGGGTTTTTGGGCTGGAAATTACAAAATTGCCCTTACAACTTAAAATTTAGCGAGTCGTGATCACGGTCTAGAAGTTTTGAGACCGCGATCTCGACTCTAAAATTTTAGCACTAATTCCCTAGTCGAGATCGCGGTATGGGGTCTCGACTCTCATTCCAGCAATCCTCAATTCCTCCATTTTGCAATTTAGTCCCTTGAGCTTTGTTCCTTCCAGCTTCTAACCTTTAATTTTTAACCTGCATAATATTAACACCATTAAGCACTTAATTAAACTAAGAATTTAACAAAAAAATTATCACAATTAATTCAAAAACAAAAATATAAATACATATGAAAGAAATTAACTAAAATCTTCAATTACTTACCTAATTTCAGAATTTAAACTATCAAAATGCTATAATTTAGAGGAAAATAACTCTAGTTTACTAGAGTTATCAAAAGTACAAATTTTTTTTCTGATCTAATAGCTTGCTACTCAATATCAGTTCCCAATAATTAACAAGAGCACAAGAAAGATACAATGAACATGAAGAATAAGGAAAATTACACAAAACCCTTAATTGCTAGGGTTTTATGTAATCAATTTTTTTTTCCTTTTTTTTGTCAACAAGAACACTTGGATATGAGAAAAATCATACCAATAACCAAAACAACAGAGCAAAAAATATTGCTACAAATTTCCAAGAACACAAAAAAGAATAAGAACAAGAATCAAGAATCAAGGACAAGCTGCAATTTTTTTTGAATAAAACTTAACAAGAACAGCTAGAAAACAATTTCAAGATGTAAGAACAAGAAAACAAATGTGTTTAGGAGCCCAAAACTCTGATACCACTCTAATGTGAATCCCGTAGATGAACCGACGAGGCCCAGAATCGATGCATAACCCAATAATGCCTAAATAATTTTGACTTGACAGATTCAAACCCTTTGATTAAAAATCAAGAATTCAAAGTATCTGCTTTCAAATGCATACAAGATATCAATCCGTTGTCTATAACGAGACAAGAACCAATACTGTTCAGGATAAGTAATCACAAGAATCTATCTGGTAAAGTACCCAAGTCTTTGGAAGACAAATTGGAGAATAAAACTCACGTAGTATTATTCGATGAAGAATGAATATTTCAGATGTATGGGGGGGCAAAAATAACATGAAAAATCAGCCCCTAACCCTACATATATGTCCTACAAACACTAGGTCAATAACTTGGCAAATCCTAACTAGTTTAGGATTGGAACACTAGACATAAAACAAGCAAAACTAACATGGATAGGGGCTGATATTTTGTCCCAAATAAAGCAAAAATATTATAAACAAATGCGCAAAATAAATCATAATTTAATTAGGATAGATGGCCAAATAGGGCCCTGGTCCAAATTAAGGTTTTTCAAACCCTTCTTGAAGCTCTACAATTCTTGGATTCTTGGACTTGAATCTTCTTGAAGTTGGACTTCTAAAACATGGACGGGCCATCTTAACTTGAGCTTGAATGAATTCTTGACCTCCATTTGCAAAAAATAATGCTTGTTGGTACAAAATCTCCTTGACAAAGCCCAGTATAGCTTGATACAAATTCTTGGCCCTCAAGCTCGTAATTGGCCCGACTAGAACTTGAATTGGATCCATTCCTTTAGCTTGTTCCACAACCCCATTACTTGTTCCTTGGCTCACATGTGCATCAAAAACACTATAGATTTTAGAGACAAAATAACTCTACTTACTAGAGTTATTAGCCACATTATACTATGGAGGATGAAGTGGACTTCGGTTCAAGGATAAGGAGAAGTGCCAATGATGACCATGGAGCAATAAGTTTTTATTCAAGGAGTCTAAAGAAAAATTGAAATTTGGAATGGTGTTGGATTTCTTATGACATTGGTGGTAATTAATCTTGTTTTGATAACTTCATACTTGTTTTACCTTTAAAGAACCCATTGAGAAGTTGAAAAAACTTGCAATGGCTTTGTTGTATTTCTATCCAGGAAAGGTGAGGAATTAGATTAAAATGCTATTTCAAGAAGTTTTTAATAACGTGCAATTAACCTATCTTAACAAACTGGTCATCTGCTAGAAATTTGGTTGTTTTTGGTGGCCATTTCATAGTCATAAAAGCATTTTTCCTATAAAAACTCTGTCAAAAAAAGGTTTAACGTCGATATCTTTTGCAATAGAAAACTCTTATTACGAATCATATTTTGTTGTCCTATATATTACAATTGCTCGCAATGATAATTATGATTTGCGATGCTTCTATTGTCATCACATACATTTTCCTTATTTATGACTAAATTGCTTTATTTGTGATTTTGTTTATTAGTCACATATCTAGAGATAATTTGCTTTGATTGCTTTATTCAATGTGATGCATATTTTTGGTTACCTCAATATCTTGAATTAAAATGACTAGTTTTATCTTATTTCATAATTATTTTAATATTATTTTAACATTTTATTTTATTTTTAATGCTTGATATTTATAAATTTTACTTCTTGATACTTATATTCGACATTTAGCCAATACTCAAATGTTTAAAATATTTAAAATAGTCAAACAAGTGTGAAAGAAACAAAATATTACTTATTTTGTGATAGATTAACATATAAAAAAAATATTTAACCAAGGACAAACATTACATTTATTAACAATCATTTGTTTATTTGTTTATTTAAGTATTTGTATATACACCTAGCCTTTTTGCTAGCACACCAAAACACATATGCATATATCTTCTTTTTGCTAATGGATATAGACATATAATAAGGTGTTACTAGGGCTGAAAACAAGTTAGATTCGAGATAGATCTAGCATATCTATATTTGGGTCCTATTAGTGCACATTAGCGATTCTAAATTCGGATTCTAGTAACCAACAGGTCTATATAAGTAGACCCATATCTGAATCCGTCAGATATTATCGGATCTTCTTCTTGGGTCTTGATATCAATTTGATAACTTTTAATTTTTGTATAGAAAGTTTATATTCTTATAGAGGTAAATTTATTTTTTTCACAATTACAAAAAAATATTTAGTTCATAATAAATGTTTATGCAACTATTCTATAGTAAAATAAAATATAACACAAATATAGATGTTTATATATATGTATATATGTGTGTGTGTGTGTAGACACACACGCACACATTTAAAATCCATCAGTCTATAGGTGGTAGGTCCAACACCCATTTTATTAGATAATGACAAAGTTACAGGGAGGGGGACTTAAAAAAAAAATAACCTTCAAGAAAAGTTCATGAGTGGAAAGTAGAAATGAAACCCTACCTATAGTTGGATTTACCAATGCGAACAGTAGGTAAACTTATGACATGTAATTTAGATGGTCCAACAATGAATCTAGGAACATTCAAAGAGTCAAAAGTAAATAGGACAGAGTATTCAAACTAGCAAACTTTCCTAAAGTATCTGTTAGGAAAATATATGTTTGACGAAAGATAGATAGTACCCAAAAATGGGTTTAATCACACTATCCTTAAGGTGATATTGATTCTGCCCCAACTATTGCTGTAGGGTATTGGCAAATCACCCCTAGGATTAATTTTAAGCACTTAAAAATTTACAGACAGTAATTTCTATAAATTCTTCTGATAAACTCTTATAAAGTCAAAGAAAGTAAGGAGAATGAAAAAAATGTATCGTGATATTCTACTCACTCATATTTATAATAGGAGTCTTGAACAAACATAGATTCTATAAGGTCACAACTCTTCTGATGACGTCACTTAATTACATGGTAATCTGTATAAGAGACAGTTATCTAGAGATCAAGAATTGTGTCTTTCAATAAAAATAAATATTATAATTAAATAAAACATAACGTTCTTGAAGAGAAACAACTTATTAGATATCAATGTTATTATCTGAAAAGTCACAATTTATTAGACACCAAATAACTTAGTTTTTCCAAACTGAATATTTCTAACAATTTCCCACTTAGTTTGAATAACTATGTATCTTCTCTATATAATAAATTTTCGCATAAAGACAGGTATCTTTTGACCTTAAACCTATCCTTAGTGCAAGCATTTCAAAATTCTAATGACCCATTTGTTGCTAATAGCATTAAACCATAAATTCTTATGTTAAAATTGGAAATGCTACACACAAAACTTTATATAACTCCCAAAAAATTTACCATATTTTTAGCACTCATATGGCCATGTGCTACACCCTAGGCATTTCATGAACGTCCAAAAGTTAACCCCAAACTTTGGATAGAAGCGACAACACTTCTTATGTTCATATAGGAGGATATACTTTAAACCTTACTAATATAAGCTTTCTTGTATCCATTAAGAGTTTTTTTTTTTTTTTTAATTTAACTCACCCTTGGTATCTTATACCTTATAATATGCACTAGACTTGGAATGGAAATATATTATTTTCAAGTGCCCATAACCACTTATCAGCAAATTGTTATTACCCATTAAAACTTTAAACTAAATTTAGCCTAGATAAAGATTGGGTTCCTATTACTGGTGACTCTAGTTAGTTAAAGGGTTTCAATCCCATTCTTTCCGCTATTTTCCTCACTAACTCCTTAGTGAGTCCTTTTGTAAAAGGATCAGCCAAGTTATTACTTATTTTCACATATCGAATTGTGATTACTCCATTACAAATTAAATGTCTAACATAATCATGCCTTAAACTAATATATCTAGACTTTCCATTGTATACCTTATTAAAAGCTCTTGACATAGTAGATTCACTATCGCAGTGTAAAGAAATAGTTGGCATTGGACATGGCCACAAATCAATGTCCAACAATAAATTCAACAGCCATTCTGCCTCTTTATCAGCTGCTGCTAAGGCAACAAACTTTGATTCCATTGTGCAATGAGTTATAATGTTTGCTTCTTAGAAGCCCATGAAACAGCTCCTCCTACAAGTGTAAACATCCAACCCGAAGTTGACTTATTATCACTTGCACTAGTTATCCAACTAGCATCAGTATAATCTTCCAAAACTGGTAGAAAATTATTATAAAATAGTCCTAAATGTTTTTGTCTTCTCAGATATCCTAGGACTCTTGTAATTGCCTTCCAATATTCTTTACTAGAACAACTAGTAAATCTAGACAGTTTGCAAACCGCAAAAGAGATATCTGGCCTTGTACTATGCATTGCATACATTAAACTACCAATAACACTTGCATATTCAATTTGAGCAACTGATCTATCAGTATTTGGTGGCAAGTTTTGTGAACGGTCATTGGGTGTATTTTCTTCCTTTATGTTCAAGTATTTAAAATTGTCCAAAATTTTCTCAATATAACAAGTCTAGTTCAAAGCAAAACCCCTATTATATTTTTTAACTTTTATGCTTAAGATAGATCCACCTCTCCAAAATCTTTCATCTTATATTGCGAGGATAGATATTTCTTAGTCTTATTCACAGCAATCATATTTGTCTCAATAAATAGCATATCATCAACGTATAAGCATATAATAACACCATAATCATGTGTAAATTTTGAGTAAACACAATTATCAGCATTATTATGCTTAAAACCACTAGAGACAAAATGACAGAATCAAATTTGTCGTGCCATTGTTTTGGTGCTTGTTTCAAACCATATAAAGACCTAACGAATTTACAAACTTTCTTTTCATTTCCAGGAAGAACAAAACCTCAAGCTGTTCCATGTAAACCTCTTCTTCCAATACATCATTTAAAAATGTAGTTTTATTATCCATTTGATGTACAAATAAATCGTAAATAGATGCCAAAGATAATAACACTCTTATGGAAGTATCAAAATAATCAATTTTTCTTTTTGTTTAATGCCTTTTACTACCAATCTAGCTTTAAAGGTTTGAATTGTACCATTTATATTGTATTTTCATCTAAATACCCATTTGCACCCTATAGGTCTTGAACCTAGAGGTAAGTCTACTAACACCCATGTGTTATTTTACAAAAGGGAATCCATTTCGTCATTTATAGCTTCTTTCCAAAAATCAACATTTCTAGATGTTATAGCCTCCTTATTGGTTTTTGGATCTTCTTCAATATTAAAAATAAAATAGGTATTGACTGAAAGCACATTCTCTATTACCTTCAACTATGAAAACAATAGCTTCAAAAGAAATAAAATCAGAGTATAAATATTTTTCTTTTCTTGTTATTTGACTTCTTCTAGATTCAATGGAAGTATCAATATTTTTCTTTTTGTTACTAGAAGTAAGTTTATCATTATTTTCTAAACTACGCATATGACTAGAATTTGAATTCACAGATTCATGAATGAACTTATTTTTAAAGAATTTGATATCTCTTGATTCTAAATAACATTAGACTCCACATCAAATAACCTATAGACCTTGGAATTCTGCATATCCTACAAACACACTTCTTAGAACTCTTGGTCCTAATTTATTTCTTTTAGGATCAGGAACTCTATAGAATGCTAAACATCCCCAAACTCTAAAATAACTTAGATTTGGCTTTCTTCCTTTCCACAATTCATAGAGAGAAATTTTTGTTTTTCTATAAGAGAATTCTATTATGTGTATAACATGCAACAGACCCATCAACAATGCCTCTCCCCAAGGATTTAAAGGCAATTTTGCACTTAATATCATAGCATTTGTTATATCTACTAATGTTCTATTTTTTCTTTCTGTCAGTCCAGAATTATTGGGGGGGTATAAGGAGCACAAGTTTGATGTAATATTCCATTATCTTCACAAAATTTAGAAAATTCTGTAAGAAAATATTCTCCACCTCTGTCACTCCTTAACATTTTTATTTTCCTTTCTTTCTGATTTTCTACTGTTAACTTATAGCATTAGAATATTTCAAAAGCTTGGTCTTTTGATTTCATTAAATACATATGTATGTATCTTGAATAATTATCAGTAAAAGTGACGAAGTACCTATTTCCTCCTCTAGTTAAAACTCCATTTAATTCACAAATATCAGTGTGGACAAGTTCCAAAATTTCAAAAGTTCTATTTATTGAAGGAAATGGTTTTCTAGTTATTCTTGGCTTGAATACATACTTCACATTTATTACTAATATAATTTTTGTATGATCAATAAGACCTTGCTTAGACATAAATTTTAATGATTTATAATTAACATGTCCTAATCTACCGTGCCATAAAAAAGTAGAATGCTCAACCGTATAAACAAAAATAGATTTATTAATATTATTAATGCTTAACTTGAACCTTCCGTCACAGGAATACCCTTTGCCCACAAATACTCCATTTTTTAATATTATAATGCTATCAGATTCTATTACAGCCTTGAACTCCTTCTACATAACAAATTCGCAGATATCAAATTTTTTCTAATATGAGGGACACGAAGAACATTCTATAGAATTAACTTTTTCCAAGAGATAAATTGCAACTCTACAGACTCTTTGCCAAGCACGTTTGCAGTATTTTCATTATCCATCAGAACCACTTATCCTTCTTCAGCAATTTCATAATTTTTTAATACATTTTTATCACGACAATCATGAATTGTAGCACCAGAATCATACCAACAGTCAGAAGATTTGGTATTGGTGGCCATATTCGATTTAGAAACCATACTAAATACGCAATTAGGAAACCATGGCAATTATTGCATCAGGAGATTTAGACCTGGTTTCAACCACGTTTGCATTATTAGTATTTTCAAGTTTTTGTTTCTTCAACAATCTACGATCTCTCTTCAAATGTCCTTTCTTACCACAGTAATAACAAGATTTTGCCGTTTTAATCTACTTACCAGTATTTGCAGTAGGCTCAGGGTACTGTTGAACCAGAAACTTTGTTGTTGTTACCAAAATTTGCTTGAGACTTATTTCTTGCTTCCACAAAGTTAACCTTTGAACCAGTTTTATTTGCTTTTTATGTGAATTCCGAGTTTCCTCTTCAATTTGCAAATATTTCAAAATCTGGTTCAAAGTGAAAGTCTCAGTAGTATGCAATAATTTATTTTTATAGTCATGCCAACTAGGTGGTAATTTAGAAATTATAGCCACCACTTGCATTGACTTAGCAACATCTACTTTTGCATCTTTCAATTTGGAAACAATTTTCTGCTAAATCATGAACTAGTTGATTCAAAACAGACCCATTGGATCAACCAATTTAAAATTAAAATATTGCATAACGAGAAACTTATCTGTTCCTTATTTCTCAATATTATATTTGGCTTCAAGTGCATGCCAAATATCTTTTGGAAAAGTCAACGATAAACATAGGTCATACAACCGGTTGGATAGCGTATTTAGGATATGTCTTCTAACAAAACTTCATCTTCTATCCTCTTCTTACGTTCCACCTTAATTTGGTCAGAATCATCATCCTTAGGATTAGGCGATTTTTCCAAATTTGAGGCAAGCAGATAGGAAATGTTCATGGCAATCTGGAGAAACTTCATCTTGTCCTTCTAGTAATTAAAATTCCTCCCATGAAAACAATCTAATTTTATAAAGTCTTGGTTCACGAGTTTGAAAGCAGTTTCCTAAGTAGTCTCCATGTTTAGCAAATATCACCTGAACATTGTTAGTCTCTTAAATGTCTGACAAAAGATAGATAGTACCCAAAAATGTGTTTAAGAGACTCACACGGTCCTTAAGGTGATATTTGCCCCACTATTGCTGCAGGTTATTGGCAAATCACAACTAGGATTAATTCTAAGTACTTAAAAATTTACAGACAGCAATTTCTCCAAATTCTTCTGATAAACTCTTCAAGAGTCAGAGAAAGTAAGGAGAATGAAAAAAATGTATCGTGATGTTCTAATGACTCGTATTTATAATAGGAGTCTTGAACAAACATGACTTTCTATAAACTCACAACTCTTCTGAAGACGTCAGTTAATTACAACAGTAATAATTAACTAAAAGTCATAAGCCAATCAAGAATCATGTCTTTTAATCAAAATGATAATTAAATTAAATAAAACATAACGTTCTTGAAGATAAACAATTTATCAGATAGTAATATTATTATCTAAAAAATCACAACTTATCAGACACCAAATAATTTAGTTTTTTCAAACTAAATATTTCTAGCAGTATCTGCTTTTGAGTTGGCTTCCCAATAGATATGCTTGATGTGATAATTGTTAATGAAACCATGAATCAACAAAAACACTTTCAAAGTATAACAACAAAAACACTTTCAAGGTATAACTTCCAGTTTCCAAGAAACAAGAATTCTTCCAAGAATAGTTTGACAAAGAGATTCCGAATCCGATTCAATGTCAAGATGTGTGATGCCTTGCTCCTTACAAAGTTGCAAACCCACTAGCAAAGCCAAAGATTCAGCTTCCATGTTACTTTTCATACGTATGGATTTGGCAAAACCGAAAATAATTTCACCTGTAGAGTCTCAAAGAACTCCTTCTAACCTTGTCACCTCAGATTGCTTAATCATGATTCATCCCATTCAATTTGTATACTTCCTGAACTGGAGGAGTAAGAGAGCAATCACCATTGAGGCATTTGGAGAAGGAGTGACAATCCTAGCAAATTGCGACTGCCTCAGCTCTATGACTTTAAAAGCTGAGTTGCAACTCAATCCGAGACCATAGTTACCAGAAATGCGGTACGTTAGGAAGCGCAGTACGGATACGAGAGACGCGATTCACCACTTTTTAAAGTATCGGATACATAGGGGAAGGCTTAGTCGATATGTTGCGGTACGCTACTTCTCAAAAAAATTTGCTACGTTATAGGGATAAGAAGATAACTGATAGTATATAGTATTAAATTTCTAATAAATATTGAACTTTTATTGATTAGAGAAAAGAAAATTTTCAATTTTCAAGAACTATTATCCACAATCCAATACTAAATAATTTTAATTAGGTAAATTGAGAGAATATTTTTTTATTTTCTCAATAAATATGGATTCACTATCGTTGACATTTCGAAACGTGAATCGTCACGTTTCGAGATGCAAATGAATCATGTTTCAATACGCATAAATAGGTACACAGTTCGTAAGGGTGGAGAGAGTTTCCTATAACTATGTCCGGGACCATTGCACTAATTTGTCGTATGGTGTGTGCTGCTGAGAGACTTATGTGTGCCAACAGATGATGGATCGAAAGAGTTGTAGCAAATTCGTCCTTAAGACTGAAAAAAATTCATTATAACTGGAGTTTATGTTGAATTGTAACATCACACAATTGTTGAATTCCAAATATTGAGCCAAAATGATGCCAAATCTCTTGTGCTAATGGACAACTAACAAAAAATTGATGAAAATCATCCTCATGATTGCAATAAGGACATTTTGAGGCCAAGCTAAATCCCAAACTCATTAAAACATCCAAGAAGCCTAGATAATGATTTAATAGCTTCCACATGAAAATAAAGACCTTCCACGGTATCCTTCAGCTCCATATGAATTTCCTAGACATTAGTTGATCCTTAGGCAGCGGACAAGATTATAAGCTGAGGAAAGAGAGAAATCACCCTAGGTTGTCAAGTTCCAGATTACTTTGTCCTCACAATGCGTAGAAACATATTAAAATCTGGCATTTATTTATTTTTATAGTTTGTTGGCAGCAGATTGATGACAGAAGGATTCCAACCAGTTTCATTATTGTAGACCTTATTGATTTTAAGATCGAGTCCTGGAATCTCATCTAAAGCATCTGAGATATTACCATCTCCCAGCTAATTTTCAAACCAAAGCCAAGAATCCCCATTATGGATGTTCTTCTTCAAGTGTTTGTCCATAAGCTCTTTATTCTCAATCATCCTCCATGTGCGTGAATATTTGGAGACATCATTGTTTCCATATCGTCCTCTCATGAATTGTGCCCATGATGAGTTTGAAATATCAAAATGCCACCACAATTTTAAAAAGAATGCTTGAAGAATATGTTGGAACCTTCTCAACCACAGTAGGAGCACAATAGTTTTTCCCATGCACACCAGTGCCTCTCGTTGCCATAGTTTGAAGTTCCCCAAAAGAAATGAGAAACAATCTGATTCATTTCCTTAATAGTTGCTTTCGTTGACTCTACCATAGCAAGCGCGTGTATAGATATAGAAGTAACCACATGTTTAATCAACACCAAAAGACCTCCAGTCGAGAGTAGATTATGCTGCCACCCTCCAGCTTAAGTTGAGGCATTTGTTGTACCAAATAATGAAATTTAGCATTCTTACTTCTTCATTTGTACAACCAGCAACTCAAATATTTCAAAAGAAGAGGTTTACTGTTTATACTCGTAAGCCTTTCCAATAAACGTTTGGTTGACGTAGCACAAGAATCCGGGAGAACCAATGGGCTCATGGAGTAGTTAATTTTTTGTTCAGTGTTCGATTGAAATTTTTCTAAACAAAATAGTAAAGATCCTTAGGAACGCCTATCCCCTCTAGTGAAAAGAATAACATCATCTGCATAGGCTAAGTGCGTAACAATCCAGCCCCTCTTGGAACTGCCCCAGGAAGGATCTGACCTCCAAAACTAATTAATTGAGTCTCCTGGAAAGCACCTCTGAAAAAAGCACAAATGATAGAGGGGATAATGGATCCCTTTTTTTGATAACTCACGTTGCTTTGAAAAATCCCGTGATGACACTGTTGATTAATAAAGAAAACTAGTTGTCCTTCAAATTGTTTAGAATCAGAGTAAATAAAATGAATGTGGAATCCGAATTTAAGAAGCATAGCCTCTAAGAATTTCCAAGAAACTCGATCAAACGCTTTCATAAAAGTATTCTTTCATCTAACTTTACGATCCAAGGAAGACATAAGTTCCTGGGCAATTAACACATTATAAGCTAACACCCTTCCCTTAACAAAACCAGGTTGCTCTTGCAAGATGAGTAATGGAAGCAGCTAGGAGAGTTTATTTGCAAGGATTTTTGTAAAAATTTTGTTCACAAAGTTACAAAGAAAAATCAGGTGAAACTCTGAAAAGGATTGAGGATTTTCTGAATTAGGAATCAAAACAATATGTGTACTTCCCACAGTTTGGGGAATAGAGACCCCCACAAAGTATTCTTGGATAGCTTTAAGAACATCTTCAACAATAATTTCCCAACAATGTGTGTAAAAAACACCCGTCAATACATCAGGTCCTGTTGCATTTTCCCTGTTTAGTTGAAAAACAGCGCCTCGAACTTCCTCAACTGATAATTGGCTTCAAGAGATCTTCATTTTGTTGTCCAGTTGTAATTTGAGGAATCAATTGAAGTAATTGGCTCATGTCTCCCATTTGAATCTCCTCCTCAGTCAGCAGATTTTGGAAAAGAGAAATCTTTCTTGCTTAATGTCTTCCAAACTGTCTAGCCAAATTCCAGAAGCCGCTTTGATTCTTTTAATTGAGAATCTTGCCCTTTTGTGCATCAATGTGCCATGGAAATATTTTGTGTTTCTGTCAACATCTTCTAGCCAATGAACTATGGTTTTTTGTTTCTAGAAGTGTTCTGCATCATACAATTTAGCTAGCAAACTAGCTTGACCTCTTTGGACATCTTCTCTGGTTGAAACATTAGGGTTCAATTCAAATTCAGATTCTGCATCATCAACCTCGGCCTCAGCTATTTTGACATTATCAAATATATTGCCAAATTGCTCCTTATTCTAGGTTCTTAAATGATCTTTGAGTCTTTTTAAGTGAGAAAGACCTCATGCTCCTAACCTACAACTGTTTGCTGCCAATTTGCCTAAACTTGAGAAAGAGTCGTTTTGAATCCACATATACTGGAGCTTAAAAGGCCAATGACCTTAATTCTCAATTTTTCCAGATTGTAAAAGAAGGGAAGCATGATTAGAAGTGGCGTGATTCAATTAAATTACATGTGCCGTTGGAAATAGTTCAACCCATTAATGATTAACTAAGAAACGATCCATCCACTTCCAGTCCAGACATGTCTTCCATGTCTAAACCTATACCAAGTGAATCTACCACCCCGTGAAGGAGATCGCTTCCATCTCACAAGATATAATTGTTGAATTAAAGTCAGCCATGGCCTTGAAATCTCATTGAGAGCTAACCGAATACTCAGCAATTTTGGAAATAACAATGAAAGTCTCCTCTCCACATCCAAGGGGAATTAACATTCGCTGCCGATTGAGTAAGATCATTCCAAAGAAATTGACGTTAAGCACGTGTACAGTTTGCATAGACGAAAGTGTTCCAAGCATCAAATGATTCCATCCATCATGTGCAATTTTAACATTCAAATATTGATATGAATTCTCTACGACATCAACATGATAACCATCTTTCCAAAGAATCCAAATTTTGTTTGAGGCATTTAGAAGACAATATTGAAAATCTTTTGCCTTCGAATTTCACCAATGTGGTGGCTGTCTCAAGATAAAATATATTTTGAGTCCCCAATGTTTGGGATATTACACAAACTGGTCCTCAAATTTTTAGCCAAAATAGATTTAGTCCCCAAATTTTAGAATTTGAACAAAGTTTAGACAATTGATGAAAAATTAGAATTTTTAACAGAAACACGTGCTGGTCACGTGGCTGTTAAGTAAATGCCCAAACAAATTAAAAATCGCAGATAAAAGTAAAAAAAAAATCTTAAAAAATCAAAACTAAAAACATGAAAACCATATTTAACATTAAACTCTCATTTTAACCCAAAAATATCAGTTGGGTTTGAACATTTTTCTCTACTTTAACTCCAAAATTCCTATTTTTCCTTCAATCTAAGAAGAATCCTAATCCTTCAATTCCTTCTGTCACTTTGTTTCCATTGAAGATGATCATAAATTCCTTCCATTTCCTTTGAGTGCTTATCTCACTAACCTCAACATCTCATCCTATTATCCCACTAACCTCAACATCTCAACCTATTATCCCACTAACCTAAACATCTAATTCCATATAGTTAATTTCCCACGATCTTCAAATTAAATGGAAGGAATTAATGATCGTATTCAAGAAAGACAAAGGGACATAAGAGGTTGAAGGATTAAGGTTCTTCTTGGGTTAAAGAGAAAAGAGGAATTTTAGGTTAAAGTGGATAAAAGAGTTCATACTAGACTAATATTTTTGGGTTAAAATAAAAGTTTGGTTTTCAGGCTTTTATTTCTAATTTTTTAAGATTTGTTTCTTTTATCTACCATTTTTATTGTTTTGGGGCAATTACTTAACGGTTTATTTTTCCGCCAATTGTCTGGACTTTTGTTCAAATTATGAAACTTTGATGACTAAATTTGTTTTGGTTGAAATTTTGGAAACCAATTTATATACCATCCCAAACATTAGGGACTATTATTGTATTTTACTTGCATCAACCATAGGTTCAATAACCACCAAGAAGGAAATTGTTTGATCTCAAATCAGTCTACGAGACTCTACGTTACCTTCTATGAGGAAGTATTTGAAATATCTCTTATATTCCACAATAGTGTATCAATCATAATTGGAATTGTGGGAGAGGATATGATGAAGATTTGGACGTCAATCAGGTCATTCCCTTCCTTGTTATAGTACATTGCTTTTTCTAGTTCTTGGTCTTCCTATTAATCTCCTTAGTAACGAGTTGCAAACCTTAAGATGGAGGACTTTTAGATAACTTTGCTGCCAATCCATGAATAAAGCCTTTTAATTGCCTTATAAATTCATCCTGTGACAGTTGTGTGCGAAGAACATCATCAGAGTCCGAGAGAATGTCTTCAATGTCTCTCAGCTGCTTTAGGTTTCTTAATTTTCACTTTTTTGAATTTGATGTGTTGATTATCCCCAATTTGGAGAAAAAGTTTGGTCACTTCTAGATGTTCAAGGAATGGGTATTATTGTTATTCACATCTTGAAGTTGCTGCTTCTCAATCCCTTGAATCTGCATGTCCGTGTTTATGTAAGTTGGAAATCAAGCTTATCTAGATTAGTGACTCCTGAATTTCCAACATCCGTAGCAGTAGCAATATTTCCCAGAACCCTAGTTTGAGGGAATATTTCCATGGAACTTGAGCTTTAGTAGTCTCTCGCTGAGGAATTGGTTTAATGGCTTGATCAAATTTCTTTCCTCGATCAACCTTGTCAACAATCTGAGGATTCTTGCTGTTACTTGAGCGACAATTATCCTTCGAGTGGCCTACTTTGGAGAACTCCAAGCAATAATAAGAAAGATCTTCGTTGGCAAGATACTACCAAAATCCTTTATTTTCACCATTACCAACCCAAACCCGAAGATCCCCTGTCCAAGGTAACGAAGCAGTAAAATTAACCTCTATGCAAACCCTAGCTATTCCGGGCCCGCTGAGAGTACTCATAGATGCATCAATTTTCAGATGTTCACCAAATAGAGAGGCAATACAAAATATTGCAATCTTGTCAAATAGATGAGCAAGATGTTTAGCTACTGAGATCCAGACGAGAGCCAAAGGTGATTGAATATCGCCAAATGTGATTCCATATCAACCCTAAAATCTAGAGGACATTTGAGAATACGCATTCTAAAACCCTGCAATGAAACTAATTAATCTATTCTAGAAAAAGCAAGTAAAGGAAGGCACTTAATTCTAACCTAAATTAACCAAATTAAAACTAAAATTGAAAGCAAGCAAATTACCCAATTAAAAGGACTATAAATAAGACAACCTTGAAGACTAAACACATCTAGATTTGTATAAGAGAAATTTTCAAGAGTTAGTTTAGAAATCTTCAATTTTAGGATTCTTGATAGAAATAAAGTAAGCCCAATAGTAATTAACTAGAAATTAATGCAAGAAATTGAGAATTCTTAACTAGAAATGCAAGAAATTATCAAGAACCCTAATTTTCCTAAAAAACCCTAAATGCAAGCAAAGAAATTCCAGAATCCACTACATCAGCATCTTAAATAGTCTTCTTCTAGATTGAATGGAATCAAAACAGGCCTTGCATCAAGAAGACCTACGTTGAACGTGCCGTGAAAACCCAAAGTATGAAAATCCTTAGGCAAAAGTTCCACGGGAAGCCGACCCTTGGAGAATTTGCCTAGAAGAGCAAACTTGAATGGTTTGGAAAGTCAAAGAACATATTCATTGTGTGGTGGCTGCCACCACATATACAAAGAAGCCTGACAACGAAGTATAATTAAATAATAAGACTATACTTCTCCTGTAACAGAGAAAATTTAATTTACCATATAAAGATCTCTTTAAACATCTTTCTTTTAATTTATATAAAGAAGCTAATAATATTTCAAAGAAAGTTAAAATATTAACAAATTAATATACATCCAGATATTTATTTTCATATTTTACACTTTTTCCAATAAAAAGGGGAAAGAAAAATAGAAATGTATTTTGTTGGAACAATTTTTTATTTTATTTTATTCTTCTTTCTTTTGGACTTTCAACTTTTTAAATATTTCATTTACCACCTCTTTTCATCCCACGCTATTTCATTCCCTCATTTTCCAATTTTTCCTATTTTTTCTAAATTTTTTAGTGCCTATTCTCCAAACACTCCCCAATTGCTTCAGATGATAACATGACTCGACTAAAATGAAGATTCAAGCGATTTTTTACTTGATACCGGGTATGAAGTTTAAATCAAGTTGTTGTTTAATTTCTCCCTCTTTTTTCCTATATGATCGCCGGATCTAGTTATTTTTTCAATTCAATATTGATGGATCTTGCTACGGTATAGATTTGATAATCAATAAAAATCCGTTACGTGATCTAATCTAAATACGCTCAAGACCCTCGATCACAGTCAACAAACAGGCCTAGACCATTGGTTTGGCAAGGTCCCTATTATTTTCAAAGGCCCAGTAACCCTGAAAAACCAACTGCATGAGCACGTTCATGCATTGCAAGGATGGTGCAAACAATTATAAAACTACTAATAAAAAGGAAAATCAAAATTGTGGTAAGAGGGGATGGCGGTGGTAGAAGATGAGGAGTGCGAAGGTTGGAGGGAAAGCGGTTAGTGGTTGGTCATGGTCGGGGGCTGCGTCTCTTCCATTCCTTTCTCTTAATCTTTTTCATCGAAAAGACTCCATAGAAAAGTCAAAGACGATGATGACCTGGTGGTGTAATAATATTAGGATTAGTGGAAGAAGAAGTCGAGGCAAAAAGTGACTCAAATATCTTGTTCACCTGAACTCGGGAATTGTCTTCCGTAATATTCCCTTCGTCCCATATGTTTTATATTTTCAAGAATCCCACTTGTTAAGAATAATGTATTAATAGTGATAGTCATTTAAAATTTTTTAATTTTATTTTTAAAATTTTAAAAATTTGATGGTGTATAATGTTATGATAATTATCCACAAAAGATAAAGGAAAAAAGTGAAAAATAAATAATGATTATGTTTTAACATTCTAAACATGATAAATATTTTAGAACATGTAAAAATAAAAAATATCACACCTTCAACGAGACAGAGATAATAGTAAAAATTATAGTCGCAACTATTAATAAGAAAAATATTTGTCAGGCTAAGCCTAACAAAGCCTTTATTCGAACGCTATTAGATGTGTTTCACATTTTATCAATTAATTGAGATTTAATTTTCTTAAATCTCATTATTTTATGATAGAGAAAGAGGTGAGATTATAATTTTTTCAAGATAGTTATAGATTTTTACGAGAAAGTTATAAATGAGTTGGGGTCTTTCGACTATAGGAGTGCGGTTAAAATAATTATGTGGTAAGTTTTGATTGATCATCCGAACAAATTCTTTGTCAAGCTTGTCCTGATTTACTTTAAAGTAACTACTAATATATTGAGAGCACAATATAGAGTGTAGAGTGAGAGTGGGAGTAGTAATTGTATGAGTGTTATTGAGTGGCACTTATTTAGTAGACCCCATTTCATTGACCTCTGATTATGCTCTACTTTTTACCATCCTTGAACTGTAGTTGATATGGTTTTCCCAAATCCATTTTCATGGTGGGCACTTATTTAGTAGTAGGCCATGAATGCTATCTCCTTGAAAATTTTGCAGTCTAGAGCTGTGTTCGGCTGGGTAGAAAATATTTTCAAAAAATATTTTCCATGAAATTTATTTTCCTGAAAATATGTGATTTTTCTATCATTTTTCGGTGTTTGGTTAGCAAATGGAAAAAAAATTTCAAATTATTTTCTAGTGTTTGGTTGAAAATATGAAAATATTTTTTTAGCAAAAGTGTCATCTCAAAGAGAAATTGTGATATCTATTTTAGACTCATCTATGTCTAATTTTGATTACTTAGATCCGAAATCTGTTTAGCGATTAGAGTAAATAGATCGGATATGAATCTTATTATTCTAACTCGATTAGAATTGAATCTAATTATTAGATATATCTACTCGAAATATCTAATAATGGATTTTTTTTATATAGTACATATATATGTTATGCAAATTATCAATATAAATTATATTTTTGTTGTAGATCACAATCATCACATGCATAAATATTAATTATGAATTAAATCTTTTGTTATAATCATAAAATATCTTTATATAAAATATAAAGTTTCTATATAAAAAATTTAAATTTATAAAAATAATATCAAATTTCAGATCTGATAATATAGATTCAAATATAGAAATAATATAGATCTATTCTTAAAGACCCATCATAATATCTGGATGTGAATAAGATATATTAAGATTCAATATTATCTGATGAGCTCAGGTTGTGAGATTCAAAACCAATAATATTCAACAATATTTGTTATGTAAATGATGGGTATTGATATGGCATATAGATAGATTAGCTGTCAGGCTTCTTTGATAAGAGTAGTTAGTTGAAACCACCAAGCTTATACAAGCTTGGGAGTACAAGTTTGATTCTCTATAAGACTCAATATTTGTGCTTTAATGGAAATTCAAACTTTATGCACCAAATTTGTGTACAAGTTGAAATGTATAAATAGATATTCTCTTATACACATTTAATTTTAAAGAACAAATAAGAATATTGAGATTAAAGAATCAAACCAAACTTCAAGCTTCTCAAGCTTGGAGCTTTCAACTATTAGAGAGCTTCTTATAAGGCAACTACCAAGTTCACAACTTGAAGTTCAACCACTAAAAGTCTCTTCAAAGTAGGTGAGACAATAACCTCTTGTACACAAATGAGGATCACTCTTGCTCACACTAATTTCCTTTAGTTGAGCCAAGAGTTTTACACTCACAACCTCCCTTTGTTACAATTGTTATCTCTCCACTCTTACACTTGAAGAACTTTTACACTTCTAAACTCTTTTCACACTACCTACACTATTACAACACTTGTACCCACTATTTCTCCCAAATAGCTCAAGAATTGTTTGTAATCAATGTAGAAGTCTCTTTTAATTAACAGCATAGTCGGACGCAGTTATAAGAGCAGCAGAGTAGTGTAAAAGCTGTCTCTTATACACATCTGTGAAATTTCGAAAACTAGCCGTTGGACCTTCGACGGCCGATGCAGCAAGAGTCCGAACAAACTAGTAGTTGGACCGTTCGGACGGCCGCTGCTAAACCTTGCGTCCGACACTGCGTCCGTTCTTTGAGGGTATTCGTTCAGACGACCGAGGATGCGTCCGAACATGCGTCCGATCAAGCAAAGTCTATGGAATATGATTGACGCTGTTCTTCGTCCGAGGCTTGCTTCACTTTGTGTCGGACGATTACCATCGTCCAAGCTCACTCGGACAGTTATTTGCGTCCGTGAAGTCTTGTGGTTGTTTTGTTCATCTAGATGTGTATAAGAGACAGTGTCACTGGTACACACTTGTTATCAAACCATTAGTATGATTTGGTCATCATCAAAATATGATTAACATAACTGGGGTTCAACAGTAGTAATGTTAATAATACAGTAACTCTTTGAGGAATAAAAGACCAGCCAAAAGCCAATTAAGTACCCTGTAAAACAAAAAAAGACAAATACAAAGCACTATAATCCCAAATAACAGAGCAATCTTGCCTATTGATCCATCCAAACATGTACAGTAGTAGTAGACACTAATAAAAATAAAAGTCACCCCCAAGAAAGCAATGACAAAGTGGGAGACAAAGGCAAGCCCAATCTCAACTAAAACAAGCACAATCAATTCAAAAGTAGTTGAATATATAAGCAAACAAAACAATCTCATCAATCATCCATAGAAGCTCAATTCACAAGTGTTTCAGCCAGAATTACCGAAGTCCAGAAGTAGGCAGAACATAAATGGTTCAATAGTCAAACAAGAAGACTTTCCATAATGTGAATTAGTTATTATATTCTAATACTAAGCACAAAATGCTAAATTCTTTTCTTTCTTGAAATTATCAAGAGAAATTCTACAAAACTTTTCACTTTTGCTATAAATGCCATTGGAAGCATCTCATTTTGTACCAAATGATCAAAGACAGTTGCAGAGCAAGAAATTCATCATCATAGTCTTTTATCTTCATTAATTCAGCATATAAATATGAAACAATCAACCGGTTGTTAGTCAACTTAGTTAACGCGGCAGCTACTTCACCAAGTTTTTCTGAAATTTTTTCAATTTCATTGTTGCTTCGACTTCTTTTACAATGTTGTTTTGTGCCAAATGTTGAAGCAGCTGAACTAGGTATGTCTTTCTCTACAGGAACTTCCTCTGTGTTGTCCATAGTATCATCCAAAGTGATTGGAGCTTCCAACCTCACATCTATAAATCCCTTGGCAAAAATTTCAGTTGCTAGATCCTTGTCAACCACAAGAGCCATCTCATTGTACATATCGATTTTCTTATTAATGTACTTGTCATGAGTCGGATTTTTCTGCAGGGGAAGGGAAAGATAGAAGAGACAAGCATATTTGTCCACATATCCAGGTGAATATAAATAAATCATATATAGTCATGTCCATATACATTAAAAGTAATAAAGTTATACAAGGAAGGATCCAGATAAATACAAACTATAGAATTTTGTTCTTACACAGGCATTGCCTGAATCTAACTCCTTCAAAATAGTGTTATGGTGGCAAATGGTGTACTAACATAAGAGCTAAGTTAAAAGAAATCAATCATCAGATTGTCCAAATATACTGGCACATAGTCTCTAACTTTCCATTTATGTTGGAAACTGTTGCTTTCCAATTCCATACAACTTGGCAAAATCATACCAAATGATGACTTCTATCTATGTTGCCACATCAATGAAGTACTTGAACCATCACAGAAAGCAAAATATGGTCATGATGAACAAACTCTCATAACGAAATAGAATCCCTTATGCCAATCCCCACTACAGAAACAATGGACTTCTCAGAATAAAAAGTCTTCACTTTTCATCCTTCAACATTCTCTAAAGCTCATTCTAGTGTTGATTCTTAAAGCATCAAATAATAGCGTTTTCACAAAGCAAGGAGCGAAGCACAAAATGTAAATTGGAGCAAACACAGAAGCACTTTAGCATGGAATGTAGATATAGATCGGAACTCCAATAGTCCATCAATGAATTAAAACACGACTGAGAAAATGAAAACTGCGCTTAAATATATAATCGAGATCAATTAGAAAAAAGAGCTAGCTCTTCATGGAATACACTTATCAATTTGTAGACTTGCCAAACTATACCTTATAAACCTCTTTCCTTTTTTTTTTTTTTTTTTTTTTGGACAGCAATTTATCACAAGAAGAGGATGAATACAAAACATTTGACACCAATTCATACCAAGAAGAGGATGGATACAAAACATCTTGAAATAGAAATGCATTGAGAAATAAATAAATAAACATAATAAAAAATTTGGTAGATTGGCTAGAACAAATATTCCCATTCTTGAAAAATACACAAAAAAAAAAAAAACGACATACTCTCCCTAGCATGAAAACATCAAGGGGAAAAGTATATAGCTCTGAAGTATGCACAAACACTAATATATAAAAATCTGGAACAAAAAGAATGACAACACTTAGAAAGTCAGAACAACTGGATCTGAATAAAATAATGCTCAAAAAATGGCAACAATGCAAAGCAATCCTATCAATCAACACAATTTCAAAAATTTCAAACCATTCATGCCAGCATTTATACATGAGTCACTCATACTTACCAAACAAAACAAAACGACCACCACCCAAATGAAATGAAGTTTCAAATTACCAATCGAAAAAGCAAAAATAGAAAGGACCAAAAAAAACCGTAATTTACTGCTAGTATACCTATTCATGATCTTCAGTTTCCAAAATCACTCAAAGCAATTTACTGTTGTAGTCGATAGAATCTAAGAAACAAATTTTATTTACTTGTTAGTGTTTGTGAGTGTAAACACAACAAAGGGCCTAAAAATGAAACCGCCAAAAATAGAGATACGTTGGTTCAAAAAGAGGGGGGGAAATCACATTAATTCAGCTCAAAATATACAAAAGAAAGAAAAACAAGTCAAAGACTCCAACTTTTAACAATTCATTAAAGATCGAAACAAAACCACTTCAAATTGATCTCAATTCAGTAAGGATCCCAAAAAAAATTAATGAAAGAATAAAAATCCAGAAAAAATGAATTGAAAAAAGAAAAAAATAAGAAGAAATGTGGAAGTGTACTTGAACATAATCATGATGTGCATTAGGACTAGCAGTAATCATATATATGCTCTCATTCCATCCAAACCCACTTCTTGCACGAATAGCTACTGTGGTTGACCAAATCGTTCACACAATCCAAAGATGATTCTCCACATGATCTCCTGAGCAGTCAACTCCAAATTTACCTTTTATAGCCTCTGTTACTTGAGTGAATGAACTTGGTTTAAAATTGTTGTTGGGTCGATTGCCAAGCTTCACCACCGCTGCCAAGATCTCTAAGATCACACGTTCTATTGGTTTTGACCATCTAAACTATCTTTACTTCAAATAATCCATTACAATAATCAATTCAATAAACCAGTAAAAAATACATCAAAAGCATAAAAGAATGATAGAAGATACAGTAATATTCATCGGTATCACACTTTAAACAATTATGAAACCACACTTGAACATGTAAAAATGCTCATCACAATCATACTTTAAACAAAAATCTAATACATCAAACAAAATAATTAAATGAACAAGAAAAAGTGTATCAGTCATATGTTTGTTCGTCATCAGTCATATGTTTGTTCGTCTTCTTGTGTAATCGACAAATATCGCATGTACAATTGCATCTCTTTCCTTGCCCACTCTCTATTTTTTGCTCTTATTTCACTTTGTGATAATTCTAGTTGCACATCTGGCATCAGAGTTGAGTTTTGAGATTGCTCTTCATTGATAGCCTCTTCCATGATTGTATCATTTGGTTCTAGTCCTACTTCAACAATATGATTGTGCAAGATACAGCAAGCGAGCACCACATCCACTTGAGTTTTATACTTCCAAATGGATCATTATCTAACACACGAAAACGTTTCTTCAAAACACCAAAACCTTGTTCAATAGTGGTACACAAAGAGGTACGACAGAGATTAAAAAGTTCTTTTACATTTTGGAGTGTCAGGATTATCATCATACTCTTTCAAGTGATATCGAACTCCATGATAGGAGGAATAAAACCATTGCGAATGCCATAACCTGCATCTACAAGGTAATACTTATCTACAAACTAAAAACAAAATTAAATACTTATACATTTATTTTAAATACAATATGAATGATATCACAATAATTAAATCAAGTACCTTGTAGCACTCTAAGTCCATGTGGCCTTGAAAAGGCATCATGTAAAACACAAGAATCATGTGCGGACCCTTCCCAAACAGCTAGCACATATGTAAATTTTAGATTAAAAGAGATTGCAGCTAATACATTTTGTGTAGAGAAGCCCTTGAGACCATGAAACCTTCCTTGGATTTCAAGAGGAACAGATGCATGAATATGTGTTCCATCTATAGCTCCTACACAATCCTATTTTTATTGATAAATTAGTTTCAATGATACTTCTTGAAACTCATTATTCAGTTTAAACACTTGATATTGAACTTACAGCAAACCATGTATAATATCTTTGGTTGCCGCAAATTTCAGGAGGAGTTGAATGATTTGGCAAATGGATAAGATCTGGATATAGTTATAGTATGGCATTGAGCACAACAAAGAAATATGGATGGATTGTATCAGGTGATCTATACAAGTATCCCCTTATCATTCGAAACCTTAGATTATGACCAACTATTTGCAAAAACAAAAAGAATTGCTCCCGTGTAGACATATGAACTGTAGACTATAGCAATTGTCTTATGGTAAGAGTATTTAGTAATTGGAAAAATGCATCTTGGCTCATTCTAATTTGATCTATACAATAAGAGCAACTTCCATACAAAATGCTATCCATATAATCCTCCCTAGCTTTGTCTTTGGTCACATGAGGTGCCCTAGGTATGATTTCGTGTGTTTTGTAAAATTCAAGAACACCGTACCCCGTAGCTAAAACTGATGTGGCAACACCAATTACCATAGCTTTCTCATCGTCACTATTCCTTGCCATCTAAATTTTAATGAATTCACATAAGGAGTTAATTAAATACTAGCCATCATTCATATGATGAAACTAAGAAGTATGCCACCAATTCATATGATGAAACTAAGAAGTATGCCACCAAGTTCAAATCCTTCTTTAGTCATAAGAACTTGTTATTGAAAAACATGCATAGAGATAGCATATTCCATTAGTGTAAGATCTAGTAATTAAAATACAATCTTACTAAAAGAATAACCTAAATAAGTCAAGGCATGAGAATGGTTAGCTAGAGGAAGAATCAAATAAGATAAAAACTATCGAGAACCAGATATTTCAAGGTAAGTGAATCCCTGTGTCAGTTGATTTCATTCAACAATTTTCCATACGGAAGAAATAAGACAAAACATGCAAATTTAACAAACTTATATGCATCAAATATTATGCATCTATGTCAAAGCAACCATTTAAGTTTGACTTAACAAAAATGGAAAATCAGAGAAGTTAAGTTATAAACAATCATATCAGACCTTCAACAACAATAATTTATAGATTACTAAGCTTATACCTACTTTATGGGTTCGGCTTAATGAATCCTTCTATGTCATTCAACTCTATTTTGTACCATTTGTAAAAGCATAACTACAATCATCTCAATTTGTTTAACTTGTTAAAGCATAACTACAATCATCTCAGTTTGTTTAACCTCAAGGGAAGCAAGTTAAATTTATCCCAAAGAACTTTATATCAAATGTTTGATAAATTCCTACTTATTCTGAAAATATATCAGCATCTGATTCATTCTCAACTCTCATATACTCTATAGTCACAACTTAGCATGGGCATACAAATCATTTCCAAATCAACAGGGAAAGTTCTAATTGATAACTAACCACAAGATATATAAAATATCCTGATTTCGATAGGTCTTAGGATCAAAATCGAAATCCAGCCATCAATCAGCTGCTTAGTACTACTAACAACTCAAATAGAGAACTCTATTTATTAGCCGAAAACATCATTAATATTTACTTACAAACCCATTCTAATTCTCATAACTATACAGCAAGAAAATATCACTATGCTAAAAATTCAGTCCAAACTCAAAAGGAATAGTGCATGAGCTTCGTATTTCTATTTTTCTTTTTTCTTTTTTTAAATATATCAATATGGAAGAGAAAAGGCTAGGTGGTTTACAGAAATTAGTGGATTGTCTCAACGAGAATTTGGGGCATGTATGCCTAAAGCCCACAGTCATACAAACAACATTCAGATTTCAAGCACAGAACAAGCGAATTTAGTTGCATCAAACATGAGATGAAACTTTCAAACAATCATTAGCATTTACAGCCAATCTTACTGTGTTTTCTAAAAACAAAAATCAAATATATATTATTGTTTAAAGTAAAAAAGAGTACAAATTAGAATACCATAGCAAATTACAATTAGCTAAAATTAAAGTCAAGTATCCATACAATATACTGCAAGTTCACAACCTTGTAGATGGCCAAAACTAATCAACCAATAAACACTACCTGTATTCTCGAGCAATTTTTTTCTTAATTATTATTAGGTAACTTTATTCTCAACTAGACTCAAATAATTTCAAATTCGATAAAAAAATGAAAAAATCCTTAAAGGATTTTTTTTAAAAAAATTTACACATTAGACATCTGGCAAAAAAAAAAATAGTAATAATCAAATGTGTAAAATAATGGATAATAAACCAGTAACTCCTAAAAAAGAAAAAATAGTAACTAGAAATAGAGATGGAGATGCCGAAGATGCGAGATCGATCGATGCCGGAGATGGGATCTTGATGAATCATAAACAGTACAAATAGCTATTAATAGACTAGATCTTTTAAATTACCTGGAGATTTTGGAGGTAGAAATATCGGAGATAGAGAGAGTAAAGCAGAGAGATAGGGAAGAAGATCGTTGAAGAATTTTGCCGGCGTTAGATCTGAGTCTCCATCCTGATTATGTTTTTTTTTTAAAAAAAAAACTGACGTGAAAGATGTTTAAAAGGCAACCAAAATAGGAAACTAATGGAAAGCGGAGAAATGCGTCCTTTTTGGAAAATGTCAACTTCAGTAGTGCTTTTAAGGATGTTATTTTCAGCCTTTTGGTGTAAAAAGTTTTCCTCTTGTAAAATATTTTCCCAAATTAAAAAGTATCCAAACATGAGAAAATATTGAAAATGTTTTCCAGAAAATATTTTCAATCCAACCAAATACACCCTAGATCGACTTGGCAAAAATTGCCTCTTTGATTCGATCCTTTGCTACAAGAAAATTGCAAATTGAATTCAGTTCTTGACCCAATTTCAGCTCGGATTAGTTTCAATGCAATCTACAACCTCAGACTAGTTGCGTCTAATTTGCTTCAGTATAGGTCAATTTGTGTTGGCCTTGGTCAACTTACTTCGGCTTCAGCTAGTTGGCTATAGCATCGACCAATTTGTTTTGGCCATATTTACCAGAAATGCAGTACTTTAAGAAGTGCGGTACAAGTATAGAGACGCGATTCACTATAAAGTAAAATATCATATACATAGGGTGGGTTTAATTGATACGTCGCAATACACCATTTTTTTACTAAAAAAAATACTACATTATAAGGATAAGAAAGTAATTTATAGTATATAGTATTAAATTTGTAATAAATGTTGAACTTTTACTAACTAGATAAAAGAAAATATTCAACTTTCAAGAACTATTATCCTCAATTCAATACTAAATAGTTCTAATTAGGTAAATTGAGGAAATATTTTCTCATTTTCTCATTTTCTCAATAAATAAGGATTCGCTACATTCAACATTTTGAAATGTGAATTGTCGTGTTTCAAAATGCAAATGAATCATGTTTGAGTATGCATAAATCAGTATGCAATTCGCAAGGATGGGAAGAGTTTTTGATAATATTGGTTTTGGCATCAGGCAATTTAGATCGGCTTCATATTAACTTCAGCCAATCAACTTTAGCCTCTTTTGGGATCATAACATAGGCATCGGTCTTTTTTTTAGTCTCATACTAATTGAGTTTGTGCTTCGGCTTCAACTTCTTTGAGCCTCAACCCAATTGATTTTGTTGCTTTGGCATTGCTAGATGAGCTTCTTTGAGCTTGGCCTTTTCTGAGTTCAGTGTTAAGATCAGTTTTTTTAAACCCTAACCGGACCGGCTTGCCGGTCCGACCAACTAAACAGAGAACCGACCATGCCAACGGTCCAATCGAGTATTACAGCCGAAAGTGACAAAAAATCAGTACAAACCAATCAAATCTGATTTTGATATTTTTTCCATAAAATCAAATGCCAAATCTAACAAAATTTCCCAAAATTAAATGCCAGATCTAACAAAATTTCCCAAAGTTACTACCAATCTCATCAAACCCACCCCTAATTTCTTCCAGATCTAAGGCATCTTTCACCAAAACAATGACAAATTTCCCCCAAAAAAATCCAATATCAATATATATATATATATATATATATATATATATTCTTCATTGGAGAAAGGGGTGGAGATTTGGTGACCAATAGGATAGGGAAAGGGGAGAAGAGATAGTGAAGAGAAAGAAGTTGGAGCCAATGGGGAGACAATGGTAGAGCCGTGGAGGCTGACCGGGAAGGTGACAAGGAGTAGAAAGCAATGGAGTGGCAGGGAAGGAGAGAAAAGTAGATAAGAGAGGTGGAGGGAGGTAGAGAGGAAGGAGATTGGGAATGAAAAGCGGGAAGGTGAGGATGCTATTGAAGTGAAGAGAGAGGGGGATGAGGAGGGAAAAGTTATAGGGGTAAAAGAGAGAAAGAGGATGAGAAGGGTGGTTGTGAGGGTAAAAGAGAGGATAAGGAAATGGGTGATTGTGGTGTAGAGGAAAAGGGTTGCAACGTGGGAACTTGGGAGGGAAAGGAAAGAAAATAAATTCTTTGCTTAAAAAAGGGAGTAAAAATTGTTTAAGAAATAAAAAGGCAGTACAAATTATTGTAAGAATAAAAATGAAGTAAAATTGTTTTAAAAAATGTAAAAATTGAAGACAAGGGGTTTAGAACCTTGAATTTGTGGTTGAGAAACAAAAGGTTACAGCTATCTGGGCTACTCCATCATTTGTTATTATTTTGCATTATTTATTTATAAGAAAATACAGCTGACCCGGCAGTTTGATCGGTCCAACTGCAAATCGAAAACTCTGCCGATTTACTTACCAGACCGAGTTTTAAAAACATTAGTTAAGACTCGTCCTTCTGTGAATGTATCTATGAGTTAGCAACGTGGCCTCCCACAACTTTTTCCAGTTATAATCTGCGCTGTCATCTAACATCTAAATATTAATTAATTGGCCTTGGGCTTATCAAACTAAATTGCTAACAAGTTCATGCAGTTTCATGAACCAAGCACATATCCATGCTTTTATTTTAAAATTTTACAATAAACTTTTACGAATATGATTATTAAAAGAGTAAGTTGTAAACTTATCTTTTGGTTATAGGCCAGCTCGTAATCCTGCTCGAACTTTTCAATGTAGCCAAATTTGTTGGCTTGTTTGGCTTCTTTCTCTTTATCATTATAACATAACTATCATCCAAACACTTCAACTCCTTGGATTGGCTTAGGCTAATTTCTTAGGATCGGCCATAATGCATTGCAGCCAGCCTTAAGCGACAAATTTGATTCGGATCAGCCAAATTGCATCAGCTTCGGTGCCTCTTTCAATTATCGAGAGCTTCAGCTCATTTGCAATTTGTCCAATGTATGAAATTAATATGACTCGGGCTTGATGCTCAGAAAAGTTGTAAAACGTTGTCTTTCAAAGTCCCAAATTGAGCTTCCAGTTTAAGTGAATAGTAATCTATCCTTTCTACATATCCATGTTTAAGCTTCAACCTATCAAATTAAGTTTATTCTCTTGTATTCTTCTGTAAATTAATCCCAATTTTCTGGTCCAATTAACCTCGGCCTCCATGCCACGGACAAAGCTGAGATTATCATCACTTGAGAGACAATTTTGTAATTCGAATCAGCTTGATCCTCAGACACATTGGGTTGCTATACATGGAGCCATCGAAGTTAGAGAAATTTCTAACAACCCGCCATTTGTGGAAATGATTCTGTACTGCTGCTGATTTTAGAGGATAATTCTTTCAGGTGTTATTCGTATTTTTGAAATACAGAAACAGTCTGTTAATATAGCCAATCAAAAACTAGTTAACGTACTGATATCCAAGTTCCTGTAGCTAAATTCCAGCCAAACTAGCTAAAATCTTTTATAACCAACCCTAAAATCCTTTAAACCAATAAACTACTAGTTTACGTAAATTAAACCACAAAATCACAATAACAAAAAAAAAAAAAAAAAAAAAATTTGAAAGTTGCTTTAAAAATTACCATTGAAATATTAAATACAAATTTTTAAAAAAAACTGAAAATGGCTTTAAAAACTAACATACAAATGTTAAGTACAAATTAAAAAGAAAAAAAAACACTTAAAATGGCTTTGAAAACTAACATTCAAACATTAAGGACAAGTTAACTAAATGGAAAAAAATGAAATTGAAAAAAAAAAAAAAAAAAGGATTCCCAAAGGGAAAAGGGAACTTTGGGATTTTCTTTTTTGTTTTTGAGGAATGCCAGCGACTGACTAACGGCGAAGGAAGAAGGGTTTTTAAACCCAAGCATAGTTCGTATTCGAGAAATACAAACTAAACTTATTTTTAAACAAAAATTCCTATTTAGTTCATATTCGATAAATATGAACTAAACTTATTTTTTCAACTTAGTTCAATTCTTGAAATTTCAACAAAGGTTAGTTCGTATTTCAAGAATACAAACAACACCTGAAAGAATATCCTCCAAAATCAATACCGATACAGAATCGTTTCCACAAACAGAAATTTCTCATCGAAGTTCATCGATGATGATTGATTACAACTGCTGCCCAATCGTTCTTTATAATCTTGCCTCAATTGAGATCGAAGTCATGTTCAGTTTCTTAGTTTGGCATTAGAGAAACACATGGCTCTTTGTATGTTTTTTCCTCTCCGAAGATCTTCACTTCATGCGTTCCCATTCTGTGAATAGGAGCAGCTGTTGCGGTAAGAAATCAACTCAAGCCACTGTGTTTTTGGCAGCTTTACTTTGGTAAGATTTTTCAATTCGACTGCGACACCTTAGCTTGGGAGCCTTTTCAATTGATCTGTCATTGCAGCTCTACTTTGAAGCTTCTCAATTGATCGGTTGCTATAACACCGGCCCTTTACTGATTCAGTCATCAATCATCATGCTGAATCAATGATAACCTTGACGATGCAATTTTTGACTTCACCATGGCTGGTATAGATCTATGATCAAGCTGATTTTCAGTTTTGGTTCAAAATAAATACCGTACTCCTTTCTTGGCCAAGATGATTCCGCCATTTGCCTTGTCATGATTGCTCCTTGAATCATCGCAACAATCATTTTACTTAATTGAGGTCTGCTTGGCTCCATAACTAAAAAGAATTGTGCTTGGAGCTTCAATTGTTCGACTATACAAACCTTAGTTCAGCAACTTCAAACAGATTTTAGACATATCCAACCATGAATACTCAGTTACCAATCTTAATTGGTTGCTTACTTAACTCTTCTCCTTTGAGTTTGATCAAGCTCATGTAGCAGTAAACTTGTCAAAAAGCTTTACTCATCTTAGGAGTCCAGTGTTACTCCTTTCCTTGGCATTAATGCCTAGAATTTACTTCAAGACCAGATTGTAACTCCTGCATAAGTTCGGGTTAGTTTAGATATTTCTAATATGGAAAAAGATGCCAAAAGAGAGCCATTTTTTGCAAATGTCATAATATCCAATTACAGAGGTTGCTTATAATGAAATTGTAGATAGGGTTAATTTGATTTACCTCCCATGAGATTTGTCCAAATTACTAAACAAACCTTCAAGTTTGGAAAAATTACGAAGACCCCCTTAAAAATCATAAATATATAACAAATACACCCTTACTGTTAGTCAACTAACGGTTGACTACTCAAAAGCTAAAACAACAAAAAATATTTGTTTTTTATTCCAAATATACCCATAATCTTAGTTCGCCCACAATATAAATCCAAAAATTCCAAACTGTCGTCCCCAACCCAACCACCTCTGCTACCAAGTTTACATCTTCTGGCACCTTTCTCTTCTTCTTTGGGTAGATCTTGTAGCATTTTGCAGCTTCTTTTTACCCTTTTTTTCCATCATTTTTTTTAAAGTTTTTTGGCAGCTATCTTTCTTCTACTTTCTCAATTATCCTTGAATACCAACTATAGAAAAAAAAAAAAAACTAACAAAAGAATTTTCATGCATTAAAATTATTATCGAGAAAGCAACCAAATTTATCCCTGAACTTTTTTAATAAAATAGCATTGGTCTTTAAACTTTAATTTGCACTGTTTTAGTCGCTACACTTTTTTTTGTGCCAAAATAGTCCCTGCATGGTGGCTCAACCCAATACTTCAGTAGCCTCCAACTTTGACCAAAAAAAGTAAGGGCAAAATAGGAAATTTATAAAAATGTGTTTGTTATTCTTAAATTTTGTAAAAAAATTATAAAAAATTGTAAAAAAATAAAAATAAATTATTTTACATTTAAAAATTCTCCATCTCAACCCATCACCTTCATCATCTACACAACCACCACATCTCCACCTCCACAACCACCACTTCTGCACCTTCCTCCCTCCCTCCCTTCACTCCAGTCTCCTCTCCCGACACAATCCACCACCCCTCCCCCTCCAGCCTCTTTCTCATCCTCTTACACCATCCACAACCCATCCCCCTCCCCTCCCCAGCTCCACCTCCCCTCTTCTCTAGCCCTTTTCCTCCCCTTCTTCGCTCCCCCTTCCCTTGCTAGCATTCTCTACTGTTCCATCCCCTGATGAAAAGTAATTCTCTTTTCTTTCCTCTCATGTCACCAAGTACACAAACTAGTTCTTTTATTTTTTGAAATGGGGTTGGAATATGGTGGCCTAATTAATTACTGAAACTCTAAGGGAAATTACCACTAGAAAGATGAAACTTTTATGTACAAAATGGTTTTTTTTTTAATTTTGATTTTAGAATTGAAAATAAATGTGCTAGTATTTGATGCAGTGGTTTGTTTGTTTGGAAACAAGAATTCATCATAGCTGATAGTGATACTAAGCAACCGGGCAGTATCACTAGAGAAGGAAAGAGACAGCTGTCGTCTTACACGACAAGAGGATCTGTGATAGTGGTAGGAAATATGGAGGGTTATAATAATAATAATAATAATAATTATTATTATTATTATTATTATTACTACTACTACGGTAGAGCAGGAAATTATTCATGGGGATGGCCATTACAACAGAGGAGAAAATTCAAGTAGCCAAAGGTATGTATTGCATTGACGAGCAAATAGAAAGAAGACGACTTTATGGCCATGAAGGATTTGAAGCTTCCACAAAGGCTAAGATGAGAGCTAAACTCATTCAAAGAAGTCATCTTGTATGTTTGCTTTACTCCTTTTTAATTTGGTTTGGTTTTCTTTGTCAAAGATGAACAAATTTCTCATGGATGACCCTTTTTTTGGTTTTTGGTTTTTGTATGTAATAATGTTTGATAGGAGAGTAGTTGGTGAGTTTAGGAGCTTGATTGACGAACATGTCATTAGAGAGGTATGAGGTCAAGAAGAAGAAGACTTATCTGATGGTGGTGAGGTAAAGGATGGTGGAGAGGGAGTAGGAAAGGGAGGAAAGAAGCTAGAGGAGAAGGGTGGTAGAGCAAGGGGAGAGGAATGGGTTGTGGATGGTGTAAAGGAGGAGGCTGAAGGAAGAGAGACTGTGGATGGTGTTGGGAGAAGAGGCTGGCGTGCGTGGTAAAGCAGGGAGAAGGGAAAGTTTTTTTCCCAGCTTTTTTGTTTTCCATTTTTTCAAAATTTAAGAATAACAGATACATTCCTAAAAATTTCCTTTTTTGCCCCTATTCCTTTTTCGATTCAAGGAAGAATCATTTTGAGGAGCGAGGAATTGATACAAATCTGGAGAGGCTAAAAATATGTCATGATGAAGAGATGAAAGATAAAGCAAGTGTGGACTTGAGCTTGCCAAGATTGAAGCACATTCATGGTATTCTCATAAAGTCCTTATGGATTGGACTATCCTCAATTCATTAATACATAAAGTCTAATTCTTCAAAATGAAGCACAAGTGGAGATTCTTTAAATCCAAGAGTTGAATATTATGTTATATTGTTACTTGCATTTTTATGTGTTTAAATCTATTGTTGTGCAAAGTCCAATAGTAATTTAAAGCATTGTATAAATTGGGCTAGTTTTAGTGTTGGTTTAATTATTAGTTTTTGGACATAATTTAGTAGTCTTTAATAATGCCCATAAGGCCTACCAATTAGGCCTACCTTGGCCGAATTACTAATGTGTTAGAATTAGATGAATTTTAGCTAGTTTTTAGGACTTTTAAAGCCTATAAATAGACCTTTACATGAACAAAAATTTCAGCATATTTTTATCAATAAAATTTGTCTTTTTCATGAGAAAAAATTTCATTCTTTTAGTTTTTGCTTAAAACTTCATTAGGATCATCGTTTGAGAAATGGTGATTGTTCTAACCAACTTATAGATTTTGTTCTTTCTTGAATAATTGATTCACATGGGCAATAGGTCAATTCTCGCTTTAAATCTTGTTAACAGTTTAGTTCTTGTCTTGCTATAGACAACAGGTTGAATTCTTGCTTGATTCTTGTGTGTTCTTTTCCATTCTTGTTTGTGTATGTTTGCTATCAAAATTCTTGTGACCATCTTTGGAGTCAATCCTTGGGATTTTGATGCCATCTTGAATTGTTGGGTTTCGTGGCATAAGTCAATTACACACGGGGTTCGCGTCAGCACTATTGCCAAAATTGCCGTACACAATATCGAACCTTTCCAACGTTCTTCAGAATTTTCCTTGAAAGAAGTGCACATGTCAGGCAATCGGCCAAACTTTCTATAAGTATTGATAATACTTGTGTTGGTACCAAGTCTCATGTGTGAACCACAAGTGAGTGAGAGTAACAATTACAACAAAAAAGCAGTTTGTCCAAGTGATTATCTCCAATTGAGTAGCAGCAGTGGTGGATGATGACTGAGAGTCACTGATAAGGAGAGCAGGATGAGGTGATATTTTGATTTCCATTTTCATTTCTAGCACCTTCAACCTTTTGTGGTTGCTGACTACTATTAATATAGTATCCTATCCTCTATTTTCTGTTTTCGTAATTGTTTTGCTTTAGATTTTATCTTGAAGCACTTCTCACCACTAAACACTAATAATTGAACCAACTCACATCTTCATTTTTCATGCATTTGTTTTAATAATAATTTCTTTTAGCAAGAGTTTTGATTGAGCTACCACTTTATATGTTTATCCTACTGCTAGAACTATATTGCTCTACCATGAATGAGTAAATCCCTATCCTAAATGATGCCTATTTCAACTCAACTTTGAAGAAATCAAATTATCATCTATCACTTTATTCAAATTTAATACCAACCCTTCGGGTTTAGTTAGTTCTTAGCCATTGACTCAATTTTGAGTTTCATTATTCCCTGCCAACTAGTACTACTTTTGAAGACCCTAGATGTATCCATAAGTACACTATGCATTTTGGCTCATTATTTCATTTTGTTCTAGTATTTTTCTGTTAAATTTGCAAGTGCCAATGTGTTTGCTACCTCAATTGCCTTCCCCCATGGATTAATTTATTATTTGATGACTTCTTATTAATTTATTATTTGATGACTTCTTATACTTTCTAATTGGTATACTTTGGTATTTTGAAATGTTATTATTTTTCGTGCTCCTTCAAAGCTAATCCCCCTTTTTCCCTTTGACTAGATCACATGGAATGGCAAATGATAGAGGCAAAAGAGTAGTTCAATCGATAAAATATTATAGAACTCAAAAAATTAAAAAAAAAACACGTTACATTGGTTATCTAGTTTTAGTACTTATCGATTACTGCTTCTAGAGACAGTGGCCTCCATCCCCTTTGGAGTCGCTTCTTTTGCTTGGCAAGTAGAAAATCTTGTCTAGAAGGATAAATTTTCTGGTTACATATTTATGTGTAATGCAAAAACAAAAGCCAATTTTTATAGGTATCAAATTTTCGGACTGAGACAGTCCTACATTAAAAGTGAATCTTATTGAGAAAATGAAACCCAGCATGATGCCTTTCTTGTTTGAATTTGAATTGAAACTTCTTTATGGTAATTATGCTGCATTATCTAATATAGAAGTCCGAACTTAACCAACTACTTTTGAAGAGAAATTTTTAGCATAGGTGATGGACCCAAATGAATAATTAATCAAAAACAAGGAAGAAGACAATCAAATTTCAGCAAAGTTTTTTTTTTCTTATTTCTAAATGATGTATTCACTACTCAAAACAAAGAAAACATAGGTTCAAACTAACAAAAGCTCTACACGGCTAATAGAAGCTACTACTACTACTATGGGGACATGATCCCGTACAACCACCAATTAAAAAAGACTTTGCAACCTACCAACAAAAAAAAATAACAATAGGACAAGTGGACTCTAAAAATAATTGTCTAAAATACTAAAGTTTAGTTTATTAATTATTTCCTACAATAAATACATATTTATTATGTTCTTTCCTTCTATTGTGTTCTATTCTCAAGCTAAATTCCATTCAAGATCCAAGCTTGCCAGACTATAAAACTTCATATCCCAATATTGTAGTTGTGGTTTGTCATCTTGCATTGCTAATACTTTTAGCAAGGATTTTAATATAACACCTTATTAGTTGTTTTCTTTCTTAAGATCTGGATTTATTTTAGTGAATAAGTGTTTATTCCTTCAACTTTAATCTTTTCATGCAGTAACAATCATGATTAGTTTTCTATATACTATTTGATCACTTTTCTATATATTTGGTTTTGTTTGACTGATGTCTTCATTGCTAGACAAGTTTTTGAGTATCTCTTTCATTTGTCTTAACTTGTGCGTTTGTTTTGATCTTTCTAGGTACGATTTGAGATATTCAAGGATTACTTACCTTATGCTTTTAAGCATTTTATTGAAGATAACTACAGTCAAGGGTCAAAATTTAGGAGAATTCTATGGTCCTAGTTGGGCACTATACTGTTACGCTTTATAGCTTTTAAGGCCATACAAGCATTCAAAGCATATGGTGTTGTACTATAGACATACTCAAAATATAACGGTATGGTACCCAATAAGGCCATTGAATTTTCCCTAAAAATAGACAAAATTTGAATAATGAACAGATAGGGTGTTATGCATATTGTTTATAGTATTTTGAAACCCAAACCGGACTAGATGGTTCGACCGATTAAACTGAAAATTGGCTATGGCACCAGTACGATTATATGTAATAATTGGAAAAGCTAAATAACCAGCCAAGACTCGGGAACTTCCATGAATCGAATTCAACTGGTGAACATCAGTGTTTTAATTTTCTAACCAAACTCCAACCATTTGTAGCCTTCTCTGTCTACCTCTTGTTTTCTTAAAAAAATCACCCAATACAAAATAGAATTAATTAAGGATCAATGGAATAAATCAAACCATCACCATTCTCAACATTTTTTTTTAATATCATCCAAACTAGAAGAGAGGTAAGGGGAGGGACAGAAGAAAGATTAGTAGGGAAGAGCCCGGGCAGAGCAGATGTAGAAAAGTAGGGAGATGGAGAAGGGGAAAAGGAAGAGGAGGTAGGGAGAGGGAGGAAATAGAAGAGACAGGAGAAAGGTGTGAAGAGGAACTTGATGAGACGAAATATGGGGTGATGGGGATAGAAGTTGGGCGTTTGCAAACTTGATGGCTATTATTTCTTTTCCATTTGTTTTAATAATGTTTAAAAACAATAGAGTTTAAAAAAAAAAAAAAAGGAAGAAAGTAGAGTTTGAAAAAAACAAAAGAAAAAGAAAAAATGATAGGAAGCAGGTTTCAAAACTGTGACATTTAACTTTGGAATAAGACGCTATAGCCATGTGGGTTTCCACATATTCATGCTTGTAACATGTAGCAATTGTTTGTTAATGTAAATCATTGACCCGTCCAATTCGACCAGTTTAATTGATAGAACCGCGAACCGAAAATGCTTCTGATTCACTTTCCAGTCCAAGTTTTAAAACATTGATTGCTTATTTAAAATCCTTTATTTGATTTTCCTCTTGTTTTCATTACTTGTCTTTTGATAAATGCTTTTTAGGTAACTAATCTCATGTCATTGTTTCGTCCAATACCCAAAATTCCAGTACCATTTGCTAATATGATGCGTGAAGATGAGCTTTCCACTTCACATGACCAGTATTTGACACAACAGAAACTTGTCCATTCTAGACTGCATAGCAATTATCATCATAGTCAGCCTGTACCTAACCCATATGAGCATTTGCCTCATGACTCAACTACAAACATGATGCCTGCAACTCTAGTTGTGCCATAAGTATAGAAGCAACCAATAGGCTTGACACATCAATTTAACACATTTTCTGGAAGATGATCATTAGCCATATGTTTCTATTGATTTTTCCTATATTCAATAGGATATATATGATAGGTGATATCTGGTGACTACTTTTGCGTGTATGTGTGTGTGTATGTGTGTGTGTGTGTGTGTATATATATATATATATATATATATTTCTCGTATTGAAGTTTTCCATGATTTCTATGATTTGGCTATACTAGCGTAAAAGCTTTTTAAAAGGAAAGCCATAAGATTTGGCTTTATTATTCACAACATACTTTTAGTTGTAATCTTTCTGCAAATTTATTATGTGATGTTCAATTTTGTAACGATTCCTTTAAGCATAATCCCTTTGATATCTTCATTTGTCTAGATTTTAGGTGATTCCATTGCATACTTGACACATCAACATATTCCAATTGAATTGCCATTCTTCATTTCACCATAAAATTTTCCTAATCTTTCTTTTTCTATACACAAGATGTGATGTTTGTGCCATATAATGGTAAGAATGGATTGTCTCAACAATTACATTCTTCAATGATACCAAAAGCTCCTTACTGGGTTGTTGTTGCCTTTGAGGACCAAAAAATGTATGTCCTTCTCAACAAAGGACAACGCTAATTTCTTTGGAAGATGTATGTGTTTTAATTTTGTCAAATCATCTTTGGGATATAGTTGGGACAAAGAAAACAAGGAAGAGGGAAATGTTGTATCCTCAATAGCTTGCAAGTAGCAACAACTATAATTTGATATTTGCAAACTCTAATGCTTAGGGAAGAGGAATCTATGTATTCTCAATGCTTGCAAGTGGCAACGACTATAATTTGGTATTTGCAAACTCTTATGTTTCACACTCTAACATGGCATTGCTATACCAAGTGTTACGTGTGGTCCTCAGAATCCAGCATGACACAATAATCCTAAACCAAAACCAAAACCATAGCTTCCATGCATGTGTTCAAGTGTCACAGTGGAAGGAGTTTTGGCAAAAACAAGTTAGGCACGTGACCCACACTAAATAAAAGGACATCAGGCCTTAAACTTGTGTTATGCGAGAGTTTTGAGAATAAAAAGCAATGATGGCATCAATACTTTAGGAGATAAAATTAGTAGTGCTTTGATTGAATGGTGAATTTCACTCAATTTGTTGTGATATTTCAATATATTGTTCCCGAAAGTGTGAGCAACATTCCGTAAGGTCATATATTATTTTCTCTTCTCTATTCTGTTGGTTGGGTTTCTATATCGATGATATGAGTTGTTTTGTACTGCTACTTTTTTATTTCACTTTTTGTAGTAAGTAGGGGCATGTTTGACTTCTAGGTATTTACTGGAGACTCGATTTCTATAATCATTGATCTATTGATAGTGGAGTATTTCTTGACTATGTCTCATGATTTTTACTCTTCATATTGAAGGGGTTTTTCACATAAAAATCTTATGCATTCTGTACTTGTTGATTTTATCTGTTGATTTATTTACTATTTGGGCCGGTCCTATGACTTATTCAAGTGTTCAAAAATTTCATAGCCTCATCAAGCTTATACATGCTCGAGATTTTTTTCTTGACTAAATGTGGAACTCAATTATAGTAGGATAATCAATTTAGATGGTCCTAAGTATCATAAATAGAAGGATAAGATGAAGTATATACTATTTGTGAAGAAATAATAGTTATCGGTATTCTCTAGTAAAAAAAGATGAATCTGTATTTGATTCAGATTGGGCTATAGAGGCATGTGATGGTTTGTGGCTTCATTCGGCAGTGGTAGATGACAATGTTTCAAATCACATCACCAGTGTCAAATATGCTATAATTTTGTGGAAAAATTTTGAGTGCTTGTATGCTTCAAAATTAGGCAATAACAAGTTGTTCTTATTGAAACAGGCCGTGAATTTGAAGTACAAGGAAAGAAGTTTTAGTTTTGACCATGTGAATTAGTTTCAACGGTGTTTTGACTAGCTATCAGGCATGGGTCCAGATTTAAGAATGAGAATACTGGACTTTGGATGCTAAATACTCTACCGGATTCTTGAGAGAATCTCATTGTCACGTTGATTAGTTCTACTCTAGGTGGTGCTGTGACCTTAAATTATGTGAAGAATGCCGTATTGAATAAAGAAGTGAGTTAAAGAACTCAACAAGCATTAACTTCACAGAGAGGTGTTAATTATAGAAAATCAAGAAAGAGGCAAAGGTAGAGATAAGGGAAGATCCAATAGAGTCAAACTGAAGTCAAGGTACGAGAATCATGAGTGTCATTACTGTGGCAAGAAAGGACACATCAAGAAGTTATACAACTAAAAAAGGAGAATAGAAGAAACAAAAAAAAGTGTTGGTCCCAAAGCAACCTAAGAGGGAGGTGAATTAGATTTCAAAAATTACATTTATAAAGGTTGAACTTATTGAGATTTTTTTCACTAACAAATAATATAATGAAGATAGAATCAATGAAGCTTAAGGAATGTAAAGAAAGTAAGAAAGGAGATTAAACAAACAATACTTCCAAGCTAACAAGCTTGAAGTATTAATCTACTAGAATGATTCACAAACTTGGTGAGCCAATAATCTTCACAAAGTATGACAATTCTTGCTCACACTAAAACTCTTTTAGTTGAGTCAAGAATTTTATGGCACAACTACTTTTGTACAAGATTATCATGTTTGTTCTGAAATTTTGAGGCACTCTCTACACTGGGACTAATACAATATAGCATTGTAGCCAATTTGCACTCAAATTAGCTGCTCTTTTCTAAGCCTTCTATTCGATGTATTAGATGCCCCTTACAGAACAATAGAACAGGTATTTATAGGAGTAATAAATTGTGGTTGTAACTACTTCGAAACAGCTCAATAATAAATGCACAAAAACTAGCCGTTAAGGTTTCGGACGTCCAAGATAACGATGGTGCGCCCGACACAGCGTCCGATCTCAGTATAGTTGGTGAAGGATGTCGTTCGGATGGCTGTGCATGCGTCCATTTCATCGTTCGGACTGGGTTTCGGACGATACTGTTCATCCGAAGCAAGCTTTGTTCGGATAGTTGTATGCATCCGTTGAGGAGTTAGAAGAAGTTTGCTTTCTGCCTGTCCGTTCGGAAGGTGAAATGCGTCCGAGTGAATCTGTATCGGATGCTCCTATTCGTCTGAGAAAAGTGGCATAGTTCGGACGGTGTACTGCGTCCGAACGACCTGTTTCCAGCAGAAAAGATAGCAGACCTGCATAGCTTATTTTCAAAGTTTAGTGCTTATGTCATCATCAACACCAATAAAGTTTGGGAAACATCAATCTCCCCTTTTTTTATGATGACAAACAAAAATTGAATAACCAAACATATCCAATCATGTATATCAAAAAAAATCAATAGATATGATTAATAGCACAGCCAACAATTTTGCATATTAGTACTCCCCCTTTTGACATTATCAAAAAAAGCTCCCCCTAAGAAAGCGCACTAAAATAACTAACAACATCAACATCATCAAAATTAGATCATTACATGACAAAAACATCTGTTTCAATTCCAAACCAACAATAACAATGTCAACATCTATTTAAATTCCAAAACCAAAATAATTCATAAAACCAAAATAATTTCAATTCCAACATCTATTTCAAAGTAATATCCAAAATAATTCCAAAACCAAAATACGGATTAATGAATCAACAAAGAATCTAAGTCGAGTCATTTTTCTTCTTAGAATGTTTTACGATCTTGCGCCGTTTGGTAGGGGCATCATCGCCAGTAGCTTCACTATCATCATCTCCGTCATCCACTGTCGTTGCATGATAAAATTGAATGTATCGTCAATATCCTCGTCGTTTCCCTCATCAACATCAGTAGAACCTTGATCATCAATGTCCTCGTTGACGCCCACATGATCATCCTCTTCTTCGGCATTGTCATTGTCATCACTTTCGGTAGAGGAGTCAATGGGGTACTGCGATTGAATATTTGCAAATTAAACTTGAGCTGAAGCAGACATGCCCAAGCTGAGTGCCTCTTGCAGGATCATCTGATGAGTTTCAAGTCGCTTTAACTTGTGATTATTGCGACGTTGAAAGGAGCTCACCTGAATGCTCAAGGAGCTGAGAAGGCTACAAATGTCTGAAAATGAAGGTTCGGAGGAAGAAGGGCGAGGATAATGGACTGGTGGAGGTGTTTGAGAAGGAGAGGAATGGGGAAGTGCCAGACTAGAGGTAGAGGCTTGAGATTTTGATCTTTCAATATCAAAAGCAACTTTAGTTAACCATTGATCATTAAAATAACGTAAGCCCTTCCGCTCAATATAGGCTTTGTTGAAGTAGGGAGGGAATTGTTTGTTGCCGCTGAAAGGTACTTCAAGATAATCAAACACTTTTGTGAGAAATTTGTCGAAGGGAATATTTCGGCGAGTACCGGTGAGAAATAGTTCCCACAGGGAACAGAAAAGGTACCCAAAATCGAGAGGAATCCCTTTGAAAACGCAGTAAAACAAGTAAAGCTGTATTTTCTGGGCTCGGTGCGATGCCCGTCAGTTGGTAACAGTAAATTTGTGACAAGAATGTATAAAATGTTCATTTCAGGAGTGAGCAAAGTAGTCTTGGCTTCCGAGGCCTGTTTGAAATTGATATTAAAAATTGCTCTGACCTCATCAATATCAAATATAGTGTCCAGAGTCTTTATATTTATCCAAAGAAAAGAAATAAGAAAATTCATTCGGGGATGAGACTTCACATTCAAAAATAGTATTTATAATGTTGCAAGAAATTTCAAGATTTGTGTTGTTCACACGATAAACTAATGTGTGAACATGATGAGTGGAGCCTTTTCTAAGGTTGGCTGTGAATTGGAGCACCATGTCATGATAAATAGGTAAGTCAATGTGAACTAGGTGACCCCAATTTTGTTTTTCAAAACAATATTTGACAATTGGAAGATTAAATTCATCAAAAAGACCTTGGGAAATAGGTCTTTGAACGATTATAAATTTGCTAAGAAGAGATGTATACCGTAGAGATGCCTTGGCATCAATGAATTTTGGTAGGGGTGGATTTGTTGAAGCTTGAGGATTAGCGGATGGTTCCCCTTGCACTGGAGCTTTTCCTTTTGATTTACGTCCATGAGTTGCTGTTGAAGAGCCTCCATGAGATCGAACCATTGTGAATTGAAAGTATATATAAGAGAAGAAAAAAGTGTGATTTTTGGGAAGTTGGTGGAAATTTGAAGAAATTTGATGGTAGATTGATGAAATGGAGTACAATAAGGATAATGAACAATTTGGGAATGATGATTCCTCAAAAAATTTGATGAGAGAAGGAAGAACATTGTAAGAATTTTGAGGGGAAAAGTTTTCGCCAAATGAGGGTTATTTGAGTGAGTCCGAAAGGGGAAAATGAACGGTTTTAAGCAAGCAGAGGAACCGTTTGGACTTTCGAACAATTTGTATGCATCCGATCGTGCATCCGAATAGCTGATGAACGGACGGCCGAAACTCAAAGCTAGTGCGTCCGATATTTTCTTGGACGATGAGGAGCGTCCGGTAGGATTCCAGTAGGAAAATGAAGAAAGTGAGAAAAATTTGGACGATCATAAGTGTCCGAGACAGAGAGGAGGTTTTTGGACGAGTGAGAGCGTCTGACAAAGGGTGTTGTTCGGACGAGCATGTGCATCCGAACTAAGTGAGTATGCCGATGTGAACTTCAAAATCCCCAAACGATTTCTGAGAGATTCAAAACGATCTAAAGTCAAGGGTTTAGTAAAAATGTCAGCCAGTTGATGTATAGTAGACACAAATTCAACACATATTTCTTTTATGCAAACAAGATCTCTTTAAACCTAATAAAATGGTACTTAACATCAATGTGTTTGGTTCTAGAGTGCATTACAGGATTTTTTGTGAGATTAATTGCACTAGTGTTGTCAAACCTTATAGGCACACAATCAAAGACAACCCCAAAATCTTTTAAAGTATGTTTCATCCACAGAAGTTGGGCACAACAATTTCCAGTAGCAATGTATTCAGCTTCAGGCTTAGAAAGAGAAATAGAATTTTATTTTTTGCTACACAAGACAATTACCCAGGAGATGACACATACCACTAGTGCTTTTTCTATCAATTTTACACCCAGCAAAGTCAGCATCAGAATAACTAATTAAATCAAAGGTAGAGGATTTTGGGTACCATAGACCAAAATTCAATATTGCCCTTTAAGTATCTAAAAATCCTTTTTACAGCCATTAAGTGCGATTCTTTAGGGCAAGATTGAAATCTAGCACATAAACAAACAGCAACATAATATCTGGTCTGCTAGCCGTTAAATAAAGTAGGCTTCCGATCATACCTCTATATTTAGAATATTTTTCATCAACACTATTACCTCCTTCATCTTTATCAAGTTTGGTTGAGGTGCACATAGGTGTACCAACTTTTTGCAATATTCCATTCCGAATCATTTGAGTAGCTCCTTTGTGTACTTGATTTGTATAATAAACGTCCCTTCCTTTGTTTGGTGAACTTGTAGTCCAAGAAAAAATTGTAACTTTCCCATCATGCTCATTTCAAACTCTTTTTGCATCAAGTGAAAGAAATCCTTGCACAAGCTTTCGTTAGTTGCACCAAAAATAATATCATCAACGTAAATTTGAACAATTAACAAACCCTTGGAATTTGTTTTGGTAAAAAGAGTGGTGTCAATGACACCTAGATTTTAAATCCATTTTCAATCAAAAAATCACTTAGTCTTTCATACCAAGCTCTTGGAGATTGTTTCAAACCATATAAGGCTTTAGAGAGTTTGAAAACATGATTTGGAAAATTTTTATTTTCAAAACCGAGAAGTTGTTCAACGAAACTTCTTGATTCGATCTGCAATAAAACCATTAAAAAAGGCACTTTTGACATCCATTTGAAATAATTTGACATCATTAAAACATGCATATGCGAGAAGCATTCGAATGGATTCTAATCTAGTAACGGGTGCAAAAGTTTCATCAAAGTCAATACCTTCTTCTTGAGCATAACCTTTTGCAACAAGTCTACCTTTGTTCCTTATGATTTCACCTTTATCATTTAATTTGTTTCTAAAAACCCATTTTGTTCCACTTACATGATGAATTGATGGTCTTTCAACTAAGGTCCATACGCTGTTTTTCTCAAATTGACTAAATTTATCTTGCATAGCAATGACCCAAGATTCATCATTTAAAGCATCATCTACATGTTTAGATTCAATGTGAGAAAGTAATGCACAATTATTATTTAAAGGTTTATGAGATCAAGTTTTTACCCCATCGGATAGATCACCTATGATCAAATCTTGAGGGTGACTAGAGACAAATATCCATGCTTTAGGAAGATCTTTTGGAATATCTTGACCTCGTTCTTTTCTTCTTCTTCATCTACTTGATGGTTGTTGACATCATTGCTTGATGCGATCTCTTGATGATCTTCATGGATAGTGATCTTCTCAAGCTTCTTTTGAATACCTACATCTTCATCTTCTCATATATTATCACCAATGCCGATTGATTTTGCTTTATTGTTATCCCAAATGTTACTTTTTCACTGTTTTTGGATTTAAGGTTTGTGAAGATAGAAGCATCACCCATCATGTGTCTTGAGCATCCATTATCTATGAACCATTTAGCATTGTGGGTGATGTTTAGTACCTACACAACAAATCAATTGACAACTTTTGGTACCCATATTTTCTTGGGTCCATTAGAGTTAGTGAGATTGCTATTAATCCATATGGCTTTCATTCCAAGTTTCTCATTTTTCTTGACATAGCACATATTCTTGACATGTCCATGTTGTTGGCAATATTACAAATAATATTTTTATTTTCATATAAAGAGGATTTTGATTGTACAAAATTGGAAATCATAAGTCATCCCTTCTAAATATGACAAAATTTTTGTTGAACAATACATTTCTATTTCTTTTCCAATCAACAACATTTTCTCTTTTTCTAGTTAAGAGAACATTCAAATCATCCAATCTTTTCTTCAAAGAGGCTTGTTCTTCCTTGACCTTTGATTTCACATGCATTCTTTTCTTCAAGTCACTATTTTCTTGTGATAACCTACTATTTTCATTCACAAGTTTAGAGTTAGCATTTCATAAAGCATTTGATTTCTTTACTAACTCATTATTTCTAGCATATGATTCCTTTAAACTATCATGCAATTTTAAAATGAAAGCTTCAAGATCATTATCATCATTTTCGTCATTGGAGTCATAGTTAGAATTTACCTCATCATCTCCAATGGTCATAAAGGCCATTTGTGCCGACTCCATTTCCTCTTCAACTTCTCCTTTGCAATTGTAATCATCCCATGTGATTTGAAAGTCGTTGAAGCGGGGCTTTCTTCCTTCCTTCTTTTCCTTGGAAGGACACTTATTTGCAAAGTGTCTAGGTTGACCTCATTCAAAGCACTTTTTATTTTGCTTCTTCATTTCTAGCTTAGTCTTCCCTTTGAAATTATTTGAATTGGTAGCTCCATCTCTTCTCATTCTCCTAGAAACAAAATATTAGATAAATTGCTTTGGTGATGAGTGCAAGATCTCCTTCATCAAGATCTTCGTCTTTTAGATTGATGGAGCCATTTTTATCTTATTCTTGAGAGGTCTTTAATAAAGAATGCTCCTTTTTGGTCTTTCTTCCTCATCATCCACCACTTTGGCCTTTAACTTCAATTCATAAGAAGTAAGAGAGTTGATTAGTGATTCAATAGGCATAGAATATAAATTCTTAACCTACTCTATAGCGATTGTTTTTGCCTCCCATTCTTTGGATAGAGCATTCAAGATTTTCTATTTTTTTCACCCAAAAAATACTCCTTACCCAAGACTTCAAAATCCTTAATGATGTCATTGAACCTACAATACATTTTTTGTCAATATTTTCATGTGGTTCCACTTTGAAGGACTCATACTTGGCAACAAGTAAGGATTTCTTTTTGTCTTGAACATCATCACTCCCTTCATGGATAAGAGAATTTATCCCAAATGCAAGAAGCGAAAAGTACAAGTATTGACACAAGTTGATTTATGAATCCAGAGCATGTAAATAGCACATTCATAGCTTTTGCATTTAAAGTCAAGTTTGCCTTGTTGTCTTTTCTCTTCTTCTATTTGTATGATCATCAATGATGGTAGCTTCGAAGGGACCTTCATTTACAACATACCACAAGTCAATATCAATAGGTTGCAAAAATATTTTCATTCTATCTCTCCAACTAATAAAATTTGCCCCATTAAACATAGGGGGCCTAGTGATGGATTGACCTTCAAAAAATAGACCATTGTTGGTCATCATAATAGATCTTTTCTCAAAAGCAATTTAAGCAATAAAATGAGACCTAGCTCTGATACCAATTGTTGGTCCCAAAGATGAACCTAAGATGGGGGTGAATTAGGTTTCAAAAATTACTTTTATAAAGATTGAACTATTGAGATTTTTTCACTAACAAATAATATAATGAAGATAAAATCAATGAAGCTTAAGAAATGTAAAGAAAGTAAGAAAGGAGATTAAACAAACAATACTTCTAAGATAACAAGCTTGAAGTATTAATCTACTAGAATGCTTCACAAACTTGGTGAGCCAATAATCTTTACAAAGTAGGACAATTCTTGCTCATTGTATTACTCTTTTAGTTGAGTCAAGAATTTTACTCACAACCTCACTTTTGTACAAGATTGTCACTCACTCAAAATTTTGAATTGCACTCTAAGCTACACACTAATACAATATAGCACTATAGCCAATTTGCACTCAAATTGCTCTTTTCTAAAGCTTGTATTCAATGTATTATATGCCTCTTACAGAACAATAGAGCAGGTATTTATAGGAGCAATAAATTGTGGTTGTAATTACTTCGAAACGGCTCAATAATAATAATGCACAAAAACTAGTCGTTAAGGTTTCGGACATCCAAAATAAAGATGGTGCATCCGACACAGCGTCCGATCTCAATATAGTTGGTGAAGGATATCGTTCGAACGGCTATGCATGTGTCCGTTTCATCGTCCAAACTGGGTTTCGGACGATCCTATTTATTCGAAGCAAGCTTTGTTCGGACAGTTGTATGTATCCGTTGAGGAGCTAGAAAAAGTTTGCTTTCTGCCTGTCTGTTCGGACGGTGAAATGCGTCCGAGTGAATCTGTATCGGACTCTCCTATTCGTCTGAGAAAAGTGGCATAGTTCAGATGATGTACTGCATACGAACGACCTATTTCCAGCAGAAAATATAGCAGACTTGCACAGCTTATTTTTAGATTTTAGTGCTTATGTCATCATGAAAATAAGGTTTTGGGAACATCAAAAAGAAAAAAGGTGATAGTGATGATCGTGTTGCCATTACTACTTCAAAGGATTGGTGACTGTCTAGGACAAAAATATGATCAATATACAATGTTACTAGTGATGAATCAAATTGGGTTGTCAACAGTGGTCCCTACTTCTACTTGACACCTAGGAAGGATTTCATTACATCTTATACTCTTCATAACCTTGAGCTATTGAAGATTTGTAATGATGGTCAATCGAGAGTAGTTGGCATATGAACTACGGTACTGAAGACTTGTACTAGGTGACGTTGTTTTTTAGAGATATTTGACATGCACCGGATGTTTGTCTGAATTTGATTTCAACTGGTTTGTTGGATGATGAGGTACTTAATAGCTCTACTATATAAAGTTATTTTACCTTAAATTCTTATGTAATTTTGGTCATGTTAGTCCTATTCGGATTGGTTTTAGGTGCTTTTGTCTATGAATTGTGTTTATTAGTGAAAATTAGTACCTTAGAGTAATTTTAGGACTTTTGGTAGTAATTATGCATAAAATTGGACTAAATTGACAAATGATGATTTTTTGTGTATTTTGACTCGATGATTTTGGTGTATTTTTGTAGGGTAACATTCGAAGATTAGATAGCGAGTTGAAGTAATGGAAGAAGTCAAGGGCAAGGATGTAATTGCACAGAAAAGAAAGATCAAGCTCAAGAGTTTCTATCTCATTGACTACGATCAAGTTTACCAAGAAGAAAATTTAGTAACCGTAGTCAATGCTCCTTTAGCTTCAAAGTGCAGTAACCACGGTCAACAACTTCAAGGCATAAGTTTTTTAATTGCAGTCAACAAGCAACAACGAGGAATCATCCATTAACCGCAGTCAATAAATTTGTATAGGAGAAAAATTGACCACAGTTAACCAAGTCAAATAGGTACTCTGGCCATCAAATTTTTGATTTACCCTAGCAACCTATACTAATAACACATAATAGTAGGTGTAGGAATAGTGCAGCCTCCACTAGTTTAGTGTAATCTTATCAATAGTACTTTTGTTTTTCCATGTAAACTATAATTTTAGTTGTAAAAACTCAATCTTTTTACTCTTAATTTATTGAGCTTTTCATTACTTTTTGAATTTGATACCAATTTCATCTATCTTTTCATTTAAATCTTGCATTTTAGTTTATTTCAAGTTCTTGTCACTTTCTAGACTAGCTCAAATCTCAGATTAAAATAGTAGATCTTTGTTTAAATCTTACTTTTCTTGGTGTTAAAGGTTCATTTAGTAGTGGTTTTTAATTACATATAGCTTTTAAAACCTGATCATTAGCTTAACCCTAGTTTTCTTCTCTTTTTCATTACTAGATGTGTATAAGAGAAGAAAGAATGAAGAACAACATGCTTGCTAGTGTAGAATTTTCCACTTATGAATAAATTCCTTCTTATCTCCTCTTTACTTTTCCAATCATTGCTAATCTAGTAATTATTGTGCTTTCATAGTTCAGCTTTTATTATTGCTATCTTAGTTTAGTTTACTTATTGTGCTTTCTTTGTGTAGGTTTTTAATTGCTTCCTAGTTTAGTAGATTAGTTTCATTGCTTGTTAATTACCTTAGTTGTTCACTTAGCATACATTTTACTTACTTCTTTTTTAGGTCAGAAATTTAATTGTCTACCTTGTTCTTAGCATTCTTAGCTCTTCTAGTGTAGTAATTTAATCAATCCCTTTAGCTCATTTAAATATTTTGGTGGAATTAACCTTCATCCCTAGCTTAACTCTAATTCTTCATTGCTCTAAACTTATGTTGCATTGTAGTTTAGACTACTTCTATGTGTTATTATGTCTTCTTGTGACTTGTTAGAATAGTGATCAGAGATAGTTTTTACATGCTTTTAGATTAATCTAGTTAATTGCTTAGTTGTAAATTTCTTTGTTGCCATTTTAGTAGTTTGTGGTAAACTCCCTTTTTATTTTATTTGTCTAAATAGTATTGTTGGTCCAAAAGAGCAACCTAAGAGGGGGGTGAATTAGGTTGTATCTAAAAACAATCATTTTAATGTGCTTAATGGAAATTCAAACTTTATGCAATAAATGAACACTCAAGCACAAATAATCACAAGTAGAGATTCAACAATTGAATCACAAAGAACCAATAAAAAAGATTAAGATTAAGAAATGCAAACCAAAATTGATCTAAATAGTATAAAGGCCCGACAAGCCTAGTAGTCACTGGTCCAGTCTTCGTGGGAATGACACCCACTCACCACTAATCTACAAACCTACCTTGTATACTTGCGAGAGTGAAGGTGTTGATTAAGTGAAAGGGCTTATTTTTATCACTTGTTTTTCACCCCAAAAAGCCAACCAAATCAAAGCGAACAAGTTTTTGGTGCCATTATCGGGAATTGAGTTTGCAATAGTGATATTAGTTACTTTCAGGTAGTACTAGATTAGACGTTTTATTTTCTTTAGAAATTACTTGTAGTTAGATTAGTTATAATTTCCTGAAAAAGTGTAGCCAGGTTCTTTGTAAAAAAGTTTAGTTTCTCCAAAAGTCATTTTTCCTTTCAATAAAGTATTCGAATAAAGTTATGAATACATTAAAGTAAAGGAAGAAGAACAACTTGGATAATGATCAAGCGAATCTTCAAGAGTTCGATAAAGACTTTAAAAATCAACATTCTTCCAATTTCAAACAAAAGAAGACTTAAACAATTCCATGTATTACATACTTAGGTAAAATAAAAGTAATAGTTCTCTATTACATATTATAAAATTTTCTCAAAACATACTTTTTTAGTTTTCAAATATGATTTTCAAGAATAGTTCTTGCAAAATTCATTTGCAAAACATATAATTTTATAAGTATATTTTCAAAAGAAGCACTCACCTCTAGTTAACTGTCACTTGAAACAGGACTCGCACAACATTCTTTCTCAATCTCCTCCTTTCTTAATCTTCTCAAAACTTATCAACTCTCTTCGATTTCTTTTAACAAGTTTTGTTCTCCTTTATAGTGATCGATTTGTCAAGACTCATTGATGAGGGGAGATGAACCGTCTTATAACTTAACTAGCTTAAAGATTAGCATTATTTGTTACAACAAATGTCCTTCAATTTCTTATTACTTTTTTATCTATTATAAACTCTCAATCTCCCTACCACTATCTACCATGAATAGATATACTTACCCATATCCATTAATGAGAAAGACAAAAAAGGTTTTGTCACTCAATTCAAATAATATCAATGCTTGTCTCATCCCAATAATTTCATGAATATCTTAATTCTTATTAGTTATGGTATCGAAGTCTTCTAACCATTTCTTACCCAAACTTTCTCACATTCTTCTCCCTTCCTTTTGCTCAATTTCCATTTCTAATATTCATCTTAGATCATTTATTCTTTCACCACAAATTATGAAGATTAAAAGAAATTATAAACTCAACAATAATTTTTGTACTCATTTTCAATTCAATTACAAAAAATGAAGAGTTTATTGGCAATCAATATTTAACTTTTAATTCATACTCCCTCCAACCCATTTTATTTGTCCACCTTTCTATTTCAATTTGTGTTAAATTATTTGTTACTCCTTAAAAAAGTAAATAAATAAATGTTAATTTACCTAGTTTACCATCATGCAAGTCTTAAAAAAAAAAAGCATTAATGTCATGTTTCAACATTAATTACTCTCATGGATCATTTCAAATTTTGAAAATCAAAATCCAACTATCAAATTTTGAATTTTTATTGACGTGAGGGACAATAATGGAAAAACTATTCTACTAGTTGATCAAATATCAACTATTCTTAAATTGTGCACAAGATTGACCATTCCAAATAAAATGAGATGGAGGGAATACTTATCATATCTAGTATTTATTTCGTGATAATCAATGTCTATTATTTATTAAGCTAATTATTTTTTCTTACATGGCTAGTAACTGTCCTCTTTGTATCATTTATGCCACTGTGTATAATACAAAAGATAAGATCACCGATTAAGTTTATCAGATAATTAAATCTCTAAAATATCCATAGTTTTTTGTGTTTTACTCTCAAAATTTAAAGTAACGGTTTCACTATTTTACTCTCAAATACTAAGTAATTTGTTTCAAAATTGACAATTGTCAAAATTATTTCTTAAATTTGAACCTGTAATTAGGGTTGTCAATATAGATCAAAAAATATGGATTGAAATTGTAATATATATCTTGTTTTTGGCTAGTTAATTGTTTAGAATTAATGTAAAAGTAATAATGTATAATTTTCATTTTGTTTTTTATAATTTTTAATAAATTTATTACTTGAAACCGATCCGATACGAATACCGCAACTTTGAGTTATGATTGTAATTTCAATATGCATGCTCATACTTCAAAAAAACGTCTTTGATTTTTTTAGGAATAAGAGAGAATACAGTTTAAGAATAGTTGATGTTTGATCAACTAGTAGTGGAAGGATGCAGGCCTTAAATAGCCAACACCTGTCTCTAAAGTTCAACTTTCCTCACAATAAGAAGACGACTTTGTCGATATAATGTTTGATTATTGTGCTTTAGGCAAAAACCAACAGAGGACTGAAAAGATTCCTAAGAGGCTTAGTCATGGAAGACAAGTCGGGCCTCTTTTGGTGTGACCATTTTTCTCGCCTAAAGTTGGGGCTTACCATTAGGGTTTTAATTGGATTTTAGTTTGTTGAACTTTAAATTTTTATTGAGGGACAATAATGGAAAAACTATTCTACTAGTTGATCAAATATCAACTATTCTTAAATTATGTACAAGATTGAACATTCCAAATAAAATGAGATGGAGGGAATACTTATCATATCTAGTATTTATTTCGTGATAATCAATGTCTATTATTTATTAAGCTAATTATTTTTTCTTACATGGCTAGTAACTCACCTCATTTATATCATTTATGCCACTCACAACAATATACAAAAGATAAGATCACCGATTAAGTTTATCAGATAACTAAATCTCTAAACTATCCATAGTTTTTTGTGTTTTACTCTCAAAATTTAAAGTAACGGTTTCACTATTTTACTCTCAAATTCTATGTAATTTGTTTCAAAATTGACAATTGTCAAAATTATTTCTTAAATTTGAACCTATTATTAGGGTTGTCAATGGGTCGTGTCGGGTTCTTATCGTATCAAGTCCTTATCGGGTTCGTGTCAAAAAACCTCAACCAGGACACGACCCATTAAGCATTCATGTATTGTCGTGCCATGACTCATTTATTAACGGGTTGACCTGACATGACCCATTAACTCGTTAAACTTTAAACATAACCGGTTTACTCGAATGACATGATATGCTATTAAAGAGTGTATTATTGTGTCAAATTTTCTTAAATACCCCAATTAATTAACGGGTCAATCAGGTTATCCCGATATCTTAACGGGTTAAACGGGTCGTATCATGTTACCCGATAACATAACGGGTTATTGGGTCAACCCGTGGGTTGACACGACACAACCCGTTTAACTTCAGGTCATTAACGGGTTGACCCGTTAGTAACTCAATTAAATTCGGGTCGTGTTTAAACCTATTAATTTTGTATCGTATCGTATTGTCGTGTCGTATCCGAAATTGCTACCGCTACCTGTAATATGAATCATCACACAAATAGGCAAACTAGAGCAAAATTGATTGTGTATGTGTTGTAAGACTGGTTCAAAAACTCTGTCGAATCCAAGTCAACTTGTGAGTCATATTCGGAATTGTAAGTATCGTTTCAATATCAATGTATCATATCTGTCTATATAGATCAAAAAATATGGATTAAAAGTTTACAATTTGTAATATATATCTTGTTTTTGGCTAGTTAATTGTTTAGAATTAATGTAAAAGTAATAATGTATAATTTTCATTTTGTTTTTTATAATTTTTAATAAATTTATTACTTGAAACCGATCCGATACGAATACCGCAACTTTGAGTTATGATTGTAATTTCAATATGCATGCTCATACTTCAAAAAAACGTCTTTGATTTTTTTAGGAATAAGAGAGAGAATCTGTGTACACTGTCGTTGATTGTTTCGTTTCGTGTTGGCTATTTAAGGCCTGCATCCTTCCACTTGTCGTTGGCCCTCCCTGCTTTTCCTCGTCAATAAGAAGACAACTTTGTCGATATAACTGTTTGATTATTGTGCTTTAGGCAAAAACCAACAGAGGACCTGAAAAAAGATTCCATGGAGGCTTGGAAGGAAGATGAAGTCGGGCCTCTTTTGGTGTGACCATTTTTCTCGCCTAAAGTTAGGGCTTACCATTAGGGTTTTAATTGGATTTTGTTTGTCGAACTGCTTATAAAGCTGAATTTGGCTCACAAATTTATTTGTATTTTAGACCTTAATCAAGTCAGTCCAAACTCACAAATATATAATGATACTCGAATTTGAAATTCGAACTTTAATCAGACTAGTCTAAAATCATATTGTCGAGAAAAATTTTTTATAGGTCATAGTTAAAATTTTATTTTTACACTCGTCAATACTATTTTTGTGAGTCGAACTTTAATCAGGTTAGTCCAAAATAGATATTATCCAATAAAAAATTATATGTCTTTATTTGTTAAAATTTTATTTTTTTACGCTCGGTCAACACAATATAGAATAGTATGTACTACTTATCCCAATAAACAACTACAAACTGTATAATTGATCCACAACATTACAACTAAATTGACTAATGAAGTTAGATTATTATTTTTAGTTACTTGAGTTTAGTTAAACTAATAGAATACTAGAATTATTAACGATTGTCAATATAAATTGTAGTAGTATAATTTAATTTAAGATAAAATTAGAATTTTATATATATATATGGGTCAAATTTTAATCGAACCGACCCTAGTAAAACCTAAATTTAATTCACAATTTAATCGGATCTAATATTTAAACATAATCTCAATCCATTTTACTTTAATGTAAAACCCGACCCTTCATTTATTAGGCCGGACCGACCGGACCCCATTCACAGTCTTACTTACTATTGATGACAAAATGTGTTCGTTACATTTTGGTAGCATATTTAGTTTCGGAAAATACTTAAATAGACCCGATTTTTGACCTCCACCTGTAGACCCTATGGTCAGATTAAATCTTAAAAAATCTTTATTACATCAACTGATGTTATAAATTTTTTAAAGTTTAATCCACACCACAGAGTCTACAAGTTGGGTCAAAAATCGGATCTATCTAAGTATTTGCCTTTAGTCCCTCGTCTGTTGAGTCATTATTTCATTTTTGTGTAATTATTTCATCATTGATTATCCCCGAGTTCAAATTAAAAGTTAAGTTAGTTGGACGGGGTCGAGCATTATGCTATTGCGTATTCCACCCCATATGTTTTATTGTTCAGTGTTTATGGAAAGAGTCCCGGTAGGATGAGACGATGATGATGCAGCTAGTAATTTCCATAGTAGATATTCTAAATTGGTTTATCATTTTTTATTGATTTAAACATTTCTCGATCTTACAATCAAACACGGCCTTGTGGTCGTGAACTTAGTCAGCACCAACGCAAGTAAGGTTTCTCTATGTGACTTGGCCCTTCCAAGAACAACTACAAATGTTTTTGCTGCACGGTCACGAAACCAATCCCTGGAGTACACAGTAATTGAAAGAGCCTTTCCTTGTGTACTTGCAGAGCTTTAGTCAATAATATCAACCAACAGCCAGATAATCAGTACCAAGCTAAATTCAGACTATTAATTTCTGAATCAAGTTGCACTGTCTGTTAATAATTGGTTGCATAGGCACATCACTCTGTACTACATCCCATAATACCTGTAGAAGGAAGTAAAAACAAAAGCAGCTCCATTGGTAGTTATTCTTCAGTAGAGATTTCCTGAATCTGTTGATCATTGACAAATTCATGGGTACCAAGTCCCAGTTTCATCAATGAATGAGATTGGTATGTATCTGTATGGGGAAACAATAGCTTGAGTCGGAATGCGTCAACTCCGTTCAAGTAGTACCGGAAAAGCCTCTTTGCTCTGATAAAACCAAGACGCCCATACAGAGCCAGTGCTCCTTTATTTGTAACTTCTGCTTCCAAAGTCACCTTCAAAAGATTGACAGAAAGTATGAGCACAAATGCGACATCCATGTTCATTTATGTAAAATGACAGTGGTATAAAATGGTACATAGACAAACACATTATTCGGCATATAATTGCATTATTACTGACAAACAGAGCAGTTGGGACAAAATAAATGAACTACAACCCAGAAATATGGACCCCAAAAAAAAAAACAAGCAATACTCTTATTTGCCCAACAGCTGTAGTAAAACCTCCATCCAGGAGTAGCATTTGATTAGGTTCTAAATAAGAAATATTTCTTCAGAAAAGAGAATAGACAACCATTAACCAATTATGTCCTTGATAATCATATGAGATTTATTCACAATAAAATGAAAGTTTCTTCTCACCTTCCCCAGGCCCATCAACCAAAACGAAAAAATTCTTTGAGAGAGAGAGAATACTAACTCACCCTCCAGTCCTCAAACGTTTCTAAGCAAAACAAAACCAACTAATTTTGCTATCTTACTCCCCCAAGCCAAAACCAACAATTTTGCTATTTTCCTCCCCCAATACCCATAGCCTTTTGCTTCCACAGTAACCAAACAAACTGCATATAACTTCCTTACTTGATACAATCAGCCCAACTGCTAAACATAAACATGTAATTGACATCAGTTCAAGATGTACATGCAGTTACACACACCAAGTCGAGAAAGCCTCTCAAAGATACTTGTGTACCTGCTAAAAGTGTTGACGACCACAAAGCGGAAATTTTCCAATTAATCCAATCAAAAGCAGGGAAAAAAAAAAAAAGCAAAAAATATTTCAAGAAACCAACAATAGTCTTTTTTTTTTTTTTTTTCTGACATAAACTCAAAAAGAACTCTCAATGAGACACAGCCTCCTCATATCATTCCAAGATAGTAGTTGGCCAAGAGGCCATGACAACAGAAGGAGAGAGCAGTAAGAAAAAAAATGACAAATCAAATCCAAGACATGGTAGAGTACAACAGATTAGTGGACAATAATATATAGGTGACGACAAGCCCCGACAATTCTAGCTAAGGTTTGGTAAGTGGCATTATTAACCACCACACTGAAGCCCCCTTCCCCTCCCAAAAAACCCAAGGTAAAGCACTAAACTCAGAACATTTGAGGGTGCAAAGTAGGCTTCATATTATTTGCGGGGGAAAATTTACCGAGAATATTCAACTGAATCCAAAAGTTATCCACTACTAAAATGGATTCCTGGTCATATTCTCTAATTTTTCTCTTTGCTTTCCAACATACAATTTCCTTTGTACTGCAGCATGAAGATGAAAAAGGTAGAAAGCTATAAAGCTCTAGTGGATGCAATAATATCAAATTCCAAGGCAGCAGGGCCAGTGACAAACCTCTTCACACCCTGATTCCATCATTACTCTAATGGATCTTGTAACAAGTTCTTATACATAATAAGATGTGTAAGTTCTTAAAAGGAAAGTACATAAAATGCTGATTACATATACTTAATTCCAAGAATATGAAATAAAAAATGATTCCACACCACAGATCAAAGATGATTTAAGAGCTTAAATAGAATGATGATACATGACATACACATAGTAACTTGGAAAGAATCTGGTAATAATTTTCTCCTCAACATGAGTGCCAAATATGTCATTTGGAGTTAAAATAAAATGATAAATCATTAGACTTGTTTCATATATAACAATCAATTGGATAATACAGTTAGAAGATGAGTTTGAGAAAGAGAAACCAATGACAATTGTAAATCCATTATGCAGTGAAAAAAAATGAAAATGGGACTAATTTTTTACAACTGCATTACATTGGGAATATTTTTGAAATAAGCTTGTTTTGGAATAACCACATTGAAATCATCTGTACACTTCTCCAAGCAATGGCCTTACTAAGCAACTTTTAAGCAGAATATATCAGGTAGTTAGTTATATGCTTTTCTATTATTGACTACAAATTCAGAGTACACATAGCAGCCAAATAAATTGAAAATAGTTAAACTGAATTAAGCGTAAACATCCTAGATTCCGGGATCTTCACAGTGGCAAGTAGAGAAAGTGTTCTCAAATTTAGTGATGGAAAAGTTGGGTTCATGAAGTCAGAACGTTACTGTGATTAGAAGCTCTGCCATCAAGTGCCACTGACAAACAACTAAATTGGAACAGAACAAAAGGACATGCAAACATTTAACTGAATTAAACTAAGGCTCTAAATCACACAACAACATACATTCATGCATGCATACACACACACACACACACACACACACACACACACACAAAAAACCTTGGCTTCAGCTCATCACCTTACTCAATCCTACAGTGGAAACATGAGCCGAGGCGCATATACATATATATGTGTGTGTGTGTGTGTGTTCCAGGTCAGTATGTAAGGAGAAGATTCACCACCCAGAGCACACAGCATAAGGGGAGAGTTGAAAAAGGCCTCTTACCAATGCAGTCTCTGCCCCTGTAAGGCTTAAGTACAACAAGCATTGCAATGTAGCCTCTCAAAGTATTCCGATGCTCTCCCATTTTGCACACTACTGTCCCAACACATTTCCCTTTGTGGAATGCCTAACAACCATTCAATTTCATGTGTCATGTGTGCACTGGTATTGACAATAAAAACTAATAATAATTCAGAAAACATAAGGCATACAACATCGAAGAAAAGAATTGTACACACGAGAAAGGTGAGTTGAGGCCAGAGATAGACGAAGTATACACATGTGAAGATTGAGTATGGTTCACTGAGTTCTTGGTCAATCAGATTCATGATAAGTGGCAGGTGATGTTCACCCCCGTAGCTCAAATACTCTATTTCTGAAGCCTCCTGTTCTACCTTTGCAACCATTGCTGCCAACCCAGGCCCCTCGTTTTCGTTTTCTTTATTCTTGTTTTCCATTAAATCAGAGACAGGCTAATGCAACTGCCCAGCTTAGCTCCGCAAATGTCAAGAGCTAAGGCCAAAAATGAAACAGTGACCCAATGTTATCAAGATACATGTCTATGATATGTATGTGCGTGTGTGTGTGTGTGTGTGTGTGTGTGTGTGGAAGACCAAGAAAATTATATCTTCTTACTTGGGGATTTTCACATCCACAATAGTTAAATACTAGTATGGTATTAGCTATTTAGCTTAGGGTTATAAGTTCAGGCCAAGCACTTAAATCTCCACTCAAATACAAATGCTGACAGATAGCATGATCCAAAAGCTGTGAAAATTACCTGAGAACTTGAGTATAAGCAGCCCCACCAACTGTTTTGCTTTCACAAATTTGTTTGGCGGAAAGAAAAATAAAGGCAAAGAGTTTCAAACTAGAAACATGCCTGACGGAGGAGAAACAATAGAGAAGAGTGAAGTTTGGTTAGGATCTTGCTAAAGAGCATAATTGTACACCATACACAACATATAATGCATGAAGAACAGGAAGCTTAACCTAGCAAAGAACCTTCTTTCTCTCTGTGTACTGAATGGAAGAATTTCATACAATCAAATTTATTCAAACATGGAACAAAACAAAAACTAGTAGAATTCGAAAAGCAAAAGTTCAATTCACAATCTAGATATTACAATAACTAAAGCAGCAACAATAACAAAAGAAAAAATACAATAGAATACATGACCTGATACTTAATAAAATACTCCCTCCGTCCCAGTTTTGTTGTCACCCAAGGGGTGGGCATGGTTTTTTAGAAAATTCAATTTTATGGTGTGTATACCAAAGCGGTCCCTCATTATTGAAACAAGACAAGTGAAAAAGTGGTAGTTTGAGTGCTTTGTAAGAGTAGAATTGGAATATGATATGATAGAATAATGATTTTTGTGGAAATGTGACATTATTTTTGGACATCCCAAAATAGTAAGTGTGACAATATAAATGAGAAAGAGGGAGTATAAATATTAGTATATAGACATTAGTAAAACCAATGAATAATAAAAAAGCTAAGGAAACCACACAAAACAAAGTGGGCAGTGGTAGTACCACTTCAATCAAAAATCAATTAGTACTACTAGCCAAACAATTAAAAAATGTCAGACCCAGTAAAGTAAAGGCGGCGGCTTTGATTAAGAATTGTCACCAGTTTTTCAACAAAACAGGGAAAAGAACAAGCAAACAAAAACAACCCAAGTCAGAGGCCTTGGATCAAGAATTTTCATAATGTTAAGGAAAGACAATAAGTGCAGTACAAAATTCTGCAGGCCAGTTCAGTCGAAGCTCTGAAAGCAACAATATATTGAACATCTTTGGAAGCCCAAAGAAAAACAAGGAAATACAATCGCTGTCACTGTGATTTGAATAGCTACCTGCAGTTGCTCTCTGAGCACTGTGATGGAGTTTCCCTATGATCTATATGATCCCCACTGGATACGAGCCAAATTTGATGACAAATGAATAGTATAGCAAACAGTAGAACTCATAATACGGCTTTTGGGAAACCTCAACTTTACTGCCCCGTTTTGGAGCAAATAATTCTTTTTTGTCATGGGAGAGGATATTAAAGGATTAAGGCCTAGTTTGGGAGTTTAGTATAATAAAGAAAAGAAGAAAAAACTCAAGTTCTGAGGGAAAATATAATAGAAAAAGAAGGGAAGAGATACTACTATTAACGCAAGGCATACCCTACGTGTGTGTGCATTCATAAAATTTATGGGTGTTATTTTTAGGTGGGCTCTTTTCCCACTTTCTGTTGCGTATGTGTTCTTGCTTCAAGCCCCCACTACTTCATTTGTAGTTTATGAAACTATTAGAAGTATAGTCAGATGAGAAACTTAAAAAGTTGATGAGCATCCAGTAGGCCACTACTACATTTTTTTTTTTCAAGAATTACAACAAAAATAAAAATTACACCAAAAAGGTTTAAGAGCTATTAAACTAGCTTGGAGTTGTTTGATTACTTCTCAGCTAAAGAATATTGAGTGATTGAGCAAAAAAGCAAATGGCCAAAAGTCCGATCGAATTGGAGAGGATAAACTTTGATTCTTCAGTCTGAATTGCAAGTGAAAAATGAGGTCGAGCATCATTAACTGCAAGTGCAAGATCGGGCTGAGTATCATTATTGATGAGCTTTAATCAAAGTTGGCCAACCAAGCATTAGTCATGCCAATCTTAATCTCGCCGAAGCCAAGCTTCAAGGTCGCCCGAATTGTTGGCGAGCTTCAATCTTTATCTAGCTGGAGCAAAGCTTCGGCTATTGATCTCTCATATAAGTATCTCATAAAGAAAGTACTCAAGGCTAAAAAAACAACCAGCTGCATGAGAAGCTCCACAAAATATCCAGCTTAAATTTGCAAGACGAAGATGAGCAAGAGCACAAGTTTGGCTGTATGGATAAAGATGGACAGCTGTTTGAAGGGCAAAAATCTCTTCAGGACTTTAAAAAAAAGTAGCAGAACTAAAGTTGCATAATCTGTTCAACAACCTGAATGTTCTGATACACTCTACAAGAAAGCAAGTTCAAGCTACATCTTCCATAGAGTTTTTAATAAGCTTTAAAGGGTTGTGTCAACTGAAGCCAAGGAATTCAATCGAAAAACTTAACGAGAGGTAAAACTGAAAAGACAAAAATCAAGAGGCTCAAGGATGAGGTCGGCAAAGGCTGAAGTTGATCACAGATAGTAAAGCAAAGCATAAATTAGTCAAAAAATTCAGCACGACTTGCATCGGTTCAGCCTTCATCATTAGCTCAGTAACATGTTAAATTTTGAGGACTTCATCATTCATGACACGAAAGCCGACACTATTTTGAGACATTAGAGGCTAGGGAAGTATAAATATATAAGCTACAAGATCACAAATCCGGAGGATTGATCAAAGCTCGTGGAGTAGCTGAAGGTCGACAGAGAAGAGTGAAAAGGCCGAGGCTAATCAATATTGAGGCCGGTCCAAGTCAGAGGCATATGGAAATTATCTAAGATAGTGCCTGTCGAAATAACTTGGCTCTGAGGGATTGGTTCTCTTATTCGGATGCAACTGAGGCCGACTGAGACCAATTAGTAAAATATGAAACTGAGCATGTCCATTATATGGTCATCTATTCCGACCATGGATTTCGGAGGATGACTAGTTGGGTTCTTCATCAAGCATTGGAAGGAAATAATGTTGTTGAATAACTTCGGATCAACACTACCAAAACTTAGAGCAAATCTTTCATGCACCATTGGTGTATAAAAATTTTTATACCATCGCGTCTAGATGCATGACACATGTGCATTGTTTAAGCAAGAATATACAATAGAGGACAGTACAAGGGACTTTATCAATTTTTCCTATTCAAGTCAACTTGTAAAGCCTACATACAGCAATGCCTTTTTTAACTGCTATGCTAATTCAACTCATCTATTCTCTCAATAATTAATTCTTGGCAATAGGGGTTTTCATGGACCGAGTATCAAATCCATATGCCAAAAAATGACCCAACCCGGTCTCACCAGGTCGAGAAATTTTCGACTGATACCCAGTCCATACACTTAGCTGGGCACCCGCATTTGCTGGTAGGATAAAACAGCTAGACGACCCTTAACACCAACAAGTAATTTAACATGCCTATTATTTCAAGATTTAAGACCTCTATCATCAGCAAAAACATAAACACCATTTAGGTTCCTTGAGCTCTTAATCAGATCCATGCTTAAAAGATGAGTGGTGGTGGTGGCAAGGAGATATGACTGGTGGTGGTTGGTGGCAGCAAAAGATATGACTGGTGGTGGTTGGTGGTGGCGAGGAGATCTGAGTACTGGTGGTGGCGTGGAGATTTGATCTGATTGGTGGTCGCGAGGAGATCTGAGTGGTAGTGGTAGTGTTGGTGGTGGTGGTGACAAGGAGATATGACTTGTGGTGGTTGGTGGTGGCGAGGAGATCTGAGTGGTGTTGGTGGTAGTAGCGGCGAGGAGATATGACTGATAGTATTTGGTAGCGGTGAGGAGATCTGAGTAGTTGTGGTAGCTTGGAGATTTGATCTGGTATGAGGCTTGAAAGTTGTGAGAGATGGAAGGGTAGATAGAAACAAGATATGAGAGGCGGAGGATACTAGACTAAGACAGATATGCAGCTATGCACTTCCTAAGTTAGTAACCCTAATTTGGAGAATTTACCATCTTACCTCTGAAATGGACCGAGTCAGATACCCGACAGGTATACAAAATGTGACCCAATACCCAACTCTATGATATAGGTACTCGACTCAGTCACAAGAAGCGGTTTGCATACCCTACTTTACTCGTTTAGAATGAACCGGTTCATTAGATTTTTTGGGTAGGCGGGCGAGGATGAACACCCTTAATTGGCCGTTACAAATATATATATATACAAGTCTAAAGGTTGAGTGGTAGGGATTGTGGCTGAAAGATACATAAATACTGTACTAAGTTTATTAATAGTAAAATTAATAAATTCCTTCTTAATTTGTTTTTTTTTTTTTTTAATTTCTTATGATTGTTAAGTGTATAGAGAGTAGTTGTGGAATCTTAACTAAAGATTCCAGTCTCCCTTCTAATATGTATTTCTCTTCTTTTATGGCAGTCAAGGCCTAGAGTCAATTTGTATGGATCTTACAAAGCACCAATTAGTATTCAAGCATCAAACTACGTTTTTTCACATGAATGAACATAAATTCAGAAACGCTTTTTGAAAAAGACCAATGCCAAGCTTGTATGTTTATATCCATAAAAGATTACAGTATTAAAAGAGCAAAAAAATTTGCAGCAGTAAAAATGTAAAAAAAGGTGGGGGACTTAGAGCAGCTTATGGCATCCACTATATTTCCGTCAAGAAAATCTTCAAAATCATCAATGTATAATTTCTCTTAACACCTAAACGAAAGAAAAATTAGATTCCAATATACAAAAGACAACAAAAAAGCAAGAATTCCAAATGAAAATCAACAAATTACAAAAAACCCTTTTGTTATTCTCTACCAAAACGCGCAATTTCACGAAAAGAAATACAGATTTAAGGGGTTTTTGTATACCTTTTGATCCAGTTAATGGTGGCTGAATCGTGATCGGCCTTGGTGGTTCTGGACTGGTAGTACCTGAGGGGTAATTTCTGTTGTGGTGGCGCCGGTTTGAGAAGGGGTAAAAGAAGGGGAAATTCTCACATTCATGTTTAATGCCTATTTCGATAATTAGATAAAAAAATTTTGATTTTTTTTTTGTATTTAAGTGCGAGAAAATCTAAATTAAATTTGAACCAAATTTCTTTTGGATTGATTGGTTAATTAAATATTTTTTGGTTTATTCAATTAACCAAAGTCACTAGTTATTTTAAAAATTAAGTATAAAATTAAATATTACACTAATCAAATTAATAAACAAAAACTTAAAACTACTGGACTAACACTATCTTAAAAAATAAAAAAGAAAAATAATATCAAAATTTTGAATGAATGGAATATGAAATTAGGTTACTAAAAAACTAAAAATTAAAATTAATAAAACTAAAAGTCTCGGTATACACATCGATATTTTATTTCCAATAACACAAATAACCGATCATATAATCAATCTTTTTTATTCGATTTATTCGAAAATCGATTATCTGATACTGATCTACCAAACTATAAGAGACAGACCCATTTATTCGACAATTTGTTCGGTTAAACCAAACTATGAACACCCCTATTCATGTTAACCTATAGTCAAAGAGTTCATAGTATTGTAAAGCGATTCTATACAAAAATTTCTCGTAAAATGACATGTTAATAACAGCTATTTTATTTATTTATTTATTATCAAAGGAATGTAGAAATTTTATTAACTAGAAATAGTCAAATGACTCATCAACGTATGCTTCATAAAGAAGTCACAATTAAAATAATTTTTTTACTCAATATCATTACAAATATCTCGTTTTTATAGAAGTGGAATATAGGCGTAGCCTAGATCCACACCAACTATTAGTAACATATAAGAAACAAGGAATGCCTTCGAAAGGGAGCATTCCGTAGTCAAGGGAATCCAATTCTCAAGGACTCGTAGAATCGCAGGTTTGAAGGAGACAGTCCACAAGGCGTGCTTTCCCTCTAATAGAAGGTGTGGATCTAAGTGTAGCCTAGATCACACCGACAAAGAAACATTTAGTACAGAATGAAATTCAAATTAGTACGAGCGAGCGAGTAGCCTATGCGCGTATGTATATATACTAAAATAAAAAATCCATCTTAGACCACAAAAATTATCTTAAAAATAAACCCTACGGAGTCCTCTCAATCCCAATTTTCAGTTTTGAGTTAAGAGTCTTGAATTTGAATTAGGAGTCCTCCCACTTCTCTTTTGTTATCGTAGCTCTTGTAGCTAGTCTATGGCTAACATGATTTCCATCTCAAGGATTAAACAAAAAGGTAAAATATAATTGGCAGCCGATGTTTGGAAGGTTTTTTTTTTTTTGGTTGAGATCCAATGAGATGTTCATCTAACTGTTTTTGTTATTCGATTAAAAAAATTGAGTTTTTCGAAAATCAAAATTAAATCCAAATCAAACTTTTTTCGGCCTATTGGAAATCAAATTTTCTTTCTAGTTTTGAATTTTGATTTATTCGATTAATTGAAATTCACAATTTAATTAAAAAAATAAGTATAAAATTATATTCAATTAACTAAGAAAAGTAATAAACAAAAACCTAAAATTAATAAAACTAAAAAAAAAAAAAAAAAAACAATCCCAAAGTGTTGAATGAATGGAAATATAAAATTGTCTAAAAAATAAAATTAATAAAACTAAGGAGATGTTTGGTAAATAGATTTCCACACTAAGGAAGTAAGGGTGAGTATCATGCATAATCACACTAATTATTTGTTTCTTTAACATTAATGAGTATGAATCCCCTTTACTATGGGTTTTTTGATTAACTATTATTTTGATAACTATCAAATTGATTCCTTAATAAATCCTAATTTTTTTGTTCTAAGAAAGGAAGAAAGAAAAAGAAATAAAAAATATATGTAAAAAATATTTGAGCCTCTCTCTCACTCCTTCTCTTCTTGCCCTTCCTCCTCCATTTTCTCTACTCAGCACTCTCTTTCTCCTCTTCCCCTTTTCCCCTTCTATCTCCTTGCTACCTCACTCTCTCTTCACCCTCTCTCCTCACCACCACCCTCCTAATCTTCTCGCCACTCTTTCTCCCCTCTTTGCTTACCTTCTCTTTCCTTTCCCCAATCTGTTGGCGGCGCATGGTGGTGAAGGGATAAGAGAAGTTCTAGTGGTTGTGCTCCTGTCAATGGAGGAAAAGTGGTGGTTCGATGGTGCAATGATATTGAATTTTTTTAAAAACCTATAGAGTGTTTGATAATTTTTGAATTTAGTAATAGCTTTTAGAATTTATTTTAACGAGTGTTAAATTTTAACGAGTCCTACAAGTTTGGTTATTCGATTATTAATTTTCAACAACCCTATAAACACCGAATTTTGATGCGCTTTTTTGCCATTAAGTGCAAAATTCGGATAAATTTTATTTTATTTTTAGTTTTAGATGTGTACAAAATCCTAATTTAACCAAAAAATTACATTTACTAGGTAAAACAATTTTCCTTTGATTACTTTTATAGAGCCAAGGGCAGAATGGTGTTTTAACACTCAAGTGTCATTTCTAATTTATACGTTTTTTAAAATGCAACAGTTCATATTTTGAACACCTCAGTGAATTTTGATAACTTTTAGAATCCATTTTGGAACAATAAAAAATTAAATATTTTTTGATCCCGAACACACACTTTTCAATCGTAGTCTTTTTGGGTTTTGGGTGTTATTTTAAGTCATTAGTAGACCATTTTTGCAAATTTATGCTTTTCTTGTTTTGTGCAAAACAAGTACAAATTGCACTATTAAATAAAAATTGAGCCATATTTTCTTGGAATTAATTGTAGAGATGTGTGCTGTAACTTTCTCGATTTCTAAATTTACTACCATTTGTTTTGAGAGAGAGAGAGAGAGAAAGAGAAACAGGTGATTGGATCTTCCAAAGGTCCAATCACAACCATCACAACACCATCGAAAATCCCCCCAACCCAATTCCAACCCTCACACCCTATCATTTTTCTCCTCTTTTACACGGCAGTTTTTTCATTTTCATTCCTCCTTTTCCTTTTCTTTCTTCATCCATCCAAGCACACTTTAAAAATGACACAAACATATCATACTATACACACACACACACTAAGACACATAATGTCAAGGCCGAACCCCACATTTATTTGGGAATAATCTATATTACTCAATCTTTGTTCTAAATGTTATAAATGGTATAAAGATTTAATTTATGATTTTTGAATTCATGGTTTTTTGTTATGGATTTATTTTGACATACATTAAGTTGAACATGATGTACTTTGTTTATGCTTCTTATGTGTTTTATTAAATATCTCAAAGAAACCCACATGAAAAATGTTACTGTGTATGTACATAACATAATAATAATTTAAATTAATATTTGAGTGAAGTCTAAAGCGAATGTGTACCAAAAAGATACGTGGCAATGTTTTCCAGCATCAACCGTTTAAAAATATGACTCATTAGTAAAGTCAGAGTCTTACTGCTTAATTCTATTATGTAAATAATATAATAATAATCAAACTTTCATTGTCAAATGTTGTGAGTCATTGGCAAATTCACTACTTTCCATACTTTGATCACTCATTGGTAACTCATAGTCTTACTGCTTAATTTCTATTCTGTAAATAATATAATAATCAAACTTTCAACATCAAATGCTGTGAGTAATTGACAAATTCACCACTTCCCATTTCCTGTACTACGTGTCACTTCAATGTATTTGTACTTTGGCAAATTCCACTAGTAATAATATCTAATAAGGCTTTCCATGGTACAGTATAACTGTGTCCCTTATGATAAATGAAACTATTTAACTTCTTCACCTCTTTACACAATCACTCTTTCTTGTTCACTCGCGTATGCCATCCACAAATCTTAATTTACATTTTACCTTTCAAATGGAACTGATTCGCATCAAACTCACATAGGAATAAAGCTTCTGTACCTATATCAATTCCATAAAAATAGCCAGACACATCGAAGTACTTCTTACTTTTCTGTCCCCGTGAAAGTAACTTCAATAAACTGATTTATTAATTCAATATTTAATGCATAAACTATTTTAGTAGAAAATTAATGAATGTTTCCCAAACCTTATTTTGATGATGACATAAGTACTAAACTCTGAAAACAAGCTTTGCAGGTCTGTTACCTTTTCTGCTGGAAACAGGTTGTTCGGACGCAGTACACCGTCCGAACTGTGTCAATTCTCTCGGACGAACAGGAGTGTTCGATACATATTCACTCGGACGCATTTCATTGTCCGAACAGACAGGCAGAAAGCAAGTTTCTTATGCTCCTCTACAGACGCATACCACTGTTTGAACAAAGCTTCCTTCTGACGGACACGACCGTCCAAAGCTCAGTCCGGACGATGAAACGGACGCATGCACGGCCGTCCGAACGATATCCTTCACCAACTGCACTGAGATCGGACGCTATGTCGGACACATCATACTTATCTCAGACGTCCGAAACCTCAACGGCTAGTTTTTGTGGATTTATTATTTAGCCGTTTGGAAGTAGTTACAACCACCATTTATTGCTCCTATAAATACCTGCTCTATTGTTCTATAAAATCCATCTACTAATACATTAAATACAAGCCTTAGAAAAGAGCAATTTTAGTACAAATTGGCTATAATGCTATATTGTATTAGTGTGCAGTTTAGAGTGCAATTCAACTTTGAGTGGAGTGATAATCTTGTACAAAAGTGAGGTTGTGAGTAAAATTCTTGGCTCAACTAAAAGAGTTTTAGTGTGAGCAAGAATTTCCCTACTTTGTAAAGATTATTGGCTCACCAAGTGTGTGAAACATTCTAGTGGATTAATACTTCAAGCTTGTTAGTTTGGAAGTATTGGTTGTTTAATTTCCTCTCTTTCTTACTTCACAGTTTCATTGATTCTATATTCATTATATTAATTGTTAGTTGAAAAATCTCAATAAGTTTAATCTTTCTAAAGTATTTTTAGAAACCTAATTCACCATCCTCTTAGGTTGCTTTGGGACCAACAATTAACACATTTTTATTTTTTGCTTCACATTATTACATGAAGCACAACTTAACAATTTGTTAGTCTGTTCATTGCGGGATTGGCTGATTTAGATACTGCATAATAATTTCCTCCTACTACAATACGTGTTCATATATATTTATTCACCAACCCGCAACTTATGCATGAAACTTAATAATTATTTCGAAACAAAGTACCAAATAAAACTAAAAATGCTTGAAATATGCCTACCACGTCACTGCTTATCTATCCTTAATAAGAATCACATTACTCTTTATAAAATTAATAAAAAATTTTGAAAATTTTTTAAGCGAACCCGATCTTAGGTCTTTTAGATATCATTGTCTAAATTAATATGAGTGTTGTGTATTAATTGGGAGCATGAGATTCAAAATATTATACCTTAACTTGGGTCCAAAATAGTTGTCTAGACCCACAGGCCTCGACTGTCGGCTCTCTGTTGCTAACTGTCTAATATTTATGATAATTGGTGTGAACCCAAGAAAGTGTCTCCAGTAGATGTTTAACAAGTAAACATTGAGAGAAGCTTTAGTGATTATGGCACCATAAATACAAGTTAAACGATCTCACCTAACGCACTTAATTAATGAATTTATTTAAACTAGACTCCTTAGTTGATAATTATATCTTCTAGAGTTCCAAGTCACCGGGCCACATGATATGTTACTCTTCACCCCATGGAATCATCAACTAATGTTTATTAGTTAATGGTTAGAATAAATAACTTCAAGAATACCAAACATTTCAAAACAATTTCTTTTGTATACAAAATTACCTCTAACGTATTGCTTCAAACCCTACGAAAAGCCTAATCTATATAAAGAGTTATTAAATTTTTGGGAAAAAAATAAAGATTAACTAATAATTAAAAATTTTAATATACATATTTTTGTTTGTAAGTGTATGTAAGGAGATTTAACTAAAATATTCAGTGCTTTCAATCAGAAAACAAAACAATAAATTTTCCTTTCGTTGTAGCTCCCAATATCAGAATTAACCAAAAAACACAAGAAAATAATATGCATCTAATGTTTTATGCTAAAAGAATTTGTACGACTTAAATTCGCCTTAAACAATTTTGCCTTTATTTCCCATTAATTAACCAAGAAGAAAATAATTATTTTAGTCCCTTAGATATGCAATTACTTTTTATGTATATGATACACCAACGAAAACCCCCTAATAACAGTTAAACACATGGCATGAAAGAATAATTATCACTGATCCTCACATTATGTATCCGAACAACAAGTAAGTAGCTTGCCCTGTGAGTCAACCAAATCGGTCAAATTTTGTATAACTAGACCTGTAAGGTCATCTAGGCACCTAAGTAGCTCAGTCGATCTGTTCGAACTAGTGATCAGTAGCACATAGGTCAACTTTTATAAATAGGAGTTGCCCCTCATTGTACAAAAATAAGCACGACAAATTAGAAAATCCTCAATAGAAACCACTTTTACTCTTTTCCTGCTTTCTTGCTTTCTTCATCAGTATATAAGAGTGAGGAAGTGTAAAATGGTTGTACATTACATTTTTGGAAATAAAAAATTGTAAAAGAAGCAAACTTAAGAAAATCAATGAATAAAATGCTAACAAATTATAATATCTTAAAATGCACCATTGCAACTAAAGTTGAAGTCGTTTAAAAAATTTGGAAGAACATCTACAAAATATACTAACAACTAGGCATGAAATAAATTTTAAAAAGAAATAAAAAAAGGTCTTGAGCTTGCCTGGCTAATGTTACTACATGCATAAACCACCCAAAATTGTGTAAATTGATTTTCATGTATATCTATGTGTTAATTAAAAAGTTAAAAGAGTTAATTCCTAGAGTTAAAAAGTTGGAAACTTTACTTCCTAAAGTTAAAAAGTTAGGCACGATAGACAAGACTATTTTATGTACTAACTTTTTGTCCATTTTGTATAGTGCTTATGTTGTGCAATATGTATGAAACAAGCCAAATTTTTTTAAATTTTTCATACTTATTCCTACTAACAGGTTTACATTTTACAATTATTGTCGAATTTCCACTTTTGTCCAACATTTTAAGACTGCATAACTATATCAACCATAAGAGATAGAGAAGGATTTTGCATGATGTACTGTAGTTGAGTAGTTTCTAATATTTGTGGTACACATATATTTCTCCAAGTAGGCTATACTTTTGCTTGAATACCTCTTCACTTTGATGGCTTGCATGTATTGCAAGCACTTGTACTAATCTGCGTAGCTATATCCACTATAAGTATTAGTTCTGACATTTAGGGTTCAAACCCTTTACATTCAATCCAAATAAAAGACTTTTCACCGTTTAACTTCGGCAAAAAATGTTCCCAAATAACAACTTGATGTTCAACTTTTCTGACATGAACGATACTCTAGCCACATATGATACTATCGTTGTAGGCAATTATACCTAGAAATATTAGTCTCTGATAAACATAACTACTCCAATAATCTTTCTACCCAATTATACTCCCATACTGTATCTGGAACAAAGGTTGTGTGTGCAATTCTAATCCCCGCAATGGTCACACATACAAGCCCTTATTGGGGCCCCAAATCTCTACCATTCCCGATACCCACGATATCTAACCAACGTGATTGCCACTTTATGTTAACAATATGTTACATAGAAACATGTCAGGGGAGTATGGAGAATATTCCAACTGGCATCCAATTGACCAATCAGTTACAAATTCCATACTAATAGAAAATACCCCTAACAAGCATTACATTAATATAGTTAGCATGACTACTTTGTTCGGCAGCAGGGCCCCAGTAGAAATACAATTAAAGTAGATTTTGATGGAACTTTTGCCAACTGTGGCTATAAGAAGGCAATTCGTAATAACACTGCCTATAGTGGCGTATTTTGAGATCACGAAGGCGAACTACTATTTGCATATGTCACAATTATAGTGAAGAAAATCGTCGATTTTGCTGAAACCAATACATTAAATTTTGGATTAGGGGTTGTACTTGAAGAAAATTGCATGTATATATGGGCCGAAGGTGATTCAAAGATTGTCATCAATGCAGTTAACAAATTGGGAAACAAAGTCCAATATCAATTTGACCCCTAGATATGGCAGAAAATCATAAAGAATAAATAGAAAGAAAGAATTCGAGACATGTAGAATCACTTTCACATATTGTGAAAGAAATCAAGCAGCACATAGAATATGCAAATTTGTCAAATTTGAATGAGGTTCATTTCAATGGGGGTGTGATGAAATTTTAGATAATGTTATGAGCATTGTGAAGCATGAACGAATTGGATACACTTACCTTAAAAATCCCAAAAATAGACATTAGTATGAGTGTAAAGCATTCACCAATAATTGACCCAACAACATTCATTTTTTTCAACTCTATTTATGTAATTTTGTTGATAGATATATATGTTTTTGCTTCTTTTTTTTCTCACTATAAAGATTTCTGTATATGCAGCAGATATATTATATATGTAAAAAATGTCTTTTGAATAACAATTACTATTTAAAAATATGTGCTCCAAACATCTTGTTATGACAATTATAAATAATAATTTTAAACCCTATAAAGTTAATGTATGCATAGTATAAGATCCATAACTAATATTTTATATATGCAATTACAAATTTAACTAATAATATCGTTTCAGCTCATCCAAACTACGCTATCGTTACATGTTGATAATAGTATTAAAAATATCAAAATAAATAATAATTAAAATAATAACTTCAATAATACCAATATTAAAATTCTCTCTATTGATGATGCTTTTGTATTACAACAAATCATAAGTAGCATCGAGCAATAACAGTATAAAAAAATTGTATATGACAAGTACACAACATAAAAAACACATAACAATTAGAAAAATATTATACAAGTCCAAATATAAGTACTAATACTGCTTCAACTACTTTTAAAAAGTATAAACCTTTTTGACACACAAATAATAGTAGCTCTACCCTAATAATTAATGATTAAATTGTCAAATTGAGGAATATTGATATTATAATTTTTACTATTGATAATATATTTCTATTACAACAACAGTATAAATAGTTCTCAACAATAAAAGGATATCAAAATCGAATACGAAAAGACATACAACTTAAAAACATAAATACGAACAATTAGTCAATAAATAAAAATTCAAGAAATTTCGAAGTGAAATTTCATTAAGAAACATATGATTAACATTAGACCACCCTATTCTATTTCGTATAAACACTATATTATTACAAAATTATGTTATAATTTTTGACATCAACATAACCAAGTTATTTTCAAGTAAATAATCATAATACATATGGGGAACATATAATATAATATTATTAATATCATTATGTATTCTAGCTTTATGAAAAATTAAATAACAACCGCTGTTATAAAAACATTAAAAGAAGTAAATAGAAAAAAATAGAAGTATGAAAGCATATGAATATAGTTGGCACCCCATAAAAGTATAATTAATAGTTCTTATAATAAATCATAAAATAAATTCTTGCTTCTTAATTTTTTTTGGTCGAGAAGATAATCAAATCCTTTATGCATGATTTATTATTTAGGAGTCAAATCTACTTATGCAGCTTGTATATTACTGAATGATACCCTAGAAAACTTGGTGTAAATAGTTCAATGAGTTTTGTGTTGTACATTTTAGACCTACATATTCATTGTACCGTAGTAGTATAGTTAAAATATCGAACAAACAACATTACTGTATTAGCTAGCACCTTATTCCTTTCAGCAACTTTTTAACAACTATATAGGTATCCATTTTTTTATAATTTAAATAGGCACACATGGGCAAGCAACGATGCAAGCCTTTAACAATTATGCAAGGTTATAATTAATTCTTTATGCTACTCAGTGTCATGTTTGCACACTGAGACATTAAGCAATTACAGAAGCATAATTCACCGCTCATAGGGAATGCCAAAAATGATATTAGGCTCAATTGAGTGTTGAAAAGAAAGTTACAAGACTAAAAAAAATAATTATAGAATAGGCTACAATTCAAACTTACAAAGAGACAACTACAAACCATTAGTGTGATGTTATTAATTTAATACTTGGTATTATATCTTCAGGCATATTGATGTCAGTTAGATATTGGTCCTTATCGTGTTCCGTACTTTATTTGCACTAGGCCAAACTGCACAAGCGCGACTAGATAACTTATACTCAAATCCTTTTTCAAGTACTCAATATTCACAGTCGCATGCGTATTTAACTTATGATTGTTATAATAAATAATGTAGTATAATTGTCACCACTTATTTGAAATATTGTATTTCCAAACTTTGAAATGCAAGGTGTCAATGTATCACATTTAGCCAAATTGTTGCCAAGTCCAACTGTATGTAATTTCTGCAGTGCTAAATGAATTGCATATGCACAACCAACAATATATTGCTGGAATGGAGAAATTTTGCTGCCTTCCAACCTTGCTTTTGCCAGTGCAATTTCATCTACTAACTACTGATCATATAGATAGAATCAATTTTAGAAAGTTCATTCAAAAGTACAACAACTCATTCGCGTTTATATCATTAGAGATAAAAACGGATGTAAACTTCCTTAAAAGGAACAAAGGTGTGTACACATTCAGAACTCAAGGATAAATGTATCATTTCATCGGGTACATCATATAAATGTCTGATTTGTTCCCAACAGAAGACGTTCCAAAATAACTACAGCTTTACTTTTATGACACTGAGCATGAAATGTAGAACATGCTACATGCATTGCCATATTTATAGCTTAAAATTACAAGTATGCTTGCAGAAATGTTGAGCTTAAAACCGTATACAACATTCTTTCAGTCATTCATAGATATGAATGTGATTGAAGAAAGTAAAATAATAATCTACAATAACATCATGTTGGGTTAGTGTATTTACAACCAACCGAGTGCATCTCATTTGCGATTGTATAGTTCGGCGAATATTTATCCACCTCGCCATCTAGAAGAGACATTTTAGTATGTGGAAGATCTTAAATTAGTCATTAAATAATGTATTTCTACGGATATTACTGTAATATCCGATATTTTTCCTATTTGGAGAATTTGGATGGCACCAAGGTATCAAACGGATAAAAATATCGAACAGCAAGCAAAACATATCTAGTGCGTGCACATTAACTAAGAAGCATGTTCACATGTGGATGCCAAAAAAATGTTAGAACAAGAAGAAGAAGGTAAATATTATTAATCCCCCAAATTTAAATATCATTTGTAAAAAAATATCTTTTTCTACACATTGATTTCTAATAGTTGAAGACATTAATATTGCAATATACTAGAAAAAATATAACAAAAGGGAAACTATTTCTTTCCATGAATACTACAACTACAAGTTACTAATTCGACAAAATGAAAACTCAATCCTATTATGATCTAGTCGTCTACTTCAGCAATATGTTGTCAACATGAACATTAAAATTGAAACAACCCGTTTGGATTACTACAAACTTCATCAAGATGTTATTCAAACTAAATTATACTAGGGTATTATGGATAGCATTTCTATTGGCAAAACTAACGACCAAAATGCTTGAGAAAGAATTGTCATACTCGCATCTTTTATGGGCAGTCCTGGAGACCTGTGATGGTGATACCGTGACACTATGGCTCTTGTCCAACTATATGGGAAATCTGATATTTTCTTAATCTCCATGACATGCAATCCATCATGGCCGGTGTTGCCTGTTTAGCTTGGGTAGAATAAAAATTTTAAATCAATAATAATAAAAACCGCACTAACTCCTAACTTCTACTCTCGTGCCCGCAAGTGTATGGTGCTAGATAGTAGTATAGAGTAAGCGGGATCATTTCTAAGAAGATTGTCGGTTAGCAAGTACCAAGATTTACGAATCTTTGCATAAGTAGACGAATCAAATATTAGAGAAGTAATCTACTCTACTCATAATCATGATCCAAATATGCAATTAAAATCTAAATTTAAACTAATCTATCAATAAAAACAAGCAATGAAAGTAATTGGACTACTAAATTGAAAGACTAATTATCCTAACTTAATAAAGGCAAGTAAATGAAAGCAAGTAAAATTACTTCTAAATTAATTAGATTAACTAAGACTAAACTAGAATTGAAAGACAATTAGTCCTAATTTGACTAAGGAAAACAATTAAAAAGTATGAAAAACAAATAAACTCATGTCATTTCTTACTAATTTAGACTTAATGAAATTAGCAAGTAAAATTAAATTTAAAATAAATATTTTTGGATTGATAAAGAAATCCCAAAAGAAATTAACTAGAAATTAAAGCAAAGAAGTAGAAATTTTAACTAGGAAACTTTAAATTATCAAGAATCCTAATTTACTCTAAGAAAATTTGAAATAAAAGAAACAAGGATTTGAAGAATTTAACTAGAAAGCAAGTAAAAATTACATCTACTAGTAGCTAAAAATTAATCCACTAAAATTATCTAATCAAAATCTAAACTTCCAATGAATTAAGAACAAGATCTAAGGATAATTAAAAGAGAACTTATATTAAACTAAAAGTTTGGAAGTTAAGTTACTCTAATCTATCCTAATCTAAAATTAAACACCACACTGCCTACTATGTGTACTTTTACTATTTTTGCCTACTATAACTGCTAAGAGCTTTACTAGTCAAGAAATAAAAATTTGAAAGTCAAAAAATATAAAAATTTAGCCGCTAATGCTTCAGCATTAGCCAAAAGTGCCTCGATATCGCAACATGGAAATTTGATGTTGCGACATCGAGTTAAAAAATACTAAATTGATTTCTACCACGATGTCGCGACATCAAAATCTATGTCATGATATCGAGCATATTTCAAGTCAAGTCTTCAATTCTTTATTAATTTCACTTTGACCCTTGAACCTTTATAATCTTGACTTTCATCTTTTTGATTCCTAACCTGCAAACACGCTTAATTAAATAAGTAACCAAATTATCCAAAATTGATTAAAAATTCATGATATTTACAAGAAATATAAGTGCAACTGCGAAATGTAACTAATTAAATTAAAACACTTAATTTGACACCAAAAATCGGGATTAAACTATCAAAATATCATAATTTAGAAGTAAAATAACTCTAGTTTACCAGAGTTATCATCCAGAAATATAGACTGAATTAGTTAAGACAAAATAGACATATAATAGACCAAACTTGGTTTCTCACATATTCCATATAAAGAGCTCATGGGGTTGAAGCATGACATTGTGGACAAGATATTATTCGGACCTGTGGCTGCCTATGTCTATGTTATCAAATTCTAGAAACGTGGTCTACCACACGCACACTGGCTTCTAATTCCAAAATGCAGCTACAAAATACGTTCATCTCAAGATTTTGACAAATTTTTTTGTGTAGAAATCTTTGACAAGAACACAAATCTGTACATTTTTAGTGTTATCATCAAATGTATGATGCATGGCCCTTGTAGTTATGCAATTTCTACAAACGTTTGCATGTAGGATAGCAGATACAAGAATCACTACCCATGAGATTATTGTGAAATAACTATAGTAAGAGAAGATTCATATCCTTTGTACCATAGATGGTCAACAGGGAAAACCGTGCAAGTACGGGGTGCATTGTTGGACAATAGACGGGTAGTTCCTTACAACCTTTACCTGCTTGCCATGTTTGATTGCCATATGAATGTTGATATCTGCACCACAATTAAAGCAATTTAATACATAAGAGACAGCTGTACAAATATATTTAGAAAGTTCATAACTATGTGGCATTCAGTGTTATCTCAAATTTTGATCAATGCGTGAATGATATAACAAATTTCCAAGAAGGTAGATGGATTTCCCCACCTGAGACAATATGGAGAATATTCTAATTTAACCTAAATGACATACATCCACCGATTATTTCTTTACAACTACATATTCTAAACATGCAACTTATTCCTTTCCATCCTTGTGAGAATTTGCAGGAAGTAGTAACTAGCAATTCTCGAAAGAAGACGATGCTTACCAAATATTTCATAGTTAACAAAATAGATGACCATGCAAGATCACTATTATATTTTGAGTTTTTCGCATATTATATTTGGCTCAAAGATAGCAAGACATGGATAAAATGGCAGAAAGGTATTTGTCTTGGTAGAATAGCTACTGCGAATCTTGCAGAAGGTGAACGATACTACCTACGACTACTTTTGAATCATATACGAGGTGCCCATTTAATTGAAGATTTAAGAAGCAATCATAGACCAACATCGATGTTCATTCTTTCGTTAAGTAGTGTAGAAATTTGGCTTGTTTTAGTCTAATAATGCAAATGAAGAATGCTTGAAGAAGCTTCAACTCTTAAGATACCTTGCACTCTTCGCCTACTCTTTGCCGCAATTTTGGTTTACTGTTAACCCGATAACCCAAGAACACTTTGGGAAAATATTTTACCATGATTTTTGAGACGATTTTGCTAGAAAAATCCTTTCCTATCCGTCCAAAATATTACATCTAACTTTAAATAGCATCAGTAAGCATTTGAAATCCATGGAAAAGCAATTAACTAATTACAACCTTCCAAACATTCCTAAGGAAAAAAGCTTTAGAGAGAAATTAACATGGGAGATGGAAGTAGAACTAAACATTTCCTGTCTTACCATCAGATTTAAATGTGCAACATGCCTCAACAACTTTAAAAAATTAGCCTATAATATCATTATAGAACGCATAACATAGAAAAAGTGGGTGCATTCTTAGTTCATTGACGGACCAAAAAAAATAGGCAAAACTTTCTTATACCTAGCAACTTGCACCAGTAAGATCTCAAGGATCTATCGCATTAGCAGTTGCATATTCAGGTATGGCACCATCATTGTTACTAGGTGGACAGACAGAACATTTGCAGACAGAGGATCCCAATTGACATTCCAAAAAAAGTCTACCATATATCTAAATAGAGTACAACCGCAGACTAATACACCTTACTCATTTAATAATGTTGGATGAAGCTCCAATGAGTAAACAATAAATAATTGAAATCTTTAACCATATGGTACAAGATATTTATTCAAACAACATGTTATTAGGAGGTAAAGTTATTTTTTCAGTGGAGATTTCTGACAAACCCTATAATTCCAAAAGAATCAAAGCCGAACAATAGATAACAGTTTAGTCCAATCTGAATTATGGGGACAACTAGAGAAGATATCATTAACCGAAAATATGAGATGTTTCAATGATCCTATTTTCAGCAAGTACATCTTACCCTAGAATTGGGAGCGGTCACAAGAAATATATCTTCAATGAAAATATACAAATTTCCCAAGCCTTGATTCTACTGTATAGAGATCATACGCTGTCAATAAAAGAAATAATCAATGTTGTTTTCCCCAACTTTGCACGAAACGTGACGAACATGGAATTGGTCACATTCGTGCTATACTTACAACGAAAAATGATTTTGTAGATGTCATGAACAATACACTTATTGATACCCTTTCCGACACATTGCATAAATATAAAAATTTTGACACTGCAGATGATTGTACAAGCTCAGCCATCTGATCAAATTCTTAAACAGTATTAATCTTCTTGTACCCCAATCCACAAACTTTCATTTAAGCCTAATTACCTAGCAATCTTATTAAGAAATTTAGACCCCCTTCAGATCTGGGCAATGAAACACGTATTGTCATCAAATAGTATAAAACAAATGTCATAGATGTTGAAATTGCAACAGGACATTACAGAGGGCAACGCATCTGTATTTGGACACAGGATACCTTTCTGTGTCACAAAAAAAGATAGAATCAGTTTCTCCTTCGTAAGAAAGCAATTAACTCTCCACTTATATTATGCAATGACCATAAACAAAGCACAGGGACAGACGTTGGATAAAGTGGGAATCTACTTACTTGAACCAGTTTTTTCTCACGGCCAATTGTATGTAGCATTATCTAGAGCAAAAGAAACAAATTACATTAAAGTTTCTCATCAAGCCCCATTGTAGAACAAATCTCCGTCGCTACACAACAACGAACGTTGTCTATCACGATGTGATAAATAGTGTATATTTCGATCAACATATCTGTATCACTTAACTTTTGTGCACAATAGTTAATCATATTTGCTTTAAATTACTGCATCTAAATTACAAAAGATACGAACACAAATGTTGTTAAACCTTTAGCCACCCTGAATATATTCATAATTACAATATATGTGCATTATTTATTACACAAAGCGTAGTATATTAGACAAAAAATTACCTAAATTTTTTGAGAAAAACTATAGAACACAGATGCAACATCATGCTTTTGTATCAAACATTTAAATGCTACTACTATTTTCTGATGATTATTACATAAGCATTCTTTGGTTGATCATTAGAAATTTACTTCATCCCAATAAAACTATTAATAATTTGCTATACTTACTACAAATGAAGCCAAAGGACAACACGATGGAGCTGCAAGAATCAATGCGCAAATAAGGAAATTCAATGGAAAACTCATGGTTCAAGAGAAGTACTACACTTACAAATCACCCGTGACTAGAAAAAGGCTATAGTGCTATGTTCTCTCAGATATACAGGTACATTATATATATAGTTAAAGAAAGATTATAATTCACCTACAACTAACATGCAAATTGACTTTATTATTGTTGCAAGTTACTATAATTCAAGCTAAATCTTTTGAAGATAACATCAAATTATTTGCAGAGAAGTTCAAAATCAGTAACACATACTACTCTGATAGATCATATGCCCACTACATTTTACCTACCTACAGAACCTGTAATTAACAAATTGTTGAAAATGATTACTACCTAATACTAAATAGTGACATGAAAGTAATCGAAGCTACAAATGCATACTTGAACGTCGAATGCAAAAGTTCAATTTCATACCAATCGTAGACATCATAGTTTAGGATATTTATATGGCTGCATTTCAGTTTTAACCATCACTATAAATATTCAGCATGTAACTGATTTGGACATAATATGTACAGATGTTGCTACTATAACTGTTGATGTTCTACCCATTCGTACCGTTCCAAACAAAACAAATAGAAGACACATGAAAGTCCATGATACTATTCTTATAGATCATATGTAAGTTGTATTTACCAGAAATTCATATAACTACTGTCGCAAATTGAGCAATCAGTTACATTACATAATATGATATAGGGATAATTTCACATTTCTTCCTTGAGTTTTGATACAATTACAAGAACCTTCTCTCAAGTTCTAATAATTACATTTACCTCCCTTTACTACCTAAAATGACTATTATAATAATGCCTTACCAACAAAAAAAATGAGAAAGAATGAAAAACGGCACCCTTTTGCCATAAGTATCCTTAGCTGTCATTTCTTCCCCATGGCCCTTTCCCAAGCCACCAGCCTTTGCTCCACTACAACTCTTTCCCAAACCACCATTCTTGCTCCACCCATCACCCAAACTCTGTCTCCTTCTTCCTTGCTCCATCACCATCCAATCACCATGGCCCTATCACCACTTGATCCTCTAACGTCACCACCAATCATCTCCTCTAAATCCCTAAAGAAACCCACAACTCTTACCTCTACAAATACTCAGCTCCTACGCCTCTCTCAATCTCATCGGCTTCTTCCTTGTTCTCTTCTCTGGAACATTCATCATCACCTCCCTCTCTTCCTACATCTTCATCTCTTTCTCTCACCCTTTCCCTCCTCATTCTCCTCTTCATCTTTTTTGCTTTTTCACTCTCAACTCCTACATCAAGCTCCACTACCTTTTCTTTTACATCCCTATTTTATCTTTAGTGGTCAGAATTTTGTGGCCATTTTTATCAAGAATGTTGATGATCCAGCTCAAGAAAGTGCGGGAGATAAGCCTGTGGAAAGGTTGAAAAAAGCAATGAAATTTGATAAGATAGCATATCCAAATTGAGAGATTTATTGGGTATGTTACGAGGCCTAGGAAAAGGGTCTAGTTAGATGGAGTATACAGAGGTTATTTGTCTTGTTGTCTTAGGGATTTGGAAGGGGGATATGATGGTAATAGTGGTGAAGATTAACAGAGGGATGACTTGAAGGATGGGAATTGCATTACATTTCTCATAAGCTTTAGAATTGATTGTATATTTATTTTTCTTAATTTGCTTTGAGGACAACTTAGGCCAAATAGTTAGATGAATTAATGGATGCCAATTGTAATGGTTTCTAGTAGATTGTGTATTGTGGAAGGAAAAACAAGGATAACAGGGTTTTGAATGGTTGAGGAAATGAAGTTTTTTTTAAAAAAAAAAAATAACCAAAGGCTATTTTTGGATATTGATAAGCTTCTCCTAAATGTCATATATTTTATGTGTCGTTTACCTCTGTTTTAATGTAATTTGAGTAATAATGAAATAAAATAGTTTATTTTGAGTTTTGTAGGGTTTGAGTGAAGAATAACTTAAGTCATAATATTGGAGAAAAACATTCACTAGCGTGGTGCAAATCGGATATAGTTTGCAAGATTGAGTATAATTCTCTTGTTCAAGCTCCGATTTTTGTGATTTTGGATGATTTAGAAATATAAGGAAGTTTTCTACAACTTTTGTGTTTTAAGTTTTGCAGGATTCTATAAGCATCTCATTGAAAATTGTAAAATTGAAAAATATGCACCGGCGAGGAGCTCTTCTAACACAGTTTGGTAGATTGATCATAACTTTCTTGTCTGAAGTCCAATTGATGTTATTTAAGATATCTTCATGTTTTGAGTTTTCCCAAATTCAGCCTGCATCATGATCAAAATCAAGGAGGAAGTTGAAGCTGAGTCTGCTGGGTACGCACATGAGCTAGCGCAGAGTTGCAGCGCACGTGCGCCCGCTCCAGAAGCTCAACTTCTGGTTCTGCCCAGCGCGCACATGCACGATAAAAATGCAGCACATGTGCCCCAATCGATGGGTGGGTTACAAAACTTGATTTATTTTGCAAGAAACATTCTCCCATGGGCCCGGTTGCATGGAAAATTGTGTACTTATCATCTCGGAACCCCAAAACCCTAAAAACACCTATAAATATCCCATTATGAGGGGAGTTGAAAGGAGGACATCAGCTATTAGTTAGATTAGCCATTAGAATATAAATTATTAGATTAGACTGGGGTTTTCTTTATTTTTAAGAAGAATTGAAACGGAGGTTCAAGATTGACAACCTTGGACCAAGAAATTGTGATTCTTGATTAGCGAAGCATTCTTAAACCTTTTCTTATGTTATTTTGTTTTTGTTCGATGATTCTTTTATTGTTTAATGCTTTCTAGGGTTACATATTTTTCCTTGCTTTCAAATTTAATGCTTTCTTTACTTGCTTTCGATAGATTAATGGTTAGAGTAGTTTATTTGCTTTCGTAGATTAATTATAATTTTAGTTCTTAGATTAATTTATTCAAATCTCTTCCATAATGATTTCTTCAAATAGTGTTCGAGTCAAATAACCGGTAATTGCTAAACCAATTCTTGTGGGTTCGACCCCTAGTTCCACTATATACTAACCGTACACGTGCGGTGTGTTATCTAGTTAATAGTTGGATTAGGAGATTATACATTTTATAACTAGATATTTCACTTATCAAGTTTTTGGTGCCGTTGTCGGGGATTGGGTTTTTGGCAATATCGGTATAATTTGACAAGAATACTACTTTGAAGTGTAAATTAGTTTTATTTGTTTTAGTTTCGTTGTGTATTTCCAATATTTAAAAAAAAAAGAAAAAAAAAGCAAAAATTTTTTCCCTTCTTGTGTTTTGTGTCACTTTTATTTAAAAAATCCAAAAACATTTTCTCTTTTAGTGGATAGTTTTGGCTAGCTACTAGTTTAAATTCTCTTAACCCATTTTTCTTGTTTGTGTGCTTTTGTGTTAGTACTTGTTTTTTTTTTTTTTTTTTTTTCGGTCTTATAAGAACATGCAAGGGATGAATTTGAATAACTCATGCCAAGGATATTCTCATCCTTATGATTATGGAGGCATGACCAATGAGCATGTTTCTTATGATTACCCTCCCTACTCTTATGATTATCAAATGGGATGGCCAAACTATCCAAATTCTTTCTCAAGTTACCAAGGTCATCCCTATTCTTTCCCTACACCCTCAGAGCCTTTATGTGAATCAATGGAGCCCCAATTCTTTCACCAATCAATCCAAGAGTATGATGAGGTAGGATCAATGAACTTGTGGATTGGAATTCAAAAACTTCGAGAAGAGTGTGCTAAACTCCGAGAAGACTTCAACTTCAAGAAAAGATGTCTAGATTCTGTGAAGAACAAGCCGCATCCAATAATCAATTACAAGACCAACTTTTTCAGATTCTAGAACTAGTAAATAGTGTGAAGAACATTGGACTCCAACCTCTCTACCAATGGGTGAAGAATCGGTTCAAGAAGAACAAATAAAAAATGTCTTGCAAGAAATCGATTCTCAAGAGCCTCATGAAGTTGAAGTTATAACAACCAAGACATTCAATGCTTATGTAGAGGAATCACCAACTTTTTCGGTACATGAGTGTGAGTTTGTCTCTGGTACAACAAAGGAGGTTCTGTTTGGGGTGTTTGTAGAAAAAGAGCCTGTTTTAGAAGGAGTGAAAGAAGAAGGATACATTCTAAAGGAGGTCGGGGAGATACAATCTACTTATGCCGAATTTCAGTTCCTTGGGGATTTCGGATGCGCTAAGTGGAGCACATTTACTAAGGATTACAACATCCTCGGCAAGCCTCCTTGGCTTTACTAGGGGAGTATTTCTTTTAATTCTGTTTTATTTATTTACGCTTTAATTTATTATGTGGTTTAGTTTAAGAACCCGGTGGGATAATAAAGGTTTTAAACCTCGTAATTTGGAATTCCCAATCAGTTAAGTTCATGTGTTTTAGATTGTGAATTGCTTTAAGTTATACTTGTGTAGCTAATGACAGTGATGGTAGGTTAATCGAGTATAGTAATAAGCAGTTCACAAGTTTCAACTCACCTCGTAGATATTTATGATGGGATATTGTGCACCAACCGTCCTTCATTCCCAGAGAAGCTTTCCCTTCCCCTTTTTGTGCTTTTATTTTCTTTAATATTGGGGACAATGTTTATTTCTCAGTGTGGGATGGGGAGTTATTTGGATTTATATTTCCTTGGTGTAGTTTGCTCAAATTTTGCTTCAATATTTTAGCTTTTCTTGTGATCTGAGAGCATTTTAAGATTTTTGAAATTTTTTGTCCGAATTAGTTGAATCTTTAAAACTTTTGAAAATTTTTGCAATCACTTAGCATGTCTTTTCGATTTTCTACTATAAAATTTTTGAACTAAGTTGTCATGAGTAGGGTAGTCGATGTTAATATTTTCCTATCATGATTTCTAATTTTATCTGAGCACTAATAGCCCTACAATGTTGTAGCTTTTTGGCACTAAGAGGTAATTGTGTAGATTCACTTATATTGTACTCCAAACACTTACTTTATTATATTTCCAAATGAAATTTTAGATAATTTGATTTGATTTAAAGATGAGGGTAGGCATTTCTTTGGACGTTTTCAGCCTTTCAAGCCAACCATTACTGTAAAATTTATCCCCAGAACCCTATTTGAGCCTTGATTTGTTTTGCATGAAAAAAACACCGTTCATTTTTTTTAACTCATTTTTTTATCTACCTTTATAAGGATGGAAGGTAGTTGTATGATAATGTTTCAATGAATGGTGTATAGTTTACGGTGAAGGAGTGTTAGAAAATTTTTTATTGACCATAGCAGGTGGTGCCCATCACTGGCACCTGCATTGGAATATAGCAGGTGGTGCCCATAACTTATACACATCCAATGTGTTGGCAAGTAGTGCGTATCACTGCTACCTGCTTAGATAATTTTTTGTGGGTAGTGCCTACCACTGGTACCCGTTTTGATGAAGAAAAAAAAAGGGTGATATTTTTACATGATGTTGGTGAGTAAGGTTGAAATTGAAGAAGAATGATTTTATTATGGGTGTTTGGTCAATTAAGTGTGGGGTTACTCTTTGAAGGATGAGTGTTTTAATGTTCAAAAAGAAGTTTTATGTTGATGTGTGGCCAGGATTAATTTAAAGGTCTTTTTCTTATTTGCATATCCTTTTTCCCTTCTTTGTTAGCCAATACCCTAGCCTTACATTACAAGCCAATAGTCCTACCTAATTTAAGTCGAGTCGATTATCTACATTAATGGAGAAATGTAAGAAGAGTAAGCTATGGAGTGTTTAGAAAAATTTAAAGGGTTTGCATGATTTGATCTTTGTATTTTAAAAGATATTTCTTATATGGCTACGCACACACCTACATAGGAATTCATGTAGGGGTTTATTATCATTTGACTATTTTTCTTAAGATGATTTGGTTCGTGGTTATTTATGTGTCGTTGGAAGATTGATGAAATGTGTTGAGTATTTTTGCGATTTATTGCTATATTTTGCTCGAGGACGATCAAAAACTAAGTGTGGGATATTTGATAAGCTCTTAAATGTCATATATTTTATGTGTCGTTTACCTCTGTTTTAATGTAATTTGAGTAATAATTGAGTAATTATGAAATAAAATAGTTTATTTTGAGTTTTGTAGGGTTTGAGTGAAGAATAACTTAAGTCATAATATTGGAGAAAAACATTCACTAGCGTGGTGCAAATCGGATATAGTTTGCAAGATTAAGTATAATTCTCTTGTTCAAGCTCCGATTTTTGTGATTTTGGATGATTTAGAAATATAAGGAAGTTTTCTACAACTTTTGTGTTTTAAGTTTTCCAGGATTCTATAAGCATCTCATTCAAAATTGTAAAGTTAGAAAATATGCACCGACAAGGAGCGCTTCTAACACAGTTTGGTTGATTGATCATAACTTTCTTGTCCAAATTCCAATTGTTGTGATTAGGCTAAGATTTTTTGGAAATATAAGAGATAGATATACAACTTTCATGTTTTGAGTTTTCCCAAATTCGGCCTGCATCATGATCAAAATCAAGGAGGAAGTTGAAGCTGAGTCTGCTAGGTGCGCACATGAGCTACAGAGTTGCAGCGCACTTGCGCCCGCTCCAGAAGCTCGACTTCTGGTTCTGCCAGCGCGCACATGCGTGACAAAATTGCAACGTATGTGCGCCAATCGACAGGTGGGCTACAAAACTTGATTTATTTTGCAAGAAACATCCTCCCATGGGCCTTGTTGCATGGGAAATTGTGTACTTATCATCTCAGAACCCCAAAATCCTAAAAACAGCTATAAATACCCCATTATGAGAGGAGTTGAAAGGAGGACATCAGCTATTAGTTAGATTAGCCATTGAATAGAAATTATTAGATTAGACTAGGGTTTTCTTTATTTTTATGAAGGATTGAAGAGGAGATTCAAGATTGACAACCTTGGACCAAGAACTTGTGATTCTTCATTAGCGAAGCATTCTTAAACCTTTTCTTATGTTATTTAGTTTTTGTTCTATGATTCTTTTATTGTTTAATGCTTTCTAGGGTTACATATTTTTCCTTGCTTTCAAATTTAATGCTTTCTTTACTTGCTTTCGTAGATTAATGGTTAGAGTAGTTTATTTGCTTTCGTAAATTAATTATAATTTTAGTTCTTAGATTAATTTTATTCAAATCTCTTCCATAATGATTTCTTCAAATAGTGTTCGAGTCAAATAATCGGTAATTACTAAACCAATCCTTGTGTGTTCGACCCCTACTTCCGCTATATACTATTGATGCCATACACTTGCGGTGCGTTATCAAGTTAATAGTTGGATTAAGAGATTGTAAATTTTATAACTAGATATTTCACGTATCAAATATTCATATGGGAAATTTTCTGACATCAACCTTATGGGCTGAATTTGTTATATGAAACTTTGAAATAGGGGATTTAACTGCAATTTCTAAAACCTGAAGGGAGATTCTTGTGATTATGCTAAACACCAGGAGAGGAATGTGAAATTAACCCTATGATATATTTGAATTCGTCACATTTTACAAAGGAAAAAATTTATATGACTTCAGTGTGGGAAAACTTAGCAATAAATGACTATGAACACATAGCACAAGATATCGACACAAATTTAATTCTTGCAATAATAAATCTTTGAACGATGACATAAAAAGGTAAAATGTACAAATAATAAGATATGTAAATAGTACACATATCTATAATTAATATAAGAATTTGGCTATGTGTAGATTTAGCCTTGACTATGAACCCATGACTTTTACAATCTACTGCCCTTGACACTGTTACAACAGCAACATATATACATGCATAATATTACTTGAATATTTACAGGTCAATTGAAAATTACTCTCCATGATTACTACATCAAGAACAAGAAAGCCAATAGTGAGTTCACAATCACACTTCTAAATGACAATAGTGAAAGGGAAGGTAAATTCGAACAAGTCATAATACATAATTCTCAACACATCCATGACATTGTAAACATACTTTCTTTTGTTTATCCGAACAAGCATTATGTCTTCTATCCTATTCTCCATTTCAGGTAATAGATAAGACATGCGTGGATAACAAAAATTAATCCAAAATAATGGCCTTGGTATCTAGCATGTAGTTCCTAAAACAAATTAAGTTACCATCACATTGGTGATGTTTTCACCTATGCACAATGCAGAGCTAACAAATCATCTCATAACCCAAATGCTTAATACAAGCTAAAGTTACAGATGGAGACATAATTATTGCGTTAACATTTTTCGGTGATGAAGTAGAAAAAATAATTCACAAAACTATTGCACAACTCTTAACCCTGACAAATGAGGTACAAGATTAAAATAGCAAAACAAATACACACATAGTCAGTTCTTTATTATCATGCTAAAAACTTTGAAATTTTTAATGCACAGGAATTGATGACCTATTGAGCAATCTTAACTTATGTCCTCACAAACAGCATACTACATCAAAAAAGTTGACTCAACATGGATTAGCACGTCATCTCAAACATGTTGGAGCATTCAACATGTGGAGCCCGCAAATTAAGTATCATTATGTACTAACTAATATATTAATCATTATGTCTAGCTAATATATTAACCATTATGTAACTTCAAAACCTATCATTATGTACTAGCTAATATATTAATCATTTACCCAATATTCATATTCTTAATTGCTTTATACATATAGTTGCATATCATGATTATACATCAAAACTACATCATGCCACCCAGGTGCCGTAGTGTTCAAGCCGACCTCACAAACCTCACAAATGATCGGACCGTAATGCTAGCAACACGTTGGATGTTGCTTCCACCAAAACTGACACATGTTTCAATCACACTTAACTGTACCATGTGAAAACGGTTGAGTGCTTATAGAGGCATGCTGAAATAGTTGCATGAAAATAGTTGATTGCACGAAATTAAAGCTTGCACAACGTTGTTGGGATGAATGATCTTTGCATTCAATGTTAATAAATATCAAAGATGAAAGATTACAAAATGGGTAGGAAGGCTTAGCAGGAGTACACTTACTCAACCTCTCTATATAAGGCTAAAAAAATAAACCCTAAGTGATAGCAGTATATACTTCTTTTATGAAAATAAGGGAAAACAACCTTACTACATATTACATTGAGAATAACCCTAAACTACCACCATGGACTCCTTGTAGTGCTTGGGATTATCTGTGGCATGGCCATTGTTGAATGTGGGTGCAGAAGCGCTACCATGCAAATGATGTTGGTCACGGAGCTTGCTAGCTATGCAACCCGTGACATCTTTCCCCACCTGTTTTAGCGATGTCCTCATTGGCTTTGACTTCAAATAAGCTTCAATCATTTGCAGAAAGGCTTCAAGGTCTGTTGCTCTTTCCCATGTGTTCTCCTTATCTCCACAACCCTGCTATTTGACAAGATACTCCTTATGGTACTTCTAAGAATGCTTGTGGATCCTGCCTTCCAGGAATGGCTTTGACAACTCTCCTTCCCTTTGGTTTTGGCATGAAGGTCTGTTCTATAGGACCTTCTTAGATAGGATCTCTCCTGTTCTTATGATACGGCTTCAAGATATTTACATGGAATACCAGTGCATTTTCCATCAAGTTGGGATGTCTACCTTGTAGGCCTACTTCCCAATCCATTTCAAGATAGTAAGATTGGCCAATATATTTTTACAAAAGTCTAGCATCTCTACCCCTCAAATATTAGCTTTGTCCCTAGTCCAGAAGCTTTACTATTACTTTATCTCCCACTTGGAATTCCACAAAATGTCTGCATTGGTTTGTAAACTTCTTCATACACTTTACAACCCTCACAAGATAGCTACAAGCAATGTCCACATTTTTCTTCCATTCTTGAAAGAAGTTCTATGTCCTTGGGGAGTTGGAGTTTCCATTAATTCCAACTATGTGAGAAAGTAGAGGTTAATGCCCAGTCACAATCTCAATAGGATTGCTGTTTGTGAAAGAGCTCTTTTGAGCGTTGACGCTTGATAGTTGAGCAGTACCGAGCAACGACACCCAATTCCTTTGGTTGGCTATCACAATATACCGAAGATATTCTTCCAACATGTTATTGAACTGTTCCGTCTGGCCATCCGACTCTGGATGTGCCATTGAACTCATGCGCAATTTAGAACCAAGGATTTTGAAGAGTTCAGTCCAAAAGTTGCTATTGAACCACGAGTCCCGATCACTCACCGACTTCTTAGACAACCCCTAATACTTCACTATGTGTTGAAGAAAAGTTGTGCCATCTCTTTCACAGATACATACTTGGGTGCTGTAATGAAAGTTGCATACTTGGAAAAATGATTGACCACCACTAAAATTGTAGTAAGGTCTATGAATTTCGGCAAGCTAGTGAAGAAGTTGAGTGAAACACTTTCCCAAGGTCTTTTTGGCACTAGCAAGAGTTGAAGTAGCCCTCCCTTCTTTTGTGGTCAACTTTGTCCTATTGGCAAATAAGGCATGTCTTATATAGCTATCCACATCATCCCAAGTGCATCTGTGGCCAGTAATAGCTTGGTTGCACCAAAGCTAATGTCCTTTCCATTCCGGGATAGCCGACCCAGAGAGTGTCATGTCACTTCTTGATCAGGTTCTTCCATAACTCACCGTCTTTTGGGACATTAAAGAATTTTTTTTGGTCAATAGGAGGCCGTCGTCCAGCTAAAATTGTCAAGCCTCGCCTTGGTCCACTAGCTTGAATCAAGTACTATACATTGAGGCCCTTCGGTAGGAGTTCTCGTACTTGTTCCTTGATGTTGGTGAAAACCTGGCTCCCTTACAAGGCAGCAGCATGGCGCATAGTTGCTAACTTAGTCTTGCAACTAAGAGCATCCGCTACCTAATTGGTCCATCCTAATCTATACTCCAACAAGAAATTGAACTCTGCCAACAATTCTTGCCACCGTGCTTCTCGGCTACTTAGCTTGGGCTGCATCATAAAATATCTCACTGCTGTATTTTTTGTCTTCATCACAAATGGTGTCTCTAGCAAGTAATGCTTCCAAACGATGCAGGTAATGCACCATGGCCAATAATTGTTTCTCGTGCGCAGAATATCTCTGCTCGACATCATTCAGCTTCCAACTTTTATAGGCCATAGGATGGCTTTCTTGCATTGAGACTCCACCTAAAGCGAAGTCTGTAGCATTCGTGAGCATTTCAAGTGGTTTGGTCATGTTGGGCAGTGCAAGCATGGGATCTGTGGGCATAGACTTCTTTAATTGATCAAATGCTGGTTGGCACGGGACGTCCCAATTCTATGCCTTCTCCTTTTTGAACAAGTTCATTAGAGTTATGGCTATCTCGGAGCAATCCTTCACAAAACGCCAATAGTAGTTAGCAAGGCCAAGGAATGATCAAAGTTTTGTGAACTGCAGGGTAGGCTCCACTCTTCAATTGCTTGAACTTTCTTGGGGTTCATGCGAATTTTACCAAGTTCGATAATATGCCCCAAGAAATCTATTTGTTGCTGCAAGAATTAGCACTTCGTTGGTTTGGCATAAAGTTCATGTGGTGCTCGCACAGTTGTGTCAGCATCTTCTGCAAGTGCTCCAAGTGTTCTTCCAACACATTACTATAGATCACTATGTCATCTAGGTATGCCACTACAAATTGGTCGAGGAAGTCCCGCAATACTTGGTTCATTAGAGTGCAAAATGTTGTGGGGGCATTGGTCAGATCGAATAGCATTTCCAAGAATTGATATGCCTCATATCTCATCATGCAAGTTGTTTTGTGTTCATTACCCACCTTGATTCGAACCTACTAGTATTCCGATCGCAGGAAAATCTTGGTATGGAACTTTGCACGAGCCAACTGATCAAAACAATCAGCAATGAGTGGTATTGGGTAATTGTTCTTCACTATTATCTTGGTGAGTGCCAGATGTCCACACACATGCGAAATGAGCTGTCATGTTTCTTCTGGAATAACACAGGTGCTTTGAATGGTGACTTTGCTAGAACAATCATGCCCGAATTGAGCATCTCACCTAGTTGATTTTGAAGCTCATCTAGCTCCGGTTCAGTGACATCCTGTACGGTGGTCAAACAGGGGCCTTGCTCTCTAGAACCAACTCGATTTCATGATCCACTTCCCACCTTGGAGGAAGGGATTTGGGTAACTCATCCGACATCAAATATTTGAACTCTTCCAATAGTGTCTTAATTGGTTACGGAACCTGTCCAGATGCCTCTTCCATTTCCTTCCATCAGAGTTGACACAAATATGTTACTTCATTCTGCTTCAACCCCTTCTTCAGTTGTATTATGAAGATGTTTCTGCTCTCAGGCTTTCCAATGACTGTGGAGATTAGGCAGGGATTGGTCCCAAAATCAATCAAGTACTCCCCATAAGGAAACACCACAATCCTTGTGCCACGTAAGAACTCCAGATTGATGATGAGCTCGAAGTCATCCATCTTCACCACACTGAAACTAGTCCTTGCCTCAAGTAGACCAACTTTCACCATGACACCTTTGGAAACACCAATGATTGGTTGAGCGGTAGAGTTTATAGTCTTGATCCTGCCTGTAGTATTTCTCCAATGCTAAGTTAAACGGCTCTACTTTGCCACTAACCAAATAATTATGGGTAGCCCCAGTATCTATCAATGCACAGATTGGCTTCCCGTTTACCCTCAAATCGATATACATCAATCCCTTATTCTTTCTCTACATTGGTATGATCTGTTCTATTTCATCTTCTTGTAACTGTGGTACAGCTAGCTCAACAACGACATGGTTCCTTGGTTTAACAGGTACTTTAGTTGTTAGCAACTTCACCCGGGTCTCGTCTAATAATTGGGTAATTGTGTTGCACCAGTATCAGAATGCTCTCATAGCATCCCTTTCTTCCTCTTCCACATCAAATTCTTGTTCAACCTTTTTCCCTAATGCTGGTTCTTCATGCCCAGCGGGATCATCTTCTAAGAGTATTGTATTCAACCATTCTCGTTTTGGGCAATGCCAAGACATATAAGGATCTTGGTAAAGAAAACACCCTCTCTTCGCATGCATCCCTATTTGGCTTGTTATCTAGTGGTCTTGCCCCTGAATTGGCCTCTTTGGGCCCCATCTTTTGAGGTGGAAGGCTGGCCTTCCTTACCTTTTCCATTGCCAGACCTAAAGTTTCTATTTTCCCTGGATTGGCCATGCGATTTTTCCCTCTAGATCTCAATTGCATGATAATCCACAAGACTTTCAACTTGAATGATGATAAATTCCAAGTCCTAAACTTGCCTCTATTGTCGCTCCGTCCTTACCCACGGCTTCAGGCCTTTTAGGAAGGCAAAGAATTTATCCATCTCTAACATATCCATTATGTTCAACCAGTACCCCTGGAACTTGTTGACATATTTGTGTATTGTCCCAGTTTGTCTGAGCTAACTCAAGGTCACGCGAGCATTGAATGCCATGTTGTGAGGAAAGAACTAACGTTTTATCCTGTCTTTCAATTCCTTCCATGTTGTTATTAGAAGAGTTCCCCTCTTGATTTCTTCCTTTTGTGAATGCCACCACAATTTAGCATTGTCTGATAGATACCTCAACTTGCAGTAGAAATCTTTGTTGCGTCAAGCTCAATATGAATTGCGTCAAAATACTCCTCCATGTCAAAGAGGAAATTTGCTATCTTTTCACATCCCATGTCCCAACAAAGGCCTTTAGCTCGAGGACTTTTGGCTGGCGTGCTCTTGCCACTTATTGAGTATTATTTCTTGCCGCATTGTTGTTATGGTTCACATTAACCATTGCCATCTGAAGAACCCGTACCTCTGCACGAAGTTCAGTTATCATTGCTCGCAATTCCCCAATTGCGTAGCATTCCCAGTGACCCTCATCTCTAGGGCCTATGATATCACCGTTAAACCTTGAGTTATTGCTTGATGTTGCCCAAGGTCAGAACTTAGGTGAGCAAGATCCATTTTTGTTTGACCAACCTACTAGTTGACAGACAAGGCACCTTCTCCTTGACCAAAACATATCGCACTGAGACGTTCCACTGCCGTCTCCAACGCTTCAATTTGTTCCCTATGTAGAATGGCCATCGTATCAAATATTTGTGAGGCCCTGGTACTCTGATACCAACTGTTACGGGCCGACCTCAGCAAACCCCACAAATGATGGGACCATAAGGATAGGAGCACGTTGGACGTTGCTTCCGCCAACAACCGATGTGTGTCGCAATCACACTCAACTGCACCACGTGAATACAACCGAGTGCTTATAAAGACACACCGGGAATAGTGTAAGAAAACATTTGATTGCACGAAATTAAAGATTGCATAGCGTTGTTAGGACAAATGATCATTGCATTCAATGAATAAATATCCAAGATGAAAGATTACAAAAAAGGTAGGAAGGCTTAATAGGAGTACACTTACTCAGCCTCCTATATAAAGCTAAAAAAATAAATGTTAAGTGACAGTAGTAGATAATACTTTTATGAAAAAAAGGAAGACAACCAAACTAAATATTACATCGAGAATGGCCCAAAACTACCACCGTGTACTCCTTGTAGTTTTTCCTTGCAGTGCTTGGGATCATATGTTGGCTAGCCATTGAATTGAACGTGGGCGCAGAAGCGCTACCACGCAAGTGATGTTTGTCACGGATCATGCCAGCTATGTGACCCATGACACGTAGGCACGTGGGAATCAAACTAATATACTCTAGATGAATGATTGAAGGGTTACTATGATTCTTGAATCATTGAAATGTGGTTTGCAAATGATTTGAAAGTTTTTCTTTTGTTGCTATGATTTTCAAACACAACACCCATGTGATTTTGGTTTGGTTTTCTTTGGCTAACTAGTTGTGGCCTCGTTCTTTGAACTGAAATGGGTGTAGGACTATAACATGATTTAGTATTTGAAAATAAAAATAGAATAAGGTACAATCTTATTTTTAGTTTAAAAGTACTAAAATCTATTATTTCATTAAGTTCTATAACTCAATCTTGTGAAATTGATTTAAAAAATCATGAAATCATTAGTTAGAATCAACCTTATACAAGTATATTTAACATCAGGATAGAGAGTAACCTATTTCCGTGAAACAATTTTAATTTCCTATATCAAAACATATAACACTGGTTAAATGCACGGGAAGTATACAAAAGTTAAGTAAAATTTAAATCTTGCATGTCACAAAATTACTAATTATATAAGGTAGTATATACTATCAAATTCAAGATTTATTTTATTATATTAAAACATAAATATATTAATTATAAAGTATAAAAATATCTAATTATATAATTGTCAAAAAATAAATTGCATCCTTGAATAGTGAAAAAGCATAGAAGGTAACATGTAGTGAACAACTTTGAATTACGAAACATAATGGGATAATAAGATTTTAGTACATTTTAAACTAAAAATAATTAAGATTGTAACTAATTCCATTTTTACTTTCAAGTATACAGAATTATTTCAAAATGGATGCTTCCTTGGCTAGGTCATCATGGATTTGGATGTAACAAAACCGACCTTTAGATCCTTTATAGCAATATTCTTAATGATGAACCCAACATTGTCACCAGTATGTCTACTTTGGAAGGCTTCATGGTGCATCCTATCAATGTACTTAACTACATCCGATAATCTGAAAGAACTTTCAAAATCACACTATAAAAAATAAATTCATTATTTTAATTAGGCAATCCAGCAAACAATTTGTGGGCATAAAAACAAAATCAAGTGCTATCTTAGTTCTTGCTTAAACCAACTAAAAATTAGCATCTAAACAAAACGAACATGTATTTTTTAACCAAGAATGTTATTGGAAATTTATTGACATTCATTTAAACTATTTTTCACATGATGTGAATGAAAAGCATATTTGGAGATGGACAAATTTTAAGCATGTGAAGGTCTTCCAGTTTTAGTCCCTTCCATAAACATAACTATACTTGCATGTTTTAAAATAATAAGACAGCAATGGAAAGGCCAATTTGTGGAGACCAAGTGACCAACAAATTATCACCCCATTCAACTAGAAAGCATAAATGTTTCATTTTCCTTTAGCAAAATAAGCAAGTAAAAAATCTTGTCATACCATTCTTATACATATTAAGTGTAGAACGTGATGTCAAGAAAGGAAAAAAAAAATGAATCCTCCATAATACGACTATATTTACAGGGATCTAGAATCGTGTCAATCTACATGGAATTACCCAATTGTGATAAATTTCAAATTCTGATTCAAAACTATTCTAAATCTCAAAGAGTAGTAAGCTATCATAACTATAAGCTAAACTTCTTCATACCTTAGTTTGGTAATTTATATACAAACAATCCAAGATTCCAAACTTTTGCAAGTATCCTACCACCCAAACACATAGAAAAAAAGGAAAAGAAAAAAATTATCTCAAGCAACAAACTAAAGTAGCGAACTACAATCGATATGTATCAAATTAAATGCAAGGAAGTTTAACATGAAGATGAAAAGTACAATTGAGAAATTAACTTTGAAAAATATTGAAAGTTATCATGGCTTAGTAGATTCTAGATCCACACATTTTAATCTTTGTGATCTTTGAGGAAGCTTACTCTAATCCAGCAATTTACAAACACAAACCAATAAGACCATAGTGTTTGTATGCATTTTTTCTTAAGTTGGTGGCTCTTTTGTGTAACCTTATTGCTTTCTATTAATAAATGATAAAGTTATCCTACTCAAAAAAATTACTTAGAATAACATTCAATTACCACGAAAATAAACAAATCACTCAACAATTATTAGCACTCTAACTAAAAAAATATAAATTCAACAACAGTTTGAGCCATTGGTTGACAAACCAGTATTCACGCAATGAGCACAAAAAATTAAGATAAGTTACATATTATTAATGTTGTAATAACATCAAATCGTGCACAAATTCTAAATCCAAGAATCTAATCATGGAAGAAAATTGCAAAAGATCGAATTATAATTACGAATTAACCAATATGATCTAAGTGAATATTTGCCTAAACATGTATTCAAAAATTTGACTTTTATTACCTCCACATAAAAAACTCCAAATCAGGGAACAAAATTTGCGTAGAAAAAATGCCATAGCATATATACCTTTAACATGTTTTTTCCACAATTCTAAAAAAATAAAGAAAATTTGCAAGAAATGAATCGACAAAAATGCCATAGCATATATACATTTGATTTTTTTTTCAAAGTCAAGAATGTGTCTTACTTCTTAGTCCTTTTAACAATCACCTATAAATACAGTAGATGAGAAATTAAAATCCTAACATTATATCCTAAAAAAAAACTAGAGGACCATTATTATGTTTGTCAATTACAAATACTTAGCCTAAAATCTATGCTTTCTTGTAAAACAAGAATTGTACAAAATCAAGCTTACCAAAAAGCTTAAAAAAAAATTATGACCCTCACCATTGTTAGTATAGCTTGAAGGTATATGGAATCCAACCATAAACACAGAAAAAACTAAAAAGAAAAAGAAAACGATGAAAATAAGAAAAATGTCATACCTTTTGAAGATATTAGTAGGGTTTATTACTCCCTCTGTCCCATTTATTTTGTCACAGTTTGACTTTTGTGGTCAAATTGATCAATTTTACAATTAATAATTAATGTGTATGTGTTCAAAATTAATTTTTTATGAAATTATTTAATTAAAAGTGAAATTTATATTAAATATTATCACATAAAAACTTAAAACCTTTAAAAGGTTATAAAAGCTATAAAAGACTAAGCATTGAAAAGTTGAGTTGCTAACTTAAAATTCAAATGTAACAAATATATTGGGACAGAGGGAGTACAAGTTTGGAATACTTATCTCCTAGTAACCATTGAAGAAAGAAAGATTGAAGTTTCAATTCATAAAAAAAAAAAAAAGAGTATGAAGTCATCATCTAGTAATCAATTTCAACTTTCACAAAGAAAAGACAGAAAAAATTGAAACTTTCTCCCTACATTTTTTTACTTGTTTGTTAGTAGAATAGAACCGAGTGAATCAGAGCCAATGCAATCCAGAAAATCTCATTGACAACAATTAATTAATTACTTAATTAATCAGAAAATAGAGACAAAAACTCGTCCTAAGAAGACAAAAACCCATCCGAAGAAGACAAAAACCTAGAAAGCTATTGCACACTTCATACTGGTTGATATACAAATGATAATTGAAGGGAGAATTGAAAATAAATGACAAACTAACAATAACCACAAAAATTAGAGATAAAGGATAATTCTATATTCAAATTTGATTTAAAAAATCCAAAACTTTTATGATGGAAAAAAGATAAAGTGAAGAATTGAGATTGAAAGGGGCGGAAGAAGTAGACAGGAGGTGGCTAAGAATGGGAGACAATTTTTGGAATTGAAAAGAGATAGGAAAGGAAGGGAATGTGATTGTAGAAAAAGAAAAGGAGGTGTGGGATCTGAAGAGCAAATTAGGGAGAAGAAATTAAGAGTGAGAGAGTGTTAAAAAATTAACAAAGTGCGTGTTCGTGTTGCCATCTAGGATAGAGAAAAAGAGTGTACACAAGTATGAAACATCGACTTTATAATATTTATTTCAAAAAATAAATAAATAATAAATGAAAAAAAAAGAAGTGAAGTGAAATGGAAAGCCTTAAAGAAGAAGATGATCTGTTTTGGTTATAATTTCTTCCAACTATTGTGGAATTTTCACTTTTAGCCTCCTAAGTTCTTTAAGCAATTTACTTTTAGGTCCACAACTATCATAATTTGTGGATTAGTACTAGGAACCTTAGTTTAATTTAATTTATTTTCTTTCGTTCTTTGTGCTGTTGTTATCTTTATTTATTTAATTAGCTAATATATGTTTAAACTAGTTTATACTTGTTTGTTGGGTTTGTTTAATTTCTTGGTTATTTTTTTTTTTTTGGGTTTAGTTTTTGATTAACTAGTATATTTGGTTATTGGGATTGTTTAGATAATGGAGTTTTGTTTAATTATACTAAGGGGACGTTTGGTTAGAGGGAATGGGAATCAGGAATTGGATTCACATCCATACGTGTTGCTTGGGTAATAGATATCAGTATCAAAATTTTATAATTATTACCAAGAAATCATCAACAGTCAATACCCAAATGAATTGGAGGGTTTTGATAATTCTCACTCTTAATTCCACAATTCAAAAAAAAAATTTGGTTAAAAAAAATATTTCCTTTTCTCCTCATCCCTATCACAATAGCTCTTCCTCATCACTCTTCCCCATCACTCTTTCCTATCACTATAATCCTCCTCCCCTCTCACTTCCCATCGTCCATCCATGGTTACGAAAACCTCTCTCCACCTTTTTCCCTCTTACCTCCTCTTTTGCTATTACTCCTTCTCCTATCTTCCATGGCTGTCAACCCCTTTTCCCTTCATTACTACAACCACATCACCTCCTCCATTTTCGTTGACCCACCATCCTCATCCATTGTTGTTTTCTTTCTTTTTTTTTTTATTTTGAAAATTTCTATATCCTTCAACAATGTTGTTTTGTGTTTGGAAATTTCTATGGATTAATAATGCTAGTGGTGATGGTGGTAAATAATATTTGTTTAGAAATTGCTAGGGGTTTTATGGTGTTTACATATAAATAAGTTGATTTTATTCCTAATTTCTTATTTTGGACCTGAATTTTATTATGTAAACTAGCGTTTAGTGGTGATGTATGGTGGTGGTCAATGGTGTCAATTGTGGTGTGGTTATAGTGTATAGCGGTGGTGTGGTAGTGGTCAATGGTGATATGCAGTGGTGGTGTGGTAGTGGTTAGAGATGGAATCACGGAAGAGAAGTTTTTTAATAAAATAAAAAAAAAATGATTTTATAAACCATTCCTATTTGTATATCAAGTTGTAGTCATTGCGATGATACCCAAGACTTGTACCCATACCAACTAATCAAATATGATTCCGATTACGATTCCAATTCCTGAACATGAACCAAGCTTCCCCTAAGTTTAATAGGCCATGAAGGTTTGACTATTGGATTTGCTTAATCAAGGGGTTGGATATTTGTAGTGAGTTGATTTTACTTTAATGGGGCTATATTAGCTTTGGGTTAAATTTAATTAATGGGTTTTATTTTTGTAATTGGGTCATGATATTTGATTTTCGAACTAGTGTATTAATGGGATAGATAAAGGCATTTCTTGGGGTTAGTTCTGGATTTGGGCTATAATCCATTATTGATTGCCGTGTATGTTTTAAATTGAGTAAGCTAGTTTTGTTTCGACTTGTTAGTTATTTTGTATCTTGGGTTTATTTTGTTTGAGCTAGTTTAATAGAAAAGATGTTGGGCCATATTTTCTGTTGGGTGAATTTTCAGCATTTATTTAAAGACCAATTGTTGTTGCACCTTTTAATATTTACAATGTTAGGCCCTAGAACTTCTGTAAATTATATTTTGACCCTTGAACTTCATTAAATTATATTTTACCCTAAACTTTCAAAAATTGTAGTTTGACCCCTAAACTCTTGGAAAATTACAATTTTCCCTAATAGTTTTTTCTAGTTTTTCACTTGGGTGCCAAGCTTTCAAATAAACATTTTTAGGACCACTAGACTTTTTAAGTTTAGGATTTTGAGTTTGGGGCTTTGTTTTAAATCACAATTTTGCCACAAGAAAGTTTCAAGATTTTGCATTTGTGCCCTAGAAGTTCAGATTGTCCTAAATTGAGTTCCATTTTTCTTCGTAACTATTATTGCAACAATATAATTTTGGTGTTTCTTGCATTTTTTGTCTTTTAATTGCTTTGAAAATATTGCAGTTAAATCCTTTAAGTTTAAATTTAGTTCAATTGAGTCCCTTTTCTTTTCAATAATTGTTATTTATCTATTTTATAACATTTTCTCTTAATTCATTCATTAAAACTACGTTTGTTTGGTTAATAGTATTATATTTGTTAGTTTAATTTTTCTCATACTTGTATATTGGAACGTTAACTCATTTGTTCATATTTTGAGCTAAAATAGGATAATTTTGTACCTATTGCACCTCAAGAGGTATACTTCTAACCCTTTTGCGTAGAATACTTGGTTTATATGTTATTTAGTCGCTTAGTTTATTTGTGTTTCTTTTATTATTAACACTATTTAGTTTAATTTATTTATTGTAAAATGGCTTAAGCCTAATGTATTAGATAAGGTAATTTGCTATGTGTTTACTACTTTATTAGGTTTTGCATCGCTAGATATTAAGCCTTATGTGTTTATGTGTTTTACGTGCCTATATGTTTATTATTTGTTATGTTAAGTACATTTATTTTTGTGTATATTTTCTTGTGCTGTGTTTTGCACTAGTCAAATGCTAGTGTAGAAATTCCTCCATTTTGTATTGGTCTAATACCAGTATATGGAAGCCAAACCTCCCGTGTTAGTCCAATGCTGAAACAGCGAGTTTCTCGTCTCTCCACGCTTTCCATACACATTCTCTTTTTTGTTTCCTTTTACTTGTATTCAAATCAATCCAAAGTTCATATAAATTACGTGAATCTCTTGGAAATATGAATTAAATCTCGTAACCGGTTCCTCCAGGGTGAAAGCGTGCTTAGGTTACTCGTAGAGTAGTTTAGATTTCCTTTCCTCAATAGGACTTCCAAATCCTTTTCCTTTGTTTTCATAGAATAGGAGTCATCCAGTATAGGATTTGCGTTATTTGATTTTTGCCTATCTATTTATTTACTTAATTATTTTACTTTTCGCTATAATGACATAAACTATTTTTTTTATAACCTTTAACCTTTAAGATTTTTCATTTTCCTTTAGCTTTAGGTTAGTAGCCCGATGCATTTCACACACTGGGTAACGACTCCATTATTTATTTATTTACTTATTTTCATAAAAACCCTATTCTAGGTTATTTTTGGGTCTTCAAATTATCCATTTTTAAGTCCCATTTTATACCCTATTTTTGTACTACTATATACTCATTTATTTTCTTTTTATTTGTATTATTTCATTTTATCCACTGATAAATGGGGCATTACAAACCAAATCCAAATCATATATCCAATCTCCTTATTTGATTTTTATTCAGTTTATCTGAACATCGATTATCCAAAAATAAATAAATAAAAACTAACTTAGTTTGGTCGGTTTATTTAATTAAACCAAATTATGAATACCCCTAAGATCGATGAAGAAAAAATAGGAGTTGGCAGCTTATGTTATAGTTAACCCATCACGGATATTTCCGTCGACTAATAAGGCTTAGTTTGGAATAAAAGAAGAAAAAAAAAGAAGAGAAATTTTTTTTCTTTGTTTGGGAGTTTTGTTGGTAGAAAGAAAATGAAATGGAGAGATAAATTGATTAAATTTATTCTCTCTACTTGAGAGGAATCAGTCACACTTTACAATTTTTTTTAAAACTCTAGTTATACATATATAATGTTACATTAAAATGAAAAATACTCAACAAATCTAAAATCCTTACGTCACTTCTTAAAACTCCCAAACAAAGTAGAAAGAAACTCATACACATTCCCTTCTATACGTAAAATATCTAGTTATAAAATTTATAATCACATAACTCTACTATTAACTAGATAATGCACCACAACTATACTGAGTCAAAAGGTATATAGCAGAAGTAGGGGTCAAACCCATAAGGACTGGTTTAGTGAGTACCGGTTCTTTGGCTCAGACACTATTTGAATACTCAGCAATGGAAGAGAATTAACCAAACTAGAATTGAAAATTTAAACTACAGTGAAAATGGTGGATTAGGAATAGACTAATCAATTCTCAAATTTGATTAATTCATTCAATTAATTGGTTCAATTAAATACATCAAAGGTCAATTTCCCATTATTAACCTAAACCCGATTCCTTACATTATTAGGTCATTCAATTCATTTAGTATAAATGAGGATTCCTTCAACCACCTAAAACTAACACAATTGACCATTTATCATGTGGAATTATGGGTAACTAACTAGATAATTTAATCCATCAAGATCCTAAATTAAATTAAACATAGTGCATTTACTAATTAGGTCTAAAATGAAGGTTCTACTTCTGTTTTCCCCAGATTTACCATACAATTATTTAAGAGAGTGATCAATTCCTCCAATTATCATTCTAATTCATTAGAATTTTTTAATTATCAATATCACCATTTCATTTACCAAATTAATCATCAGCATCTAGGATTCGCATCACTCAACCTTAACCTATAACAAATTAGAACATAATTAAGAACATAAACACAAAATTCTTAAACTACTCTATTCATTAATATATGAATGCAATTAATGGAAGTATGAAATTGGAAGATTTACACAAAGCTTGGAAACCCTATTTAACAAGTAAGTATCAAAACAAAATAACTAGACATTAATAAGTGCTTATTAAGCAAAAGTTCAAGCTTTAACACTAAAAATGCAATTCAATCCTTAGTTTTGAAAAGGAAAATTAGAGTTAAGAATTCATTATACAAGCGGGGAGGAAAAGAGATTGAGAAAATAGGCTAGAGAATAATTACTAATCAGCCCAAAACATTTATTTATTATATCTAGAGTTTGGGAGTAGACAGGCATGTTTGCCCATGAAATAAAAAGGCACAAAAGTTCAAAATATATGTCTTATCCAATAGAGATCGCCCCAAGCTCAATTCTATCTAAGATTGCCTCATGCAAGCTACGCCTTGCCAGCATCTGTGGTTTTACCGTTTTGCTCTGAAAATTTTCGTCTGACGTTCGATTGATTCGCCATTTTTTTCGCGCACGGCCCTAGAAAAAAATCACACATTAATATCTATAATACAATATTAAAGTATCACAAACACTTGAATAAAACACTAATAAAAACTAGAAATCAAAGACGAATAAAAATGCATCAAACCCTAGTTCTAGCTGAAACTAGGTAAAAGTCTAAACACAAGCCCTAAACATAAATTAAATACTAAAACTTATTAATGTAAGATGATTAACAGTAAATAAACAATCAAATATTGAACAAAACACTCACGAATACATAAAAATATAAATGCACGAAAACAAGCACATAAACCTTAAAATCGTCAAAACTAATGCAAAAACCGTATGAAAAAAATATGAATAAGCCTCGTTTCTTAGATGTTATCATCCTTCTTTTCTTTTTCCTCATACTTCCATTTCTTTTCTCTTCTCTTCTAAACTCCCAAACTAAGCCTAAGATCAGTAACCGATCTTATTTGTGAGGCATAGTTCTAGATCGAGATAGTAAAAAGAGAAATTTTCGTTGTTTGTATAAAAGTTAGTGGATCATTTGAATAAACACAGTAATTCGTGAAAATTTGTATCCTATAGTTATAGCAGATTAATACCGCGCCCCCCCTTATCGCGCGCTTACCTGACCCGCGGTATACACTGCTAGATGGTGGGACCGGCACCGTCGCCACGTGTGGTGCTCGTGAAATAGGTGATTGTATACAAAAATCCTACTTACAATTTACAAACATAAATTACCTACTTAAGAGACAGAATTTAAATGAATCACCTATTTACTATTACATAACGGGGCTTTTAATGCGACTATGAATTGTAGTAAAATAATCTAAACGAGGGAAACAAGTGAGTCACCACCGGTGTGTTGGTGCGCAGGGACACAAATGCCTACATCAAAATTTACAAAGAAAATAAACCCTAGTTTAGATTGACTCCTGGTCCACGTAACTCAAGAATATGAGTCAGGGAATCCTGTTGTAAAATGGGAAGGTTTCGGATGGTTTTGAATTTCCCTCGGCACCCACTTTAAAATCAGGCGTTGGACCGGGTTCTGGATTTCTAGCCCAATTTTATATTATTGATACAATTATTAAGTCTTGGGCTAAATTGAATTTGATTCAAATATTTAACGTCTAGTTGTGCAACTAATCCAAAATTTGAGGGCAAAAGAGTAAATTCACATAATTTAACAAGTAAGATAAGGCATAAATACCTTAGTTGAGACCAACAAACATTAAAATAAAGCACCAATCATCACAAAAGCAATTAATCAAAAAATATGTGCAAAGATCAAAGTCTATTTACAGCTGATTTAATACTCATAAGGGCAAAACAGTAATTTCACAATCAAAGAGTAATTAAAACGTATTAAAATGCCAAACAGAAATCAAAGTAAAACTTGGTGGTTATTGACATAAAACATGTAATTTGGAAGAAATTTGAAGAGAAAAAAAGTAATATTAAAGAAAATTCCTTAAGGGCCTAAATGTAATTTTTAAAAAAAATTTATTTGAGGGCTAAAAATGCAGAAATCTGAAATCCTGAGGGCCAAAACGCAAATAAAATTTTTTTTGAAATTTTGGGAAATTTTTTTTTGAAATGCCACGTCATCGTTGACGTGGCGCAATCTGGCGGTGCCACGTCATCGAGTACGTGGCGCAATCTGGTGGTGCCACGTCATCGCTGACGTGGGGCAATTTGGTGGTGCCACATCATCAATGACGTGGCATCAAGTGGGCCCTATCAGAAGGGCCTAAATGTAATTTAAGAAAATATCCTCGGGAAAAAATGAAAAAAAAACTGATAATCTTATACAGGAGTAAAATGTATTGATGATAGAATAGAATTTTTCTAACCTCTTTATTTTTTTTAATAGAGATTTTTATGGGCTACCAGCCTGTTTCCATTTCACGCTTTTGACACACCAGATGAACGATTTTGCTTTGGGTTTGAAACAGAAGTTGTAGCTCCAGGAACCGTCTACAACTTTTATTCTTTGAGTTTACTCCAGTTTCTCCTCCATCGCTTGAAATCTTGGCTCAAAGTTGGTTGTCTGGAAAATTTTCCAGACTTAGAAATTTTTCTGCAGATCCTCTGGACCAACAGCCTTGTTCTACAGCATTTTTTATGCTGTAAATGGACGATTTTGCTTAAGATTTACAGAGGAAAGTTGTAGCCCCAGGAACCCTCTACAATTTTTCTTCTTTGAATTTAGTCTAATTCCTCTCCGATCGTATGGAATTTTGGCTCAAAGTTGGCTGTTTGGCAGGTTTTTTTAGGCTTAAGAAAATTTTTTCTCTGCAGAAATTTTTTTTCTCTCCCTTTAGACTGATTTTTTGTGCTTTACCGCGAATGAATTGGATTGAGTGTAAAAATGGTCAAAGACCATTCCTTGTCATGTGGATGTATGGGCATTGAATTTTTAGATGGGTTAAAATATTAATTAAATTTTTATTAACGTAATTAATTATTAATTAAGGTGATGTTGGGCGTGAGCGATGTGATTTTTTTAAGTTTTTTTTTTTTTTTTTTTTTTTTAAACCAATTAATTAATTTAATTTCTAACTTAATTAATAATTAATTAATTAATAATAATTTAATTAATTTTTTTTTTAAATCTAAAAATTCAATAATATTAGAACCCATTCTTAGTATTTCAAAAGCATAAAACGAGAAAGAAGTCAACATCATAACATAAATTAAGAAGGAATTAAAATAGGGTAAATTAAAAGAAAATCAAAGAGCAGGTATGTTTAGGGCCTGTCTCTAGAAAAATCTAGTTTTATAAATTGAGAGTTGTCTTAAAAGGAAAATAGGGGAATGTTAACGGACATTCATTTTTGTTTGTAATATCTACAGTTGCCGGAGTGTCGAAGAGGATCGAAGAAACTCTAGGCAAAGATTGTAGACACCGCATGACTGGATGATTCCAATCGTGCAACAAAATTTGCCACATGTCAACCTTAAGCTCATGAGGTCATGGAAGTTTTCTTCACCATCTTGACAAACAAGCCTGGGAGATTAGATCTATCTATTCATCCAGAGCGGAAAAGTCCTTATTGGGGAAAGAAATGAACAAAAAGACGCATGATGAATTGAACCATTAAAAGCCCCGTTATGTAATAGTAAATAGGTGATTCATTTAAATCTGGTGTTCATTGGGAGCATAGAGACTTAGAATGAAACGTAGCTGTGAATTTTGTCTTTTAAACTAACTTGACATAACATGTAAACGCCACTAGTAATGAAACTCTACAAGCAATGTGAATTAAAAGCCCGACTTTGTATCATCAAGGCCAGGGTATGTAAACACAAATGAAAAATCTGACTTTATGTTATTGGGGTAAAGACATGTAAGTTAAAATAGAAAACCCGAATGGTGAGTTTGTCGGGTAATGCAAACTTGAAATGAAAGCCGAAATTCGTTTATTGGCCAATGGAGAAATGCAAACTTGAAATTCGTTTATCAGGTTAACAGCATGGAAACTCGAAATTCGTTTATCGGGGATGAAAATGCGAACCTGACATTCGTTCATCAGGTTAATGAAAATGGATATGAGAACCCGAAATTTGTTTATCGGGTATAAATGCAAACCTGAAATTCGTTTATCAGGTTAAATAAAAATGAAAATGAGAACCCGAAATTCGTTTATTGGGTGAAAATGCAAACCTAAAATTCGTTTATCAGGTTAATGAAAATGGAAATGAGAACCCGAAATTTGTTTATCGGGTAAAAAATGCAAACCTGAAATTCGTTTATCAGGTTAAATAAAAATGAAAATGAGAACCCGAAATTCATTTATCGGGTGAAAATGCAGACCTGAAATTCATTTCCATCAGGTTAATGAAAATGGAAATTCAGGAACCCAAAATTTTATGGAAATGAGAACCCAAAATTTGTTTATCGGGTAAAAAATGCAAACCTGAAATTCGTTTATCAGGTTAAATAAAAATGAAAATGAGAAACCCGAAATTCGTTTATCGGGTGAAAATGCAAACCTGAAATTCGTTTATCAGGTTAATGAAAATGGAAAATGAGAACCCGAAATTCGTTTATCGGGGATGAAAATGCAAACCTGAAATTCGTTTATCAGGTTATAAAAATGGAAAATGAGAACCCGAAATTCAGTTTATCGGGGATGAAAATGCAAACCTGAAATTCGTTTATCAGGTTGAATAAAAATGAAATGAGAACCCAAAATTCGTTTATCGGGAGGAAAATGCTCATTGAATTCGTTTATCAGGTTGATGAAATGAAAATGAGAACCCCCCGATTCGTTTATCGGGTTTGCATTTTCAATGAAAACCTGAAATTCGTTTATCGGGGATGAAAATGCAAACCTGAAATTCGTTTATCAGGTTATAAAAATGAAATGAGAACCCGAAATTCGTTTATCGAGAGTGCAAATGCAAACATGAATTTTGTTTATCAGGTTAGTAAAAATGGAAATAAGAACCCGAAATTCGTTTATCGGGCTGAAAATACAAACCTGAAATTCGTTTATCAGGTTGATCTAGATGTGTATAAGAGACAGCCTGATAAACAAATTTCAGGTTTGCATTTTCATCCCCGATGAACGAATTTCGGGTTCTCATTTTCCATTTATCAGATGATAAACGAAGTTTGCATTTTCCCCCGAAATTCGTTTATCGGGGATGAAAATGCAAACCTGAAATTCATTTATCAGGTTATAAAAATGAAATGAGAACCCGAAATTCGTTTATCGGGAGTGCAAATGCAATCCTGAATTTGTTTATCAGGTTAGTAAAAATGAAAATAAGAACCCGAAATTTGTTTATCGGGTGAAAATGCAATAAGAATAACACGCACAAGGAGCCATGCCATTGGGCTTACCCCTGAAATGAAGTGTAAAAGTGCAACTAGTAATTAATTATTAACATGCCAGGAATGTAGGGTGCGATGAAGCCCTAAACGGTAAATGACAGTATCATTTAAACTGAGAGGTTTGACTGAGAATTCAGTGCACCCTCTCCCAAGTGGCGATCACCTCATGAGGTTGATTGCTTCATTAGGGGTTGGCGTGAATCAACCTTTTTAAAAATGTGAAAAAAGACCGTTGGGTATCAAGACAGTTCTCAGGATTAGTGCATCCCTTGTTGTTTATGAAGGATATCCAATCAATAAAAATTTGCCCCAGTGTCGTTGATTTTAGCATCCACTTTATTTTCGTGTACCTGCAGGTATTCAAAACAATGCGATATTGAGCAAAGAAAACTCGAATTGGTCAGTGTCATAACATACAAAATGTCAATCTTAGTGAACATTACTATAAGCAAGGTGACCGAGCTCGGTAAGAACTGCCTACGTATCCCACCACGGGAATCTGGTCGAACGTAGTTCGATTAAACAGATGATTTTCACATATTTGACAACTAAAACATCAACAACAAGAAGAACAACTACAAATAAACAAAATGGCAATATGTGAGTTAGATAGAAGTACATGAATAAATAATACAGGCACATGGGAGCAATCTTAGTAAAAATCGTGCCATCACCGTATTAACCCCGCTTTGCCTTTCATTCTAAGTTATTTGGATCCGATCAGGCAATGCTTTGGATCCATCGGATACGTGCCTCTTAAAGGCCAATGACTGTGTTGAGAGAACAACATAGAGGCAACCAATAAACCTAACTTCAGTCAACAAATTTCGATTGAACACTACCTGTCAATGTTAACCCAGACCATTTCAGACTTTGACCGTTTCTTATACGACATCTCAGATGTGTTTCAGGTTTTCACTAAGGTTCCCTTCTCTTTTATTTTTATTTTTATTTTTGCATTTTTCCGCACACTCTCCTTTTGCCTAGGCCGCCCCGTAGGGTTTTCAACCTAGCCTATCTTTTGCTTTTGGTTTTTTTTTTTTTTTTTTTTTTTAAAAAAAAACAAACAAAGGTGCCCTTTTTGGGTTTTCACCTAGGAGGTCCAAGTAAACGGCAAGGTGTGGGAGTAAACGGAAGACGTCTGGCTAAGTAATCGCCTTTCCCAATGCATGTAGAAGTTTAGTTTTCAAAGTTTTTCGGCATCAGTAAGGCTGTCTTCCCTATAATTGGGATAGACATGTTGACATCAACTGCCGAGACTGCTAGGTTGCTCCCTTTCAGCCTATGCGGCCTTACGATAGTTAGGGTAAAAAATGGGTTAAGTCGTGTGATTGGTAAAAATTGGGACTATCTTAACAACAAACTTGCCCCAGTTTAAGATGGGCGCTTTGGTTGGAAAGAACATAGCTACAATGGATGGAAAAGCGGGTTTGTGATCTGAAAGCCAGGGAGGCATTAATCATGTATCTAAGATTAGGTGTGATCCATTTCCTAGTTGTTAGAAAAGCCAGCCTTCAACAGCATAATTACTTTAGGGGAAATTCTGTTATAGGGCTTATATCCCCTTTAAAAAAATTTGCCCTAGTTTTATTATAACAAACTTAGTTTTGTTGGGAATTTGTTTTGGTCAGTCTCATGCACACTATTTTTTTTTTTTTTTTTTGCCACCCAAAACAACAATTTTGCCCTAACATCTTAAGAGCTCCTCCTGATAATACTTTGTGTACAATGAATGGACCCTGCCAGTTAGGAGCAAACTTGCCCTTCGCTTCGTCCTGTATTGGCAATATGCATTTCAAGACTAGATCGCCAGCTTGAAAATGTCTGGGCTTAAGACTTTCCTGTTGTAAGCTCGGGCCATGAGAAGTTGATAACATTGGCCATGACACACAGCTGTTAGCCGTCTTTCATCAATGAGAGCAAGCTGTTCATGTCTGAGCCTTTACCCATTCTGCATCTTCTAACTCAGCCTATAGAGAATGCGTAGAGAAGGGATCTCTACTTCACTGCAAAACACTTCCATTCCGTACATGAGGAGTAAGGCGTTGCCCCAAGATGTCCCGATAGAAGTCGATAACCAGCAGTGCATATGGCACTTTTCATGCCAATGACGCTGATCGTCAACCATCTTTCGAATAATTCTCTTAAGATTCTTGTTGGTCGCCATTACGCCATTCATTTTTGGCCTGTAGATGGTGGAATTCTGATGCTTAATCTTGAATTGGGCACAAAGACCATCTACCATGTCATTGTTCAGAGTCTTGGCATTGTCGGTAACCAAAGTATCCGGGATCCCAAAGCGGCAAATGATGTTCTTTCGGATGAACTTTGCCACTACTTTCTTTGTTACGTGCTTGTAGGATTCAGCCTCGACCCACTTTCAATCGCTACTAGAATGAAGCGATGACCATTGAGAAGCTGGCGGCTCGATCAATCCAATGACGTCCATTCCCCAAATTGAACAAGGCCATGGAGTAGTAATGTTGTGCACAGTCAGTTGGTGCAGCCCTTAACTCATCCCCATGCATTTGGCACTTAACACACCTGCGGACAAACTCGATACAATCATGCTCCATAGTAAGCCAGAAATAGCCTGCTCTCATTATCTTCTTAGCTAATAAGTGCCCGTTCATATGTGGCCCACAGACTGGCTTGAACATCCTCAACAATGTAAGCGGCCTTAGATCTTGGATCTTAACACACCTTGAATGTGTTTGATCTGACAGATCACAAGATAAAGTACATTGCCATTTAAAAAGAACTTGATCGACATTCGGCGTAGGAACTTCTTATCTGAAGTACTAGCCCTTGGAAGGTAGTTGCCTTTGTCCAAAAACTCCTTGATGTCATGAAACCAAGGCAGTCCATCAGATTCTGCCTCAAGACTGCACCTGTCTCTTATACACATTCAGGTGCTGGATAAAGATCAGGGTGCCGTTCGGATGACTGATCATCGAAGATAATGCGGTAGCCAGAGCATCGGTGAATACATTCCTGGATCGGGGTATGTGAGTGAATTCCAAAGCATCAAAGTGTCGACCTAGTTTGAGAATACTGCAGTGATATGGCATGATTTTAGAATCTCTGGTTACCCAGTGCCCCAGTGTCTGATGGACAAGCAAATCTGAATCACTAATTCATCTAACTCTTTAATACCCATATCCAATGCCATTTTCAGACAAAGTATGCAAGCCTCATACTCTGCCATGTTGTTCGTACACGGAAACTGTAACTTGGCCACTGCTGGGAAGTGTCTGCCCCCTATAGACATCAAAACTGCTCCTATGCCTACACCGAAAGTGTTGGATGCACCATCAAAGAATAGCCTCCAATGTGGACATTCACAGGCTTTCATGTCTTCGGTAGTGCCAATGAATAACATGTCTTCGTCCGGGAAGTATGTGTGCAAGGGTTGATAATCATTCTCCCTTGGGGATCATCTTGCTGATGATCCGCTATAGCATAGAAATATAGCCTTTACTGAGTAGTAAAGATGATATCGAGATGTGTATAAGAGACAGCAGGCTATCTATTATCTAAGCAAAGAGGCGAGGCTTCTCTAATGAGATAGCGAAGGGGATCACACTGGAAATGAGATAAGTGGTATGACCCAGAGATAATGCATTAACCGCTGGGGGTCATAACCAAAGCACTACATGTTCGTTCTAGAAAAGAATAATCAGGACAGATGTCTCTGTAAACTTCTTGCTTAGATAATAGATAGCCTGCTCCTTTCTGCCCGAATTGTCATGCTGCCCCAAGACACAACCCATGGATCCGTCCAAAATTGATAGATACATGATTAATGGCCTCCCTGGCTTTGGGGGGACCAACACAGGAGGGTTCAAAAGATAATCTTTGATTTTGTCAAAAGCCTGCTGACAATCATCATTCCAGTACATCGGTGCATTTTTTCTCAACAGTTTGAACAAAGGTTCACAAGTAGCTGTCAGTTGAGCAATGAAGCGACCGATGAAATTGATTTTACCCAGGCTTAGAAGTTTTTTACGTTCTTCTGAGTCAGTGGCACAGACATGCCACGGATAGCTTCGATCTGTGCTGGGTCTGCTTTCAATCCCCCGCTTACTGACAATGAAACCTAATAACTTTTCGAAAGGAGCTCCAAAGGCGCACTTTGTCGGGTTCAACTTCAGATTGTATTTCCTCACCCTCTCAAATACCTTCTTAAGATTGGTCAAGTGATCCTCGGCCTTCTTGGATTTGATGATGATATCATCGACATAGACCTCCATCTCTTCGTGTATCATGTCATGAAACAAGGTGGTCATAGTGCGTTGATATGTTGCACCATTACATTCTTAAGTCCAAATGGCATAACTCTATAGCAGAATGTCCCCAAGGAGTAATAAATGCTGTCTTTTCCCTGTCTTCCTCGTCCACTAGGATTTGGTGATACCCACAGCAAAACAATCGACAAAAGTCTCCATCTCATGGCAGGCAGCACTGTCTAGAATGATGTGAATGTTTGGCAGTGAAAAATCATCCTTTAGGGACTGGCCTTATTTAAATCTCGATAATCGACACAAACTCTGACCTCCTCAGTCTTCTTCGATACTGGCACCATATTGGAAAACCAAATAGGATACCGGGATACAATGAACAGATGATCGGCATTAAACACCGGAATCTTGATGAATTTAAGAGACAGATCTCTAAACTCATTTCCGGCTGTAAACTTCCTTGGAATTTGCTTTACAAGCAGGCATTCCAGAAAGTAGTGGCAAAGTTCATCCGAAAGGCACTCATCAGCCTCATAAATGGTAGTATCCGAAGGATCAAAAGCATTGATTTTGGGCCATCTGAGAGAAAATAAAGTATGAAATGAAAGAAAACAAAATGAGCTAAAACATCTTGAAAAAAAAGTTCTCATTAATCAAAGATTTGTACAAGTGATCCTGGAGAACATAAACTTAACATTCATTGGCCATCCTATAAAAAAAATTAATTGTCTTCAGAATTCATCTCCAAAACAGATGAATAAGATGAATCATGAAGGCAATATCATGATTGTACTTGTCTTACTAATTGAATTGTTTTCAAGATTCATCTCCAAAACAAATGAACGAGATGAATCATGAAGACAATGCTGTGCATGCACCTAATTTCTTGACTAGATGGCATTAACAAAACAGCTTAAAAAATATGAAACATACATACAAAGATGAAATTAAAAGGAGCAAAACTAAAAATAATATCCTTTCAAATTTATCGAAACTCCCTATGACTAGGGAGATCATCAGATGTCCAATATTATGTGCAGTTGGTCGATCTCAGCAAATGGCAGCTCAGTGTCATCCTCCTCCGCCTGCTCTTGAATAATTACCCCCGCAAATAATTCAGCTATCCCTTGGATAAGGTCCTCCTTTTCAGCCTCATCTGCATCAGGAGCCATAATGGCGGCAGAACGTGGGAAAGTAATCTTAAGAGGTGGAATGACAATAGGCAATGCTCGACCTTCCTGTTCAGCTCTCTTCAGCTCCTTAATCTCCCTCAACTGCCTGGCATTCGGGCGAAAACCGAGCCCAAATGTATTCATCTGCGTTGGTAGATCAATAGGGTGTATTATGCCTTGCAAATTCATCCCCAAACCTTGGCCGATGCGATATCCTCCACGCAGCATTTTCTTTGCAATCATTACTCTCGCCTTGTCCCAGACAACTTTCATTGATGACTGCTCTCTAGGCCCTTGGCTGACAGAGACCACATCATAAGCTAGGAAAGGCACCGGAGTGTAGCTGCTTTCTCCAACTTCCTCCATTGACCATCATGGCTTGGTCATCTTCGGCAAATCTAGATGTGTATAAGAGACTTATACAATGAATTTAACCCTTTGACCAAAGATGACGGAATAGCCCCATCAGAATGGATCCAGGGACGTCCCAGCAGCAAATTATATACCCCAACAATTGGAAGAACCTGGCAAGTGACCTGATGAACAGATGGACCGACTTCCAAATAAGGTTTATCTCTCCGGTGGCTTGTCTTCGAGCCCCGTCAAAACCTCGGATCACCATTGATGAATTCTTGACCAGGTCATGAGAGATTCCCAGCTTATCCAATGTCTTCAAAGGACAAATATTTAAAGCATATCCATTATCAACCAAGACCCTAGGCAAATGCCGCCCCTCACATCTAACCGAGATGACTAGAGCCTTGTTGTGGTCGCTCCCTTCAGAAGTTAAGTCATCATCAGAAAAATCAAATTTGGTTTGATGCCAGCACACTGCCCACTAACCCAGCAAGTTTGTCAGTGGGAATGTCACGAGACAGCATGGGCCTCACTCAAAATCTTCAATACTGCCTCCCTGTGTAGCTCGGATGTTAACAATAAGTTGAGCATAGAAATTTGTGAGGGCATCTTATTCAGCTGCTCCACTACTGAATATTCACTTTTTCTGATCAATCTTAGAAAGTCCTCCACATCTTTGTCTCTTATACACATCTTAGGGGCCTGCATAGGCTCTTTACCTTTGCTGGATTGTCCGACCTCAAACTGTTGTCATTTGTGATTCGGCCTGACCTCGTGACAGCGGACACTTCCTCCTCAGAAACTGGCTTTCCACCGACTATCACAGCTGAGGGTTGGTAATTCCACGGCACTGCATGTGTGCTCTCAATTGGCAATTGTGTTGGCAGTTCAATCACAACGGGATCCTGGGGTTCTACCTCAAACGGATCCACGTCTATGATAAAAGAGAATATAACATTGATGTATACACAGTCTGATGTTATAACAGACAGTGTATAAGAGACAGTACAAGTGGATCAAGATGCCTGACAATGTATCCGCTTCTATACAAACCATCCCAACATGAGGCTCATGCCATGGCAGCGGATTAGTGTTTACTTTAGGAGTCCTTTGTTCCGGCCTCCTAATGACAATCTCTCTTGCATCGATCATGTCTTGCACCTTATTTTTCAACGTCCAACAATTAGCCGTGGAATGCCCTGGGGCTCCAGAATGATAGGCACAGCGGGCATTGGCGTCAAACCTATCCCGGAACTCCCCTCGGATATTGAGGAGGAGCTATAGGATTCAATCATTTGTCTCTCAACTGCTCATATAGTTGCTCGATTGGCCGTCCCAAGTTGGTGAAATTGCAGGGTGGTCTGGTATGGTTGGGGTTTGGTGGAGGAAAGTTATTTAGCTGGTTGGGTCTTTGACTGTTCTAGGTTGTGGTCTTGGATTATAATATGGGAGCTGTGGATTAGGCACGGGCACTTGTACTTGTGTTTGGTATACGGGTTGAGGATAGTATTGAGGTGGTAGTGGAGGTGGTGCATAAAAGGTCAAGTTGTGGGTTAGGTCTTTGGTATTGATGGAAATTGCGTGGTGGTTGGCGGTTGGGTTGGTTGAAAATAAAAGTCACTTCCTCTTCCTTCTTGTCAGCCTTCTTGCTCAGGGGCTTCTTAGCCACAGACGTGCTCCCCTGCATGGATTCTATCTGAAGTTTGAAGGCCATCATGTCAATAATTTTCCCGCTTTTCAAGCCCCTTTCAGCAGCCTCTGCTTGCTGGAAAATTTCTGAAAAGGATTTGCCAATAGACCCGGCCAACTTTTCATAGTAAGGAGGTTCTTGTGCATCAATAAAAAGTTTGACCATCTCACCTCAAGATGTGGTGGGCTCACTAGGGAGATAACGCCCTCCATCTTTTCACATACTCACGGTACTCCTCTGAGGGCTTCATCTTTAAGTGTATTAGAGCAAAACGGTTTAAGCTCCAGGTCGCAGTTAAACTCATACTGTTTCACAAAAGCATTTGCCAAGTCCGTCCAATCCTGCAATTTTTTGGGATCAAGCATTAATTATACCATGATAACGCATCTCCCTCCAAGCTTCTGGCAAATACCCTCATTGCTATCCGAGGGTCGCTTGTCGGATTCCCCAGCAAGTTGCAGAACATTTTAAGGTGAGCTACCGGATCTCCAGTGCTATTGTACTTTGGAAATTCTGGGATCTTAAATTTTGGCGGTAATTGCACTTCGGGGAATAGGCACAGATCTTGGTAGTCGATAGCTCCAAATTTATCTGTCCCCTGTTGCTGCTTCATGAAACTATCGAACCGCTCCATCTTTTTCAATAGGGCATCATTGACAGTCGGTACAGGGGGTGGTGGTGGCATTAATTCAGCTTCCTCTCCCGGGGTATACTCCAACTCAAGAGGAGGTGGTGGTGGTGGAGTTGGATCTGTCAGTGGTGGCACTGAAGTTGGAGGAGGTTGATTTTGTGGTGGTGGGGGTAGCGGCATCCCCATGCCGGGATTAGGCATATAAGGAGGCAGCATCTCCTGATTGGCGGGGTGAGGCCCATAAGTTTGCCTATACCATTGCATTTCTTGGTTCATACTGGCCATAGCAGCCATCATAGATTCCATCTGTTTGCGCAACTCTGTCATCTCTGGGTTTTGATCCCCACTGGTCCCTTCCACATCTTTTGCTGGTATGGTGCTCATACTGTCTTCAAATCGAAGTTTACGTGCACGCGAGCGGGTAGAAATAGGGCTGCGTTGGACAGCTATTTTGACACTTAGTACCTCCATATTAAAACATAATAAAAAAAAAGAAAATTCAGATATATATAAACAAACATAATCATAAGTTTACAGCATGAAACGTGGTTCCTTCCCCAGGAACCCTAAAAATAAAAAAAAAGCTCTAAAGGTTACGAAGCCCGTTTGAACTTATTCAGCGAGCTCCTTTAGATGGTCTGTGTATCTTCACTACGTGGCACCGAAATTGCCTTTTTCTAGCTAGATGTGGCAGCTGATTCACATTCCCATGTGCACAAGAGACAGACAAAAATCATTGGCAATTTCGGATCTGTCTCTTATACACGTTGTAGATCCTGCTCTCGAATACAGGATTGCTGTTCTTGAAGTCTTTTGTAAGCTTGCCTGTTCTTGCCTAGAGCTATCTTCGTTCCCACTCCTGTAGCAAATAGGGCACTTTGGTCGCCTTTCCAATTACTCTTAGCGGAACTCATCTGCATGAAATACATGTTAGCCTTACCTGAGGCTTGAACCCCTTCAGAGCCTTTATAAAATGAACACGCAAGCTTGCAAATCCCATTGTAGGTTATGTACCTAGGGATAGGTATGCAATTCTATACACAGGGTATCCGACAAGATATCCCTTCTACGGCTAATGATATGCAATAAGTAGCCTACGGTGGCCCTACAACGCTGGGGTTAGTCTAAATGCACACAAGGGATAATAAAACTTTGGAAACATGTTGTAGGGATGGGTCTCCTATTAGGGCTTGACAACCATATGCCTTTGACCCTACTTAAGGCTAATGCAATGCAAAAATTGAAATTTACTCTTTCTTGCGGGAAGTAAATCTTTACTCGATTCTACAAATTACAGGGCCAATATAAATCATACCAATCAGAAAAACTAATTACTATTACATAGCAAAAATTGTAAGGCTATTTACTATTACAAGCCAGATAAATGGGTGGGTCTTACCGCCTCGTGTCTAGTGTCCCAAACAAGATCCACACAGTTCTGCCCTATGGTTTAAGATATATGACCATGAGGCTAGGCTTACTAATGCAATCTAGATAGGCTTGGTTCCTGAACCTTCAGACTTTGGGCCCAAAAATAAAATCCGTCAATTCCAATGGGCCTTATCGTCGGTGGTTGGGTGATCGCCACAGATACCGTTACGTGCACATTGTTATACGACATCATATCCTGTACTAGATCATCTTAATTCCTACAAGGGAATGTGGGAACGACACCCACAAAAATAGGACATGCAATAAATGAGACATGTGTTATGCTGTGTTCACTTGGAGGCGGTAAGATTCACACATTTTAGCGCGTTTGGCTCTAAAGGTTTGATGCACCCCAACACCCAAACAAAAATTTCCCCCAAATTAACCACAAACAGGTATAATAGCAAGATATATTAAAACATGTACAATAAAGAAAGAACAAATCACACCAAAAGTAAACAGGATATGGCATTAAAACGTTTTATAAATCGAGCAAATTGGCACTCAAGATAGCAAACATAGTGAAATACAGTAAAACAAGTGTAAAATAATTTGAAAAGAACAAAGAAAGTAACAGATAGCATGTGGCACCTAAAATGAGACCTAAAATCCGTAAATCGGCACACAAGACAGCAAAAATGGTGAAATACGTTAAAACAAGTGCAAATTAATTGAAAAGAACAAATAAAGTAACACATAGCATATGGCACGCAAAACGAGGTATAGAGCCGGTAACATAGCACACAAAATTATAAAAATTAGATGGTTTATAATGAGACAGGTCTGTTTTTATATGCAAGTCGCGTTTCTAAGTTCTGCAACTTTTCTCAGAAATATTCAGTGGAGTCGCCATCTTTGTCGCGCGCCCCTTACGCGCTTACCGACCGCTGGCCGGCACCGGTGGGACCGGCACCGTCGCCACGTGTGGTGCTCGTGAAATAGGTGATGATGAATACAAAAATCCTGCTTACAATTTACAAACATAAATTACCTGTATACTACTACAAATTTAAATGAATCACCTATTTACTATTACATAACGGGGCTTTTAATACGATTATGAATTGTATAAAAACAATCTTATCTAGGGAAAACTTTTCTGGATCGCAACCCATTGTGATGGTTTGCAACGGAATTTTACATCAAAATTTAAAAGAAAATAAACCCTAGTTTAGATTGACTCCTGGTCCAGTAAATCAAGAAAATCATTTCGGGAATCCTGTTGTAGTAAGTAGATACAGTTTGTCTCTGGACACATCTAATTTCCCTTGGCACCCACTTTACCAGGCGTTGGACCGGTTGCGTGATTTTATCGCGTTTCCCTTTTCAATTTTAGTATTCATTATTGCCGGCTTTGTAGCTTACGTGTACTTTGAGATAGTTTAAAAGTAATAAAATATGTACATGTTAATGAGGAAACAAAAATAAATGGTAAATATTAACATTGACAGGTAGATTTAGCCCGGGTCCAATTAAAAGTCGCACACATTGAGCTTGTAGTGCCCTTTAACTCCCAAGGGGCAAAATAGTCATTTATCATGCACGCCGGAGTTTATTTCTAGCCCAATTTTATATTATTGATACAATTATTAAGTTCATCTTTGAATTTGATTCAAATATTTAACGTCTAGTTGTGCAACTAATCCAAAATTTGAGGGCAAAAGAGTAAATTCACATAATTTAACAAGTAAGATATGGCATAAATATTATATTGAGACCAACAAACATTAAAATAAAGCACCAATCAGCACAAAAGCAATTAATCAAAAAATATGTGCAAAGATCAAAGTCTATTTACAATTTAATACTCATAAGGGCAAAACAGTAATTTCACAATCAAAGGGTAATTAAAACGTATTAAAATGCCAAACAGAAATCAAATGGCGTTGTAAAACTTGGTGTTTATTGACATAAAACATGTAATTTGGAAGAAATTTGAAGAGAAAAAAACAGTAATATTAAAGAAAATTCCTTAAGGGCCTAAATGTAATTTTTAAAAAATTATTTGAGGGCTAAAAATGCAGAAATCTGAAATCTGGAGGGCCAAAACGCAAATAAAATTTTTTCTGAAATTTTGGGAATTTTTTTTTTTGAAATGCCACGTCATCGCTGACATGGCGCAATCTGGCGGTGCCACGTCATCGAGTAAGAGGCGCAATCTGTTGGTGCCACGAAATCAATGACGTGGCATCAAGTGGGGCCTATCAGAAGGGCCTAAATGTAATTTAAGAAAATATTCTCGGGCTAAAATGAAAAAAAAACTGAAATCTGGAGAAGTAAAATGTAAATAAAATTTTTCTAACCTTTTCCTTTTTTTTTGTGCAGATTTTTGTGGGCTACTAGCCTTCTTCCACCACGCTTTTGACCCACCAGGTGAACGATTTTGCTTCGGGTTTGAAAAGAGAACGTTGTAGCTCCAGGAACCCTCTACAACTTTTAGTCTTTGAGTTTACTCCATTTCCTCCTCCATCGCTTGCAATCTTGGCTTAAATTTGGTTGTCTGGAAAATTTTCCAAACTTATAAATTTTTCTGCAGATCCTCTGGACCAACAGCCTTTTTCTACCACATTTTTGACTCTCCAAATGGACGATTTTGCTTAATATTTACAAAGAAAAATTGTAGCCCCAGGAACCCTCTAAAATTTTTCTTCTTTTAGTTTAGTCTAATTCCTCTCCGATCGTATGGAATTTTGGCTCAAAGTTGGCTGTTTGGCAGGTTTTTTTAGGCTTAAGAAAATTTTCTCTGCAGAAAAAATTTTTCTCTCCCTTTAGATTGATTTTTTATGCTTTTAATGAATTGGATTGAGTGTAAAAATGGTCAAAAACCATTCCTTGTCATGTGGGGAGTATGGGCATCTGAAATTTTCATGGTGATCCTCGATCCAGGCTGAACGAAGCTGCATCTTGTTCACGCGCTGAACTTTTTTTTTTTTTTTTAAAAAAAAAAAACCAATTAATTAATTTAATTTCTAATTTAATTAATAATTAATTAATTAATAATAATTTAATTAATTTTTTTTTTTAAATCTAAAAATTCAATAATATTAGAACTCATTCTTAGTATTTCAAAAGTATAAAACGCATAAGAATAATTAAACATCATAACATAAATTAAGAAAGAATTAAAGGGTAAATTAAAAGAAAATCAAAGAATAGGTTAAAAAGACATTAAAAAGAAAAAATTAAAAGAAAATTGAGAGACAAATTAAAAGAAAAATAGGGACAACTTATTTGTAGACAAAAATAGGTGTCTACAAATACATGTATCTTATACAAGAGATGTGTGCTTCTTAATCGTAAAATACTTGCACAAATAGCTATATCAAATAGGAATTGTCTTTATATGACTTCTAATGAGATCAGAAAAGATCGCAACTACTTTCAACTTTTTTTCAAATGAAAAAAATTAAATCCCTTGCAAGAGAATTTTGCATCTCATGGATTTTAACAAAATATATAACTAAAAAATGGTATGATTGTGATGGGTTTTTCCTTTGAAAAATATTTTTTATAGATTTTAAAATTCCGTTGCAAATTCATCACAATTTGAGATGGAAAAGTGTCCCTCGCTAAAATCCCTAGTAAAATTGTATATTTAAAGTAGTTTTAGTTAAATCTTATAATAGAATATTTCTCACAAAATTTGATATTATTTATTGCATAAGATTTAATTTACTTCACATAATTTACAAATTCAACCTTGTGTTGCATGCCAAATCTAGTTTTTTATCATTATTACTACTAAACACTTGCACGCACTGCAAGTATACGAGTCGTGAAATATTAAAGAGTAAATAAGGATTGTTTTCATGGAGAATGGTATTCAAATACCAATTATTTGGTTCAAATTATCTAGAGAAGTAGCTAATTTTTGTAATTACCTCTTAAACCCTTTAGTGTTGTGCCTAATTGTTCTTAGTCACCACCTAATCAACCCATTAACCTCTACCCATATGAAATTGGCATCATAAAGCCTAACCAATGCTAAACTAAAATATATTTAACTACAAAAAAGTAGCTAAAGGAATTGGAAAGCAATTAAAGTGACCAAGTCAAGTAAATAACAAAGTTAGAAAAGAAATGGTTACATTGAAAGATAGGTAGATGAAAGTATTAAATGAAGGCAAAACAATTTAAGTAAACATGGAGTATAGGTAAAAAAAGTACATTAAATACAAATAAAGTCTTTCAAAGTTGGAGAACAAAGTTATACAAAATGGAAGAACAACTCTAGGAGAAAGAATAGAGAATAAGAATAAAATTTCTTCCCAAGTAGGGAAGAGAAACGTGGAAGAAAAACTAGGGTACGGTCTCTAGATTGTAATTAGAAATTAAAGGATATTTATAGTAGGTTTTAGGGTTGGGGAAAAATTATATCAATAGCCCTTCAAAACTGTCCCAAAAGTGCTAAATTTACACTTCTCGGTAAGGGATAGCAAGCGGTAATGAGCATATTCTATGAGTGCTCTCCTCCGACTAGGGTTAATGCCCTGGTAAGCTCGCTGGCAGCAAGGTATCCCTAATAACCTTATTGCCAGTTTGCTGTTTCGCACCAAAAATATCTATTCAACATCTGATTGACATGCCATTTTCACGTGACCCTATAAAAAACACACACAACACACATCATATATATGTGTGTATGTATTTATATATATACATATATACATACATACATACATACATACATATATATATATATATAACAAACATTAAAATAACACTGAAACACTCATAAAAAGTAGAAATAAAAAACAAATAAAAACGCACAAAAACTCTAGTCTCCCCGGAATTAGGTAAAACCATAAATACCAAATCTAAACACAAACATATTTTAATATAAGGTAATTAATATTAAATAAATAACAACACACTACATAAAACACAAATTAACACATGAAAATAGAAATGAACAGAGAAGAACATGCATAAACACTAAAGATGCTCAAAACCAAGGCAAAAACTATTCAAATTTGGCCATAGAGAACCCTAGTTTCTTAGGGTTATCACACCACTAAAGTTAAGGCTTTGTTCGTCTAGAGCAAAAAAAAAATAAAAAGGAAAAAATAAACAAATCAACAAACACATAATAGGCACATAACACTTGAACACTGAACATACACTACATAACACTATTGAAAGAAAAAAAAAAGTGGAAATGTTGAGTTCTAGGGCGCTTACCAAAACTGAAAATGGGGTTTTAAATCAAGTAACTCAAAGTTTTCTTCCTCCACTGTATTTGCAAAAGTAGACACTAGTTTTTCTTACAGACATTATTTTGACTAGTTAAAAGTTAATGCAATGTCGATTCAAATCCAAGTTAATATAGGCCAAACAAATTAAGTGTCCGAAAACTCGCCCCAAGTAAAAAAAAGATCATTATGACTTATTTTAAAGGAGTACAAATCAATGCAAATGAATCATACACAAGTATATTTGTTAGCACCACAAGGTTTAACAAGCGACATAATGTTGAAAGCAATACTTCACTTCCACATCACTAATAAAAACTAGCCTGGATCGAGGATCACTTATGACATTTCAAGCTTGTAATATAGGATCAGGTAATAAGGTCGGTTAAATTTGGGTAAGAGTCACTTAAATCACCTTAGACGTGTCAATTGAAACTCCTAGAGCAATATCCTATGTACAACACCCCATAAACCAACATTCAAACTTATGAACACTACTTTTATGGAACAAGAAATTTGAAGGCAAATGATCTTTTTTATTGAAGAAGATGCATAACACATACAAATTTCTTTCTTTTTTCTTTTAATTTTCACATTTTTTTTCTGTTTTTTTTTTCCTTTCCTTTGCTTCTCTTTGCATTTGTTTTCAATAATAGTAGAAACATCACAATTAAAAAATGAGAATATAAACGAAATTGAACTTTTGACTTCTTTCCCGAACAAATACACAAATTCTTCATAGGAAGTCAAGTGATCCAACATAAGAACAATAAACTACTAAATTCAGGAACTCAAAAAGATCAACAATAGTTAAGGTAATGGGATTGAAACAGGATAAATAAATAAAAATAGTGAATTGGCAGAAATAAAGGATTTACATAATAAAACCAATGTCCCAAGATAAACCCCATCAAAACCCAAAAAATATTTGGCTGCATGAAAGCTTTGAAATGCAAGTTCAAGAACAACAATCAAATGATGGCTAAATTCATTTCTAACCTTACTTGAAAACCATTTCAAAAATCTTGAAATGTGTAAACTAAATCAACCACTCAACTGAAATTGGCATTGGAAAAACTTTTTTGGAAAAAGTAATTATTTGAGAAAAGAATTAGTTAAGAAAGCATTTTTATGAAGTGGTTGAAAACATGATTGAGTTTCAAGTGTTATAGCCCACTTTTGATTAATTCTACACATGAAATGCAACCTATGTTCACCATCCACTTTCAAACTCCCTATCAACAAAATAATGACCATTCCAAAATGAATACAATAATATACACCACCAAACTTTTTAATTTATCTCAAGTGATGAGTACAACTCTACAGAAATCCTGGGAGTGGTCCCCTCATTCCTTGCTGATTTTGGTTTTGACTCCATGAAAAATTTAGATGAATCCTTCAACCAGGATTATATATATTGTTATATGGATTGTTCTTGTTAAAGGCATTAGAAATTTAATTAGCAATTTCATTCAATTTCTTATCAAAATTAATCACCTGCTTGAAACTCATGGTTAGGGTGATTACTATCACAAAAATCATAAGCAACTAATTTGACTGACAAATTATTAATACTCCTTTGAATAGCTTCCAACTGTGTTGCTAAGGATACTGACTGGTCCATACTATGTACTCTATGATTTGGCCATTGACATGGGTTTGTGCCCATTTCTTCCAATAGATCATATACTTTTTCAGGTGATTTCTTCATAATACAACCTCCAACTGATACACTGATAGGTGCCTTTTTGAAGAATTTACTTCATATGTAGAATATTTGCACTTGCAACCATAAAGGAAGTTCATGGCTAGACACCTTCGTTAACATATTTAAAATGCTCCTAGACTTCATACATTGACTCCATGTCATTCTGCCAAAAGAAGTAATTTTGTTATGTAAGTGTCCAATTTTAGACAGGGAGGAATATTTACCCAAGAAGTTTTCTACTATAATTGCCCATGTGGTGATTGACTCGGTGGCAGAGAGGTCAGCCAATACTTAACCTTATCCCGTAAGGAAAATAGGAACAATCACAAATGAACAAAATCTTCTGATTCCCTGGTAGCAGAAGATATATCACACAACTTTAAGAAATTTGTAAGATGGTGCTAGGATCTTCACGAGACAAACTGTCAAATTGATTGGATTGAACCATATTAATTATGGCATTTTAATCTCAAAGACATTTTCCTACACCATAGGTCTTCGAATACTAGATCCATGACCCGTTATCGTAGGTGCATCATAGTTTTTCGTTGTTTTGTATTCTTCTATAAAGGGTCTTGTTGCAACCTACGGATTTTCTATTCTTGTCTACGATCATTGTCTACCATTATGTTTGTGTGTTTAGCTTTTGAATACATTTGGTTGTTCTTTTGATCTTTGGATTCAACTATTCAGATCACCATTTTTCCTCCTAGACATAAACTAGAAAGATTGTAGGTAAACTGAAGAACCACACACTCAATAACAAAACAAGATCAAAAAATGCAAATAAATGAAAAGCCCCATGTTAATACAAAACTAATATAAACTAAATCAATTAGTCCTCTACAACAGTGCCAAAATTTTTAATGCATGATAATTCCACTCAAGCAAGTGCATTAATCACGCAAGTAATGAAGTGATAATGAGTATCATTACCATGAGAACTATGATAGCTATGATTTTCTTCAGTTAATGCTCTAAGTTATCTAGGAATTCAACAAATAATATTCTAACTATGAAGATAATTAATGACAATTGAAAATAAAAATGAATGAAATTATGTTAGATTAATAAATGGATTGTTAGGGAAACTAACGTCACCGATAACTATGCACTCACACTCTAAGATCTTGTAAGAATTTAGTTGGGACAATTGTAAGTTGACGAAGTTCTTTAATTAGCATTTTCTCTTCTCAAGTTAGTACTATTCCCGTTCTACTCACTTTTGACTAAATCTTCATAGAGTTGATCTAGGCGATTGTCACAAGAATTTTGTCAAATGGTGGAACCCCTGCAATTAGCTCTCTTGCGAGATTAGTAAACTTGCCACATAAATTATTTAGAATTGCTTTTCTCAAGTAATTCTACCTAATTTATGGTAACTGTAATCAAAATTCAGTTTAGATATATGACTGAGTTGTGTGGATTAAATCTTTTTTATGGAACGATAGTTAAATCAAATCACACAAATCATATATAAGAAAGCATTAAACTCAAAAATTCACACACGCACCTATAATTGAAACAAGAAAACTAAACGTTACTCAATAATAGAATGCATAAAACATAGCTTTGCTATCAACTCCCTAACAAATAAAACTACTCCATAACTATCAAAGAGATCAATATTGATTCTTCAATAAACGCCATGGAAAATAACAAATAAACAAAGAAAACTCTTGAGAGACTCGAAGCTGTGGCAAAAGAATAGATCCTTTAGCTCTTCTTCCAATTGAGGACGCTCTTATCCTCCGAGTCTTGAAAAGTCTCCCAAAAAAGTAAAGTTACAGTTAAACTAGAAATGATTAACGTAAATATAATAGATGTTTATAAAGCCCTTGAGGTGCCCTATATATAGGTTCTAGGTGCCCCTTAGGGTAAGGAAGAGTAGTAGGTCGAGAATGTTGCAAATGAGCTTGAAACCGAGGCCCAAAATGGAAAACTCGCAAACTGCCCCATTTTGGAATTCATCATAACCCTGTAACACTAGAATTCCTTCTTCCCATGGCCATGACACTCTACACTTGGGTTCTATGTATTTCAGTAAAGAATGTCGTGATACAACAATTATATATACTACAAAAGTGCAACGCTACAACACTATATTAGAAATGTTACTCGATCTTCTTAGTTCCACATTCTTCTTCCTTGCAACAATTTTAGTTCACTTTCTTCCTACAAAACACCCAAAACATATATAAAACTAGCAAAAACATAGAATACGCAATAATAGGATAAAAATGTACATAAAATACTTAAACTAATCTCAAATCCTAGCTCAACTTAGAGTAAAACAAGTGAAAAATAACTCTATTTCATAGAGTTATCACTAAGGTTGCATTTGGTAGCCATTCTATCCTCCTCCTCACTTGGGGAGGATCCTTTCTAGACTAGTAAAAAATAAAAATATTAGTAGTGGAAAATCTATTGTTAAATATTTTAACTACTTTTTAGAAAAATTTATGATAGATTTTTTCGCTACAAATAATAAAAATAAAATAACAAGTTAGGGATGAAAGAATTGACAAAAAAAAATTTAATGCTTGTTTTGCGGCAGAAAAATCCATGCCAAATTAATGATAGGTTTTTTCTGTCACTAACTGTCCCAAAAAAAAAAAAAAAAGTTGAAATTTGAAGCTTTTTAAAAATGGATTTAGCAATGGAAAATCTATTACAAAATAATCCGTTGCAAAATCCACCACTAATAATTTGCAACAAGGTAAAAACAAAATCTTTAATTTAGTAGAACAATCTGTTATACAAATTATTTTCTTTTACAAAATCATGTTCCAGCACCAAGACCTAAACTCCTTATTGAGTCATGACCAATGTTTTAAGACTCGAACTAGACAGTGACTTGGAATGATGACCAGTTCAACTAGTCTAACTGTTCGAGTCATAAAAATGTTTTTAAACAATAAAGCAACTATATTGACACAAATAGCAGAGTGGCCGATTGGACAAGGGATCATTATTAGTTAATTTTCTTTCTTTGTTCGTGCATTCGAAACTCACAGCTGCATTTTTGCTATTTATTTTCATTTAGCTTAAAAAGCCTAGTTACCATATATCATCTTCACTAAAAAATGCCAGTAGCCACCTCTCTCTTTCTCTTTTTTCCTCATTCGCCACAACCACCTCTTGTTCCTTACTCTGTCCCTCCCACTCCCAATTTGCTACCACTGCCACTTTTTCTATCTTTTCCTTCTCGTCTCATTTTCCCTCCCTATCCGTTTCCTATTCTCCCATTCCCCCTTTGTTGCCACCGCATCTACCTTTCTCTCCTCCTTCTGCTTCTCTTTCCCTATCCTCTAAAGCCTGGCTTATGGAAGTTTTCTTGATATGGAAGTTGGTAGATGGTGATTTTTTTTTTCTGATTTTGCAACTTTAAAAAAAGAATAAAACCAAGAAAGAAGAAATGGCTATTGAATTTTGATGTTTTCTCATTTGTTAGGACCTATCTAATTTTTGTTGGGATTTTATATATTTGATTTTGGATGGAAGAATGGATCTTTATTTATCTAACTTTCATGATTGCAATTTTTGAGAAGGAAACGTAAAACCTGGTCTTGCCTGAGTCGACCAGCTTTGGGTTTTACTAGGTTTTATCGGTTCTTTCTACTTTCCACACTTTGACATATATTCGGACTAAAGTCAAGATCGGTTCTCGGTTTAACCAGTCGAACTGGCAAGTTTGGTCTGAATTTGAAAACACTGGTCATGAAATGCCAGACTTTATATTTGTGCATGGGTAAACAACAAGGAACCTTTTGTGATTTGGCTAATGTTCAAACTACTCCTATGGTCTGTGTTACAATTTGACCCCTTATAGTTTGGATTAAAGTGAAATTGTTAAATATTCTATTAAGTGAAGTTCAAAAGGTTGAAATTTTTATGTAAAGGGTTATTTTAGTCATTTAAAATCTCTAATAAGGATGGTCGTTTATGTAATTTAATATATAACACAACCCCTCCTATCTGACAAAGGGGTTTCCTGGAAGTAGAAGGATACTAGACTTCATGATATTTTTGACTTATTGTACAAATCAACTACATTTTTAACTTTCTATCTATTTAATTAAAAAAAAAATCCAAACTACAATGGGTGAAATGTTTACAAAGTATAAGGAATTGCTTGACACTTAGTCAACCATAAGGGGATTCCTTCTAATTTATCCTTTGTGGACTAAGGACACAATCCCAAAAAGGGCAAAAAACCATATGTTGTCACTAAATTATTTCCATAGTTCACTTATGATTATCTAACTAATGTTGGTTTTAAATTGTCTATTAAAATGTTTTCATGGTTTACTTATGGCCATCAAACATTTTTTTTTTTTTTCAAATCATTCACTAAACTTAAAGCAAGTATGTTATTAGCCATTAGAATAGTTGAGTGTAATATGTATATAATGATCATTATTATACTCTTTTAAAAATTTAGTGTGTAATTTGAAATAAAAAATAGTTGGGTGACCACTAGTAAAACTTAAAAATAGTTTAGTGGGCAATTTAAAATAAAAAAGTTATAATCATAAATAGAGTATGAAAATAATTTATTAGTCTTGTAAATTTTTTGCCCTCCAAAAAATTGAGCCTACAAATGATAGAATAAGATAAATGGATAACAAACTGATTCAGTTGGCCAATCTGAAAATGGCCGTCCTGCTACGGCACAATCTCTCTCCATGTAATGTGTTGTAGAAAACGATTAAATGACGAATCATCAAAGGAATTAAATAATGATTATGTGTCTTTAATCTTTATGCATAAGTCAAATTTTGATTGCAAAATTTTTATCATCTCAACCTCAGTTCCCATTTAGGTGCTTTTAGTTTCCACTTAACGTCCCTTAAATAAGCATTTAAAGTTTTAACCTTTTCAATTATGACAATTTAATGTGTAGACCATTCTACCTCTATTCTACTATATTCTTTTTTGTTTAATTACACTTTACCCTTGAATTTTAGGACAGCTAACATCTAACATTATTTTTTAATACTAGTGTCCCTCAATTACTCTAGTTATATATTTTGACAATTCTGATCCTTTTTATTCTAATATCCTTTTATTTATTTTGGACTTATGAATCTATCTTTCGTCAATAGAAGATTTATTTTTTGTAGAATTAAATTTGAAGAGATGACCGGAATTGGAATTTGTTGTATATGATAGCTTTCTTTTATCAAAATTAATTGAAAAAGATGACATAACATGACCGACATTATTTTTTGAGCATTAAAACCCTTATATTGATGGCCCATTAAAATCAAGTCACATTACTGGTCTGAAATGGCTTCTTAGTTTGAAATTTTGACTAAATAGACAGATATCATGAAACCGGAATTTTGAAATAACTTTTAGTATTTAAATTGATTTGTCCCCAATATGACATAAAAAATTATATTTTTAAAGAAGAAAAAAAATAGTGTATTATTTTGATGGTAATGATTAGTAAGGATTCTTACATAGATACAGTCGTTAGCCTCACTTGTGTATCTTGTAATTTAAAAGGATGCACATAATACTAAATAATTTATGTTAATGTAAGAAATTGAGGATGTGACTTTTGTTTTAATATAAAGTCCACTTGTAAGATTGTAGACCATGTTCATATAAGTATTTTTCTAGGTAGTAGAGGAATATAGAGCAAGCTTTAATGGTGGCAAAAGTAGTAAAAGAATGAAATCAAATAGGGATGGAATGGTGAAAATATTGATTGGTATAAGAGAATAGATTAAGTGCTCAAAAAATTCTATTAGGAACTAAAGTGTTACTAACTCTAAAGTTTAAGAGGGAGGGGGTAAAGTGAAATTAATTCATGTGTATATTTGTCCATCTAACCAAATTCTCGCATGCAGTTAGAGTTGTCCATTAATTTAGGAGTTTTAGTATTCAAAAGATAACGTTAGAGACTAGTAAAATTAAAGTTTAAGGGAGTAAACTATAATTAACCCTAATTTTTTACTTATTTCTAATTTATCTTGAAAGAAAATTAGTGAACTAAAATGAATAGTTACTTTCTTGATAATAGTCTTGAAAAGTGAAACCTATATATTATTATTACTAATAGGAAAGGCATACTTTATGTGTGTGAAATTAAAAAAAAAATACACTTTTTAAAAAAGATTAGTGAGTAGAAATTCTAATAAAAAATTAAAAGAATAATTTCAATATTGAGAGTGGGGAGTGAAAGGTGGGAAGAGAGTTATAGAAAAAAAATTATCAGTAGTTAATGAAAATATATAAAGGAAGTGGGGAGGAGGATGACGGACACCAAAACCCCTCCGTCATACTCGATATATATATATATATATTATTTATAGAGTATAGATTATTATTATTAGAATTAATCAGATATTTCATCAATTTCCAATACTTTCTTTGTATGTGTGTCTTATGAGCGTAGCCTTGTGTTTTGTACTCCTATTGTTCTTGAAAAAAAAGAACCATTTTTCTGATCCTAAATTTGAAAAAGAAAAAGAATATTCGAGTGTTCTTATGTCCAAATTCTAATATAAAATCAAATTACATTCATTCTTTATTTTTGTGGTATTTGCTAACGCTACTCATAAAAATCTAGGTTTAGAGAATCACATTTTGAAAAAAAAATAATTATAAGTAGATTCTATTTTATGATGGAGAATTTATAATTTCATTTAGTGAACTATATTATTGATTGCTTGAGGATTTGTATAATATAACTTTTTAAAATATATAATATTATATTATATAAATTTTTAAAATATAATAAAATAATTCTCTCAATGAATACATAGAATTTTCTTTTTACAATAGAACTCAAATGTTTTGTATAACACTATTTTTTTTTTTCATACGGGTCGCCAAATAGGCAACAATTAATGTACAATCTAGACTCTGGCCGGCGCTTACAAAACTGGCATTGACTATTAGTTCCATTTTGCCTTTGCTTTTGATGGTTTTTCAGGTAAATTCCCATGTCCAAACAACGCCGTCAAAAACACGGCATTCCAAAGTATTACTTTCTAGATTTCGGCGGATTCATTAATTGACGGCAACCAATTTTGTGAAACGCATTAGTGGTGAAGGTATGGAACTACGGATGCAACAAGTCAATGAATAATAACTAAACTATTTTGAAACGAAACCAAGACTCTTCACTACTTTGCCATTCACGGCTTGAACCGATATCTTTCACCTTTTTTTTATCCGATTATTATTTCTTTTTTCTCTCTCTCCACATTGGGAACAAAATTGGAAGAAACATATATGAAAATTAATCATTAGGTTTTCAAGAAATCTGAAAATTTGGATCTAATTTGAACTTGCTGCAGGTTGTGTAAGTCGAATTCTAATATTGTTGGATTGATTGATACTATATTGATTATATATTATCCATTTATATAAAGTGACAAAGTCAAAAGTCATGGACATGTTATAAGATTTGTTAAAAAAATAACTAAATGTGACCAAATAAAATTAGGGGTTGGTGAATAGATAAGATTTTGCCACGTGAATAAATTTTGACAAGTGATCGTGAATTTGTAAAATTAAGAGTTGGTGAATAGATATAATTTTACTTGTGGATAAATTTTGACAAATATTTATAAATTTGTAACTTTGTATATTATATATTACCAAAAACAAAATTATCTTCCCTCCTTACGGTAACAGCCTACTTTGAAAGATTAAAGCACACAAGTGGAGTTGAAAATTCAGTTCTAAGGGAAAAAAATATAAATTCTTTAGAAAAGGGACCAAAGTGTAAATTATCAACATTAGAGCCCCATAAAAACAAGCCATCTTATGACGAAATGTTGAAGACATCCCCGAGCGCGGCATTGATAATTTTCCCGTCTCATGCTACAACCAAAAGAGACTATGAAGAGCAGGAACAAGCACACAGCTTCAACTAAATGGATTGTCGTCTTCTGCATCTTCAGCTTCGCTCTCGGCATGCTTTTCTCCAACAGGTATGCCTCTGTATATCTTTCTATAATAACAATTGTTTGAGCTAGCACTTTTGTATGAAAGGAGAGAAAAGCTATTTTGTTGATGAAGTTTCTGGTTGCCATATGTAGTCACGAAATTTTATTTATTTCGCTCTTATTGATGTTAGTGTAGTTGAGATGTAGTTACAAGAATTGAGGAGTCAGAAAGCGCATCTGCCTAGGCACTGCGCGCCAGCCCAGTCATCATCCTATGAGTACAACTTCTAACACTATGAAATATTTATGTGCGTGGAAATTGAATAAAAGGAAAATTTAAATTTTTGTTAGATTAATAGGTTTTGTGTACATGATCTTAGCACATATATTGACCAACTGACCCAATTTGCATTTGATCATTAGTCGAATTCAAAATCGATAATTAAATTAAAATTTAGTTAATTGAATTTTTTGTTGAATTAAAATTGAAATTGAAATTGGTTAAAATTTTAATTTTTTTTTCCGAATTTCTACCTATGTAATTGGCGATTCTCACCCTAATATAAATCAACTCAAGGAGCAAATTAATTATATTTGTTGGACATAATGTTTGATTCCTACTTGGTTTTTAGTGAAGAGAGGTGGCTTAGACCAATGCTTGTGTAAGTTGGATTTAAGATCCGAATACTAAATATTTAGACGCAACAACACTTAGTAAAATGCTCTAATCAAGTTATATATCAATAAAATTTCTTCCACATATGTAATTAACGATTCTCACCCCTAATATAAATTAACTCAAGGAACAAATTAAGGATATGTGTTGGACATACTGTTTGATTCCTACTTGGGTTTCAAGTGAAGAGAGGTGGCTTACACCAAAGTATGTGTAAGCTGGATTTAAGATCCAAAGACTAAATATTTAGAAGCAACACCACTTAGTAAAATGCTCTAATCAAGTTATATATTAATAAAATTTCTTTTACATATCTGATGTAGGTAGGATCTCGCATTCAACCATTAAAATTCGCAATAAACCACACTCAACTAAATAGAACTTTAAAATTGGCTCTTATACAGAATTTTTAAATCAGCTCGTACGGATTCTTTGGCCCGTACAAACATTTAGTTCATGCATCATACATGCTCACATATATAATGTTAAGAAAATCATTTATAAAATTATAAATTTATAGTTATTTGTTAAATTTATTTCAGATGACAAAATTTTATTAAATCACATCAATTTTTTTTTTTCGAATTTAATGACACATCAATAATTTTTATCTATCACTTTATATAAATACATCTGTCTTGATGGTGCCCAGAATTACACATTTTCCAAGAATGTTCTGGAATTTCTTACGTGGTGACCTCATTAAGGGCAAATATGTAATTTCTCGTAAATTCATCTAGTGATTTAAAGCCCCAACCCCTCTCATATAAATCTATAAATAAGAGAATTGGGTGTTAGGAATATCATCTTAAACTCCTCTGTAGGACTCATCACAATACAAGTATTCAATTCTTCACAGCTTCTACACCTCATATTCCTACGAATTCTCTATTCGTCAATTGGTGCCGTCTGTGGGAATCAACACACTTTCCAACTTCTTTCACTGTTTTTAGATATTTTCTTCCGATTGATTTTGCATTTATGAAAGATGAAAAATAGAGGCACTAGACGCACTATTAGTAAGGAAGCCGAGGCGAGTGATCAGCATCTCGTGATACAAAACGATGAGGCACAGAACCTCGAGGCTTCCGCTGAGGCTCAGCAGAAACAAAATGATGTTTTAAAATACATCTCTGATCACTTTGAATACATCTTTTAGAGCATTTGTCGAGTTACGCGAGAATCAAACTCCATCTGAGGGCTCGAACTGAGCGATCACACCGTAGACTGAACGACAACGCTTTTCCGATCGAAGACCTGGAAAACAACCAGTTCATACAATAGGACCGAGTGATTTCCGACACAAAATCACAAAGTCGAGATGGACAAGCAATCTGATGAGTCACATTCATCGACAAGTAAGCCAGAAAAATTATTGGTGCGCAACAGGCTGAGCGCACACTCCTCAAAAAGACCTGAAGTCGGAGAACCCTCCTCGACTGTTCTAAAACAGCTCGAGGAGCATAGCCTCGAAAACAAAATTCAAGAAATTCTGAGGAAGAATAACTTAGTGCTGAGTACCACTACTCCAACAGAAATTGATAGAGATCTGTTAGCATTCTCTATCCAAATCGAGCCACTCCCAATACAATTTAAACTATTAGATCTCGATTAGTACAAGGGAGACTCTGATCCATCTGATCATTTTGATCACGTGGTGGCACTAGGTCACAAGCCTTTATGGTTATAGTGACGCCATCCGTTGTAAGTTGTTCGCCACTACCCTTCGAGGTCCCGCTCAAAAATGGTTTCAGGAGTTGCCGGTGAGCTCAATTGCCACTTTTTACGAGGTGGCGAAGTCCTTCCTCTGCCATTTTCGAAGCAAGTCAATACTACAAAAAGACACGTCACACCTCATGAACATCTGCCAGAGTCCAGATGAACCGCTTCAATGATGAAGTGATCCAAATAAAAAATATTGATGAGAGGATTTTGGTTGTTGCTTTCTACAACGGCATCCGACCTGGGAGCTTCAACGCCAAATTGTCCAAGAGGATGCCGGAGTCCTACTCTGAATTGCTAGAAATAACATCGGAGTTCATCCAGGGTGAAGAGTCAAACAAAACGAAAAGAGAGCTATACGACTCACAAAAAGAAAAGACCTTGAAGACTCCGAATCCCTCGTCCACTAAAAAGCTCAAGGTCGTGGACAAGTTGAGCTATCCCCAAGTTAAGATACCGTTGGCAAATCGGGTGGTCTACCCGAACAACAATATTGAGGTCCGAACCCCGAGGACAAGAAGCTTCCCGGACTCTAACTTCACTCTACTCAACACATCAAGGAGGGAGATATTGCATCAAGTGCAACACTTGGGAGTTCTAGAACCCCCTCATCCAATGGTATCAGACCCAAACCAAAGGGACAAATCAAAATATTGCGCGTTTCATGGCCAGCACGGTCACGATATCAAGGCTTGTAATCATTTGAAGGTCGAAATAGAAAAGGCCATTCAAGAGGGCCACCTACAGCAATTCATCAGCCGAACTGCTCTGGAGTTCCGAAGAAATGTCAATAATAAAGCTAATCAGATGCAACAACGCCTACCTCGTCAACAGAACTGAGGAGACCATAACAGAAATAACCCTTCGGCGCAATGTGAGCAAATCCGCGTAGTTGGGGTGATAAACACAATAACTGGGAGACCAACAACGGGTGACTCCAATAATGCCAGAAAGAAGTACGTCCGGCATGTAACCCTGGGTGAGGACCGAGATAAGAACCTTAAACCATTCATGAGCCTCGGGTACACATCGGAAGACATTGTCCCTAGTCGTATGGCACATAATAATCCTGCGGTAATCCATGTGAACTTGGCCGGCTATGAAATGCATCGTGTATTTGTGGACACCGGAAGCTTAGCGGACATCATTTTCTGGGATGCTTGGGTAAAGATGCACATCGATCCCTCCCTGATAAAATCTTTCAAAATCTCATTGTCGGCTTCACGGGTGATTTGGTCTTGCCAGAAGGACATATAATGCTCCCTTTGTCCCTCAGGACTCCCCCGAAGAATAGAGTTGAGATGACTAACTTCATCATCGTGAAAAGGGATAGTTCTTATAACATGATTATAGGTCGTCCCACGAAGTATACGTACAGAATTCTCCCCTCTGTGTTCCATATTAGAATAAAATTTATGCTGAGGAATGGGTCTGAAAGCACAGTAATTGGGAACCATCAGGAGGCCCGAGCCTGTTATATGAACCTGTCCTTACGTTCTCAATCGCAAACCATGTCCATCGCAGACAAAGCATTCCTGTAAACTTTTGACGCTCCCTCTGCCCTTAATGGTTTCGAATAGCTGACAGCCAATTCGAAGGTGGGAAGGAAGGCTCGGTGTCACATGGCAATGCTATTGAGATCTCAGAGCAGCCCGAACCTAAGGGGAAGGGCAAAGCTAAAATTGAGCCACAGGACGAGGTCGCTATCGAGGAGATACCACTGGACCCGAGCTTCCAGACAGGAAAGTAAAGATTTTTGCAGCTCTTCCAGCAGAATTTAAATCTATCATCTTCAGACTTCTTGCGGAATACAAGGATGTGTTCGCCTAGACTGTTGAGACATGCCATGCATCTCTCGACAAATTATCGAGCATAAGCTCGGGGTTGACCCAGCCTACAAACCTGTCAAGCAGAAGAAGCGTCTTTTCAGTCCAGAGCGTAGCTTGATAATCGAAGGTGAGGTGAATAAGCTTCTAGTAGCTAAAATCATCTTAGAGAAGTATTGTATCCTACTTGACTTTGTAATCCGGTTCTTGTAACTAAGCAGGATTCATCATGGCGAATGTACCAGGACTTTACTGATTTGAATAAAGCATGTCCAAATGACATTTATCCGTACCCTCAGATTGATACCATAGTTGATTCTTTTGTGGATTTTTATATTCTGCATTTTTTAGATGTATTTAAAGGCTATCACCAGATATACATGTCTAAGGATGATAAAGAGAAACATTTTCATCACTGACCGAGGCACATATTGTTATGTCACGATGCCCTTCGGACTCTAAAATGCTCGGAGCAATTTATCAAAGGCTCGTCAATAAGGTGTTCAAGTCCCAATAGGATGGAATATGAAAGTCTATATTGATAATATGGTAGTGAAGAGTCGGGCCTTAGAAGAATCCCTAGAAGATTTAAGAGAGACATTTGAGACGTTGAGATCGATCCAAATGAGGCTGAACCCTAAAAAGTGCACGTTTGGGGTTCCCTCAGAAAAACGCTTCGTAGGATTCATTGTCTCTCACCGAGGAGTTGAGGCAAACCCCAAAAAAGTACAACCTATAATCAATATGAAAACTCCTGCATCGGTAAAAGAAGTTCAAAGACTTACTGGTAGAATGACGGCTCTGAACTGATTCCTGTCCAAATCGGCCGAAATAGGCCTACCATTATTTCAACTCACAATGAAAATAGAAAGTTTCCAATGGACAGAAGAAGCTCAGAAAGTCTTTGAGGAGTTAAAAGCATATTTGGGCAACTTACTGAAGCTTACATCTCCTCAAAAAGGAAAACCCCTGTACTTATACATTTCGATTGCGAATTTGGTAGTTAGCTCAATTCTGCTAAAGCAAGATGAACATGGTAAACAATGCCCCATATATTTTGTGAGCAAAGCGCTTCAAGGACCGGAGAAGAACTACACGCTTATTGAAAAGGCTGCCTTATCCTTGGTAGTGTCAGCTCAGAAACTAAGGCCTTACTTTTATGGCCACAAAATAATCGTACTGACCTGTCAACCTCCCTTTAAAAAATATATTGAGCAAGCCGACACTTCTGGAAGAATGTTAAAGTGGGCCGTGGAGCTGTTTGAGTTCGACATTGAGTTCAAGTCTCGGACAGCAATTAAAGCACAAGTTTTCGCAGACTTCATTGCAAAATACTTCGAAATTGAGAAAATTGACCTCATCATGACAGTCGATCGATCGAAAGAACAACAGATCAGAGATGACCTGGTATGGGAGGTTCATGTTGAGGGGGCTTCTTGTGAATCCGGAGCCGGGGCGAATAATAATTCGGTCCCCGGAAGGAGATTATCTCACGTATGCCCTTAGGTTCAGATTTTCGGCAACAAACAATGAGGCTGATTATGAAGAACTCATCGACGGAATGAAAATGGTTCATCGAATGGGGACTCGAACCATAAAAGTGCATTTCGATTCTCTACTGATTGTGAATCAGAGTTTAGGAAATTATGAGGCTCGAGGCATAATCTTAAAGAAACATATGTTTGAAGTTAAAAATTATCCGGATATCAAAATTCAAAAAAATGGACGTGGTTAAGATCTCCCGGCCAAGAATACATATGCTGACGCCTCACTAAACCAAGGAGGTATTAGTGGAGGTACAAGACGTCAGGTATGTAGACCTTGCAGAGAAAATCTTAGGTATCCATGAGGATCTTAGATGGATGAAACCTATAGTTAATTATCTCGGGGATAATAAGTTCCCTGAAGATCCGACTGAGGCCAGAAGAACCAAGTATAAAGCAGTCAAATACACGATTATTGATGGAGTTCTATACAAAAAGGTCTATCTGTGCCCACTGCTGAGATATCTCGGTCCCTCTGAGGCTAATTATGTCTTAAGAGAGATACATGAAGGTATATGCGAAAGCCATATCGAACCAAGAAGCTTGGCTCGTAAAGTTTTGTTGGCTGGATATTATTGGCCTACTTTACATACCGATGCAGATGTTTTAGTGCAGAAGTGCCATCAATGCCAAATACATGCACCTATTAATCAAAAACCTGGTGCTAGATGGAATATGGTTCCCATTCAAAGTCTGTGGCCATTTGCCCAATGGGGAATAGATATCCTAGGCCTACTGTCAAGGGTAGTTGGCAAACTCGAGTTCCTAGTAGTGGCAGTCGATTACTTTACTAAATGGATAGAAGCTGAGCCCCTATCGACGATCTCGGGAAAGGCCGTAGAAAATTTCTTCTGGAAAAACATTGTATGTCGATTTAGTATCCTATCTATTCGTATTTCCGATAACGAAAACAATTTGAAGGAGAGCCTTTTAAGAGCTTCTGCTCTAACCTCAGCATCAAACAACATTTCACTTCAGTGGCACATCCACAAGCGAATGGACAGACATAAACCTGTAATCCAACCTTGTTGACGGGACTCAAGACTTGGTTAGAGCGAGCCAAATGAGTATGGGTTGATGAACTACCCAGTGTCCTATGGACATACCGGACTACCCTAGAACGGCCAACGAAAACACCCTATTTAGCTTGACCTATGGGTCCGAGGCTGTAATTCTTTATGGGTCCGCTGAAATTGGGTTGCCCACGGCTCGTGTAGCACTTTGTGACCTAGAGCAAAATGACGACGTCCTAAGAGCTAATCTAGACCTATTGGAAGAAAGAAAGCTAGACGCGTCTATTAGAGAGGCCAAGTACAAGCAAATCGTGGCCAAACATTATAACTCTAGGGTCAAGCATAGATACCTTCGGCCTAGAGACTTAGTGTTTCAAAAAAATGAGGCAAGCCGAGTACAAGAAACGAGAAAACTAGAACCGAATTGGGAAAGTTCATATCGTGTAACAGAAGCACACAGTTCAGGTTACTATAAGCTAGTTGATATGAAAGGAGACTCTGTCCCTAGAATGTGGAACATTATGAACTTGAAAAAAATATTATCTAGGAATATAATAAAAATTACTCTTTCCTGGAAAATATAGAACAATTCTCTAAGGAGTATGATAGTAAATGAAAATATCATGAAAGGGTAGAGACCTAGTGGTCCCCCTCGAGGGCTGAGGCTTAGTAGCCCCATCATACAAAATTGAACTGATCTGACCCTAAGAAGCCCTGCTCAAGTTCAAAATTAAGCAAATTCGAACCAATTCGACCCTAAGAGGTTCAACTAAGTTCAAAATAAGATAAATTTGAACCGATCTGACCCTAAGAGGCCCGGTTAAGTTCAACAGAATGAAAAATAAAATAGAGGGTAAAAGCCTGAGAGGCTAAAATTTAAGTCTGAGGTGTAATAGATATTTTCCTCTCAGAAAACTGATTCGATTCAGACTTTTATGGAAAGAAAAAATTGATTGCAATCTTTGATACTAAGTATTTTGGGTTTGATACTATTTTACAAGTTTGTTGCCTTTGTGTTGTTATCTTTGTGTGCAAGAGATAGTTAAAAAAGAAAAAAAAAACAGAGATGTTATATTAGAAACAAAGCTGAGGGTCTTAAAAACGGAGATGCTACATTGGAAACAAAGCAAAGGATCCTAACCTATTACAATAAGGATCCTATCTATTACAATCAAGAATATTTTATAGCAACAGCCTAATTAGCCACATTGAAAGGCCCTGCGTCGGAAGATCCAGCTGATGAAGTGAAAGATGGACCTACGGGCTCCTATCCAACCTCAGGAGCAGAAGATGCATGATCACCCCAGTCCGAGGTCGCGATCTCAGGAGCTCCGGGGATCAGTACGGGCGCTTTAAATTGTGCCTGTAAAGCATTGATGATTCCTTATTGATGGTGGCAACATAAGGCAGCCCCTGATAAAGTTCAGAATTCCTCACTAGGCGGTCACATGCCATAGTGAACCCCATGGTGAATACCTTCTTGGTGAACTCCTTTAGCATTGCGTCTGTCTCTTCCGAGGAGACATCTGCATTTCTTCCTCGAACCAGGAGTTCGTTCTCCTGAGAGCTGAACTTTGCCTCAGCCAGTTCAACCTCTTCCTGTAGTTGAAGGATCTTCTTTTCTAGATCAGCGATCTTCTGGTCATGATCGGTGATGTCGACTTGAAGAGTCTTCTTCTCCAACTCGGCCTGGTGGAGTTTGTCCCGCACTTCATCAAGCTCGGCCTTCCATTCATCGTATTTCTTGCCGGCTTCAATGTTGCATTTCATTTCATTGCCTTCACGGCCTCCTTCACTTTGTGGTCCACAGTAGATTTGGCATGAGCTAGTTCCTGCTTCATGGAATTGACGGTGGAATTGAAGGAGGCCTCCTGCTTGGCAATAGTAGGCAAAATTGGGATGGTCTGGCAAAAAGACAAGCAAGAAAGTTAAAAAAAAAAAAAAAAACTTCGAAGAAAGGATACTTGCATTCATTAGGCTGACGTGCAGCTCATCCAGTCTTTACTGGGGAGTGAGCCTCTTCACATAGTTCACGTCCCGTGGCAAAGCAACTAGTTTTGCCTGTTCATGAGCCACCCTCGCGAATTGAGCCCGGTCGTTGATGTCGATCAGTGGGGTGGGTAGGAATTGGGTGCTATTCGAAGGAGAAGGAGTCGATAGAGGATCAATGGAAAATTGGGACCACAGAAGGTCTCGTGACCCTTCTGACATTCTCTACATCTTTAGGAGTGTACCTTTTTCCTCCTGGACAAGTCGAAAAGAGGTAAATTGCTAAATTAGTAATGAGAAGAAAGTTCAGCTTGTGCTCAAGTTCTAAGTCAAGTAGACTTTACCATAGGAGGAAATGTATTGTTTGGAGAGGGGGAGGTTCCTGGAACTCTCCCAAGAGCCCCTAGGTACAATGCTTGTACCAGCGGGCCTTGGAGGCGAGGGTAATGAGCTGGGGGTCCCCATGGAGGAGGAGAGCGCTGCGGTCTCCCTAGTCAGCTTCCTGGTAACTCGGACTACCTCTAGTGCGAGTCGGTCAACGAGCTGCAAAACACATCTAGATGACCTGATCGTCACCTGAGCTACCCGGGCTTGTTTGCATCTCTGAGGTGAGGTCTAGAGGTGCTGTGGGTGTGGTATCGACATCCTCTGAAGGTGCGCTGGCGGTTGCGGACGAGGACCAGCCAATGGTAAATGGAGAGAGTTGACTTGAAGGGCCCGCATCAGTCGGGGGAGCAGGGTCTGCATCGGCTGCTAGGAGTAGTGGAGACTAATTCTCTCAGGAATGCTCCGAATTCTGCAAAAAGCCAAAAAATCAGTATCAGTATCAATTCCATCAGGATCAGTTATCAAAAAAAAAAAAAATTATGATGATCGTAGCTCGGAGGAATTTTGTAGGTGGGGAACAGTCTAGCCCAAGTCAAAATGTTGTTGGAAAGAATGACAGGCTGGTTGTGAAAGTCTACTCTAAGGTTTGACTCGACGAACCTCTTAGCGTCAATAGAGTCTGGAGGAGAGGCATTTTTGGTTTTCAAGTTCTTTTTTATAAGGTTCTAGGGACCCCGTGGCATAAGTGAATCGAGGTACCGGACAAAGAAAAATGACTTCTTCTAGTCGTGGATGGAAAAAGAATTACCCGAAGTGAACTGTTTGCCCGTGGTTCGGAGGGAAATTTAAAAGAATCCCTTCATAGGGGACAGTTTTAACATCATTCTAAAGGTGTTTAAAGACAAGGGGATATAGTATAATTTACAAAGAAAAGAAAATCCGGTAGTAATGAGCAGAATGGCATTTTCCCAATAAGCTGAAAAGGTGGACGAGAAGATGAGCTATTGGGAGCCTCAGTCCCGCCTCAAGTTTCTCCTGGTAAACTGTTAGGTAACCAAGAGGAGGCAGGTGGCCTCGGTCCTCGGATGATGGGAATTTGATGTGCACATTTTTAGGGAAGCGATATCTATCCCTAAGAATTTTTATGTCCTCAGGGTCAAGGGTGTTCAGGATGTTTAGAGTTTGGAGGTTGGGGTAGTCATTGTGAGGAGGATCGGCTGAGACAGGTGTGGGAGAAAAGTTTAAAGGGACTGTGGCCAGGAGAGCTTCGTCAAAAGGGTTAAGCAGCCTATCAACATCATCTATTGGGGAAGAAGGTTGTGATGTACTAATGAGGGAAGAATGAGTGAACGTACTGGCCATTTTCTTCTGTGTGTAGGGCTTGAAAATCTAGAAAAACTTCGGCGATGGGTGTCCGGCTTGGTCGGCGAACGGCGGTTCGGTAACCGGAGAAATCGGTCTGAGCAGAGAGGTAGGAGTGTGGTAAGGAGGAGGAGAAGAAGAGGATAGTAGTAGTGTTGCAGGGGAATGGTGGGAAGGACTTTGCAAAGGCGGAGGGCAGATATAAGGATTAAGGCTGAAATGGAAAAAGAAAAATGAGAATTGGGAAGTCTGGGGTATAAGTAGGGGAAGTTTCCTCGATAATATTCTACGATTTGGGGGAAAGGATAACAGTTTTGAAATTCAATGTCTAGGGATTTGAGAAGACGAAAATTTCTTGGGAATTGAGAAGATGAAAATTTCTGGGGAACTGAGAAGACGATGCGGGAAAAATGAAGTGTTGTACGGTACAATAATAAACGCAATAAATGGGGCGTGGTATATGTAATTATGGTGCATGGGAATTCAGCGAATAGCTGGTTATGAAAGATAATCATCACAATTGTCACATCCCACCGAGAAACTCGCTGGTCATAAGAAGAGAGAAGAGGTTTTGGTCTTCGGGTCAGCAAGCCGAAATAAGGTTCGGGCCTCGCAGAAGGTACTCCGGCTCGGGTTAGAGTCTTTTGGAACAGTCGAAGCTATAAAAAGGTCGCTGAACCCTAGGTGTGGAGTTCGGCGTCAAGTCGTTAGGGGGCTTAGGCTAGGTGTTGTCGGCTCAGTTTCAACCACGAGGATCGAAACCAAGCTGAGGGGACTATTGATGATGCCCAGAATTAGCACATGACACATTTCTAAGAATGTTCTGGAAATGCTTACGTGGTGACCTCATTAACGGTAAATATGTAATTTCTCGTAGGTTCATCTAGTGATTTAGTGCCTCAACCCCTCTCATGTAAATTTATAAATAAGAGGTTTGGGTACTAGAAATATTATCTTAAACTCCTATGTGAGACTCATCACAATACAAGTATTCCATTCTTCACAACTTCTTCACCTCATATTCCTACGAATTCTCTGTTCGTCAACACTCATAATCTTATATACCGCTACAATTCCTTTCATATCTGATGCGGGACGTCTCACATTAGGTGTGCTGGAACTCATGACACATGGTGTACCGTGTTAGTTGGTCAAGTTACGAAATAATTTTTTTGTCGCGATGATAAAGTTCTATCTTCTTTAATTAGGAATTTTGCAGCTTAAATGAAATTATCCTTTAATGTTAGGCTGTGGGCTCCCATGGACTGGGATGATCAGATAGTTTCTCTAAGAAGACGCCAACAAGAACTGGCAACTACTGTTTCAAATGACTTTGCAACAAAGGAGAAGGTATATTTACTATTTCTTATCTCTATTTTCCCAAACCAAGGCAATTTGTTATTGTCTGTTCCCTTCATGTTTGATATTTTGAGGAGAGTTTACACTTGCAATCAGGACAAAGAGGAGTTATTGAGGGGGTATAAAGAAGCTCAAGAAGCTATTAAGTGAGTATTGACCATTAAATACTAATTCAATAATAATATATACTAAATTCTGCCTTCATTATAGATAAGATGACTCAAAAGTAGAACAATTGAACAGGAGAAAAATTAGTAATAAAACCATATGCTATTCTTTTGGTGGAGAAATAGGTCTCTGGACAATTCGATTGCTAAGCTTCGGCTGGAACTACCTTCTGCTAGGGATATTGACCAGATGGGGAAATCTGAAAATTTGCCAGCCCTTGGCATGAGCTCAAATGCTATGAGTAACAGAGAAAAGGCATTTATAGTCATTGGAATTAACACCGCTTTTAGTAGCAGAAAGAGACGTGATTCAGTTAGAGAAACTTGGATGCCCCAAGGTAGTATGGTAATTATACTTTTCTCCATTATAGATTCATCTCTTCTATTTTGGTTTCACAATCTGACTGTTTTTGTTGGTTAGGCGAAAAGCTACTTCAATTAGAGCGAGAAAAGGGAATAGTCATCCGATTTATGATAGGTCACAGGTAAAAATCGTTGTCATTATGGTTTACAATTTGTATGTGAATGATGTTATTCATCACTATATTGTTTTCCTAACAACTATAACTTGTTGCTTCTTTTTAATTGTTTCTTTTTTGTTTTTCATGCACCTGAGTAATTATTTGATTAATGAAGAAAAATGTGTGTACATGGTAAAGGAGGGGCATTCACATGAAAATAGTTAGGAAGATAAAGAATCTAGTACATCAGATTATATCAAACAATAAACATGATTTTAAAGGTAAGAAATCAAGTACTAATTGCTGAAAAATCCCTCTTTTTCCAATTCTCCTGCTACACTAAAGATGGCTTCTTCATAATTCTTCAGAAGTCCTCTGCCAATTTCCACTTTAGTTAAACTTCAATGTAGATGTTCTATTCAGCAGAATAGATCCAGCAGTTTATGTTGGGCAAACTTGCTAATTTTGCTCATGCCAAACAAAATACAGATTCATTCTTGAGTCAAACATACGCAAAAAAGCATAGTTTACCTTACCCTCAGAGATATTCAGAAAAGAACTTCAAAGAAAATAATTATCAGCTCATTAATTTGTCATCAATATGGTGTAATTCACATAGAGGAGAGCTAAGGATTCTCTTCCCGGGATTCTGTCCCTCATTAGTTATGACATAAACCATCTTACTATAAAGGAGAATCCAAGAACACTGCTTAAGCCGTAGTATTTTGGTACAAAGAACCTTTATAGAACTCTTGCACTAGGCACTGAATAGTACTCTTGTCAGTATATTTATCTGGGCTAATTAAGGTGAATTTTCTCTCAGTTTTAGTAGGGCAACAAAGGATTGTATTAGTACTTTTGAGAATTAACCTTTACTTTATCATCCCTCACAGTTGCAAGCCTAAAAATAAGTCTGAGAAACTTAGAGATATATGTTCTAATAGTTTCTTTTATGTCATTCTTATCTTATTTCTGGGAATGATTGGAAACAAATCTATGAGGTCTTAAATATACACTATAAAAACCCCAGAGCCCATGCTCAATTAGGGTCTGCTATACCAACAAAGTAGTGCCTTATGTAGCTAAAGCAGAGTAAATTTTGAATTCTAATATTATCAAGAAGTGTCAAGTTGACAAGAGAGTGAAATTGAAAGCAAAGTAAAGCACAAATAGTTGTTTAGCAAAATGTGCATCGTGATTAAATAATTTTCTTCTTTTCAAATAGTAAATATCAAGTTAAAATTCATTCCGAAAAAGTAATGAATTGTTTTACTTCATTATTGCTAGGAAGCATTTGCCTTCATACTTTTGTCATTTCTATCTTTGTTTCTGATGTTTTGTTTTCTGGTGTTTCATTCCTATTGGTGTTACTTCAAACTAAATGTTGTATTTGTATTTTCATGGAATGTATGACAACTGTCATTACCGGAAACCGGAGTACCAAACTGTAAGACTTGGTAACATATGGTTGTCATAATCTGTAGCAAACATGTGAATATTTATGTTTTTCTTTTTCACTCAATGTTCCTTTTTCTGTATTGACCTGTCCATTAGATTATTGTTTTGTCACTGGATTTCTCCCGCGCTTGTCAGAATTTAACATGAATGAGAATCATCTTATTTGGTCTCATCAATGATTTTGGCAAAATCCAAAGTAATTCTACAACCCCTTGTCTTGTTCTCTATGACTTCTGAATCCTAATATTTCCTCAATGTTCCATCCCAACAATCATAATAAGATCTGACAAGAAGTTTGTTTGCTGGCATGAGGACTTGAGGGGATTAGCCATGTTTTCTTGATGTTATTCTTAATAACTCAATATTGGCTTTTAGAGCATGCATAAAATGTTTCAAACAGAGTTAAGTGAAGCGAACTATCCCATGATTTACCTCATTATTGGATATTTTATGTACTATTGTAAATTTCAATTTCTCTATACGTTTTAGTAATGCATTTTAAGCATCTTGTTCTTTGTCTTAATAACTCAATATTGGCTTCTCGAACATGCATAGAATGTTTAATAGAGTCTAGTGATGTGACCTATCCCATGACCACCATATTATTGGACATTTCTGTACCAGTATAAACTTAAGTTTATTTTTACATATACAAGCAAACATACCATATATATGTATAGGTGGGAGAAGTGAACAATGTAATTTAAGTGATGCATCTTAATGGAATTGATATTAATACTGTAATCAAATTAAAGAACTCCTTTTCTTGAAAGCCTTGATCCCCATAGCTATGTCAACTTTAATAGATAATTGTGGAGATGGCTCAATTGAATAATGATATGTTGCATCTAAAAGAGTTGATGTTGATAGTCCATTGTAATCAAAGATAAGAACTCCTTTTCTGGAAATCCTTCACCTTTTGCTACTACATATGTGTCCATCTCTTTTCTACACAACTGATAACCTAAAATTTGTAGTACATCTGCAAGTATGAAAAGGCATATCATAATTCCCATAGATTCTTTCTAAACCAAGTGATAACTAAAAATTAAGGAGCAAATATTATTTGTTTAAATTTCGATTAACATGTAAATAAAGTTATATATGAATGCCATTTTTTACATAGTTCTGTATTATATCTTGGCTACCATTTTTCTGAGATCCTTACTTTTGTGTGCCCACTGCCCTTGCCTCCCTCTTAGTGTTCAGCCTCACCATAGATTTCCTTTGTTTCAACTTTTCTGGGGAGACATGTTTAATTTAATACTAAAGAAGAAACTGAAGCCAAATTATAAGTTTGCCATTATTAAAATGTCTTGAAAACTCTTAGAAGAAGAATTAAATTTGTCAACAATAATAATGGAAAAGGAATAAAATGTAACAAATATTTGTTATATCGTCTTGTATGAACTCTCAAATTTCACAGTGATTCAGTTTATCTTTATTTGAACACAAGAAGATATGGATGGAAGTTGGCTTGTTTAACTAATGTCACCAGATGTGCTCTAACAAAGATTACGTTGGCTGTTGTAGTGCAACATCCAATAGCATTTTGGATCGAGCAATCGACTTGGAGGATCAACAGCATGAGGACATTCTTAGGCTTGTAAGTATAAGACTGGACAGTCTGTGGATCAAGGACAAGTTTTATAATAGCAGTTCATATATATTATATGCATATATAAATTTTTTAGGAACATGTCGAGGGATACCATGAGTTATCTGCAAATTTGTTTTGACAAAAGCATTCTTTTCTACTGCAGTAGTAAAATGGGATGCTGACTTTTATGTTAAAGTCGATGATGACGTCCATGTAAATCTAGGTATGCATAATCTCTTTTTCCTCTTTATGTGTGAAAATTTTTACATGCTTGTAGAGGCAGTAAACCCGAGGCTCTATGGTTGCCTCTCTTTGATAGTTTGGAGCTTCAAATGATTAACCAAAGTATTTGTAAAACTACTTTACCCACTGTAGGCACATTAGCTGCAACTCTCGCCCGCCATCGTTCAAAGCCCAGGGTATATATAGGTTGTATGAAATCAGGACCAGTACTTTATCAGAAGTAATTTTCTCACCCTAACCGTTGACAGTGAAATCTTGCTTCAGTCAATAATTGGCCCCAAAAATATACTTTCTGTGCTCTGAGCTATTGTTGCATTTGTTAGGGATGTCAAGTACCATGAACCCGAACATTGGAAATTTGGTGAGGAGGGAAACAAGTACTTCCGACATGCATCATAGGTCTGGGCAAATATATGCTATCTCACAGGATTTGGCAACATATATCTCCGTCAACCAGTAAGGATGAATAGCCCCTTTTCGTTTCCTTGATATGATTGTTTTATTATGTAATTTAATGTTCTAGGAAGGCAACAGAGAGCTAAATCATTACTTAATTTGCTATAACGCATAATAAATACATAAGCATGTACTCTTTGTCATAGTTACTGCATTCCTTTATAAAGGAAAATTTTGACTTTAGAATACAGTGGAAATTTAATCATAAAGTTCGGATACAAATTTGTGGCCGAACATAATTTGACTTCTCAAGTAAGAAATAAGACATGATAGGAAAGGTTGGTTTTGCTGGTAAGGGTGACTTGCCCTTCTGACAAGATTGCAATATCAAATCACCCTCCAATAGCCTGGTAATGTGACAAGTATATTTATTTAGGGCTGGGGTAGACGCAGGAGTTGAGACTGGAGGGGCAAGACTTATACAACCATGTATTTAAGGAATAACTATTTAGAATTTTTGTCAAACTGTAGGAGGCAACAATTTCTACAAGCCAGAATTAAAACTTTAATATTCTTTCTCAAGGGGTCTCCTTTAGTGTACGATTGACCCAAGGCCTAGTTGAGATCTGGATAAAGGGTTAATGCTCCCTTTGACTCCCTATATCCATTTCTCTTAACCTTAAAAATAGAATTAGCACCGTAATTAGTTACTATCAAATTGAACTTCACCATTGAACCTGCATTCTTTGACACTTACATCTAGATCTCTAGCTGAAGTTCTCTATATTATATTTATCTTGTTAACTCATTATTATGATCTCAGACCCATCTTGCACAAGTATGCAAACGAAGATGTGTCACTTGGTTCATGGCTTATCGGTTTGGAAGTTGAGCACATTAATGATCGCAATATGTGCTGCAGAACTCCACATGGTGTGCTCTAGTGACCTCTCATTTATAGTCATTTATGGTTCTTCGCCTTAAAAATTGCAGTTGTTGTTTAGAAACTTGCCGAGAATTTTGGTAGTCATATGCCTAGTATTCTTGTAGGATGAGAAGTATTATTAGTCTTGATTCTTTGGTATATCTCATCAAACTTACCTGACTATATATGCAGAATGTGAATGGAAAGCGCAATCTGGTAATGCTTGTGTGGCATCATTTGATTGGAGGTGTAGTGGGATTTGCAGATCTGTTGAACGAATAAAAGAGGTTCATAACAAGTGTAGTGAAGATCCTGCTACTCTTTGGAGTGTCCTTTTGAGATAGCAACTGCAGTAGCCAAACAGTTGAAACACTGTATGAGTTGGAGGATGATCACAACTCTCTTCTTTACTGTCTTAGCTTCCGGAGATTTGACTTGTAATGTGTAAAAACAGTGAGAATGATTATACTAGAATCATATTCTTGATTTGTATCTTGTATCTCCAAAGAATACGTTGAAGCTCAATGTAAAGCACTCCAAACTGGTATATGGCTGTTTCTTATTCCATGTTCCTATGCTTTTAATGATTTGTAGTTATATATTTATTTGAATTTTTGTTTACGTGTTTACAACCCAATAGAATTAACATTTTTTCAGTAGTTCACCAATCTACCAACTCTTTTAGAATCTTATATTATTGGAAAGTTGATGTGAATTCTTACCAAGCACAATTTCTCTAAACGAACATGTAATCTTAGTTAAATCAGTTCGCATTCTTTTTTGTGCAAAAAATTTACAAATAGAAGAAGATCTATACATGAAATAATAATCATGTTCATGTTTATACATGAAAAAAAAGTGAAAAAAAAATAAAATAAGCATGTTCATGTCTATACATGTAAGATGGGTTTTTGTCAGAAACACATAACATAAAAACATTGTTTGCCATCGAAAGGTTAAAAAACACACTGTCAATTATGCAAATACATTGTGTAAGCTCATAGTTTTAAAATATCGTTATAAACTTGCAGAGGTAATTTGTGGAAAAATTACATCATTAGTCCTCCAACTACTTCACTAAAACTAGAATAGTCCTCTCAACTTTAATTTTTGAAATTTTTGCCTAATTAGTCCCTGACTGACTAAATATTTGTATCTAGTTTGATCCCTAAATAGCAATTTCACCCTAAACATAATTTTTTTTTGAATTTTTACCCGTGTTGACTAGGGGCATAACAAGCAAATCATTTGGTTCTACGATTTTACTTTTTAAAAATCACCTTATTAGTCCTCCAACTATTCCAGTAAAACTAAAATGGTCTCCTAACTTTAATTTTAGCCAGATTAGTCCCTGAAGTGAATATTTGTATTCAATTTGATCCCTAAACAGCAGCTCCACCCAAAACATAATTTTTTTGAATTGTCAACTAGGGGTATAACCGTCAGGTCATCTAGTCCTATGATTGTTAGAAATGGAAACGCCAAGGAGTTCAATGATACTAACATGTTGACTTTTATAAATCATAGATAATCTCCATTTCATCTCCAATTTCAAAATCGATCTATAGAGTTTTCTCTAGAAGATAATTATGTGCTGATTCCATTGAGTTCACACCACTAGAACTAGAAGGAGGAGGAATAAATCCAATAGCATTTTGCAGGAAGTTGTTGCTTATGGATGGGATTTCAAAGAAATCATTGATATGGATGCATTTCAGAAGTAATAAATGGAGGCTAGAGAGGGAAGTCCGGCTATTAGAGGCGAAGATGAAGGGGATGGGAAGTGAGAGGAAGAGAAGGTGGTGATAGTTGTAATAGAGGGATGGGTACAGTGGGAAGGGAGAGAGAGTAATGGGAAAGAAGGAGATGATCGCAGTAATGGTGGAAGGGATGGGATCTAGAGGGATAGGAACTGGTAATAGTTGCGACAGAGGGTAGGCGTAGCAAGAAAAGAAGAGATGGGGGATGGGAAATGAGGAAATGGTGGTGAAAAATAGAGAATAGTGGGAAGGCATCACTGCTGGAGAATTGAGGAGTGGCGTTGGTAGTGCATTGGTGTAGGGAAAAAGGTAAGGACGATTTTAAAAATTTGGTTTAAATAAAATGAAATTCGTTGATCATGAATCAATTAAGAAAAAATGAATATAGGGTGGCAGTATGTTTCGATCTTGCACTGGCAACAAAACAAAATTTCAAACATTTAACCATTAGACCATCATTAATCCATGTAATATGTTTGCATTTTTATTATAAAGTCTAAACCTATTTTTAAATACAAAAATTATAGGACCAGATGATTTGATGGTTATGCTCTAATCAACACTGGTCAAAATTCAAAAAATTTATATTTTGAGTAGAGTTGCCATTTAGAGATCAAATTGGATACAAATATTTAGTTCAAAGACTAATCTAACTAGAATCAAAGTTGAAGGACTATTTTTGTTTTAATGAAATAGTTGGAGGACTAATGAGGTGATTTAAAAAAAAACAAAAATCATAGGACCGGATGATTTGACGTTATGCCCTAGTCAACATTGGTCAAAATTTAAAAAATTTATATTTTGCACGGAGCTGCCATTTAGGGATTAAACTAGAAATAAATATTTAGTTCAGCGACTAATTCGGCTAAAATTCTTAAAGTTGGGAGACTATTCTGATTTTAGTGAAATAGTTAAGGGACTAAGAAGGTGATTTGCTATATCCACACTAATATGAATGTTACTAGGACATCAAGTTTTAGGCTTGAGTTGAAGAATGTTAAGTTTTCATAATTGAATGAGAAGAACTAATAAATAAAGTAAGAAACATGTGAGACCATAAATTAACTTTATAATTTCAAGCATTATAGATTTAAGTAGAAGAAAGTCCCTTGATCAGCAATTTTAGCTAATATGTTATAGCCTTATAGGGGATGGAATAAGTATTAATTGCTTGTGATTTGAAAATTGGCATCCTAGAGGTATGCTAATAATAAATTTTGTGCTACAATTGATGAAGCAATTTAATATCCATACCAAAACTACTTATGCTAAATTAGTAAAGAAACTAGTGCTGTTGAAGACAAGGAGCGAATGTTGAAGGGAAAGCCCTCATTCAATGATACAATAGTGAATTCAAGAGTCAATTACGGAGACAATCGAAGTGGGAGGTGCAGCTCCACTTAGCAAGTTGAGTAGATTTCTAGAAGGATTACTTTGTGTCATTTTTGTAATGATTGTAAGGTAGTTCGGAATGATATATCAGTAGTTAGTTAGTTTTCTAGTGACATGTCAGCTGGCAGTTATGAAATATAGCTTAATAAATAAGATGATTTAGGAGAAGAATGGAGTCAGTTGATGTTTGTAAAAGTTTCTACCTATTAATTTGATCATTGTAATCATATTTCTTCCCTTCATCTTCATCAATAAACATTTAACTCTATTCTCAGAATTGTACTCTTTATTTCTTCTTTACAATTCCAAAATATTGTTAGTGTTTTTTCTATCTTCTGCATCAGTTATATCAGAGCTGTAGTACTTTGGAATCATAGAAGAAGGTACTAGGTCCTAAGAAATCAAGAATCTTAAAGAAGCTGTAGAAGGATCAAAAATAATAGTTTGAAAGGGAAATGGCTGCCTTGAAGGCCATTGCTCTTGAACTTGCACACGCCTAGAAAAATCAGATTCAACTTCTTATCCTCAAAAGCATTCAAAAATATCCTTCCAACAAAATTACCAAGCCCCTAATCAATTCTCTAGAATTGATTTTCCCAAATTCTATCGAGAGGATTTTAGGGATGGCTATACAAGTCTGAGAAATGTTTTGAAGTTGATGAGACTCATTCCCAGGCCAAAGTTAATATTGATGCCATGCACATGGAAGACAAGGCATTATAGTGGCATCAAATCTTTATGAGATCAAGAATCACTAGAGAATTGCCATCTTGGAAGGAATATGTCACGGAGATGTCAAATAGATTTGGCAATTTTCTCTATGATGATCCAATGGGAGAATGAACGAGTTTGGAGCAGAAAGGGGCTATGTAGGAGTGTCAGAATCAATTTAATAATTGTTGAATACAGTATAGGTGCTCGAGAATTATGCCACTAGCTATTCTTGAGTGGCTTGAAACCAGAAATTTAGCTTTCTATGAGAATATTTATGTACCAAAAACTATTCAACATGCCAGAACAATAGCCAAACTAGAAGAAGCCAAACTGCTCAACTAGAGTACCAAATTCAAGCAATTCCTTAAACAAGTTTTTTTTCACCCTTTTTCCTTGCAAATAAACAACAAAAAGAATTTATTCCCCCAGTGGCATAAATCAAACAAGCCTCTTTTACCTACACCTGATATACCTGCCCTTCCTGCACTAGAAAATCTTCCCAAGAAACCATTCAAGAAACTGACCAGTCTAGAAATGGATGAAATAAGTTCGAGTGATGAGAAGTTCATACTGAACCGCAAGTGCAAAAACAAGCAGGCCTACAGATTGGAGGTGGGTAATGAAGACTTGGAAGAAAATGGAGGGGAGGACGAATTGGGAGAAGAAGAGGTTATGATTGTTGAGGAAGGGTAGTTGGCCCATATTTTTAGTTAAAGCAATGACCAATGCAACCATCCCTACCTTCAGTACAATGAGAATCACATGAAATGTTGAAAATAAAGAGGCAGTGAACATTTTTATTGATTGTGAAAGTTCATATAATTTCATATATCCTGAAGTTATCAAGAAGTGGGACATGACTTCTAGGACAACTCCCATGGTGGCAAAGGTAGCTAATGGCAATAAGCTCTATACTGCTGAATCTTTTATGGATATTTCTTGGAATTGCAAAGCCAGAAATTCAAAACTAATCTCATGTTGTTGCCTATTAGAGGTTGTGACATTGTGTTGCAATGGTTATCCATTTTTGGTGATATGAAGTAGGATTTTCATGATCTAAGGATGGAGTTTTTGAGGAATGGGAAGACAATTGTAATCAACATCAATCAATCCAGTTGATCAACAAGAAGACCAGGAAAAAGATTCTATAAAGACCATATTAGATTGAATCAGCACAACTATACCTCATGAATTATGTTTCTGATCAACCAGATGGTCTATTCTGTATGGTTGAGGGCTTCCCTCAAAATGATCTTCTATCTATTGAATTGGATAATTGTTTCTTTTTAAATATGAAGAGTTGTTTCAAGAGCTAGTTGAGCTGCCATCGAGAAGGGATCATGACCAAAGGATTCACCTCAAACTAGGTACTCAACCTATTAGTGTAACTATAGGCACCTGCATTCCAAAAAGGGGAAATACAAAAGTTAGTGGCTGATATGATGGAAGGAGGAATAATCAAAGCCAACAACAGTCCCTATTCTTCACCTATGATGCTTGTTAAGAACAATGATAGTTCTTGGAGGATGTGCATTGATTAAAGAGAACTAAATTATGCCATAGTTAAAGATAAGTTTCCAATTCCCCTCATTGAAGAGCTATTAGATGAATTATTTGGTACTAAATTCTTTACTAAACTAGATTTAAGATCTAGTTATCAATGGACAAAGATGTGGTCAAAAGACACTCATAAAACTGCATTCAGGACTCATGATATGAGTTCCTTATAGCACATTTTGGGCTCACAAATATCCCTTCCACATTTCAAAGTTTGATGATATTATGACGTGTTTAGGCTATTTTTGAGGAAATGGTACTAGTATTTTTTGATGATATCTTGATCTACAGCTCTTCTTGGTCACTGCATCTTTCTCACCTTAAGACTGTATTTGAGTTGCTTAAGACTTGTAATCTTAAGGTTATGAAAAGCAAGTTGACTTTTGCACAACAACGAGTGGACTATCATGGTCATTTGATAACAGTAAATAATAGAAGTTGATCCTTGTAGAAAATACATGTTGTACAAGACTGGCCTATGCCTCAGAACCTGAAAGAGCTGAGTGGTTTTCTGGGGCTAACTGGGTACTATAGAAGGTTTATAAAGGATTATAGTAAAATTGCTAGAAATTTGACTGATCTGTTGAACAAGAACAACTTCCATTTGCTTGTAGAAGCAACATATGTTTTTCAAAAGCTCAAATTAGCCATGGTACATCTTCTTGTGTTGGCCTCACCAGATTTCAACAAAAGAGTTTGTTGTTGAGACTGATGCTTTTGAGAACTATATAGTTTCGGGTAGTGTTAATGCAAGAAGGAAGATCATTGTACTATTTCAACAAAGCTTTGGGAATCAAACATCAAGTTTTGTCTGTATATGAAAAGAAGTGTTGGCTATTGTTGCTGCAATTCAAAAATGGAGACCTTGTTGGGAAGACACTTTGTGATAAAACAGATCATCAAAGTCACAATTACTTATTGGAGTAGAGAATTTTCACCCAAATGCAATAGAAATAGATAGAAAATCTCATGGAATATGACTATGAGTTACATTACAAGAAAAGGGAAGGATAATAGTGTTGTAGATGATTTATCAAGAAAACCAAATATGTGCTACAACAGTCATAAATAATTTAGCTATTGACTGAGGTACAGCAAAGTTGGAAAAATGATTCTTCATTGAAAACTCTAATTCAAACATTGATGGCTTCTCCTGGATTGGTAGATTCACACTATTCTTAGAAATAACGAACAACTTAGGATAAACGGTAAGCTAGTAATATGTAACAATTCAGCTCTCAAGCACAAACCAAAATTATCAGTTTGTGGCATGATAGTGTTGTTAAGGTCATTGTTGGGTTCTAGTAACTCAAAAAACTTAAAGGAGTGCTCTATTGGAGGAACACGCTCAGGGATATTTAGAACTTTGTGGCAACTTGTGAAATTAGTCAGGAATAAGGCTGATCATGCTACATAGCCTAGATTACTTCAACCACTGCCCATTCCTTGGACTGATGTATCCCTGGATTTTATTGAGGGGCCTTCCTAAGTCCTATGGGAAAGAAGTAATCTTTGTAGTTGTAGACAGACAAAGTAAGTATGCACATTTTATGACTCTTAGTCATCACTATTCAACTTTGGATATGACCCAAAGCTTCGTGGATAATTTGTATAAGTTACATGGGTTGCCTGAGAATATTGTGAATGATAGGGATATGTTGTTCCTCAGCAATTTCTAGCTAGAACTATTCAAATTGCAAAGGGTCCAACAAAGTATATCAACGGCTTACCATTCTTAGACATATGGTCAACATTGAGGTGGTTAATAGGTGCCTAGAAGACTACTTAAGCTACATAAGTGGTAAGTACTCAAAGAATTGGAGTCAATGGCTAACCTTGGCTAACTTTTGGTATAATACCATTTTTCACTCAGCAATCTAGATGACACCATTTGAGGTGGTGTATGGCTAACCTCCATCTTTGCATCTTCCTTATTTTCGAGGGGTTCTTTTGTGGCTATAGTTGACAGGATTTTGAATGCTAGGAAGTCCACATTGCACTTGCTCAAACACAACTTGGCAAGAGCTCATAACACAATGAGGCAATTGGCTAAGATCCACAATTCAAAAAGGGAAGTCCAGGTTGGAAACTTGGCATTTGTGAAGTTGCGGCCCTATAAATATCATTCCATCAATGAATTTCATTGTCATAAATTGTCATCTTGGTATTTTGAGCCTTTCCCTATTATTGTGAAAGTTGGAGCATTAGCTTACAAGTTACAACTCCTTAATCATGGCCAAGATTCATTCCATTTCTCCATGTTTCACTCAAGGTAGGCTCTCACCAAGTTCAACAGACTTTGCCATCTAGTGTTACTACTCAAGGGTAGTTTCTTCTGGAACATTTAGCTATTTTGGATAGGAAATTGGTCAAGAGGAGCAATGTGGTAGCAATATAGGTACTGGATCATTAAAACAATGGTTTTCTTGAGGATGCTACCTAGGAATATTGGTTTGATCGGCAGTAGAAATTTTCTTACTTTGATTCTTGAGGACTAGAACATTTTGAGATGGAGGCATTGATACAATAGTGAATTCCAGAGGTAATTGGGAAGTTGAAGTGGCAAATGCATCTCAACTCAGCAAGTTGAGTAGATTTCTAGAAGGATCATTGAGTGTCATTTCTGTAATGATTGTGAGGTAGTTAGGAATGATATGTCTAGTTACTTAGTTTGTTAGTGCCATGTCAGCTGGCAGTTATAAAATATAGCTTAATAAATAAGCTGATTAGGAGAGAAATGGAGTTAGTTGATGGTTGCATAAGTTTTTGCCTATTGATTTGATAATTGTAATAACATTTCTTCCTTTCATCTTCATCAGTAAACATTTAACTCTATTCTCTGAATTGTACTCTTCATTTCTTCTACAATTCTAGAATATTGTTAGGGATTCTTCTATCTTCTGCGTCATTCAAGCAACTTCCTTCTTGCTGCTCCCTGTAAATATTGATCCCAATCGTCCATATCTTACTATACTTTTCAAAATTTGGATAGTTTATTGTAAAGTTTGTTGTGAGCAAATTACACCAGCTTATATTTCACCGACTTATAGTGGTTTTTACAGACTGCTTACCAAACAGGAGATTGAAGAGAGCAAGAGTCAAATCTCAGACCTTTTGATGGTGTTGGTACAAATCAGCCAACATAGTAGATAGTCAAAATTCCCACTAGAAGAGTTGAAGATGCAAGAACCCTCCCTTGGAGCCTACAGGGAATATCCAAATCCCATTCCCATAAAGGCTTAATAGTGAAAACAAGGAAAAGAAATATAAATCCAAGAGATTCTTGGATATTTCAAAAAGATTGAGATCAATATCTCGTTCATTGATGCTTGGAAAACATTCCAACTTATGCAAAATTCTTGAAACAAATGTGTACAAGCAAGACGAAGTTAATGGGGGATGAAATCTTATGCTTGACCGAGGAATGTAGTGCCATAATTCAAAAAAGTCTTCCACCAAAAGTGAATGATTCGAGATCATTTTCCATTCTTTGTAAGATTGGTGGAGATAGCTTGGAAAAGACTTTGTGTGATCTTTGGGCCTCCACGAACTTAGTGCCACTTCTCGATATAAGAAGTTGATTCGGAGAGGTTTGAAGCCAACAAATGTGACTCATCAATTGGTGGACCGAAGTATTAAGCAACCGGTAGGAATAGTTGAGGATGTCATTGTAAAAGGAGGAAAGGTGTTCTTACTACCTGACTTCATTATTCCTTAGATGGATGAAGACATTGAGATGACACTAATACTTGGGAGATCATTTTTGGCAACTACTGAAAGAGCTTTGATTGATGTTCAAGAAAGAGAACTCCAACTAAGAGTCAATAATGACATTGTGCCTTTCAATGTTTTTAATTCTCTCAAGTTTCTTTATTTATATGATGATGTGATGAGAGTTGACATAATTGATGAGCTTGTTGATAATTTTTGTAGGGATAATCTTAAGAAGCAATCCTTGGAAATGACACTTGTGCATAGAGATGAAGAAGATGACTATGAAGAGGACATCCAAATTAACATTGGCATACAAGAGAATATTCAATTACTAAGAGAGAAAAAGTGCATCAATGAGGAAAAAGTTAAAGGGGTCTCCTACCAACGAACCCCCAAGGTTAAATTGAAACCTTTTTCCTCACATATCCTTTATTCTTTCTTAGGAGATAATGAAACATATCCCATTATGGTGAGTGTACTTGTTACTCATGATGATTTGTTTGAATTGCTTGTGGTGTTGAGAAAATGTGGGGCTATTGGTTGGAGCCTAGACAACAAAAAAAAAGAGATAAGACCCACCTTGTGCATGCATAAGATTTTCTTAAATGAAAACTACAAGCCTTGTAGACAACCTCAAAGGAGATTAAATCCTATTTTAAAAGAGGTAGTGAGGAAAGAACATGTGAAAGAACTTGATGCCGGGATAATATATCGCATTAGTGATAATGAATGGGTTAGCCAGCACAAGTTGTTCCAAAAAAGGGCTGGGTCATGATTATATTGAATAGAAAAATGAGTTGATACCTTCTAGGGACCTATTGTCACACTTGTACTGATTTTAGAAAACTTAATTATGCCACTAGAAAAGACAATTTCCCCATTCCTTCCATTGATCAAATATTGGGTCGACTTTCGAAACATGCTTTTTATTATTTCTTCAATGGTTATTTGGGGAATTTTTAAATTGTGATTGCTTTGAAAGTCTAAGAAAAGACTACATTTACTTGTCCCTGTGGCATTTTTGCTCTTAGACGCATGGCCTTTGGTCTATGCAATGCTCTAAGCACCATAGCCCTCAACATTACATGTTTGCTATCTTCCATGATATGATTGCAAAATTGATTGAAATTTTTATGGATGACTTTAGTGTGTTTAGGGACTCTTATGATGCTTGCTTGCATAATTTGTCACTTGTGCTTGTAAGGTACAAACAAATTAATCTTGTTTTGAATTGGGAGAAATGTCACTTTATGGTTAATGAGGGAATAGTTTTAGAACACAAAATTTCTTCTAAGGGAATAGAAGTGAACAAGGCTATGGTAGAAGTGGTAGAGAAGTTACCCTTTCCATCTAATGTGAAGGGAGTTAGGAGTTTCTTGGGACATGTTGGTTTATACCAGTGATTCATTAAAAACTTTTGTCACATTTCTAGACCTTTATGTGCTTTGTTGCAGAAAAGATGCTCCATTTGTTTTTGATAATTAGTGTTTACATGCTTTCTATTTGTTGAAAAGTGCTCTAATTACTATCATGGTAATAGTTGCTCCAAATTGGGATTTGCCCTTTGATTTAATGTGGCACAATGATGCGAGTCACTTTGCCATTGGGGTAGCTCTTTTTAAAAAAGTTAACAAAATTTTGCATGTTGTCCACTATGCTAGTTGCACTTTGAATGAGGCACAAGTTAATTATTCCACCACTGAAAAAGAGCTTCTTGTCATAGTGTTTGCATTTGACAAGTTTAGATCATACCTTGAGCAAAGTAACTGTCCATATTGATCATTCAGCTCTATAGTACTTACTTGCAACGAATGATGGTACCAAGACTCATTTGTTGGATTTTAGTCTTGTAGGAGTTTAATTGGGAAGTAGTTGATCAAAAAGGAAGCGGGAACACCCTAGCTGACAATTTCTCAAGAAATGAAGGAACCAAGGGGAGAAGTCAAGAAGATCTACCCATCAAAGAGAGTTTTTCGGAGGAATAACTATTCATAGTTAAAAAATCTATGCCTTGGTATGAAGACATTGTCCATTACCTTGTGCCTAAGGTAATTCCTTCAACTACGAATGTGAATCAAAGGAAAATATTTTCTTTTCGAGATCAAACACTTCTTTTGGTAAGATCCTTTCCTCTATCATCAGTGAAAGGATCAAATTATTAGAAAGTGTGTGCTAGAAGAGGAAGTGTTGGACATCTTCCATCACTATCATTCATCACTAGTGAGAGGACATTATGGTTCTCAAAGAACGATGGCTAAGGTTCTTCAATGTGGATTCTTTAGGCCTACCCTTTTAAAGATGCAAGAAATTTTGCATTTTACAATGTAATGAGTGCGAATGAGTGGGGAATATATCAAGAAGAGATTAAATGCCCCTCAATGACATTCTAATTTGTGAAGTGTCTGATACGTGGAGGATTGACTTTATGGGACCCTTCCCAAGTTTATATAACAAGAAGTATACTTTGGTGGAGGTTGATTATGTTTCTAAATGGGTTGAAGCTGTTGTAGAACCCACTAACAATGCTAGAGTTGTGGTGAACTTTATGAGGAAGAACATATTTGCTAGATTTAGGGTACCTAAGGCCATAATTAGCAACAGAGGAACTCATTTCAAGAATGCATTTTTTAAGTCCATCTTGTCAAAGTATGGTTAAGACACAATATCTCTCTTGCATATCATCCACAAACATCCGGTCAAGTGAAAATCTCCAACCAAGAATTGAAGAGAGTTTTGGAGCGGACAATGAATTCCTCAGAAAAGATTGGTAAAAGAAATTGGATGATGCTTTATGGACTTATAGGACTGCTTACAAGATTCCTGTAGGGATCTCTCCTTATAGGATGGTATATGGTAAGCCATGTCATCTCTCGGTAGAGTTGGAGCATAAAGATTTTTGGGTAATCAAGAGCCTCAATTTTGATTGGAAGGATGCATGTAGGAAGAGGCTTTTGGATATCAATGAAGTTGATGAATTCCGAAGAGAAGCATATGACAATGCTAGGCTTTACAAGGAGATAACCAAGTTATTGCATGACAAGCACATTTGAGAAAATAGTTCAAAACTAGGGATTTAGTGTTGCTCTACAATTGATAAAGCCCTCTTTTTCTAGAATTAAAACTAGTCCAGGAAAACTCAAATCAAGATGAAGCGGGCCATTTAAGGAGTTCAGGTATTCCCATATAGAGTGGTGCAATTGAAGGAAGGACAAGGAAGAAAATTTCAAAGTGAATGGACATCGCCTCAAGCTTTACCATGGAGGAATTATTGAAGACGGATGGGAAACCGTTCATCTTGCCATCACATGATAATTCCACTGCCATTGCCAAGCTAATGACTATAAACAAACTCTCTTGGGAGGCACCCAAAGCTTAATTTTCTTGTTTTTAGCTTGCTTTGATTTAATTTTATGTTGATTAATATCCATGTTTAAGTAGAGTATTTTAGGGTTAATTTAGGTTTTAAGTTTGGTTATTATGTTACTAATAAGTTTGGGAAGGGAAATGAGTGAAAATGTTCACAAATTTGGTGCTTTTAATGCTTGCAGTTTGATGAAGTTTGGATTGAAGCTGAGAAAAGAGGAAAAAATTTGGCTTAGTTTTGAAAAATTCACATGCTAAAGTTTGAGCCATACTGCGGTATCAAGTTTCAAATTTTCAGTTGATAACATGGTATCAAATTTGATACAGCGGTATCAAAGTAAACTTCCAAAAAGTTGTTTTCTGCCCATTAGTCAATTTTGCAGTATCAAATTCGATACCGCGGTATCAAAACCTTTATCCAAAAAAAAAAAAAAATTAACCTTAGTATTGATGTCAGGCTTGCACTTTTTCAATTCCTTTCAGCAGCATTTTTCCCAAACCTCAGAACCCCGAAACCTATTTCTTTTTCTCCTCTCTTATCCCCTTCACAATATCTTTCTACCCCGATTCTATAGCTCCTAAATTCCACCAAAACCCAATACACCCAACCTTCTTCCATCAATTTTAACCACAAATTTAACATCCAAGTGAGATTTTCAAGTTTTTCAAGTAAGATTTTGAAGGATTCAAAGGAAGTTAATTTTGGAAGTGTATACTCACTTTCCTCCAGTAAAATTATCCCAATTTTCACTCAAAGTCTATAAGTTCTCTTGGAGATCAAGTCATTATTGGGTTGTTTCTATAGTTGATTTGGCAAAAATTGTGATTGATTACTTGGGCTTTTCTTGAATTGAGGATTGTGACGTTTTTTGATTGTGGACATATTGGAATTGATTTTTGGGCTTGTTAAATGTAATTGTGGGTTGTCTGAATTGTTAGTTTGTGGGATATTTGGTTAATTTGCTTTGTTAATTTTGTGAATTCTTGTATAACCAACATGCCTAGAGAAGTGCTTAGAAGGAGGGGTGTGCTTCATCATCAAAGAAAATGAAGGTAGGAGAAGGAACTGGTGGAGGAGATGATGTTAATGTTGCACAAATCTTTGTTAATGATCAAGCTAAAGAACTTTTTGACATGAACCAGAAGCATAATGTAATTAGAGAGAGAGAGAGGGTTTGATTTTTCCAAGAATTGGGGGTAATATGAGAGCATTAGATTGGATATCGAGGCCCAATTGAAATCTCAGCATTGGGATTGTTTTGATAGAACTGTGGTTCTGTAGGGTTACACTAATTTGGTTAAAGAGTTTTATTGCAATTTGTGTGACCTCTAAGACGGTAAATGTTTTGTATGAGCTGAATTAGTGGATTTTAGTGTAGAAAAGATCAATACTTTCTATAATTTGCCTGATGTGTCTAATTGAGAGTATATGGAATTTATAGTAGGGAGGAAAGATATGATTGCCATTAAGAGCCGTCTGTGTTTTAGTGATGTTAATTAGATCATGAATTCTACTAGGAATACATATTTGAGGTTCCCTTGTAAGGGCCTCCAATTATTACCAAAGATTTGGTTCTATTTTATTAGCTGCAGAATTTGGGAGTCAAGTATAGCAAGCCATGTCAAAAGGGATTGGGTATGTTTAGTGTATGCCATTGTTGAAGGCAGAATCATCACCAATGGAAGGCTTATTCAAAAGGATTTTCTAGCCAATGGGATATCGGGGTGACCTACCTTTTATTTACCTGAATTGGTGGCATTCTTATGTATTGATACAGGTTGCCTGATAATTCCAGAAGAGTCTCAAGCCTTTGAAAGAAGCTGCATCAACAAGGAGTATGCCCACAACATGGTGTGTGAGTTCGAGAGGCATCACTAAGACCTTGAGGCTTTAATTCAACCACCTCAACCACTATTCTTTCCTTATATTAATATGTCGATTGGGAATTTTTTAATGCACCAGGTATCGATGCAGCGAGGAATGAACTTCAAGGATACTGGACCTACAGACACACTGTCATCCAACAGAAATTGGAACTCATTGGTCAAGCTTTCCAAACTATCATGTTAAACATATGGATGCATCCTAGGCCAACTCCAACTTAACACTATACGGCACCCAGTAGGCAGTCATTTTATTCACCTCATGAAGGGCCTACCCAAGAACCACAACAAGAACAAGTTGAAGAAGAAGATCTAGTTGGTGGGATTGGAGGAGCTCAAGAGGAGGACTTTGAAGAAAATCAACATATTGGTGAGGAAGAAGACAATGATGAATTGACGAGGATTTCAAAAAATGAAGTGAGGGTTATGCTTGATGGATAGCCCCATTTTGGCAAAGATTTTCTATCCCTATTTCTTTATTCTTTATTTCCCCATTAGTTTTTTATTTCAAGTTGCAAGAGAAACATTTTCACCAATTTTCCCTTTCCATTCCTTTAGTTTTTCAGAAGTTTTTAATTCATGCTTTATTATGCTTGATAGGTAGTTACTTTTTGGTTATTTTATCTTGGATAATTAGCTGAGGTCAAAGTAGTTTTATTCTTGTGATTGAATGGTGATATTGAGTTTTTGGGATTATTATGGTAACTACTAGGTTTTGGTTGGTCATGCCTTGATTTCTATCTTTTATTTTATATTTCTAGTTGCTTGGTTGTGAGCAAGTCCTTGGGCTGGTTTGGCAGGACTTTAATTTTGTCTTCTATTACTTTGAACTAGTAGAGATACTACTCTATGTTTATTCTATTTTGGGTGAGTAGTAGGATGAGTTATACTGATCAATTGAATAAAATGACATGTTTATGGTTGTGTTCTTTTTCAGTCTATGTTGTTTTGGAATGGTTGCTTGTGTTTGTAAATATGTGTGGGGACCATTGGATGGAAAGGAAGAGTGACTACTCAATGATGATAATTGACTTGCAATAGTATATGGTTGTTATATTCAATTTGGTCATTTCAAGGTTTTGGTGTGTAATGTTGGTTCTCTTATGAACAAAGGTTTCAAATACTATTCATTGCTAATTTCAAGAAGAAAGGGACTTTTGTTTATAAAAGAATTCATTTGAGATGTATTTTGTTTTGTTCTCAAAATTATTTTTCATTATCAAGCTTTTCTTTTGGAAAGATACTTAAGTGATAGGAGATGAATTAGGTAATTTATTTGAATATTGCATGGAGTGTCATTCTATCTTGTGAATATTTAGGTCTTGATATGATTTTAGGTGCATTTTGCTCCCTTCCTTGGTTTAGGATGCATAAAAGGTATTTTGCCCTTAGGAATAAGGCGAGTAGAGGAATCAATATGACACCAACATCATGCCTTCAAAATATGCCCTTTGAATAGAAATAAGGCTAGTATGGGATTCTGGCATCACGAATGCTGTTTCTCTGTAAATTTTTGCCCTTAGTATTGCTTTTTAAATTGAGACAAGTAGAAGCAAAGTCTTCGAAGTGAGCCTCACCATTTCAGTATACCAATAAGTTGGGGATAAGGTGTTATATTTTACCAATCATTAATATCGATTTAAACACTTCTTGATAGACTAATACTCTAAATTGTGTGACATTTGCGTGATAGTTAGAGTCCTAATGATCCCTTTACTTCTGAGTGGCTAGTCAAGATGACTTGATTAACTTGAAGTTCCTTTGAGTTGAACAAAATATGTTTTGCATGATTTGGAATATTTGTGAAAATCTTTTTGATTGAGGACAATGCTTAATATTTTGAAAGTTTTGTTGTTGATTGAAACATTCTTTTTCAAAAAGTAGAAAAACTTAGAAGGATTGGTTTGAATATTTCAATTTTCATCTATATTGGTTGTTAAGGGGATACCTAGTCATTCAAAGTACATCCATGTGTCACCTTTTGTGTTGTCTTTTTGGTGGTGTTTTTCATATCTACGTGTTTAGTTTGTTCTTTTTTCTTTCTTGTTTTGCTTGGAACTAGCAAAATGCTATATTTGAGGGGTGATAACTCTAGGAAACTAGAGTTATTTTACTTTTACTACAACATTTTGTTAGTTTTGTCTAGGTTTTAGAGTCTACTACGGTGATTTTATGTAGTTTTATCCCATTGAGTGTTTACATTTGCATTTTGTAAATATGATGAATTAATATTAGTTTTAAAATAATTATAGTATAAATTTGTTAATTATTAAGTTTATGTGTGATTTGCAAGTTTAGATTAAGAAGACTGAAGCCTAATGAATGAAGAAATAATGGAGCAAAGTACAAAAGAAGAAATTTAAGACTTGGCTAAAGGAAGGTTCCATATCGTCATATGTAAGTTTATGTGTGATTTGCAAGTTTAGATTAGATTAATCACTAGGAGACTGAAGCCTAAAGAATGAAGAAATAAAGGAGCAAAGTACAAAAGAAGAAATTCATGACTTGGCTAAAGGAAGGTTCCATATCCCGGTATCAAATTTGTATAGGAATCAATACCGTAATATCGAAGTATAATTGAGAAGGCTTCTTCTTAGGTCGATACCACAGTATCAATTCTAGTACAAATGATCAAGATCGCATCCGAATTCTTGGGGGCTTCTAGAATGTGCCAGTTTGTATTCTTGTGGTTAAAGCTTCCTCTTAAATCTAATCTTGTGTAATAGGACACATAGTGTAGGTGTATTTAATACAGAATATAGTAGATTAGTAGCAGTAGCTAAACTTAATCTCCAAGTTTTTTGATTAATCCAAATTTACTTCTTTAATTTCATCAAATCTCTACTTTAATTTCCTTCAAGTTTTAATCTTTCTCGTCTAAATTTAGTATGCTTTTCATTAGTTTCAAGTGGATATAAAAATTATTAGTTTTCAATTTACATTTCTTCGCCTTCTAAGTAGAGTAAAAACACAATTTTCTTAGAAATTTCTTGTCTTCTTGCTATTTTAAGTTATTTCTTAGTTAATCCTTACTTTTTTGTCTTTAATCTTACTAGAATTTTAGGGGGCTTTTTTTATAAAGCTTCATTTTAATCCAGAATCCTTAGTTTCACTCTCTTTTTCTTATCAATTCCTAGTAATCATAACTTTAGTAAAAATGATGCTTTCTCACTTTTCATGCTTAATTAGTGTTTTCTTAATTCAATTTAGCTTTTGTTACTTTTATTCATTAATCAAGCATTTTTAAATTAGTTGTTTTAGTGGTAAATTTTAGTATCTTATTTAGAGTGATTTTGGTTTCCACAGTGTTATTTTCCTTACTTGCTTTCTTAGAAACAGTTGTTACTTGTATTAATGGTTTTGATTATGCTTCTTAGAGTAGCAATTAGTGATAATTGTTATTCACTTTCTTTATAGTAATTTGAATAAGTCCTTAGTGTACTTAATTTACTTAGCTTTCTTTGGTATTAATCTAGTTAATTTAGGAATTGTTTATTATTTACTTGCTTTTTTTGGTTTAGTTTGGTTAATTAGTGGTTGTTAATGGTTTAAATTATTGGTAGCTATTAGTAAAATCCCTTTATCATTTGTCTAAATGGCACAAGGATCTTTGGAGCCTTGTAATTGTTGGCCCCAAAGCAATCTAATCTAGGGGAGGGGTGAATTAGGTTTCTTAAAAATTATATAGCAAAATAATCACCAATAAAATCTTTTAAACTATCAAATGGATAAATAGATATAAAGACAATAAAGCTTATGAAATATAAAAAGGTAAAGAGAGGAATTAAACAAGCAACACTTCCAAGCTACCAAGCTTGAAGTGTTAATCCACTAGAGTGCTTTACAAAATTGGTGAGTCAATAATCTTCTAATGTACACAAAGTAGGACAATCCTTGCTCACACTAATTCACTTTAGTTGAGCCAAGGATTTCACTCTAAACCTCACTTTAGTACAAGAATTATCACTCCACTCAATATTTTGAATTGCACTCTAAGCTACATACTAATACAATATAGCATTATAGCCAATTTGCACTCAAATTGCTCTTTTCTAAGGCTTGTATTCAATGTACTAGATACTCCTTACAAAACAATAGAGTAGGTATTTATAGGAGCAATAAATTCTGGTTGTAACTACTTCCCAACGGCTCAATAATAAATACACAAAAACTAGTCGTTAAGGGTTTCAGACGTCCGAGATAAAGAAGGTGTGTCTGACACAGCATCCGATATCAGTATAGTTGGTGAAGGATGTCGTTCGGGCGGCCGTGCATGCATCCGTTTTATCGTCCAGACTGGGTTTTGGACTGTCCTGTTCGTCCGAAGCAAGCTTTGTTTGGACAGTTGTATGCTTCCATTGAGGAGTTTAGGATTCTTGATTCTTATCAATCGGATGGAAATATATGTCCGAGGGATATTTCCTCGGATGCGCCAGTGCATCCGTTGCAGGTGCATGAACAAGTTTAAATGCTTTCTGCCTGTCCGTTTGGACTGTGAAATGCGTCCGAGTAAATTTTATTGGACGCTCATGTTCATCCGAGAAAAGTAGCATAGTTGGGACGGTGTACTAGTCCGAACAACATGTTTCCAGTAGAAAATATAGCAGACCTGCACAGCTTATTTTCAGAGTTTAGTGCTTTATGTCATCATCAAAATAAGGTTTAGGAAACATCAATCTCTCCCTTTATGATGATGACAAACAGTCATTGAATAACCAAACAAATCCAATCATGTATATCAAAAATCAATAGATATGATTAATAGCACAACCAACAATTTTGCATATTCCTATTCCCCCTTTTGATATCATCAAAAAAAGCTCCCCCTGAGAAAGTGCACTAAAATAACCAATAATAACAACATCAACATTATCAAAATTAGACCATTACATGATAATAACATCAGCAACATCTAGTTCAATTCCAAAACTAAAAAAAATAATTCATAATAGTAATATCAAGATACAGATTAATGATTCATTCTAAGGAGGAACAGAGAATCTAAGTCGAGTCATTTTTCTTCTTAGAGCGTTTTTCGATCTTGCACTTTTTGGTAGGTGCATCATCGCCAGTAGCTTCACTATCGTCATCACTTGCGTCACATCGTTGCATGATAAAATCAAATGTATCATCAATGTCCTCGTCGTCGCCCTCATCAGCATCAGCATCAACATCAACAGCACCTTGAGCAGGGGTTCTTCACGATCATTCTCTTCTTCAACATTGTCATTGTCATCCCTATCGGTAGAGGAGTCAAGGGTGTACTGCGATTGAATATTTGCAAATTGAACTTGAGCTGAAGCAGACATGTCCAAGCTACAGTGCCTCTTGTAGGATCATCTGACGAGTTTCAAAACGCTTTAACTTGTGATTAGTGCGACGTTGGAAGGAGCTCACCTGAGTGCTCAAGGAACTGAGAAGGCTGCAAATGTGTGAAAGGGAAGGTTCGGAGGAAGAAGGGCTAGGATCATGGATTGGTGGAGGTGTTTGAGAAGGAGGGGAATGGGGAAGTGCAAGACCAGAGGTAGAGGCTTGAGTTTTTGATCTTTCAATATTAGAAGCAGCTTTAGTTAACCATTGATCATTAAAAAAATGTAAGCCTTTGCGTCCAATGTAGGTTTTGTTGAAGTAGGGAGGGTATTGTTTTTTTCCGGTGAAAGGTATGTCAAGATATTCAAAAACGTTTGTGAGAAATTTGTCGAAGAACTATATTTCGGCGAGTATCGGTTAGAAATATTTCCCACAAGAAACAGAAAAGGTACTCAAAATTGAGAGGAATCCCTTTGAAAATGCAGTAAAATAATTAAAGCTGTATTTTTTCGGGCTCGGTGCAATGCTCATTAGTTGGTAACAGTAAATTTGTGACAAGAGTGTATAAAATATTCATTTCAGGAGTAAGAAAAGTAGTCTTGGCTTCCGAGACCTGTTTGAAATTGATATTAAAAATTTCTCTGACCTTGTCAATATCAAAACTAGTGTCCTAAGCGGGCCATTTTTCGCACCAAAGAAAAGAAATAAGAAAATTCATTCGGAGATAAGACTTCACATTCAAAAATGGTATTTATGATGTTGGAAGAAATTTCAATATTTGTGTTGTTTACACGAGAAACTAGTGTGCGAACAGTGGGGCCTTTTCTAAGGTTGGCTGTGAATTGAAGCACCATGTCATGATAAACAGGTAAGTCAATGTGAACGAGGTGACCCCAATTTTGTTTTTCAAAACAAGATTTGACAATTGGAAGATTAAATTCATCAAAAGACCTTGAGAAATAGGTCTTTAAACAATGATAGATTTGCTAAGGAGAGATGTATACCGTTCAGATGTTTTGGCATCTATGAATTTTGGTAGAGGTCGATTTGTTGAAGCGTGAGGATTAGCTGATGATTCCCCTTGCACTGGAGCTTTCCCTTTTGATTTATGTCCACGAGTTGCTGTTGAAGAGCCTCCACGAGATCAAACCATTGTGAATTGAAAGTATATATAAAAGAAGAAAAAAGTGTGATTTTATTGAAAAATTGGTGGAGATTTGAAGAAATTTGATGGTAGATTGGTGAAATGGAGTGCAATAAGGGTAATGAACAGTTTGGGAATGAAGATTCCTCAAACAATTTGGCAAGAGACAGGAAGAGATTGTAAGAATTTTGAGGGGGAAGACTTTTCGTCAGATGAGGGTTCGGGGATTTGGGTGATTGCGAAGGGGAAAGTGATCAGTTTTAAACGAGCAGAGTGATAGTTCTGACGTCCGAACGATTGGTATGCATCCTATCGTGCTTCCGAAAGCTGATGAACGGACGGCCGAAACTTAAAGCTAGTGCGTCCGATATTTTCTCGGATGATGAGGAGTGTCCGGTAGGATTCCAGTGGGAAAATGAAAAAAATGAGGAGAATTCGGACAATCATAAGCTCCGATAAGATCTAAATTTTCAGACGAGTGAGAGCGTCTGACAGAGAGTGTTGTTCGGACGAACATGTGCGTCTGAACAAAGAGTTTATGCCGATGTGAACTTTAAAATCCCCACTAAACGATTTCTTTGAGATTCAAAACAATCTAAAGCCAAGGGTTTAGTAAAAATGTCAGCCAGTTGATCTAATGTATATACAAATTCAACACATTTCTTTTTTGGAAACAAAATTTCTAATAAAATGGTGCTTAACATCATTGTGTTTAGTTATAGAGTGTATTACAGGATTCTTTGTGAGATTAATTGCACTAGTGTTGTCACACCTTATAGGCACACAATAAAAAATAACGACAAAATCTTTTAAAGTATGTTTCATCCACAAAAGTTGGGCACAACAATTTTCAGCAGCAATGTATTCGGCTTCAGTCGTAGAAAGAGAAATAGAATTTTATTTTTTGCTAAACCAAGACAGAAGACAATTACCCAGGAGATGACACATACCACTAGTACATTTTCTATCAATTTTACACCCAACAAAGTCAGCATCAGAATAACTAATTAAATCAAAAGTAGAAGATTTTGGATACCATTTGATAAAATCCATTGTGCCCTTTAAGTATCTAAAAATTGACAACCTTTTTACAGCCATTAAGTGCGATTGTTTAGGGCAAGATTGAAATCTAGCACATAAACAAACAGCAAACATAATATCTGGTCAGCTAGTCGTTAAATAAAGTAGGCTTCCGATCATACCTTTATAGTATTTTTCATCAACACTATTACCTTCTTCATCTTTATCAAGTTTGGTTGAGGTGCACATAGGTGTACCAACTTGTTGGCAATCTTTCATTCTAAATCATTTGAGTAGCTCCTTTGTTTGGTGAACTTGAAGTCCAAGGAAAAATTGTAACTTTCCCATATACACATTTCAAACTCTTTTTGCATCAAGTGAGAGAAATCCTTACACAAGCTTTCATTAGTTGCTCCAAAAATTGATCATCAACGTAAATTTGAACAATTAACAAACCATTGGAATTTGTTACACATCTTCTAATGGTGTCAACAACACATCTTTTAAATCTATTTTCAATCAAAAATCCACTTAGTCTTTCATACCAAACTCTTGGAGCTTGTATTCAAACCATATAAGGCTTTAGAAAGTTTGAAAATACGATTTAAAAAAAATTTATTTTCAAAACTGGGAGGTTGTTCAACGAAAACTTCTTGATCAATAAAATCATTTAAAAATGCACTTTTGACATCCATTTGAAATAATTTGAAATCATTAAAACATGCATATGCGAGAAACATGTGAATGGATTCTAATCTACCAACGGGTGCAAAAGTTTCATCAGAGTGAATACTTCTTCTTGAGCATAACCTTTTGCAACAAGTCTAGCTTTGTTCCTTATGATTTCACCTTTATCATTTACTTTGTTTCTAAAAACCTATTTTGTTCCAATTACAGGATGAATTGATGGTCTTTCAACTAAGGTTCATACGTTAATTTTCTCAAATTGACTAAGTTCATCTTGCATGGCAATGACCCAAGATTCATCATTTAATGCATCATCTACATGTTTAGGTTCAATGTGAGAAAGTAATGCACAATTACTATTCAAAGGTTTATGGGATCGGAGTTTTTACCCCATCGGATAGATCACCTATGATCAAATCTTGAGAGTGACTAGAGACAAATTTTCATACTTTTGGAAGATCTTTTGGAATATCTTCGTTCTTTTCTTCTTCTTCATCTACTTTATGGTTGTTGATATCATTGCTTGAAGTGATCTCTTGATGATCTTCATGGATAGTGAGCTTCTCAAACTCAATACCTACATTTTCATTTTCACGTATATTCTTTGAGATAGCATCATTAGCTTCATCAAATTTAACATGTACAACTTTTTCAATCAAAAGCGTTCTTCTATTGTATACTCGGTATGCTTTCTTGTCACTAAAATATCCTAGAAAAATTCTTTCATCAGATTTTTTGTCAAATTTACCAAGATTTTCTTTGATTTTTAAAATAAAACATTTGCAGTCAAAAAGTTTAAAATAGCTCAATACGGATTTTTTACAAAACAAGAGTTCATAAGGAGTTTTATTTAAAATAGATCTCAACAAAACTCGATTCATGTACATAACAAGCCGTGTTAACGGTTTCGGCCCAAAAATATTGTGGTAAATCACATTCACTAATCATAGTTCTAGCGGTTTCTTGAAGTGTTCTATTTTTCCTTTCAACAACACCATTTTGTTGAGGAAGTCTAACATCCGAAAATTCATGTGAAATACTGTTGTGATCACAAAATTCGGGAAAGTCTCCAAATTTAAATTCGGCACCATTGTCACTTCTTAATCGAGTGATCTTCAAATTCAACAAATTTTGAATTTTAGAAAACAATTTTACAAACTTTTCAAAAGTATACCTAGAATAGTCATTCACAATCACAAAAGCATATTTACTACCACCAAGACTAGCATGTGGAGTTGGTCCAAACAAGTCTAAGTGCAATAATTCTAAAGGTTTATAAGTAGACACACAATCCTTAAGTTTAAAGGAAACTTTAACTTGTTTACCAAATTGGCATGGATCACAAATTTTATTTCTCAAAAACTTTAGTTTTGGCAAACCTCTTACTGTTCAATTCCTTCTTGGCAAGTTTTTCAATTAAATCTTTATTAAAATGACAAAGTGTTCTATGCCAAAGCCAAGGATCATCTATGGAAGCGGTAAGACATTTTACATTGCCATTACTAATTTTGTCAAGGTGAATCTCATAAACATCATTGTGCCTAGCACCCTTAAATAAAACATAATTTTTATCAAGAATAAGATATTCATGCTTGGTAAATAACACATATAAATTTTTATCATAAAATTGACTTACACTCAATAAATTGTAGTTCAAATTATCAACAAGAAGCACATTCTTAATTAAGGTTTCACCATTTTTACCTATATCACCAATGCCGATTGATTTTGCTTTATTGTTATCACCAAATGTTACTTTTTCACTGTTTTTGGATTTAAGGTTTGTGAAGATAGAAGCATCACCCATCATGTGTCTTGAGCATCCACTATCTATGAACCACTTAGCATTATTGGTGATGTTTAGTACCTACACAATAAATCAATTGATAACTTTTTGGTACCCATATTTTCTTGGGTCCATTAGAGTTAGTAAAATTGCTATTAATCCATACAGCTTTCATTCCAAATTTCTCATTTTTTTGGCATAGCACATATTTTTGACATGTCCATGTTGTTGGCAATACTTACAAATAATATTTTGTGTTTCCATATAAAGAGAATTTTGATTTTACAAAACATAAGTCATCCATTCTAAATGTGACAAAATTTTTGTTGATCAATACATTTCTATTTCTTTTCAAATCAGCAACATTTTCCCTTTTTCTAGTCAAGAGAACATTCAAATCATCCAATCTTTTTTTCAAGGAAGCTTGTTTTTCCTTGACCCTTGATTTCACATGCATTCTTTTCTTCAAGTCACTATTTTTTCGTGATAACCTATTATTTTCATTCACAAGTTTAGAGTTAGCATTCAATAAAGCATTTGATTTCTTTACTAACTCCTTATTTCTAGCATATGTTTCCTTTAAGTTATCATGCAATTGTAAAATTAAAGTCTAAATTTTAAGATCATTATCATCATTTTCATCATTAGAGTCATAGTTAGAATTTACCTCATCATCTCACATGGCCATAAAGGCCATTTGTGTCGAAACCAGCTCTTCAATTTCTCCTTTGGAATTGCAATCATCCCATGTGATTTGAAAGTTGTTGAAGCGGGGCTTTCTTCATTCCTTCTTTTTCTTGGAAGGACACTCATTTGCAAAGTGTTCGGGTTGACCGCATTCAAAGCACTTTTCATTTTGCTTCTTCATTTCTAGCTTAGTCTTTCCTTTGAAATTATTTGAATTGGTAGCTCCACCTCTTCTCATTTTCAGTTTATTGATGTAATGTTTAAGAAATCCTTTGGTGATGAGTGCAAGATCTCCTTCATCAAGATCTTCGTCTTTTAGATTGATGGAGCCATTTTTATCTTCTTCTTGAGAGGTCTTTAATACAATGCTCCTTTTTGGTCTTTCTTCTTCATCATCCACCACTTTGGCCTTTTAACTTCAATTTGATAAGAAGTAAGAGAGTTGATTAGTGATTCAATAGGCATAGAATTTAAATTCTTAGCCTCCTCTATAGCGATTGTTTTGGCCTCCCATTCTTTGGATAGAGCATTCAAGATTTTTCTATTCTTTTCACCTAAAGAATACTCCTTACCCAAGGCTTCAAGATCCTTAATGATGTCATTGAACCTACAATACATTTTGTCAAAATTTTCATGTGGTTCCATCTTGAAGGACTCATACTTGGCAACAAGTAAGGATTTCTTTTGCTCTCGAACATCATTGCTCCCTTCATGGATTTCCTTCAATTTATCCCAAATTTCTTTAGCAAAAATGCATCCCTTGACACGAGTTGATTCATTAATCCAAGGCATTGTATAGCATCAATTATAGCTTTCTCATTTAAAGTCATCTAGCCTTGTCTTGTGGAGTGAGCTCATCCCTTGACTTTTCTCTTCTTCTATTTGTATGATCATCAATGATGGTAGCTTCAAAGGGACCTTCATTTACAACATACCATAGGTCAATATCAGTAGATTGCAAAAATATTTTCATTCTATCTCTCCAACTAATAAAATTTGCTCTATTAAACATAGGGGTCTAGTGATGGATTGACCCTCAAAAAATAGAGTATTGTTGGTTGCCATAATAGATCTTGTTTCAAAAGTAATTTAAGCAATAGAATGAGACCAATGCTCTGATACCAATTGTTGGCTCAAAACAACCTAAGAGGGGGGTGAATTAGGTTTCTTAAAAATTATATAGCAAAATAATCACCAATAAAATCTTTTAAACTATCAAATGGATAAATAGATATAAAGACAATGAAGCTTATGAAATATAAAAAGGTAAAGAGAGGAATTGAACAAGCAACACTTCCAAACTACCAAGTTTGAAGAGTTAATCCACTAGAATGCTTCACAAAATTGGTGAGTCAATAGTCTTCTAATGTACACAAAGTAGGAGAATCATTGCTCACACCAATTCACTTTAGTTGAGTCAAGGATTCACTCTTCTTCTTAACCTCACTTTAGTACAACATTATCACTCCACTCAATATTTTGAATTGCACTCTAAGTTACACATTAATACAGTATAGCACTATAGCCAATTTCAACTTAAATTGCTCTTTTCTAATGTATTCAATGTACTAGATGCTCCTTACAGAACAATAGAGTAGGTATTTATAGGAGTCATAAATTCTGGTTGTAACTACTTCCCAACGGCTCAATAATAAATACACAAAAACTAGCCGTTAACTGTTTCGAATGTCCGAGATAAAGATGGTGCGTCCGACACAACGTCCGATCTCAGTATAGTTGGTGAAGGATGTCGTTTGGACGGCCATGCCTGCGTCCGAAGCAAGTTTTGTTCGGACAGTTGTATGCGTCCGTTGAGGAGCTTAGGATTCTTGATTCTTATCAATCGGGCGGAAATATATGTCCGAGGGATATTTCCTCGGACAGCCTGTGCGTCCGTTGCAGGTGCATGAAGAAGTTTGCTTTCTGCTTGTCCGTTCGGACGGTGAAAGTCTATGCATTCGAGTGAATCTGTATCGGACGCTCTTGTTCGTCCAAGAAAAGTAGCATAGTTCAGACGGTGTACTGCGTCCGAACGACTTGTTTCCAGCAGAAAAGATAACAAACCTGCACAGCTTATTTTCAGAGTTTAGTGCTTATGTCATCATCAAAATAATGTTTGAGAAACATCAACTTTTAGATATCAATAAGCTAGATGAATTTCGGAAGAAAGCCTATGAGAGTGCACAAATTTACAAAGATAGGACCATGCCTGGAATCAAATCTTGAGAAATGAATTTAAAGCTGGTGATTTGGTGCTTCTATATAATTCAAAACTGAAGTTGTTCGTGGTAAAGCTCAAATCAAGATGATGTGGACTGTGTGAGGTAGTTGAATTGTTTCCATATGGGATCTTGGAAATCAAAGGGACGGAAGGAAGTTTCAAACTCTTGTTACAGACTTAAGCTTTACTATGGAGATTTAATAGAAGAAGGACAAAAGACAATCTGGTTCATCACATCTGTGTACACTTGATCAACTCTGTGCCATAGTCGAGCTAAAGACTATAACCAGTATTTCTTGGGAAGTAACTCATGTTTATTTGTTTTTATATTTTATGTTGTGTAACAATTTAGTTTTGCATTTTCATTTTTGATTTAATTTTTTGAGTTTTTAGTGTATTGGCAACGTTAAGCCTAATTAAAGTTCAGGGTTAATAACACTTTACCACCCTGAACTAGGTAGGTAATAACACTTTACCCCTTTGAACTAAAAAAATTATATTTTGCCCCCCAATCACATGATTCATCTTTTAAAAAATTTATAATATCATGTTAAATGACTTAAATACCCTTAGCACTATATTTTGATTTTGATAATGATGTGATAATTATTTAAAATAATAAAAAATAAATTATACAATATTTTAATATAATCCATATCAATATATATCTTGATCAAATTTTTAAATTTTGTTATTTCAATTTATATTGTTTTGAAATTTAATTGTTTAATTATAATGGTAGAACAGATTCCTAAATGGGCTAATTTTCTGTTGAAAATTATTCTTTAAAGATATTGTGTGAAAATGTATTTTTTTTAAAAAAAATTTGTGATTTTTTTGATATCTCTTAACATTTTACAATTTTTATATTTGGATTAACATGTGCAAATTGCAATGTCAAATATAATATAATTCAACATTTTATCACATTTTCACTTGCTAATTATTTTGTTATTATATTTTATTATAATAATAATTTTTATTATAATATTAGATTGTTATTAGATTTTATTTTTCCTAATTCTTTTATATGTATTGAACATCAAAATTAAATACATGAAAAATCAAAATATAATACTAAGGGTATTTTAGTCATTTAATTTGATATTATAAATTTTCTAAAAGATGAATCATGTGATTGGGGGCAAAGTGTAATTTTTTTAATTCAGAGGGGTAAAGTGTAATTACCTACCTAGTTCAGGGGGCAAAGTGTTATTAACCCTTAAAGTTTAATTTTGTTTTGTAGGATTGTTAAGGAAAAGCGAAGATTGAAGGTAAATACTTGGGTAGACCCGGTTTTGGCTCCACTTATAGATCCAGTAGTATGGATTAAATTTTAAAAAATTTATGACATTAAGTGATTTAAGTAAAATTTTTTAAATTTTAATATGAACACAAGATCTATAAGTAGGACTAAAAGACCGATCTTCCTAAATATATTTTCCAAGATTGAAAGACAAGGTTCGCTGCGGTGAGGGTACCCTTCATAAAACTGGCTAGCACCCTAATATTCAAGGTAGAGAGCTTTCTCGCTGCAACGAAGTGCCTCAGCACAAACAATCTTGCTGCAGCTAGCCTTCCAGAATTCTTTAGTCCCACCAAGAACCAATTTTTCACGATGATGGGTGTTTTTGTTGCCTATCAAAAAAACAACAAATACAAAAACTCTTTAGTCCCACCAAGAACCAATTTTTCTATAACACCATGCTCATATACTCTACTCTTGTACTCATATTTGATCAAAGAGTCATGACAGATATCTTAAGCATTTAAGTAATTGGATAATGAAAAATGCATGTGGTGTCTGTAACTTACATTGACATAGCATTTAACAATTAATCTAAAGCCAGAAACAAATTTTACAAGGAAACTAAAAGAAACAGTAATTAGAAAATGTATATAAACAAAAAAAAAAAAAAGAATGTAGAACAATTAAAGTAATAGATAATTAAGAGAACAATGTATATATGCCAAAAAATGATAATATAAGATGATGATAAATGTAGGTGAGGACCTTTTACATGTCAGAAATTAATAGAAGGACTAAGAACTCCATAAGGAATGAGCCTCTACCATTGACATATGGAAACAGGCTAAGTAAGGAGCAGACAAAGAATGATTTTACAATAAACCATCGTAACTGTATAATATATACAACAGACACAATAGATGAATTAGGAAGAACACTAACCCTGAAGAAGGCTTTCAATGGTGATAATGCGAAGAAAACATATCATGAAAAAGGCATTCAATAGTGATAATACAAAATCTCACATCTAATCTTGACATTGAGGCCAAGCTAATTACTTATCCAATTAACTGCAACATTAACAATTCTTTCATCTAAGAAAAGTTATTATATAGATTATTGTAAGGTTGATTTAAAAGAAAAACACTAATACACATAGTATAGCATCAAAGTAAAGTAGGAGGTTCTAGAGAATAGAAATAAACTACAAACTGACAAATACTCAAGTTATAAATTATTCCAAACTGAAATGTGTTCAAACAGCCTATTCTATATGAAGTTCTGAATAATTTTAAAATATTTTGTAACGTAGTTGCCAAAGGTTAAAAAGAAAAAAAAATGACTTGCAAAGCAAAACAGAACCTATAGGACAAGGCTAGACATTTAGCATAGTGCACCATATCAATATGTTTTTTGCTCTTAGAAGCATGCTATTCTTAGCACACCAAGATTTTCAAAGAGTGAAACCTACATTTCGAGCGAAGTCCATTTGAATCACTCAGAGTAATTTATTGAAGAGTAATTCGAGAATAGTACTAACAAGTAAAATGCTCGTACATTACCATTGTGACTAAAAAAGATGATATTGCCTCTGGATGGAACACAATTTCTTCAATTATGTATTTCACAAGGTAAACATTTTCTACTACCAAATGACCTAATTAATGTTTGGCCAGTTTGTGTTCCCTCATAGCCGAGTCCCTAAAAGCCCAATAAATATCAAACAACAAAAGGTTTTAAATGTCATAAAAAATGCCACCTCTGAACCTTAATAAAATGAAATAGCTGTTTCCACAAATCAAGACACAAAGCTCATTCCCGTCATAGTCATCAATACCTCAAACTTCAAAATCTTTCTAAATGACGCCTTCATTCAATGAGGGAAGTCCATCTAAATTACGTGGAGTCATTTATTGAAGAGTAATTCAAGAATAGTCAAATAAAATGCTTTTACAGCACCATTGTGACTGATAAAATGTGTATTGCCCCTGGATGCGGCATAATTTCTTCAATTATGTATCTCACAAGGTAAATGTTTTCTGCTACTAAAGGACATAAAATGTTTGGCCAATTTGGGTTTCTTCAAAGCCAAGTTCCCTTAAAATCCAATATTTGAATATCAAACAACAAAAGGTTTTAAATACCGTAAAAAATGACAACTTTGAACCTTAATCAAATGAAATAGCTGTTTTCACAAATCAAGACACAAACTTCATTCCCAATATAGTCATCTATACCTCAAACTTCAAAATCTTTCTAAATGCTGTCTTCAGTCAATAAAACAACATAAATTCCAAAACATGAAACGCAATTCAATTCTAAGCAAATCTTGCATGGTGCCGATATAGGTACCCTTTAGGACCCACTATATTTTTACTCAAATCTTGATCAGAATAGATTTTGATCTCAAGTAAAACAAATTAAAAATACAAACAAATTCACACTTCAAAACACACACAATGACAATCAGATACATATAAATCTTGATTAACAACAGATAAAATTCACAACTAAACAGGGTTACTCAAACAATGCACACATATACATACAATAAGCAAGCATTAAGATTAAAAAGGCTAATTAAACTAATACCCTGTAAAATCCAGTACTTTTCAAAATAATGAAATTGTTGCAGTAATAATTTTTTAGCAGAGATAACAAAGATTACTTGAAAATGAAACTGAAATAATTCAAAAATAGGCTATTTCATAGTTCCCAGTACTTTTCTCAAAAATGCATTTTAGAATTTCTAAATTAATCACTTTCTAATCCCTTGTCTTTTACTTTTTGAATTAAACCTATTAATGTAGTACGAAATCTGTCAAGTTGAAGAATTATCTAACTCATAATTGACTAATTTATAAACAAGCAAAAGTTGAAAACATGTTTAATTTATTAAAGAATTAGATAAAAAGTTAGTAAAATAAAAGGAGCACATTCTAAGTTTTAAAAGAATTTGGTATCGCCACAATAAATTCTATGTTGATCTAAAATGAAATATTTTAGTTGCCATTGACATCATATTTGTAGATCAACTTCATTATTCTCCACTCTAATAAAAATATCAATAATTTTTTAACCACAATAAGTAAAAGGAAAAAAAAAAGTAAAAAAATATCTCACTGCACAAAGGGAAGAACATAAATCAAATTGGCCTGCAATTTCAAAATCAAGCTCAACAAAGTCGATTGTCACTCAAATAGCAGTCTTTGGATTACCGAAAAAAATATATTTGATTAGGATGCATCTCTCAAATACCAGTCTTTGGATTATCGAAAAAAATATTTTTGATTAGGATGCATCTATTGTTGAATCCCAGTTATGATAATCATATTTTAATGATGACCAAATCGTCCTAATGGCTTGAAAACAAGTGTGTAGAAAAATAGGAAGGCTCGGACTAAAGAAAAACAACCAAAAGTTGAACAACACCTTACGGACGATGAAGAGCGTCTGATAGCAAGGAGCTCGGACGTAAGGGAGTGTCCAAAACATAACCAGACAACACCGAAAAAGAACACATCTTTCGGAAGCAAATAACTATCCGAAGGACAATGCTTTGAACATAAAAGACCATCCGAGATAAGGAATCCAAAGCCAAAAGGATCAGACGTTGAAGACCATCTGAAGAAAGGAGGTCAAAATGAAGAAAGTTTTCTATCAGGCTGTAGGACGCATATGACCGTCCGAGATACCGCTCATAAAGCTGTAGGACACATATGACCGTCCGAAATACTGTTCATAAAGCTGTAGGGCGCATATGACCGTTCTAAACATTGTTCAGGAAACTGTAGGATGCATGATCGGATGTCCGAAACACTGTTCATGAAGCCATAGAACGCATGATCGGACGTCCGAACCACCGTCCGAACTCTTAATAGCTAGTTTTTAATAGCTAGTTTTTTGACAGGTGGAGCTCAAATTTCAGCTATAAATAGCCTAAGATCATCAAAATATAATGTAGAACTACTACATTCAATACAAACACTTGTAAGAGTTATTTGGGGAGAAATAGGCTAAAATATTATGGGTTGTATTGGATTGGGTAGTATAGTTCTCTTGGACTCAACTAGAGGGAATTAGTGTGTAAGAGTAGACTAGTGAGTGATCTTCAAGTGTAAGAGTGGAGGGATAACAAGTGTACAAAAGTGAGGTTGTAATATAAAATCCTTTGACTCAACTAGAGCGACTTAGTTGGTGCAAGGGTGAGACTACTTTGTGTACAAGAAGGTTATTGCCTCACCTTCTTTGGAGAGGCACTACTAGTGGATGTACTCCAAACTTGAATAGTTTGGGAGTTTGGTTTGATATTCTTTATCTCAATCTCTTTATTTGTTCTTTAAGTTTCAATTGTTAAATATTTATCTTTGATCATTTGTGCTTAAGTGTTAATTTGTTGCACAAAGTTTACATTTTCATTAAGCACTTCAAAAGGTTTGTTTTTTGAGACAACCTAATTCACTCCCCTCTTAGGTTACTCTTGGGCCAACAATTGGTATCAGAGTTTGGTCTCTTCTTGTTTTGGTTTAATCACTTTAGAGTAAAGATCATTATGGCAACCAATAACAATGCTTTGTTTTTAGAGGGGCATTCCATTACGAGACCTCCCATGTTTAATGACATTAATTTTATAATTTGGAGGGAAAGAAAGAAAATTTTCATACAATCCATTGATATTGATTTGTGGTACATTGTTGATGACATTCCTTTTGAGGCTAATGTTCTTGATGAAAATACACATAGATTAAGGCCTAAGACTAGATATGAGTTAAATGCACAAGATAGAGTTATATTTATCTTTAAATGTATAAAGCCATAAATTTTTTGTATAATGCTTTGGATGCAGATGAGTCTTATAAAGTGAAAGGTTGTAAATCGACCAAGGAAATATGAGACAATTTGAAAGAAATCCATGAAGAAAGTGAAGATATAAGAGAGAAAAAGAAGTCACTTCTTGTGGCTAAATATGAATCCTTCAATATGGAAGCTCATGAGAATATTGACAAGATCTGTTGTAGGTTCAATGATATTATAAAGGATTTGGAAGGTTTAGGTAAATAATATTCTTTGGGTAGAAAAGAATAGAAAGATTTTGAATGCTTTACCTAAGGAATGGAAACCTAAATCCATTGCCATAGAAGAGTCTAAGAATTTAAATTTTATGCCTATTGAGTCTTTGATTAATTCACTAACCTCCTTTGAATTGAAGTTGAAATATAAGATACAAGATGATGAGGAGGCAAGGGCAAAAAGAGGCATAGCATTGAAGGCTTCACAAAAAGATACAAGCAAGAAGCCAAGTGAAAAATGCTATGAATGAGGCAAATTGGGACACTTTGCAAATGATTGTTCATCAAAAATGAGAAAAGACTCAAGGAAGTCTCACTTCAACAACTTCCAAATCACATGGGATGATTGCAATTCGGATGGAGAAGTTGAAGAAGAACATGAGGCGGATCAAATGGCTTTTATGGCTCTTGGAAATAATGAATGAAGAAGAAGAAGAAGAAGAAGAAGAAGAAGAAGAAGAAGAAGAAGAAGAAGAAGAAGAAGAAGAAGAAGAAGAAGTTTACTCTTATTGAGAATAAAGAAGCGGAGGAAATGGATGAGGGTAGAAGGATGAGAGATTTTGGGAGATTGACTGGCTTTATAATTTATAAATTACAATTGCACTATCGACATGTAAATTAATAAAGCCATGCATAATTTTTTTGGTTAAATCCTGAATTTTAATAATTTTGCCCTAAATATTATGGACAAAGCAAACTAACAATATACTATTAATTGATTTATAAATCATAAATTTCAACCTGCTATAATACCGCATGTAAATATAAATTTGATAGGATCTTTATTTACAATTTGCAAATTACATATATATTATCAAGGAAACATATCTTGAGCCAGCTAGTAATATATTGTGATACCAAACCCAAGTTGTCCAAGAACTAGATAAACTAACTAGATCAAGCACCTTTGAACTTCTCTTTCCTGTCTGTCTATACTACTTTGTATTTAGTGATAGATAGAACTAAACAATTATGTTATGGTAGGAAGAGGGGCCACGAGCTATTTATAATGAAGAACTTTAGGACTCATTCCATCATAGAGTCCAGTCAAATAGGAAAGTCTTTTAACTTATTAAATCTTTAGTGATAGAGACTAATTATTAGGCTCATTTATTAGTGATATGTCAAACAAAGCTCCACTTCCTTATAGATTAATACGTCATATATTTATATTTATCCAATTATTCATACAATAATTTGTCCTACAATTCAAGTGAGATAATAATAATAAATTAGAATATCAAGTGGTCAAGAAGTCCACTAAAGTTAATATATTAACTAAAAGTTTCTCAAATTACTTCCTCAAAATGCATCTTGGTCTAGAAAGGTGTAACAAGCTCTAGCGATCATCTTGAGGGGGGGTTGGGGAAGAGAATAGATCCCTCTTCAAAGCATGTCAAAATTTGGGAGGATCGATAGATTCCTTCCAATAGCTCTAGGAAGGTAAATTCAATCAATAATCAAAACTTCCAAGTCATTACAGTAGACCAGTTAGTTGATAATTTTAAATGGGACACCAGCCTCTAGTATTTCAAACTTTCAATGTTGATGATGCCAAGCATATTTTACCGATCCCAATTAGCCTAAAAGGAATCAAAGATAAACTCTAATAGAAGCACACAAGATGTGGTGAATATATGTCAAATCTTATACATAAATCAGCTTTGAAAGCTGTTGAGAGATACAAAAGAGCAAGGGATATGTGTAACAAACTCTAGGGTTCTTCGGGAGGAGGGGTTGAGGAAGAGAATAGGAAATTGGAAGAATGTCAAAATTTGGGAGGACTGATGGATTCCTTCCAATAGCTCTGGGAAGGTAATTTCAATAAAGAATCAAAACTTTCAAGTCACCGTGGTGGACTAGTCTCTTATACAATTTCAGATGGGACAAGAGACAGCTGTACTTCCAACTTTCAACATTAATGATTCCAAGTTGCATTTGAGGTGAAGAATCTTGTGGAGCCAATTAAAATTCTAAGGTTTGGTCTGGGCTATGGAAATTGAATACTAAGCACAAGATCAAACACTGTCATTTGGAAGTGTTTGCAGCAAGTACTACCAGTGAACAAAACAATCAACCAGAGGATTAGGAATGGGGAGAATTGTTGTAAAGGCTACCCAAATGAAGAAGAATCTGTGGAACATGTCTTGTGTTTTTGCCAAAAAGCACAAGAGGTTTGGAATCCATCCCTTCTAAAATGGGATGGAATTGAAGAATACAAGTCAAAGTTCTGGAATTGGTGAGAACAACTCATGAAAGTCAATCAGAAAGTTGAAGGGAGATGCAGTATTTAGGGGTGTTCAAAAGTCAGTCAAGTCAAATTACCGAGTTGAATTAAGTCAAAAAATTGACTTGACTAGTTCGACTTTTGACTGAACTTGATTTTCACTTGAAGTCAATTAAGTAATCAATTCCTTTACTCAACTTTGACTTCAACTTTCAATTCAAGTTACCAGTTGAATACTGAACTATAAATTGACTAGTTTATAGGTTAAGTAAGTTGTTCAGCTTTGCCAACCGAATACTAGTCAAATGAAACTAAGTCGAACAATTTTATTTTAAAATATTTTAATCATATATTATAATAATATATCAATGTATTTGTGTACACAATAAGAGAACCATAATATTCTTAAATCAGTAATTAAATATCTAAATGACTGATAACATTCTCAATTATTAATATTTAAATATATTATACAAAGTATAATTGGTGAAGTTGTTAAGTTAATACTTCACATTATGTACAATTTATGTACCTACACATTAATATAAGTGTACAACTTATTAATATTACACTTTTGTTTTGACAACTAATGAAATGAATTACAAATTTCCTTTTAATACATATAAAGACTAGAGTTAAGTAATTATATATGCATTAATACTTATTGAAATATCTATAAATCTATACAACATGTTTTGATGTTCATATAGAGACTAAAGTTAAGTAATTATATGTATTTAATACTTATTGAAAAAGGTTGCGATTGTTAGCTTTATAACTTGGTTATGTATTTATTTTGCTTGTTTTAGTGAAATTTGATATAATATTGATTAGGCAATTCTATTCACAAACAAGTTAATAAATAAGGCTTAATAACCCTAATCAATACTTACACATGCTCGCAAGGATACGAGGTGAGTTTGTAGATCGAGTAAGTAAGGATTGTTCCCATGAGGACTATCGGTCAATTACTAGGATTCACAAACCTGCGAACTAGTTAGACAAATCAATTGCAAGGATTTTATTCTATCTTTAACTACTATAAATCAAAAACAAATACCAAACTAATTAAAACTGGCAAAAGCATTAAAATTTACTGTAAGCAAACTTAAAATAATGAACTAGAAAAGTAAATACCAGGAAAATTAAATTAGAACTATGGAATTGAAATAAAATCTGAATTTAACTTGAATATAGATCAAGAAATCAAAGTATGTAACATAGTCATAACGAAAAGTTGATAGAACTCGTAGTTTTGAACAAGAAGAATGAAACCCTAGACCTAATCTATTGAATTTCTATTCTACTGTCAAGTATCTAACTAATAGCTGCTACCTTATGCTCAACTCCCCTCATAATGGGGTATTTATACAGATATATCAAGGTTTAAGGCCCCTAAGATGATAAAAAATACATTAACACTTGATGAGGAGTTCAACCGGGTGGAGAAAACTTCCAAAACAAGCAATTCACATCACTAGCTGCTTAGCGTGCACACATGTGCAGCCTTTTCTTGCGCATGTGTGCGAATTATAGTAGAAAAGTTTTTTTTTTCTCTTGGCTCGCGCACATGCACAGCCTTTCCTAGCACATGTGCGTACTTTGTACTCTGCTTCAACTTCAACCCCGATTTCGACCTTGATGCTGGCAGAATTTGGGAAAACACAAAACATGAAAGTCGTAGATCTTTCTCTTATCTTTCCAAACATCTTGAATCACCTCAATTGGAGATCGGACAAGAAAGTTATGACCAAAATACCGAACAGTGTCCAAATTCGCTCCCTGCCGGCGTATGTTTTGCGTTCTTTTGATTTTTCTCCAGTACTTTTTGATCTTTTTGGCTCATTTTTTATCCAAGACCTACACAAACTAAAAATAAAACATCTAAGCTTATAAATAACTCAATTATTACTCAAATTACATGAAAACATAGGTAAATAAAACATAGAATACATAACATTTATGAGTTTATCAAATACCCCTCACTTAGCTTTTGATCATCCTCAATCAAAAATAGAATAAAAATGTTAATCTTATCACAAATGCACTGAACACATCTCAAAAATTGTCTACATGAATAATCAAGAACCACTCCACCATCACTGAGTAATCTAATAAGACTCAAGAACTCAAATTAAATTAAAAACCTTAATAACTCTAGTAAGCTAGAGTTATTTTCCTCTAAATTGTGGCATTTTGGTAGCTTAAATCCCGAACTTTAGGTAGGTAATTGAAAGTTTAATTTAATTTCTTTCATATGTGTTTATATTTTTGTTCCTATTAAATATGATAAGTTTTTATTAAAATTTTGGCTTAATTAATTGCTTATCTGGATTGTGTTAATATTATGCAGGTTAAAAATCAGAGGTTGGAAGCTGGGATGGACAAAGCTCAGAGGACCGAATTGCAATTATCTTATACAATAGAAGGATTGCTGGGACAGACTCTAGATCGCGATCTGGAATTCTCCATATCGCGATAAGATGCCACCTAGTTAGTGGTAGGAGATGCCACCTAGTTAGTGGTAGGAGATATGGAGATAGGTGTTTTCAATATATTTCTAGTTAATTTTTAGTGGGCTTTAATTTCTAGTTAATTTTTAGTGGGCTTTCTTAATTAAAAATTCTCAATTTCTTGCTTTAATTTCTAGTAAATTTTTAGTGGGCTTTCTTTATTATCATAAAAAATCCAAAAATATTGAGATTTTAAGTTTAACTTGTTCTAGTTTTTTGTGTAGAAATGCTTTCTTTTATTCTTCAAGGTTCTTAATTGTAGTATTTTTAATTGGGTAATTTTCTTACTCTTAATTTTAGCTTTATTTCGGTCAATCTAGGGTATGATAATTAAGTGCTTTTAATTTAATGCTTTTGTTAGAATTTAATATCTAGTCTCTTAATTTCATCATTGTATAGTTTTCATTACTTGTTTTAGTAGATAAAGTAGTTTAATTTGGTCTTGTTTATTTAAGTTTAAATTTGAATTTGATTAGTTTAGTTTCATCTTTCACTCATTGATTCTTGGTTAACTATACAAATACCTCTATATCTTGGTATTTGTCGTCCTACAATCCTATTGGGAACGTACCCTACTCCCCTTACTGCTAGTTGACAATCGTACACTTGTAAGATGCCACCTAGTTAGTGGTAGGAGATAGGTGTTTTCAATATATTTTAACTAGGTGTTGTAAAGAACATCAAGTTTTTGGTGGCATTGCAGGGGATTGTCCTTAGTTTTTGGCAATATCAAGCACTATACGAGTCAAGTAGATTAAGCATTTAGTTTAATTTAGTTGTTAATTTTGTTATTTTTATGTTTGTTGATTGTCTTGTGGAATTAACTTGGCGACTTCAATTGACTATTTGCTTTGTTTTGGTTGTAGTGCATGGTAAGAGGAGATTAAGGGCCATTCATTTGCTTGGATAAGGAAAAGGACAGAGAGCTAAGGGAAATCCGAAAATTGAGAAGAGTACAATAAGAGCAAGAAAGGATAGAAATGACAAATACCGATACTCATGAAAGGAATTTGAACATGGAAAACGAAAAAGAAGAGGTTGTTGGAAATAATGGGATAGGTGGTTATGGGAATGGAAATGGCATGAATGGGAATGGAAGGCCATTAAGAGAATATGCCTTACCAAATTTTGATAGACCGAACTCTACTATTGCACGGATGCCTGTACAAGCTAAGAACTTTGAAATTAAGCCTGCCTTAATCTAAATGCTCCAAGCTCATGCCATGTTCGAGGGTAGTCCCAATGAAGATCCCTATACACACCTTCTGAATTTTGAAGAAGTTTTGGACACATTCAAGTTTAATGGAGTACATCTAGATTGTGTACGAATAAGTAAGGTGTTTTCGTTCTCTCTTCGGGATAGGACAAAGTCATGGTTACAATCCCATGCCCAAGGAACATTTACTACTTTGAATCAATTTGCTTAAGCGTTCTTGGTAAAGCATTTTTCACCCGCAAGAACCGCCAAATTGAGAAATGAAATCACCTCCTTAAAGCAAGACGTTGGTGTAAGATTAGGAGAAGCTTGGGAGTGGTTCAAGGAGTTGCTAAGGAAATGTCCTCATCACGCGATTCCTTTGTGGCTTTAGATCCAAACTTTCTATAATGGTTTGACTCAAGAGACCAAATCCATAGTGGATGCTTCCCCCGATGGGTCTATCTCATATAAGACTCCAGAGGAAGCTCAAGAGTTGCTTAATAGGATGGCATACAATCGCTATTATCATGGACCGTGACCTCACCGGTGACTCAACACCAAGCTAATCAAGCTAATGCCAATAGTAGAGTGTTGAATTTGAACATGCGAGATACTCTTTTGGCACAACGAAGCATGCTTATTGAGTGTGATGAATAACGTTGCAAAGGCGTTGGAGAATTTGAGGAACCAAGTAGTGTAAATGCCATGTATTTTTCTCCAACCCAACCAAGTATGGTATGTGATTTTTGTGGAGGCGGTCATGTAAATGGACAATGTGAGATGCCTTATGGGTCAAATGAACAACTCAATTATGTGTCTAATCAATCATCATTTCCAAGGAACCCATCCGGAACTTATGGGAACACATATAATCCTTCTTGGAGGAACCATACTAATTTTTTATGGAGAAACTCCAACAATCAATCCAATCCTCCTTACCAACCAAATCCCTCACCTCAAAATGTCCAACACACTCAAGCCTCAAGTTCCTTACCTAGACCTTATCAACCGCCACATCAAAGAAATTTTTAACCCAACTCATATCAATCTTTTCCTAATCCTTCATTTCAAAACCAACAACCAAGGCCTCAATTTCAATATGCACACTCTCCCCAACCTATGTATCATGACCAATATGCTCCATTGTAGAGAGAATGTGGGAGAAGATGGTTGGAAAAGGAAAGCCAAGTACTTGAGGAGAGAGTTGAATAGGAAAAATGAGAAACACAAGAAAGATTTTGAGAACATGCCCATTATGCTAAATTGTCAGAAACAAGTCCTTACTTCAAAAAGGAAATTGCATGGGGATGAAATCTTATGCTTAACGGAGAATTTGTAGTGCACTCCTTACAAAAAGGTGGCCACTAAAGCTCCCTGGATCATTTTCTATACCTTGTGAAATTGGAGGTTTACAATTTGGAAGAGTATTGTGTGACTTGGGAGCTTCAATGAATCTCATGTCTTTTGCGGTATTCAAGAAGTTAAATGGTGGACAATTGAAGCCAACAAGTATCTCATTACAACTTTTGGACCGGAGCATAAAGTTAACAAAGGGGATCATTGAAGATGTGATTTTGAAAATTGACAAACTCTACCTTCCGGCTGATTTCATTGTGCTTGAAATGGAAGAGGATGAAGTGATGCCAATCAATATCTTGGGAGACCTTTCCTTGCTACCGGTCGTGCACTTATGGATGTTCAAGAAGGGCAGTTGGAATTCCAGATAAATGATGAAATTGTTACATTTAATGTTTTTAGTTCATTAAAGCTTTCTTCAATTTTTGAAGATGTCAAGAATATAAATGTGGTAGATGACTTAATTGATGATTGTTGTAGGAATGCTATGGAGAATTTCTCGATGGAGGAAGAGATCTTATAGTCAAATTCTCTAAGTCAAGATGATGAAGAAGGGATGAGGACTTTGAATCATTTGGAGGATGAGACCTTATTGCAAAAGGAGGATGAGGAGAATCAAGAAAAAAATAAAGGGGGGTCTCCGACCAACGAACCCCCCCAAGTTGGAGCTTAAACCTCTTCCCACTCACTTAATGTATGCATATCTTGGTGAAAATGAGACATACCTGGTGATTGTGAATGCATCTTTGACAAGTGAGCAACTCAAAAGATTAATTGTGGTACTTAAAATGCATAAAGATGACCCATTGCTTGGTCCATTGATGATATTAAGGGAATTACCCCTTCATATACGTGAATAAAATCTTGTTGAATAATGGAAATAAACCGGTAAGGCGACCAGAAAGGAGATTGAATCCTACTTTAAAAGAGGTTGTGAGGATGGAAGTTCTCAAGCTTTTGAAAGCCGGTATTATTTACCCTATTTGCGATAGTGAGTAGGTTAGTCCCACTCAAGTCGTTCCAAAGAAAGGTGGTATTACCATAATCATAAGTGAAACCAATGAGTTCTTCCCCTCTAGATTGGTTACGGGTTGGCGAATGTGCATTGATTTTTGAAAGTTGTATGAGGCCACCGGAAAGGATCATTTTCCTTTTCTTTTTATTGATCAAATGCTTGAGAGGTTGGCTGGTTTTGCATATTATTGTTTCCTTGATGGTTATTCTGGTTATCTTTAAATTGTCATTTGTCCGAAAGATCAAGAAAAAATAACTTTTACATGTCCATTTGGTACCTTTGCATATAGGAAAATGAATGCCCTTTGGGCCTTGCAATGCATCAAGCGCATTTTAAAGTTGTATGTTTGCCATTTTTCATGACACGGTTGAAAAGAGTATAGAGCTCTTCATGGATGATTTTAGTGTATTTGGTGATTCATTTGATGATTGTCTTGCAATTTTGTCAAATGTGTTGAAAAGGTGTGTAGAAACTAATTTGGTTCTCAATTGGGAAAGTGTCATTTCATGGTGACGGAAGGAATTGTTTTGGGTCACAAAGTTTCACCAAAGGGGATAGAAGTTGATAGGACGAAGGTGGAGATGATTGAAAATTTGCCTGCCCCAATGAATGTTAAGGGGGTAAGAAGTTTCTTAGGTCATGCAGGATTTTATAGAAGATTCATTAGGAATTTTTCACATATTGCTAGACCTTTGTTCTTGTTACTTCAAAAAGATTGTTCTTTTCATTTTGATGATTCTTGTTTGGAAGCATTCAATGAGTTAAAACATGCTCTTGTGATTGCACTGGTCATTGTAGCAGTAGCAAATTGGTCTCTTCCATTTAAGCTTATGTGTGATGCTAGTGATTATGCAATAGGTGCCGTTTTATGTCAAAAGGTGAATAAGATGTTGCATGTCATTTACTATGCAAGTCGGCCTTAAATGATGCACAACTTAATTATTCTACAACGAAAAAGGAACTCCTTGCTATAGTTTTTGCATTTGATAAGATTAGATCATACTTGATTGGATCAAAGGTAATTGTTCATACCGATCATCCGCATTAAAGTATTTATTTTCTAAACAAGATGCCAAGCTGCGGTTACTGAGATGGATACTTTTATTTGCAGGAGTTTGATTGGGAGGTAATGGACAAGAAGGGTGTGGAAAACATGGTAGCCGATCATTTGTCAAGGATTGAAGCATCTAGACTTATCAATCATGAAGAAAGAGCCATCAATGAAGAATCATCAATCGAGAAAGAGTCCATGGTATGCGGACATTGTGAATTATCTTGTAGCAAACAAAGATTAGTAATGGGGGCTCTCACTTCTCTCACTTCTCTCACTAATGATGGGGGCTCTCACTTCTCTCACTAATGATAGCCCGAGGTACTCCAAATTTCGTTTTCTCATTGATATTTGGAGTTTCTTTGTTTAGAGTACCTCGGGCTATCATTAGTGATGGGGCCTCTCACTTCAAAAATTCACATTTTGAGGCCTTGATGACAAAGTATGGTGTGAAACACAAAGTTGCTTTAGCCTATCATCCCCAAACATCAGGTACAGCTGAGGTTTCAAACAGAGAATTGAAGAGCATCTTAGAGAAGACATTGAATAATGTTAGGAAGGATTGGGTACTTAAGTTAGATGACACATTATGGGCCTATCAGACGGCATTTAAAACCCCCATAGGCATGTCCCCGTATCGTATTGTGTATGGAAAAGCATGTCACTTGCCGGTGGACCTTGAGCATAGAGCATATTGGGCAATAAAGAACTTGAATTTTGATTTGAAGGAAGCGTATGAAAAGAGGATACCTGATTTAAATATACAATGAGTTGGATGAATTTCGGAGGGAAGCATTTGAAAATTCTTTGATCTATAAGGAGAGAACTAAGGCATGGCATGACAAGCTTATCCTAAGGAAGGAATTTAAAGTTGGTGATTTGGTGTTACTTTACAATTCGCGGCTCAAGTTATTCCCAGGAAAACTTAAGTCAAGGTAGAGCGGCCCCTTTGAAGTGGTTCAAACTTTTGCGCATGGAGCGGTTGAAATAAAAGGGAAAGAGGGAGCTTTCAAGGTTGATGGTCATCAGCTTAAACCCTACCTTAGAGGAATCATTGAAGGCGGAGGAGAGATCATCCAATTTGTGCAAGAATGAAGCCGTGCCATAGTCAAGCTAGTGACTAAAAAAGAACGCTTCTTGGGAGGCAACCCAAGTCATTAATTTAGTTATTATTGTGCTTTTTATGGTGTGATTTTTTTTTTGTTTGATTTTGAGTAAATTAGTTGAATTAGGTTAGAATTTTAGTTAAAAATCTAAGTTTTATAAGAGTTGACTTGATAAATGGTGCTAAGGAATGAGTGAAATTGTCATCCTAACTTATTAATTTTGTGTTTATAAGTTGTCCTTGCAAATAGAGAAAAGTGATGAAGAATTGAACAATTTTTGCTAAGTGTAAATATGACACTTTGCAGAAATTGAGTTTGATATCACGATCTCAAAATTGAGATCGCGATATCAAACCCAAACTTCTTCAAAGGCATTTTTTTCATCGAGTCGAGATTGCGATCTCGACATCAGTCCAGATCGCGATCTCGAAGGGCAGATTCGTTTTTAAATTATAACTCTTCTTCTTCTTTTTCTCACAAACCTTTCGCCTCTTTCTTCTTTTCAACCTAAAATCCTCTCCACCAATAGGTCAAATTCCTCCACACATCTAGGTGTCCAAATCATTTCAACCCACCTAATTGTTGGCCCCAAAAGCAACCTAAGAGGGGGGGTGAATTAGGTTGTCTCTAAAAACAATCCCTTTTATGTGCTTAATAGAAATTCAAACTTTGTGCACCAACATGAAAACTTAAGCACAAATGAATACAATAGATATTCAACAATTTATGCTTAAAGAACAAATAAGAATATTGAGATTAAGAGAATCAAACCAAACTCCCTAGCTTCTCAAGCTTGGAGCTTTCAATTACAAAGAGCTTCTTACAAGGCAACTACCAAGTTTACAACTTGAAGTTCAGCCACTAAAAGTCTCTTCAAAGTAGGTGAGACAATAACCTCTTGTACACAAATGAGGATCACTCTTACTCACACTAATTTCCTTTAGTTGAGCCAAGATTTTTACACTCACAACCTCCCTTTGTTACAATTGTTATCTCTCCGCTCTTACACTTGAAGAACTCTTACACTTCTAAGCTCTTTTCTCACTACCTACATTATTACAACACTTGTACCAACTATTTCTCCCAAATAGCTCAAGAATGATTTGTAATCAATGTAGCAGTCTTACTTTTATTAAATCAGACCTAGGGGTATTTATAGTTGCCAAATATTTGCTTCCAACCTTAACTTCCCAACGGCTATTTTCTGTTTACTGAAAAACTAGCCGTTGGACCTTTCGGACGGCCGATGCAGCAGGAGTGCGTCCGAACAAACTAGCCGTTGGACCGTTCGGACAGCCGCTAAATCTGCGTCCGACATCTGCGTCCGTTCTCGAGGGTATTCGTTCGGACGTCGAGGATGCGTCCGAACATGCGTCCGATCAAGCGAAGTCTTCTGGAAAATGATCGGACGCTGTTCTTCGTCCGAGGCTTGCTTCAAATTCTTTGTGAAGGACGATTGACATCGTCCGAAGCTCTGTCATTTGAACAGTCATTTGCATCCGTGATGTCTTGTGGTTGTTTTTGTTAGGACGAACATTTGCGTCCGAACCTCCCTGTTTTTCTGCACACTTGTTTTCAAACCATTAGTATGATTTGGTCATCATCAAAACATGATTAACATAACTGGGGTTCAACACTAATCACCACTAATACCATCTCATTTCTCTCTAGGATCATCAAAGGAAGCATCTTATATTGCTTATGGAAGATTTTTGGGAGAAATTGGAACAACAAGAAGGGTTGACATAAAGAACTTTTGGGAATTTTTCAATCCATTTTTTTCATGTAATATCTTTCTTTAACCTTGTAGTTCCAATTGCAAATTTCTTGAAGGTAGTTGTTGAGTTTTTGTTGATGAATTTGTGGTGGAATTGTTGTTAGCCAATTTGTGATTTTTGGGCAAAAATTTGTGCAAATTTCTTGAAGGAAAATTTTTTGATGTTGAATTGTTCAATATTCTGAATTATTGGCTTGGTAATTGAATTGGTTTGAATTGGGTTGAGAAATTTTGAAGTCTGTTGGAAATTTGTAAATTTGATTTTGTTGGCTGTGATTCTTGCATTAGGGGTGATTATCTGGAATTGTTCATTGAATTGGACCATTAAAATGACTCAAGGAGTTTATGGTAGTGTTAAACGTAGGGCTAGAATGAGGGAAAGAGCAACTGGGTCTAGGAAGAGGAAAGCCAGAGAAGGTACTAGTGGGGATCAAGGGGGCTCGAAACAACAGTTAGGAGGTGGTGGACATGTAGAACCACAGTTCTCTAGTGATAGGGCTCTTCAGTTGTATAGGAACAATGAGAAACACGAGATCATTAGATAGCGAAATTTTGACCTTTCAATGCATTGAGGAGCTTATGATGATGCTAGAAAAGCAATTGAGGACCAAATTAGGTAAGGCATTGGGATTGATTCAACACTCCAATTGACTCCGGGGCTTCCCAATTAGTGAAAGAGTTTCACTGTAATCAATGTGAGTTGGAGAATGGTATGGTGCGGGTACAGGGGGTATTAGTGGACTTTAGCACGGATTTGATTAATGCTTACTTTAATATACCTCCCGTATCATCCAGTCAATATTTGGCATTCTTAAATGATAAGGAGAAGGATATGAATGCAATTAAGGATGCCATTTGCGATAGGCAAGTTGACTGGGTTAGGAGTGCTTCCTCGAATATTGAGTTAAAATTTGCATGTCAGGGTCTCTTTTTGGTGCCAGCCAAATTATGGTTTTACTTTACCAATTGCCGAATTTGGTGGTCCAATACTTTGACATATATTCAAAGGGATAAATTATTCCTAGTTTATGCTATTATGACGGGGGTGTTGGTGAATGATGGTAGCCTTGTCAGATAGGGAGTTTTAGACAGTAGGAGTCCAGGCGACCTATATTTTATGCCCCTAACTTGATTCACCATTTATGCACTTTTCCAGGTTGCCCGATTGATCCTATAGAGCCTATGACCTATTCAAGAGAAGGGATTAATTGGGAGTATGTTTACCGAATGGTGAGAGAGTACGAAAAGCACCACCAACAAGAACGCCCTACCCAGCCACCGCCTCAGACTACTTCTTTGATTCCAATGCCCCTAGGTTATGTACTAAATGCTCTGGTGAATGATGAAGAGAGGAATGAATTACAAGGGTTTTGGACATACAGCCAGATGGTGATGCACAACAACTTTACCCTGATTGGAGAAGCTTTAAGGACCACTTCATTGGTTTGCACATGGGTTCAACCACCACCACTTCCGATTTGGCACTTTGGTCCACCTCATGGACAATACTACATACCATCTGCAGCTGCAGCTGTATGAAGGAGGATCCAGCCAAGTAGGTGCGACCGGAGGAAATCAAGATGATGGCCATGAAGAAACCCAACCCAGTAATGCCGAGGAGGGTGAAGAGGATATGGAATGAGAAGATTGATGCCACCAACTTCACTGTGCACTAATGACCTCCAACCATTGCAATGGAACTTATTTGTGGATGAAGAACAATTTTCTTTGAAATTCATGATTTAATACCATTACTTTTGATTACTTTTTCTTTATTTTATTTCTAGTCTTTGGATTTGGTATATTTTAAATTTCCTTTTTAGTAGATTGGCTAATGGTCTTAAACTGACGCCAAGTAGATAGCTATTGTGATGCTTCATGGATTGAATCTTTGTGGGAGTTTCTCATTGGATACTTGGTGTATTTTGGTCATGATTATTGATGAATATAGAGTAGAATGGCTAAGGGCCATAAATTGATGCCATTTTTGCATTTGTTGATGAATTGAATTGCCATGTTGATATTTTATAGACCTTAATTAATAAGATGCATGGCATGGTTCTTACTCTTAGCATTTTTACTCAATTTTAAATTTTAGTTTGAAATTATGTCATAGTTTCAATAGTCTTTTGTTATTTTTAGATATGTCATTATGTTGGATTTTGGGTGAGCGGTAGGATGAGTTGTGCTCATCATTTGAATAAATGACAAGTTTGGGGGTTTTAATTTTTGTTTTGGAATAAGTTGTTTTGTGTAAGTTGATGTCACTTGATGCATAATGGATGGAAATTTGATCAATTGGATACTCAATTATAATGAATTTTGACATTCAATAAATCTATGATTGAAATATTCGATTGAGTCATTCCACGAATTTTTGTGTGAGTGACAAGTTTGTTTGCAACATAAAAATTTCATAAACTTGGCATCACTATTTTTCAAAAAGAAGTGACAAAAATTTAGGAAAATTTTATTTAAAATATTGTTTCTTTTCAAATCACTTATATTATTTGGTTGGATGATCTATCTTTTGGAAAGAAATGAGTTAAATGAAATAGAAAGAATTTTGGGACATTTTGTGTGTTTGCATAGGGAATGTTCTTCTAACTTGTGAATAATTGATATTTGAGATTAATTTTAGGTACATTTCACTCCTTTTCCTTGGTTTATGACTGTCTTTTAAAAAAATCAAGTGTGTTTTAGGAAAAAGGCGAGTACGGGATTCCGACATGTACCTATGTTATTTCTCCGAAATAAGCCATTAGAGTAGTAATAAGGCGAGTACGGGATTTCGACATGTACCTATGTTATTTTTTTGAATTAAGCCATTAGGAATTGTGTTGTAGTATACCAATAAGTTAAGGAGTAAAGTTTTGTAATACTTATCATTGATCTCATATTACTTATTCCTTGTTAGAGATCTATTCCCGAAATGTGTGACATTTGCATTTAGGTTGATTCCTAAATGAACTTCTATTTTCATGATGCCTATTCGAGATAATTGATTAACTTCATAATATTTGTGATCGAGAAGTAATGATATTTTAAATAAGTAGAATTAAAACTTTTGGTAACTCTTTTTGAGAATAGTAATTCTTGGTGATGTGAAATCTTGTGTAGTGAATGAACGTGTGCTTCTATGTAGAACAAATTGCAATTTTGGATCGACTAACTTAAATACTTCACATATCATATAATATTGAACGTTTCTTAAGAGATTTCTTAGTTGTACATCCATGATTCATCAAGTGTCATGTCAATTTTGGTAGTGTTTATGTGTTTAAATGTAGTAGGTTTCTTTTAATTTTTTTGTTTTGCTTTGGACTAGGAAAACGCTAAGTTTGGGAGTGTGATAACTCTAGTAAACTCAAGTTATTTTCCTCTAAATTGTGGCATTTTGATAGCTTGAATCCCAAACTTTAGGTAGGTAATTGAAAGTTTTAGTTAATTTCTTTCCTTCTCTTACATATGTTTATATTTTTGTTCCTATTAAATATGATATGTTTTTATTAAAAATTTAGCTTAATTAATTGATTAATTGTGTTAATATTATGCAGGTTAAAAATCAGAGGTTGGAAGATGGGATGGACAAAGCTCAGAGGACCGAATTGTAATTATCAAAGAATAGAAGAATTGCTGGGAAGAGAGTCTAGATCGCGATCTGGAATTTTCCATATCGTGATTTGGACTCGGAAAAATCACTTAAAAGCTTAGCGAGTCGAGATCGCAATCTCAAAATCCGAAATCGTGATGTAAGAAACAAAGTTCGGGGATGCAATGTAAATGAGTCTGCATAATTATCTATAAGTGTCAAAAATAAAATAATTTATGGCCATTAGTGCCCAAAAATTCTCAGAAATCATGCAAGGAAAATTATTAACATTGACTACCCACTAATGATGGTTCAGCAGTCCGGTAGAATATTGATTAGTTTTTTTTTTTTGAAAACAATGAACAAGTAGTAAAAACTCCTTAATTATCCTAATCAACTCCCACATACTTGATGTGTATAAGAGGTGAGTTTGTATATAGGATGAGTAAGGATTGTTCACGAGTACTATTAGAACAATTATTACGTTCACAAACCTGTTTACTAGTTAGACAAAATAATCGGGGTTTTTTTTTACTAAATTTAAAATAAATTTTGTCACAAGAAATTGAAATAAAGACAAGAATGTAATATTCTAAACCTGCAGAAAGCAATTAAATATAATTGACTAAAACCCTAATTCAATCTACCGTACTTGCAAGAATTTAAAGAACAAGAATTTAAATTAATGTACTCTATAAAAGCATTTACAAACGATCCAATAAAACCCTAATTACTAAACTATAGAAGCAATTAAGAATTTAAAAGAAATAAAATAGGAATGGTAATTAAAGAACAAGAACAGAAGGAAAACAAGAATTGAATTGCATAAAAATAAATCAAACTCAGTAATTGCAGCGAGAATGAATGTTGATGATCGTCAAACTCTTGAATTCTTGACAAACGAACAAAATTCTCGCTCGAAAACTTGAAAAATCTACCCTACGGCTAAATTATCGTTCTAACTATTGAAAAATAAGAAATTAAGAATGGCTGATGATTGATTCCTATTTTCTTCCCTTCTCTTGGTGTCATCATAGTTGTTTTTTTGGTTTTGGGGATCAGGGATGATAAGTACATGATTTTTGACGTAAACGGGCCCACGGGGGAGACTTTTCTTACAAATTAAGTAAACTTATGAGACTTATCTAAGTAGGCGCATGTGGGTGCTGCAATTTCATCACGCCTGGGCACTGTTTCTAGAACCAAACTGGTTTCAACGCATAGGTACCGTATTTTTGTCATGCCTGGGCACACCTGGCAGTACCAGTTTCAAATTTCTCCTTGATTTTGACCCTTATACAAGCCGAATATGGAAAAATTTAAAGCATGAAAGTTGTAGCTCTATGTATTGTCTTTTGAAAACATCTTGAATCATCACAATTGGAGTTATACTATGGACAAGAAAGTTAAACTCAATATACCAAGCTATGTCAGAATGGCTCCTCGCTAGTGCACATATATTCCAATTTTGCAATTCTCCTCCAATTTTGTAATTAATTTTGACTCTTTCTTCACTAAAACCATACTAAACTCAATATAAACCATTTTTTCTCATAATTATTCAATTCTTGCTTATTCATCACCAAAAACGAGGTAAACGATACATGAAATATATGATATTTTTGAGCTTATCAACTACCCCACACGTAGTTTTTGATCATCCTCGAGCAAAATATAGAAATAAGTCACATACTCAAAACATCTCGTCGATTATCCATATAAATAACCAAAAATCAAATCATCATAATGAAAATAGTCAAATGATAATAAACCCCCATACATGAATTCCAGTATAGGTGTGTGCATAGCCATATAAAAATAACTTTTAATACACTTAGACCAAATCATGTAAACCCTTTAAATTTTCTAAATACTCAATGGTTTACTCTTCTTACATTTCTCCACTAATGCAGACAACTGACTCGACTTAAATTATATAGGACTTTTAGCTTTTAACGTAAGGCTAGGGGCATGGCTAACAAAGAAAGGGAAAAGGATAAACAAATAAGAAAAATAGATTTAAATTAATTTGTGCCTCATTAACATAAATTTTTTTTTGAAAAATAAAACATCCATCCTTCAAAGAAGTAACCCCACACTTGATTCTCCAAACACCCATAAAAATTTTGTGCAACAAGTAAAATAAAATCCTACGTTTTAGAATTTCAACCCTTCTCGCCAACATCTAAAATGTCTCCCTTTTTTTCTTTTTTTTCTTTTCCCCAAAACGGAGGCAGTAGACACAAAAAAATCTACGCAAGTACCAGCCATAGGCACTACCTGCTAAAACTCCAATGCAGGTGCCAGTGATGGGCACCACCTGAAATGGTCAACAAAAAAAAACAAAATTTTGACACCCCTATATCTTAAACTGTACACCATTCATTCTAACATTCTCATAAATACTACCTTCCATCCATATATCCCCTTAACAATTAATGTGGCATTAAAGCTCTTAGGGGACATTTAAAATAGCTCACGGAGGTAGATAAAAAATGAGTTCAAAAAAAACAACAAATGGTGCTTCTATCCATTCAAAACAAATTAAGGCTTAAATAGGGTTCTAGGGGTAAATTTTATAGTAGGGTTGGCTTGAAAGGCTCAAATGTCCAACGAAATGCTACCCTCATCTTTAAATCAAATCAAATTATCTAAAATTTTGCCTATTGAATGTAACAAAGCAAGTGTCTGGAGTGCAATATAAGTGAATGTGCACAATTATCTCGTAGTGCCAAAAAGCTACACCATTGTAGGGCTATTTAGTGCTCAAAAATTAGAAATCATGATTGGAAAACATTAATACCGACTAACCGACTCATGATAGCTTAGCTCAAAAATTATTGAGTAGAAATCAAAGAAACGTGTTAAGAAATCCACGGGGAACACCAACTTCTCTACTTGCACAAGCAGATCGTCCTCCAACAAGCCATATTGTTTCCTTTTAGTCAAGTTCGCGAGTTGGAGTATAACATTGGTCATTTTGCTTTTGGTGAATCCTAACTTATCATAAATGGATTTCGACATAATGTTGATACTAGCCTATAAATCACAAAGTTAATGATGCAGCGTTGTTCCTCCAACATTCACTGGTATTGAGAAGTTACTCGGATCTTTGAGTTTTGGGGGTAATCTCCGTTGAGAAATTGCACTACACTTGGCATCGAGATAAATTTTCTCACCATCATCCCATTTTTGCTTCTTTGCTAATAAATCCTTCATAAATCGTGCGTATTGGGTCTTTTATACACATTAAGATGTGTATATTAGAGACAGGCAAAATGTTGATGAATTGTTGAAATTGATTGTCTTTGTTAATCCTTTCAGAATTATTGAGCCTTTGATGGAATGGAATATTTACTGAAGGATGCAAATTTAAAAGCTCGCTAAAACTATGTGCATCTTTTTTGTTTACTGAGCTCCATGTTTTTATCCACTTTTGTCATCTTGTCATTATCACATCCCACTTCATTCTTCTCCTCAATCACCTTGGAGTTTTTCTTCTTTTCTTCTTTATCATCCTCTTTTTTTTCATTCGGCACAACCCTCTCTTTTCCACTTCTTAGGGGGATATCATTGTATTGTTTCTTATACACATGGGATTGTATAACTCGACAATGCAATAAGTGGTCTCTCATTGTTTTGTCGGGTTATACAATCCCAATGTAGCTTATACACATCTAGTGGTAGCCTTCAAAAGAGGCACATATCAATTATCTCTCCAAAATCCCTTCTCAAATTGTCAATTAGATGTAATATATGATTCACATGTGACATAATTTGGATTTTGAAATAATAGTCTTGGTGGTGGAAACTGGTATGAGTTGTTTTGATAAGGTGGAAAATTCTAGGGATTCCTTTGATGTGGTGGTTGGTATGGTCTAGATGACGATGGTTGATTTGATAAATTTTGTTGAGGTGCATTGTTGACTGAAATGATGGATTTTGGACATTTGATTGGTTTGACCAAGAAAAGTTGGGATGGTTTCGCCAAGACGGATTATATGTGTTCCTATAATTGGTGGGCTGATTTCTTGAGGTGGGATTTTGATTGGAAATAAATTGAATTTGCTCACCTTGCGTCACTAAAATATCATAGAAAGCCATTTTGGTAATTTCCTCGGTAGAAATCACAACTCAAGATCCCTTGGGATGTCGAACCAATGGAGTTCACTGAGCTTCTTCCCATATTCTCTATGGCCTTGGTCAAGTTTGTAATGGCACTCATCATTATATTCTACTGAGAGAAGAAAGTATCATAGCTAGGCATACCTCCTTGTTGGATGTTAGCTTGGTTCACTTCTTGTTGTTATACAACTACAGGAGTTATTGCTCCATGATAATAATGAGTGGATGCCATTCTCTCCAATAACTCTTATGCTTCTTTCAGAGTCTTATAGGGGAAAGAAACTTCCGCACTAGCATCAAGTCTATTAATATAGTCTTCAGAAATAGTCCATTATAGAAGGTTTGGACTTGGAGCCATAGAGGTATTGCATGGTACGGGCACTTCCTCAATAGCTCCTTAATGCAGTCCCACGCTTCGCCTAAGCTCTCTCCAGTGATTTGTCTGAATGATGTGATCTCATTTTGAAGCTTAGCGATCCTAGCTGGTGGAAAGAGTTTGGCTAGGAATTCTTGAGCGAGTTGGTCTCAGGTTGTGATAGTACCTTGTCTATATGACTACAACCACGAGCTTGCTCTATCATGTAAAGAAAAAGGAAATGCTCTCATATGGATACAATTGGGGTGGAATCCATTGTACCGGAATGTATCCATGACCTATTCAAATCTAATTAAGTGCTGATAGGGATCTTCATTGGGTCCTCCTCCAAACATCGCATGTGTTTGAAGCATTTGTATTAGTGTAGGTTTGATTTCAAAGTTGTTCACTTGCACGGGTAGCCGAGCAATGCTAGAATTCGCCCTCTCGGCAAAATTAGGTATGGAATAATCTCTAAGATGGCGGGGGTTAGCATTAGCATTAATTGGGTTGCCATTATTGCCTACAACCTCCTCTTGTTCATTCATGACGCGGTTTGAATTCTCCATTAGATGGTCACCTTGGTTTGAATTTTGTTGTTTATGGTTTCTACTTATCGTTTGTTCAATCTTGAAGTCAATCGGATAAAGTGATTGATTGGATGAATAAGTATCTACTATACACAACAAGGAAAGAAAACGAAAGATCAAATATCGAAGACAAAATCCAAACAAACTCAAGAGAAAAAGAAATTATTGTAAATAAATAACAAAAGAAATAAAAAAGTCTAATCTAGTAAGACTCACTACACCTAAAAAACAAAAATAGTTCCCGGAAACGGTGCCAAAACTTGCTCGGTACAATATTGATTAAGATTTTTTTTTGAAAACAATGAATCAGTAGTAAAACCCTTAATTATCCTGTTCAATTTCCACATACTCGCAAGTATAAATGTGTCCTTCCAGTTTGTATATAGGATGAGTAAGGATCCTTCTTACAAGGCTATTGGAACAATTACTAGGTTCACAAATCTATTTACTATTTAGACGAAATAATCAGGGATTTTTTACTAAATTTAAACTAAATTTAATCTACAAGAAATTGAAATAAAGACAATAATGTAATATTCTAACCCTACGAAAGTAATTAAATATAATTGACTAAACCCTAATTCAATCCACTGTACTTGCAGGAATTTAATCAAGAAAAAGACTTTAAATTAATCTACTCTATAAAAACAGTTAAAAATGATCCAATACAAGCCTAACTACTAAACTACGGAAGCAAATAAGCATTTAAAGGCAATAAAACGAGAATGATAAATAAGTTACAAGAATGGAAGGAAAACAAGAATTGAATTGCATAAAAATAAATCAAACTAAGTAATTGTAGTGAAAACAAAAGTTGATTATCGTCAAATCTTGAATACTTGATAAGAGAACAAAATTCTAGCTCAAAAACTTGAGCTAAAAAATCTACCCTACAGCTAAATTATTATTCTGACCATTGAAAACAAAGAAACTAAGAATGGCTGATGATTGATTCCCATTTCCTCTCCTTCTCTTAATATATTTATAGGTGTTTTTCGGGCCTTGATGCTCCGAAATGATAAGTACATGATTTTCCACGCAAACAGGCTCACGGGAGGACTTGCAAAATAAGCAAACTTATGAGACCTGTCCAATGAGGTGCACTTGGGTGCTGCAATTTTTTCATGCCTAGGCATTGCTTCCAGAACCAAATTAGTTCCGACACCTAGGCACTAATTTTTGTCACGCCTGGGCATGTCTGGTAGCACCAGTTTCAACTTTCTCCTCAATTTTGACCCTCATGCAAGCCGAATTTGGGAAAACTCAAAACATAAATGTTGTATCTCTATGTGTTGCTTTCCAAAGCATCTTGAATCACCCCAATTGGAGTTTAGACAAGAAAGTTATGTTTAATCTACCAAACCTTGTCAGAATCGCTCCTCGAGCCAGTGCATGTAAATTCCAGTTATGCAATTCTCCTCCAATTTTGTGATCAATTTTGATTCTTTCTTCACTCAAACCATAAAAAACTTAAAAAAATAATTTTAGCTCATAAAATTTCATTGCTTGCTTATTCATCACAAAAAATGAGGTAAACGATACATGAAATATACGACATTTTCAAGCTTATCATCAGCTCAAAACTGTCATGCAGAAAATCAAAGAGACATGCTATGTGACTGCAAAAATTTCAAAAATTTCCCGTAATTAGCACAAAATTTTTCGACATTTTCAAGCTTATCATCAGCTCAAAACTATCATGCAAAAAATCAAAGAGACATGCTATGTGACTACAAAATTTTCAAAAATTTCCCGTAATTAGCACAAAAATTTTCAAAATTTTTAAAAAACTCACAAATCAAAGGAAAAGTTAAGATATTGAAGCATAAATTGAGCAAACTATACCAAACAAATATAAATCCATATAACTCCCCACCCCACACTTAGAAATAAGCATCCTGTCCCTAATGTTAAGAAAATAAAAGCATAAAGAGCGAAAGGGAAATCTTCTCTGGCAATGTAGAACGGTTGGTGTAGTATCCCGTCACAAATATCCATGAGAGGAGTTGAAGCACGTCATAGCACTAAAAACAAAAACAAAATATTAAACCCATTAAGAAATTAAGAAAAAGAAAATAAACACAACCTAACATATTTAAGTAACTAAATGTGAAAAACAATAAGAAAGTACTAAATGCTTGGGTTGCCTCCCAAGAAGTGCCCTTGTTTATAGTTTTAGGCTTGACTTCGGCACTTGAGTCAGTTCAAGCACTTAAGGATGGTCGTCCACCCTTTTCTTTTTAGCTTCCACAGGAAAATTTTAACACCATTTTTCAACATTCTTGAAGCTTGATTCCTGACTTGAACTTGAATTTGACCTTGTTTCCAAGCATTTACTAGACAACTGAACTTGAATTTGCCTTTGTTTCCAAGAATTTACTAGAGATAATGCACGATTGCCTCAAGCATTGCTCTTTGAACTTCTTTTTCTTCTTCTTGCTCATGGTCACTTTGCTCAAACCCTCACCTTTCTGCTCTTGTGAACCTGATCCATGAGTCTTTCTCAGCTCATCTTCATCATCTAGTGGTTTGTTCTCCAAGTCAATTTTGGAGTCTTTATTTGTTTCAACAGCCTTTTTGAGTTCATTGCCTTGACTCACCTTGTGTACCTTGTCTTCATACCTATCAATGAATGAACCAAAGGAATAATTAGTACATTCTTCTACAAATATTGGGACATTGTCATTATAATTAAGAACATCAATTTAAACAGATTCATTATCAACTCACAAAATCAACTTCCCTATTAACGTTAATTAAAGCATGTGCGGCTGATAAATATGGCCTTCCTAGAGACAACAAAATTTCATTGTCCTCGCCGATGGTCAATACCAAGAAATCAACAAGAAACACCAATATGTCCACTTAAACAAGTACATGCTCGAACAAGCCATAAGGTTTTATCTCAGACAGATTCCAATAATCCGCTAATTGGAATGTAAAGTTTGTTGGTTTTGCAGTGGTGATCTCTAGGTTATCATAGATGGACTTTGGGATGATGTTGATGATCACTCCCAAATTACAAAGTGATCGATGCAACGTAGGTCGTCCAATGTTCACCGGTATAGAGAAACTACCGGGATAGTTGAGTTTTGGGGTAATCTCCATTGAACAATGGCACTGCACTTGGCGTCGAGACAAACTGTCTCATCATTATCCAACTACTACTTCTTAGCCAATTATCCTTCATAATCCGCAAATAATTGGGCATCTTATTGAGAACATCAATCAAGGGATGTTTACATTCAACTTTTTGAGCATATCGGGGAACTTGTGAAATTGTTTCTCTTTTTCCTCCTTTCTATGGTCAATGAGTCGTTAAGGAAATGACACTTTACTACAGGATCCAATTTAAAAAAGTCATCCACTTTCTTCTTCCTTGACTACTTCATTGCATTCACTTTGGTCATCTTCTCATCATCATATACCTTCAATTTTAAGTTTTTCTTGAATTGTCTTGATTTTGGCTTTCCAGCTTCAGTATCAACCTTTGTCTTGTCATTTTGTACAACCAATTCCTTCCTACTCCTCAATGAAATAGCAATGCATTGCTCTTCTGGATATGGAATTGTGCCACTTGGCAATGTTCCCAAAGATCGTTCATTATTTTGGCCAACTAACTGTCCCAATTGAAGTTCCATATTCCTTGTAGAATCTCACAAATTCTCATACTTCCTTCTCAAAACTTCAAAGTTCCTTATCAAATTATCCTTAGTGTATTGATCATGATTTACATACGGAGGATAACTGGGATTTTGAGGAGGGGGTCTTGGTGTTGGAGGTTGGTATAAGTTATTTTGTTGAGGTGAAAATTTTTGGAAATTCCTCTGGCGTGGTGGTTGATATGGTCTAGAAGATGAAGTTTGATTAGAAAAATTTTGTTGTTGTTGGTTTGATTGAAAGGATGGATTTTGGACATTGTTTTCATTGCTCCTTAAGAGATTTGGATAGTTTCGCCAAGATGGGTTATAGGTATTGTCATAGGAATTAAGTTGATTCCTCGGCCTTGAATTTTGATTGGCCACGAATTGAATTTGCTCACCTTGGGTCATGGATGTTTCGTAAAAGCCATTTTGATGGTTTCCTCCATGAAAATCACATGTTAGAATTGCTTGAGGTGCTGAAGTTATGGAGTTCACCAGACTTCTCCCAAATTCTCTAAGGCCTTTGTCAGATTGGTCGTCATATTTAACATCATGCTTTGTTGGGCTAAGAAGGCATCATTAAAATTAATCGTTTCTCTTTGTCAGACATTGACTTGTTGGAGTTGCTGTTGTTGCCCAACCAAAGCAGTGATTTTGCCATGATAGTAATGCGTTGATGCCATCCTCTCTAACAACTCTTGTGCTTCTTCTGGTGTTTTGAGAGGGTAGTCGGCTCTAGTACTTGTATCGACGATCAATCTCATCTTCAAAAATATTCCATTGTAAAATGCTTTGTACTGCAGTCGTAGTGGAATGGCATGATATAGACATTTTTTGAGTAGTTCTTTGAAATGCTTCCATGGTTCACTTAGACTTTCTAAGAAGGTGATTTGTCGGAATGATGAGATGTCATTTCGAAGCTTTGCTATTCTTAATGGAGGAAAGTACTTTGCCAAAAATTCTTGTGCTAACTAATTCCATATCATGAAAGTACCTTGCTGGAATGATTGTAACCAAGCCTTTGCCTTGTCCCGCAAAGAAAATGGAAAAGCTCTTATTCGAATACAATCGAGATGTACCCCGTTGTATTTGAAAGTGTCAGTGACTTCTTCAAAGTTCATCAGATGAGCAAAGGGATCCTCATTTGGCCCACCTCCAAACATAGCATGAGTTTGGAGCATTTGAATCAAGGCTGGTTTGATTTCGAAGTTGTTAGCCTGCATGGGTATTCGGGCAATGATAGAAGTCGCCCCTTCAAAATTTGGTACAACATAATCTCTAAGGAGTCGGAGATTAGCATTTGAGTGCCTCCATTGCTATTGTTAACCGCTACCGCTTCCGCTTCTTGATCCCTTATATTTCAATGTGGATTTTCCATTAAATTTTTCCCTTGGATTGATTCCTGTAGTTTTCTGCGATTTCTGGATATAGTTCGTTCAATCTCCAAATCACCCGAAATTAGTGGTTGGTTGGATGAACGAGTATTTACCTTAAACTACAAGAGAAAAACTAAGTTCGAATATTAAAGCAGAAATCCAAAAGAAAAATTAAAAAGAACAAAATAATTGCAAATAATTAAAAGAAAATAAAAAGTCTAATCTAGTAAAGTTTGTTAAACCTAATATTGCACCAAGAAAAGTCCCCGAATATGGCGCCAAAATCTTGCTCAGTGTAATATTGATTAGGCAGTTCGATTCACAAACAAGTTAATAAATAAACCTTAATAACCCTAATCAATACTTACCCACGCTCGGAAGAATACGAGGTGAGTTTAAGACCCCTAAGATGGTGAAAATACGTTAACACTTGATAAAGAGTCCAATTGGGTGGAGAAAACTTCCAAAACAAGCAATTCACATCACTAGCTGCTAGGCGTGCACACATGCGCAATTTTTTCTTGTGCATTTGCACAAATTACAGTAGCAAAAGTTCTATTTTCTCTCGGTTCACGCATATGCGCAACCTTTCCTTGCACACGTGTGCACTCTACACTTTGCTTCAATTTCAACTTTGATTTTGACATTGACGCCGACGGAATTTGGGAAAATACAAAACAAGAAAGATGTAGATCTTTCTCTTGGCTTTCCAAAACATCTTGAATAAGCTTAATTGGAGTTTGGACAAGAAAGTTGTGATCACAATACCAAATAGTGTCCAAATTTGCTCCCTGCAGGCATACGTTTGGCATTCTTTTGATTTTTCTCCAACTTTTTGATCTTTCTGGCTCCTTTTTCATCCAAGACCTACACAAACTTAAAATAAAACATCTAAGCTCATAAATAACTTAATCTATTGCTCAAATTACATGAAAACTGGAGGTAAACGATAATAGAATATACAACATTTATGAGCTTATCAATTACTTATGAATTTATAATCTTTGAATAAATTTCTATTTAAGGTATATCATATTTTGAATTTGTGGAATGATAATATGCTATAATTTGGATTTGTACTAAATTTGGAATTAGAATATGGATTTTGTGGGATGATGTAGTACTAAATTTTAGAATTAAAATATGTAATGAAGGAGGATCTTTGTCCGAATTATTCGACTTACCAATTGAATAAGTCAAATTTAAATGACTTAACTTTAATTGACTTTGGGTCTATCCAACTTCACTCTTACTTTGAGATTTTGAACTCAAAAGTCAAATAAGTCAAGTAAAACAAGTCTGGAAGTCGAACACTATCCCTAGTTTGGGTAGAATAAAAATTTCAAACCAACAAGTAATAAAAACTGCACTAACTCCTAACTTCTACCCTCATGCTCCCAAGTATACGGTGCTAGATATTAGTGTAGAGTGAGTGGGATCTTCGTTCTCACGAAGATTTCTTGTTAGCATGTACTAAGATTTATGAATCTTTGTATACTTAGGCGAATGAAAGAAGATGGAAGTAATCTACTCTACTCTTAACCATGATCCAAGTATGCAATTAAAATCTAAATTTAAACTAATCTATTGGCCAAAACAAATAACGAAAATAATTAGACTACTAAATTGAGAGACTAATTAACGTAACCTAACGAAAACAAGTAAATGAAAGCAAGTAAAATTACTTCTAAATTAACTGTATTAACTAAGACTAAACTAGAGTTTAAAGACAAGTAGTCCTAAATTAACTAAAGAGAGCAATTAAAAAGAATGAAAATCAAATAAACTCCGTTTTCCACTAATTTGGACCTAATGAAATTTGCAAGCAAAACTAAGTTTAAACTAAATATTTTTGGATTGATGAAAGAAAGTCCACTAGAAATTAAAGTAAAGAAATGAAAAATTTAAATAGAAAACACTAATTTATCAAGAATCCTAATTAACACTTCTAAGAAAACTTGAAATGCAAGCAACAAGAATTTGAAGAAATTTAACTAGGAAAGCAAGTAAAAATTATATCTACTTGTAGATAAAGATTAACCCATCAAAACTATCTAATCAAATTTAAACTTGCAACGAATTAAAAACAACATCTAAAGAGAAATTAAAGGAGAACTTGTATTAAACTAAAAACTTGAAAGTCGAGTTACTCTAAAATACTCTAATCTAAAATTACACACTACACTACCGACTATGTGCACTATCATTAACTATTGCCTACTATCTATGTTAAGTGCGTTACAAGTCAAAAAATGAAAATGTGAAAGATAAAAATTACAAAAATACCATACACATAAACTAAACGCGTCTCGATGTCGTGATATGGAATTTGGTGTTGCGGCATCGAGTTGAGAATTACTAATTGAATTTCTGCCTCAATGTCGTGACACTAAATTTCATGTCGCGACATCGAGCATGTTTCAACTCAAGTCTTCAATTCATCATTCATAATTTCGCTTTGGCCCTTGAACTTTTGTAATCTTGACTTCCACCTTTTGATTCCCAACCTGCAATTAAGCTTAACTAAATAAGTAACCAAATTAATTAATATTAACAAGAAATGCAAATACAACTACGAAATGCAACTAATTAAATTAAAACACTTAATTTGACTCCAAAAATCGGATTAAACTAACAAATTGCCTTCATTTAGGATCAAAACAACTCTACTTTACTAGAGTTATCAAACACTGGTCAACGATACCCCTAGCCATATTGCCTTGACTGCTAATATTCTATGGCGAATTTGGAAAGTTAGAAATAACATTCAGTTCAAGAATACAAGAATTAAGGTTTTCTAAACCATACAGACAGCACTAGGAGAATAGAATAAATATGATTATTGTAACAAGAAAGAGCTTGAAGAGAGCAACAGGAAAACAAGGATAGAAATAGAACAAGAGCAATGGTCAGCTCCAGAATATCCTAGGATCAAACTAAACATAGGATTGATATTCCAAAAACACTATTATAGAATAATAGGCTTTGGAATGGCTATAAGAGAACCTGAAGGACAGATTCAAGCAATTTAGGCACTAAGGGAAGACACCAAAGATTCTAATGATCAAGAAGTTGCAGAAGCAATCAGATTGGCAGCAGTCAAAGTCTTGCAATGAGGTTGGAGAAAAGTCCAAATTGAAGTTCAAAACTAAAACATTGTAGATAACATAATTAAGCATAATGGCAATAATGAATTTGCTACTATGGTGTTAGACTTTGTTTCTATTTTACTCTTTCTCAAACATTAACCTTAGTATTAATCTCTTGCTAAAGATTTGCTTCCCTTTTATAATGGTAAATTTGTCAAGACTCATTGATGAGGGAAAATGGATCATCTATAGCAAATCTGAATATTTACTTCATTACTAACATATGTATTACAACAAATGTCTCTTATCAATAGTTTGTTACTTGAGAAAAGAAAAGGTTTATAATTCTTAACACTTAGAGACACTAATACTTAGTACTCTTCTTGTTAATAGATGGTTGTATTCCTTCAAGGTTACAAAAGAAGATCTTTGCTAACTTCAATGACTTTTGGTAAAAATTCATTTAAGAAGAGAAAAGATATTTTATTTCCACTCTCCTAATTCCCTACATTTATTTGCTCCCAATCTAATGAATGTTAAGCTAATTACTTTTATTTTCTACATACCTAATAATTATAACCTTAGAATTAAGGTTATTATTGTATTCTTTTAGATAGTTTTTATAGTTTTGAGTTGTGATTATTGTGTTTTCATGATATTCTGTGTCAAAAGTATAATTTGATTAATTTATGTGTTTTTACGTAGTTTTAGTATTAATTTGAGTCCAAGTTAGTTGTTTATCTTTATATTAATTTTTGTGCAGGTAAAAGGGTAGAATGGTCAAGTTAGAAGTCAAATTCAAGTTCAGAAGATGATTTTTGTGAAGCAAGCAGAGGCTAGCCTTGCTCACCATGGTGAACCACTTACAATTGGAGGGTTAGCAGAAGGAAAGTTCACTGCGGCGAGTAGCCGAGCAACGTCTTTTGGAAAGTTTTAATTTCTTTTTATACACAGTTTTTCACTTGTATTAGGCCTTCATTTTGGCAGTTTTATCTGATTAGGAAACTTGTTGAAAGTGATTTCTTGCTCGCTGGCTGGGGTAATTTATCGAAAAATTCACATAACAAAAACTACACTAAACACTAAACTCTACCCTCACGCTCGGAAGAATGTAGCGTAGCTGCATTTCTAGAAAAGCACACATTAGCTAACATGTTTTTGCTAGACTGCAGCTTTTCCATCGCTAATTGCAACGGATTTTGTGACTAAAAATTTTAGCGACTTCCATCACAAAAATCCGTCTCAAAATACTGCAAAGGTTTTTTATTTTTTAAAAGAAAACTAAAAATTCAAAATATTGGAGACGGATTTTTTCGTTGCAACTTTTGAAGGAAAAAAATTTTTAAAAATGGATTAGAAAATTTGGCAACGGATTTTTCTGTTGCAGTAAGTAGATCGATATCTCAATTTAGCGACGTATTTTAATGTTTTGAAAAATTTAAAAACTATAATTTAAAGAGATCAGTAATTCAAATTAAAAATTCAAAAGAATTTTAGCGATGGAAATGTTTTCAAAAATTTAAAAACTGTAATTTCTGGAGATCGATAATTCAATTTAAAAATTCAAAAGAATTTGAAGAAGAAAGTCAGTGACAGATTTTTCCATTACTATGTTGGTCACAATCTCAAATTAGTTAGTAATTTTTCCATTACTAAGTAGATTGATATCTCAAATTTAGCGATGGATTTTTCCGTCGTTAAGTAGATCAAATCTCAAATTAGCGATGGAAAATCTGTCACTAAGTAACATTTTGTTTAAAAAAAACTAAAAACTATAACTTAGCAATAGAAAATTTCATCGCTAAGTTACAGGCCTGATATAAAATGATCTCTTTTCTTACCCATTTCAAAAATTCACATAATCCATTACTCTATTTGACTACCATCCATCACTTGAGAGTTTACCGTTGTCCTCCTCCTTAAAATAAAGTTACCATCACTAACCTCCTACTTCCTTTCCTTATTTTCCCCTTTTTTTCACTTTTTCTTCCATATTTTCCTATTTCCTTCCATTTTGTTCCCCCTCCCCTCTCTTTTTATTCAATCTCTCTCCACCTTCCTAAAAAATTAGTACTATAGATTTTTCACCATAACCACCACCACCAATTGGTCACTACTAATACACAACTACAAAAGCATTTATTTTAGCAATGTATGTTATGTTGTACACTAATTTTTTTTTTTGGATTTATTTACATTTATTAGTGTATATTAGATTTTTTTATTTTTTCAAATTATTTTATATTATTTTTGTGCGTATTGGATGGTTTTTTTTACTTTTTTTTTTAATTTATTTTACATGATATAGTAGTAGTTATAAGTATTATATAAATTTTTAGTTCTAGTAGTATAAAATAGAATTAGTAGTAGAATTAATAGTACTAGTAAGTAATAAGATGTGTTATTAGTATTAAAATTAATTTAATTCACATTATTATTATTTACTAGTAGTGTTGTAGTAGTAATAAATATTATATAAATTTTTTATCACTTAATTGTAAATATTTTGCTTTTGAATTTGAAATGCACAAATATAGTGTTAAAATCGGGGTGGAGGATCCGCTTTCTTTACTATATTTACTAAAAAGAAGACACATACATAATTAGACAGGTGAATATAGATCGAAAAAATAGTGACAATTTTTTCCGTTGCTAACATCGTTTAAGGGTACAGAAAATCCGTCGCTAATTTCGTTTGAAAAAAATTTGTCGCCAAAATTTACCAATGAGGTATTTTTTGACAGATGGTTTCTGTCACAAAATCTATCGCTAACGTCCGTCACTAATTCCGTTGCTATTTGCTATTTTTCTAGTAGCAGAAGTACATAGTGGTAAGTGGGGTATCATTCCTCAAGGATTGTCGAGTGGCAAGTACTAGGATTCAAATGTCATTGCATATTTAGGCAAAACCAAAATAGAGAGAAACACAATGCCTAAACATATCCATGAAACACATTCAAACAACCTAAGATTAAGAACAAATTAAAACTGCTAAAATCAATGCAAACACACTAGTTAACTATTTTCTAATTAAGCATGTAGACTAGAAAGTAAAAAATTGACTTACTTCTAATAAAAGAAAATAAAATTATAATTAAATTAACTAAATCAACTAAGACAAGATGGAAATTAGAAAGTAATTAAACATAGATTGACTAAAGGAAGCACAAAAGAAGCATGACAACAAAGAAATCTCCATCTCTTACTAATTAAAAAGCTCTAGAAATTTACAATGAGAAACTAGATTAAAACTAGAAATTTTTAGATTTTTAATTAATTAAAAGAAAGCCCACTAAAAATTATCAAAATCTAACAGAAGAAATTGAAGATGTAATCTAGAATCTAGATTAGCAAAAATTTAAAAACTTCGAAGGAAAGTTGAAATGAAAGCAACTTGATTTGCAAGAAATTTAAAGACAAAGCAAGTATAAATTATATTTACTTGTAGCTAATTAAAAACCCACTAATATTAACTAATAAAGATTAAAACTTGCAAGAATTTAAAAAAAAGATCTAAGATGGAATTAAAGAGAACTTTTAATAAAAAATTAAACTTGAGAGTTAAGCTACTCTCAACTAAAACTAAAACTAAACTATCTAAAAACAAAATCCACCTCTATGTGTACTAGAGTGTATTACAAGATAGTATTTAAGGGGTTCCACCCAAAAATTACAAAATTACCCTAACACTTAAGCTAGACGCGCCTCAATGTCGCGACATGAAACACTTGATGTTGCGTAAAAATTAGTCTTGTAAATCCTCCTCGATGTCACAACGTGGAATTTTTGGTGTCGCGACATCAATCTCTTTCAATCTCAAGTCATTAATCTTCTATATGTGTAGCATTTTTTGCTCATTTGGCTTCCATAACCTTTGACTTTACTCCCTTCAATCCTAACCTGCAAAACACATCAGTTAATAAGTAATCAAACTATACTATAATTAACAAAAAACTCATGCTAATATCTCAATATTTATAAACAACGCAGATGCAATTACCTAATGCAAGAAATTAAACAAAAACACTTAAATAAACACCAAAATAGGGAAAACACTAATAAAAAAGCTATGGTTTTATAGAGTAAAATAACTCTAGTTTACTAGAGTTATAATTCCTAATTTTTAGGAGTCGAGTTGGGAATAAATTCTAACTCCAATTCTTATTGGGAAGTAGTAGTTTTTTCTTTTGAGCATTAAGGAGTACAAGGAGTATTATGACATTATTATTCAGCTCTCTTTAGTTTCTCCATTGCACTATTTTAGTTTGAGTTTGAGTTTTTACTTTTGTGGAAGACAAGTTGAAGAAATTCAAGATTTCTAGTTCATGATAATTATTGGTATGTTTTACCATTCGCGTAGTTAAATTGTTTTATAGCTTTCATTATAAATTTTTTGCAATTAATGTTATAAAACCCTAGTTGAAGAAAACACTTCATTTTCTCGTGTTATTGTTATTTTATTCGTGTTTATTTAATCAAGCATGAATTAATTTTGTTAGGGTTAGATACGGATAATGCAATTTTCTATTGAATCGACTTAATTAATCGTCAATTGACTCAATTGCACTTATGGGTAATAGTCATTACAAATAAGACAATTCTAGAGAGTAGCTAACTCTAGTATATATCAGTAAAGTTATTAAATTGGGTAATTCATAGTCATGTACGATATGAATTTCTAGTTTGTTCTTGATATTTATTATATACATACTACTCGATTTAATTGGGACTGGGCCCAAGAGTGATATCTCCCTAAAGAAAAGTTAAATTGATAGGACTCTTCATCCTGAGGGATTAGAGTTGAGTTGATATTTGGGAATTGAATCTCCGTAAATGTGCGATTGAGTTGATTGATTGGTGTATTAAGTTAATTCAAGAAAATTTTTAGTTTGTACCTGACCTATTTTCTTAATATTTGGTAATTTATCCTTTTTAATCTTAGCCACGTTACTTTAAATTCCAGTACAATCTAGTATTTAGTTGAAGCATTATCAACCTTGTCGGTAGTCTAGATAGAAATTAGATGTGTTTTTTATCCAGTTTGAGTATATTTTTTCGTGCGGCGATCCTTATTCACTCTACTACATTGATACATACACCTGTGGAATTAGTGGGAAATTGTGAGTAGTATAATTTAACTTCTTCATCACACATCAAGTTTTTGATGCCATTGCTGGGCAGCAAATATTATCATAGGTAATATTAAAAGCTAAGATGATTCCTAGTTTGGACCGTTTGTCTCTTTATATTTTTCTTGTTTTAGCATAAATATTCCTGTGTGAGTTTGTTTCTTTGTCTAAGTTTTCACTGTGATAATTTTATGTACATTGGTGTGCGTAATCTTATTTCTTGAGTGTTTTGTGTTTGTGCACTCTACCCGTAGTAATGTAGTTTTTGATCCAAAAATTGAACAAACCCTTTGGTATCGGATACGAGTACTACGATTCATTATGGAAACAAGAAGCAAAATTAAGCATGGTTCAAGAGAGACCACCAAGGCAACCAGTGATACTGCCTGAGAATCTTGAAAGCATGGGAAACAATATAACAATAGGAATAAGTGAGGCTTTGGAGACAATGGTCATAATAGATATGTTAGGAACAACTGTTCTCTAGCTGACTATACTTTACCTACTTTTGGAGGAATTAATTCTTGTATTGTTCCACCACCAATTCAAGCTAATAACTTTATGATCAAACCTGGTTTGGTCTTATATCCATGCTTCAGTAACATGTAATTTTTGGAGGGTTATCTAATGAAGACCTAAACCATCTTCTTATGAACATTAGATGTGTATAAGTGACACTTGCAAACAAAATGGAGTAAGTGATGATACTTGCATGCTCAAACTGTTTCCTTTTTCACTAAGAGGCAAAGCTATGGTTGCAAAGGTATAAGCAAGGGATATTCACCATATGGGAAGGATTGGCCCAAGCTTTTATGACAAAATACTTTGTATCCATCTTCCAAGACAAGCAAGCTTAGAAACAGCATCACTCCTTTCAGTCAACAACATTGGGAAAATTTAAGTGAAGCATGGGCAAGATACAATGACCTCTTGAGTAAATGCCCTTACTATGGTTTACAATTTTGGTTACAAATTCAAACTTTTTACAATGGTCTATTCCAAGAGATGTGAGAGGTGGTTGATTCTTCATCTAATGGATCATTATGTCAGAATAAGATGCCAAAAGAAGCTGGGGAACTACTTGATAAAATGTCAGCTAATTATCATCATTTTTTAGGATCTTACTCAGGGGAAAATCATAGAGGAGTAAATGAACTAAATACTGTGGATGCGATGATGGCCCAACAAAAGCTCACAGTAAATCGACTGGACCAACTGTTAAAGAGGAAGGATAGAATGCAAGCAAATGTTGTAGCCACTCTACAAACACTTGTTTGTGATTTATGTGTAGGTGATTATCCTAGTGGTCGGTGTAGTACATTGAATTATTGTTCTTCTTCAACAATACAAGTCATGAATAGGGCAATTATATGGGAAACCAAGGTTAAAATCAAGCCAGGCCATCGAACAACCAGTTCAGCATTACCTATAACCCAAGTTGGAGGAATCACACAAACCTCTCTTGGGGAAATCAGAAGAGACAAACTCGTGTTCAGCCTAACAATTCAGATCCTAGACCTCAATTTCAACAGCAACATGATCAATAACAATATCAACCTCAGCAACAATTTCAGCCTCAGAAGTAGCCCAATCAAATTCAATCACTACAATTGGAGTTCTAGCATTTTAGAGACTCAATGAATTAGTTTGCACAATCCACTACTAACAGATTGAACAGTCAGGAAGCTTCAAGCAAGAATCTAGAGATCCAAGTTGGACAAATTGCTACAAGTAGAAAGACCAATGGGAAAAATATCTAGAGATACCATTCCAAATCCAAGGGAGCAAGAAAGGCATGTCATATTGCAAAGCGAGAAAACAGCTACTACTAAAGAGGTAAAGGATAAGAACAAGAAAGGTAGGACACGCAAGTGCAAGAGAAGTATTTGGTTCTACCAAGGAGGAAGTATACAGTAAACCTAAAATTTGGCCATCAAAACTGCCAATTACAATTCCTTTTCATAATCTGTTGAAAACCAAAGAACGGGACAATAAATTCAAGAGATTTCTGGATATTCTCAGAAAGCTAGAATATGAACATTCCACTTATGGATAGCTATGCCAGATTCATGAAGCAAATACTTATCAATAAGAGAAATATAGCTAGGTGATAGAGTAGCACTTGACAAGTCAATGTTGTACCATTATCCAAAAGATGTTACCTCCAAAAATGAAGGATCTAGGATGATTTTCCATTCCATGCACAGTTAGGGGATAGAGTTCGAGAAAGGACTTTGTGATCTGGGAGCATCAATTAATTTGATTCCATTGACTATTTACAAGAGATTGAATGGCTAGGAGCTCAAACCGACAAATGTTTCATTTCAGTTGGTAGATAGAAGCATCAAGTATCCTAATATGGATAGTGGAGGATGTTCTAGTCAAAGTAGTTAAGTGATATCTTCCAGCAAATTTTGTGATCTTAGATATGGAGAAGGACAAGGGCATGCCATTTCTTCGGAGATCTTTCCTAGCAACCAAAAGGGCACTTATTGATGTACAAGAAGGAAAATTGCAATTGAGTGTCAATGATCAGACTATCAAATTTCTATTTGATTCCCTTAACTTCCTTCTAATTATGATGATGCTATGATGATTGATTTTGTTGATACACTTTTTGATGAATTCTGCACAACTTTCAATGGAGAAGGCTCTAATGCAAGCATGAGATATTAAGAAGCATGATGAGGAAACAAAGCTTGCTGAAGGATGTTGAAGGCAAAACTTCTAGAAAAGAAGTTAGGGCCACAAGAAGAGTTAGGTAATGCGGGGTCTCTAACCAACGAACCCCTAAGGTAGAGTTGAAACTACTTCCTTCTCATTTGAAGTATGCATGTTTAAGAGAAAATAATATTTTATACACCTATTATTGTGAGTGCGTACTTGTCTAATGAACAGTTGCAAAATTTTTTACATGTTTTATGAAAGCATAAATCTGCAATTACTTGGAGCTTGAGTGATATCAAGGGAATTAACCCTGCAATTTGCATGCATAAAATTTCAATAGTAGATGGTTATAAACCATGGAGACTACCCTAGTGCCAGTTAGGCCCAACTTTGAAAGAAGTTGTAAAGAAAGAAGTAGTGAAATTGCCAGATGCAGGTATAACTTATGCAATTAGTGATAATGAGTGGTTCAACCCTACTCAAATAGTTCCTGAAAAGGGAGGATGGCTGTGATTGTAACTGATAATAATGGGTTGATTTCTTCTATTGTATTCATAGGATGGCGGATTTGCATTGATTACAAGAAACAATAAGAGGCAATAGCAGAAAGATCACTTTCTCCTTCCCTTCATTGATCAAATGCTGGAACATCTAGCTGTCCGCGGTTTTTATTGCTTTCTAGAAGGATATTCCAAGTATTTGAGACTCAAATTGCTATAGCCTTGGAAGACAAAGAAAAGACAACTTTCACTTGTCCTTATGGTATTTTTGCATATAGAAGAATGTCTTTTGGCCTTTGTAATGCACCAAGCACTTTTCAAAAATGTATATTTGTTATTTTCCACGACATGATTAAAAAATGTATTAAAATTTTTATGATGACCTTTTTGTATTTGAAACCATATTTGAGATTGTCTTTATACATTTGACTTTATTTCTTCAACATTGTGAAAACACTAATCTTACATTGAATTAGGAAAAATGCCATTCTATGGTATAGGAAGGAATTCTTTTGGGGCATAAAATATCTACTTAATGTATGGAGGTAGACAAAGTGAAGGTAGAAGTAATTGAAAAACTACCGCTGCTCAGCAATGTATAAGGAATAAGGAGTTTTTTCGGACATGCTGATTTTTTATCGTCATTTGATAAGAAATTTTTACCTTGTTTCTAAACCCTTGTGTGAATTGTTACAAAAGTATGTGATGTTGAATTTTGATGAAAATGTCTTAATACATTTGAAGTTCTCAAGAAGGAACTAGTGATACAGCACATGTGATGTATCATCGGATTGGTTTGTGCCTTTTGAGTTGATGTGTGATGCAAGTGACTGTGCTATAGGTGTAGTCCATTGTTAGAAAAAGGATAAAGTTCTCCATAGTGTTTACTGTGCTAGTAAAAATTAAAATGAAGCTTAGATGAATTGCTGAACAACTAAGAAAGAATTGCTAGCTGTATTCCTTGCCTTTCACAAATTTCGTTCTTATTTGATAGGCTTTAAAGAGATTGAGCATATAGATCATGGTACATTAAAATATCTATTGTCTGAATAGGATGCCAAACCAAGATTAATCTGTTGAATTTTGTTATTGCAGGAACTTGATTGAGAGGTGTAGAGAAGAAAGGTGTTGATAATATAGTGGCCAACCATTTATTCAAATTAGAGCTACTAGCAAGAAATGAGATGGATATGCTACCAGTAAGGAAGGAATAATTTTCGAAAGAAAGATTGATGGCAATTAGTGTTACTCCATGGTACGCTGATTTGGAAAATTATTTGGTGGAAAAATCCTTCTACTAGGATTGAGTTATAATGAGAAAAAGAAAATATTTTTTTGACTTGGAATTCTACTTTTTCGAATGAGCTATACTTGTATAAGAGGTACAGAGACCAAGTGATCCAGAGATGTGTGTCTAAGGAGGAGATGGAGAATGTATTGAGAATGTGTCACTCTTTTCCTATAAGTGGGCACCATGGAAATCACTGCACTACTGCAAAGATACTTTAAAGTGGGCTATGTTGCCCTATATTATTTTGATATGCCAGATTATTTGTGAAGCAATAAGATACTTGTTAGTGCATGGGGAATATATCTAAGAAGGATGAAATGCCTTTCAACAGTATTTTAGAAGTTGAATTATTTGACGTCCAGGGCATTGACTTCATGGGTCCATTCCTGAATTCTTTCTCCAACAAATACATCTTAGTTGTTGTGGATTAATTATGTCTCCAAATGGGTGGAAGTAGGAGCAATTACCTACTAATAATGCTTGAGTGGTTAGCAAATTCATCAAGTGCAATATCTTCTCCAGATTTGGAGTTCCAAGAGCTATTATCAGTGATGGATCACACATCAAAAATTCTCAAATTGAAGCTCTATTGTCATACTATGGGTTGATACATAAAGTGTCATTACCTTATCATCCCCAAACCTCTGGACAAGGCGAAGTATCAAATAGAGAATTGAAAAGAATGTTGGAAAAGACAATCAATGCTTCTTGCAAGGATTGGTCTCGCAAGCTGGATGATGCATTATGGGCATACAAGACGGGATTCAAAACTCTTATTGGTATGTCCCTTTGAAAAAGCATGCCACTTACCAATGGAACTAGAGCACAAGGCATTTTGGACAATCAAGACCCTTAATTTTGACTACAAAGCAGCTGGTGAAAAGAGGTTATTGGAACTGTGTGAGCTAGAGGAATTCCGATCACATGCTTATGACAATGCAAGGCTTTATAAGGAGAGAACCAATGAGTGGCATGATAGGAACATTCTATATAGGGAATTCCATGCATGTGACAAAGTGCTTTATAATTCTCGCCTTATACATTTCCTAAGAAACTGAAGTCCTAATGGTGTGGACTGTATGAGATAGTACAAGCATTTCCACATGGAGTGATAAAGGATAAAGGCAAGATCTCCATATTCAAAGTCAGTGGTGGTCAACTCAAATGTAGCATGGTGGAGAAATAAAGGAGGGGCATTAAACTATCCCCCTAGTATGATCAGCAATGAAAGTCAAGCTATTGACTCAAAAGAACCGCTACTTGGGAGGCAACCCAAGAATTTCAATTTCTTTTCCTTTCTTCTTAATTAGTTGTTTTTCTGAATTGTTATATTTGGTTACATATTGAATTCTCTTTTTTTGATAATTGCAAATAAAGGAGCAAAGCTGCATGGGGGAATGTCCCAAAAAAAAGTTTTTCCAACTAGGATAGAAGATATGGTTCGCTATATGAAGGAACCATAGTCTTTTGTTTCGCCGCAGTGAACAAAGTAAGAAACAAAACAGTAGCGAAGTTTTACACATCTAACTGTGTCCATGGCAAAGGTGTTCTCAGTGGGAAGCATTTAAATTTGAGAAACAAAGGCAAAGTTCGTCACCGTAAACCTTTACAAGGCAATCCCGTTGCTGCCTGGATCAACGGAGACACTTTTGAAATTACCCCTAGCCAAAATTTTCTTCCTTTCTCCTAATCAATAGAAATCAATCCTTTCCTACTCCATCTTTTCCTCTTCTTTCTTTTTCTTCTCAACCTATTCTTCTTTTTCTTTCTTTCTTTGCATTTTCTTTCCCAAAATACCCAAAATCAAATGCCACTCCAAATCTACCACAATCTGTATAAATCTTCCTTCTTTACCAAGAATCCCCACAATTTCTCTCTAAAACACCATTACCCATACCCCAAATCTTCCATATCCACCATCAACCAAGAAATTACAAGGAAAATGAGAAATGAGCTTTTCAACCTTCAAGGGAATAAATTTCATTATCTCCAATTTCAAATTTTGTTTTCCTTTAATAAGTAAGATCTTTCCTAATTCTTTTGGGGTTGTATAATCCCCCTTGTTGAAATTTTTGAGTACATTTAATTGGACTATTTTTATGCAAATTCTTTTGTGATTATTGTGGTTGCTCATCTTGGTTAATTCTTTGTATTATTTGTATGCAACTTAGTGGTGAATATTGTGGATGGTCCAATACCATTAAAGTGTGTGGGTGCATCTTTATACTCTTCATATCATTGTGTGAGTTTGTTATTTAGATCGAAAAATCAATTTCAGCAAATAAATAAATAAAAAATCTGCTGAATTGAGTAATTGGAACAAAGGCAAATTTGCCAATGCAAATGCTCAATATGTGGCTGAAAATTAATGAATAAAAACATGTGTTTTATCAGTGTTATTTTGATTTATGAGCAACAAAATGGTCTCCTTTTCATGAAGCCACATTGAACTTCAAGATTATTTTCTAGGTGAAATTGATAGAAGGAATAGGGTGGTTTCTGCCTTAGTCCAGGATTACTAGGGAGATTTAATTTGGTTTGTAAATTTTTAGGCAATACCTATGAATTGAAATCCAATAAAATTTAGCTTCATCAAAAACCTGTTAGTCTTACATCTATTACAGTAAATAAGATTTTTGGCACTTTTAATAATCTGTTTAGTGAATTTACAGAATTCGTCATGGGTGATATTAATTTTGATGAGGTGACCAATGTTCTAACAAATTCAAAGGGGCACTTAGAGTAAAAGTACATATGGGGACTATAAATGGTTCAAGACTTGGTTCTTAACTTTAAAAGCCAGAGCTTAGATTCATTTCATCTATAGGAACCTGATTCCTATTACCTACCCCTAAATGGTAAGTAGAGAACATGTATTGATTTTGTATGCTCTTGTTAAATGCTGAGACATTGATGTAGGCACAGAGATTTGAAAGTCCATTAGGAGGAATGAGATTCCAGACAGACATGGATTACATTTTTCCAGGTCTCATCACAACCTTGTGTGCTCAAAAAGGTATGACCTCTACCGACAAAGTTAAAATTAGCCCTAAGAAGATCATTACCCTCCAGGCATTGGAGATAAGTGTTCGCCAACATCAGGACTGCATGCATCGAGATCATAGAGCATATATGGATCGAGATGTTTTAATAGATTACTTAGATAATGATGACGAAGAGGATGATATCCACCTAGATCCCTCGCTGTTGCCTCTTCCTTGGCCACCCCGGACTAACGATCATGATCACATTTTTTATGCTTCAGTTAGCAGGCAATCTAAACTAGATGTGATGCACTATGAAAGTGAAAGCTTGCACAATTTGCACAAGAAGTTAGACATCATGTCTTGGTAACTGAATATGCAAAAGCTATTTGATATGAGTCGATGGCCAGTAGAGCCCGAAGCACTACTCCATCATTTTGCATTGAAATTGGATAGCAAAGAGAAAGATGATGCTGAGGCCATCTGGGGCCACCTAAGGGAGTTTTTCTTTTAGTGAAATCAATTAATTTATTTCTTTTAATTTTATGCACTCTTATTTTTACCATATTGACAGGCATTTGGGATAATTCTTAGTTCAAGTTGGGGGATTAGACGTTGTGTTTTTGTTAATTATTATTTTAATATAATTTTTTATGTTATATTTTGGGTTGTGTTATGTGATTTTTTTTCTAAGTTTAGATAAATTAGTGGAGTCTAGTTTAGTGGTTTGTGTCGATGTGTTTATGGGTGCTGCATCTATGTGTGTTCTTGTGATTATTTTGTGTTTAAGATTTTCTATGGCGAAGTACACAAAGTAACTCTGTGTATTTTGTATCTTTGATAGTGAATGATGAGCTGAATTAATTGAATTGGTAATTTTACTTGTAAAGGAATTTTTGACTTGTGACCCCATTAATTCATGAAAATACTATCACCGCACATATACATGCCTAAGTGTGACATGAGTGAGTGGGGAGCATAGTTTAATTTCTTTGAGTAACAATCTCGACTACTTATGGAAACTTGGTTTTTCTTGAGACAATGGGATGAGGAGTCTTATATGTGAAAAATATGGGCAACATTTGGACCCTAGAAATAATTTATGCACTTTCTGTGGGCCGTTTAAGTCAAATTGCCTATCATATTAAATGATATCCCTAGTTTCCCTTTTTGAGACTTATTAACCTATTTTGATTGAATTAGCAACATGATTAGCCAATTTACCTCATCGTATGTTTAATTTCTTTTTTACCCATCACCTTGGTTAGCATGGATTCTTTATGGCATTGTCATGAAGATTTTTATGGTGGATAAATGAGGAGATGTTTGATGTTATTGTTTGATTCAAAAAAAAATGAGAGAGAGAGAATAAATATAACCAGCTGTGTTGCTGGATTTATGAATAAGAGTAATACTACCTCTTGAATTAATAATGTAACTATAATAACATTGGTTACTTCGTCTAAGTGTATATTTTCATTGTGAATTATAGGTGAAATGGCTAGTTGTGGTGGTACTGATTAAGAATATGGTGCAAAGTTGAACAAAAAGTGACTAAGGTGATTTTAACTACTTTATCTATATTTATCATACCTTGTCCCTTGGCCTCATTACAACCTTATAAGTCCTATTTGATCCTTGGCCCGGATTAGTTCATATTTCTAACTATGGGATGATTACACATTGTGTCCAATCATGTTGTAAGGGTAAACTTTGTTGATCGAAGTTGTCAAGATTGATAAGTTGACTGGTTCAGCTTTCTTCTCTTTCTTGTGAGTGTGGGAACATGGCATTTTTATGATGACTGTGGTATCATGGGGTCAAACTATCCTATGCATTGAACTAATCTAACTTTTGTGCTCAATAATTTTACTATTATTGATACAATCAATTATAGTTAGATTGTGTACTTGCTTGTTTGTTTATTTGTTTGCTAGTTAGGTTCTTTTGCTCGGGGCGAACAACAGGCTAAGTTGGGAGAGTTTGATAACCTTAGAATTAAGGTTATTATTATATTCTTTTTGACTTAGTTTTTGTAGTTTTGAGTTGTGATTATTGTGTTTTCGTGATTTTTTGTGTCAAAAGTCCAATTAGGTTAATTTATGTTTTTTTAGTGGTTTTAGTGTTAAATTGAGTCTAAATTTGTTGTTTTTGTAATTTTAATTTCCATCCAGGTAAAAGGGTTAAATATGTTCAAATTGGAAGTCAAATCCAAGCAGAGAGGTTGATTTTCATGAATCATCCAGAAGCCTTGCTCACTGCGGCGAAGCTTACCAAGCTAAAATTGTTCTCCTAAGAAAACCACTCAAAATCGGAGGCAAAAGCAAAGTTTTCCGCGGCAAACCTCTCAAGGAGGAAATTGTTCGCCACCGTAATTCAAGTAGAGCAAGGCCAATTTTGGATAGTTTTAATTGTGGTGAGATTTCAATATTTCTTGTGTTAGGCCTTAATTTTGGCAGTTTAATCTGATTAGGATTCTTTCAAATTTTTAGGAGTTGGGGTGTAGGGAATAAATTGTAACTCCTAGTGTTATTGTCTCTTAGTCAATTTTTCTATCGAGCAGTAAGGAGTAGTAGGAGTATTATGACATTGTTATTCAACTCTCTTTAGTTTTCTCCGTAGCACTACTTCAGCTTTAGTTTTTACTTTTGTGGAAGACATGTTCAAGCAATTCAAGGTTTCTAGCTCATGATAATTATTGGTATTTTCTCCTATTCGCGTAGTTAAATTTTGTTATAGCTTTTATTATTAATTTTCGTAATCCATATTATCAAACCCTAGTTCAATAGCTATTTCATTTTCTCATATTATTGTTATTTTCTTCATATTTATTTCATCAAGAGATAGCTATGGCTGATGCGATTTTTCAATGAATTGATTTAATTAATCATCCATTCTTGAACCCTCTGCCGAGCTCTACCTTGCCTGCATTTGGGGCCAAAAAATGTCTCCACCTGCTGCTAACAGCCTTTATTCAGAATTATACTAAATGGGTCGATCCTTCCTTGTCCCTTTATTTTAACAACTTCTCCTAAGGTCTCCTCACCAAGAGCTCCTCAGCGACGACAAAGAAAGCAACCCGCCTGCTGTTCTAGAGAGTAGTTAACTCTAATTTTGGGTGGATTGGATGATATAATACAGAAGTAGACCCTTCGTCATAGATCAGTGATAGTTATCAAATTGGCTGATTCATAGTCATGTTCGCTATGAATTTCTAGTTGGTTCTTGATAATTCCATATGCCTACAACTCGATTTAATTAGGATTAGGCCTGAGAGTCTCTCCCTAAAGGAAAATTAAATTGATAAAATTCTTCATCATGAGGGATTGGGGTTGAGTTGATATTTAGGAATTGAACTCTATAAATGTGCGATTGAGTTGATTGATTGGTGGATTAAATTCATTCAGGGAATTGCTAGTCTAGTACCTGACCTATTTTCTTAATATTTGGTAATTAACTCTTTTAAATCTTAGCCATGTTATTAAAGTCCTTAGCAATGTATTATTTTAATCTTAAAGCTTTATCAAACTTTTTGGCAGTCTAGATAGAAATTTCCAACCATTTTTGGAACTTGTTTTAGAATTTTTCCTCGCGAGAATGATTCTTGTGATAAGCTCATTAATTTAATATATTTTATATGTCGTTTATCTCCATAATTTGAACAAGAATTGAATAATTATGAGATGTAGTTTATTTTGAGTTTTGCAAGGTTTGAGTGAAGAAAGAGTCAAAATTTATCTAGAAATTGGACGAGAATAGCAAAATTGGAATTTTCGTGCATAGGCGAGGAGCGATTCTGACACAGTTTGGTAGATTGAGCATAATTTTCTTGTTCGAGTTCTAATTGAGGTGATTCAAGACGTTTCAAAGGCTAAGACATAGATCTAGAATTTTATGTTTTGAGATTTTCCAAATTCAGCTTGCATCATGACTAAAATTGAAGATGAAGTGAACAAGACCTTTTTGGGAGCAGTGCCCAGGTGCTGCAACCGGGCGCCAATTCTAGGAAGGTATCAATCCCAGTATTCTGGGACCAGCGTCTAGGCACCATTCGACGAACTAGTTGCACAAGGTTGCTTATTTTGCAAGAAAAGTCCTCCCATGGGCCCAGTTACGTGAAAAGGGTGTCTTAATCATCGCGGAGCCCCTAAACCCTAAAAATATCTATAAATACACCGAGAGAAGGAGAGGAAACAATAATCATCATCAGTCGTCATTTGTTTTTAGGTTTTCAATAGTTAGATCAATAATTTAGCTATAGGGTAGATTTTCTCAATTGTTCGAGCCAGAATTTCATTCTCTTGTCAAGAATTCAAGACTCGATGATCATCAACATTAATTTTTGCTACAGTTACTGAGTTTGATTAATTTTTATGCAATTTAAATTATGTTCTTATTGCTTTCTTCTTCTTTAATTATCATTCTTGTTTAATTAACTTTAAATTCTTAATTACTTCTGTAGTTTAGTAGTTAGGGTTTTATTGGATCATTTTTAGTTACTTTTATAGAGTAGACTATTTTAACTACATTCTTGTTCTTGATTAAATTCTTGCAAGTAGGGTTGATTGAATTAGGGTTTTAGTTAATTATATTCAATTGTTGTCAGTAGGGTTAGAATTTCACATTCTTGTCTTTATTTCAATTTCTTGTGATTAAATTTAGTTTAAAGTTACCCAAAAACCCCTGATTATTTCATCTACTTAGCAAATAGGCTTGTGAACCTAGTAATTGTTCCAATAGTTCTCGTGGGAACAATCTTTACTCATCCTGTGTACAAACTCACCTCGTAGACTTGCGAGTATGTGGGAGTTGATTAGGATAATTAAGGTTCTTAACTACTTGTTCATTAGAGAAAACCTAATCAATATTCTATCGAACAAGTTTTTGGCACCATTTTCGGGGACTATATTTTTTGGTAACAATATTAGGTGTAGTAAGACTTACTAGATTAGATTTTTTTATTCTTTTGTTATTTATTTATATTATTTTTTGTTCTCAAAATCTTGTTTGTATTTGGTCTTCGAGATTTGATCTTCGGTTTTCTTTTCTTGTAGTTGATGATTGAGATTTGTTCATCCAATCCACATGTTCATCCGATTGACGAGATTGAACGAACGAAGTAGAAATCATAAACGAAAAACTCAAATTGAGGTGACAATCTAATGGAGAATCCAAACCGTGTTGTTAATGAACAAGAGGAGGTTGTAGGTAATAATGGCAACCTAGTTAAAGCTAATGCTAACCCTCGACATCTTAGAGATTATGCCATACCTAATTTCGAGGGGGTGAGTTCTAGGATTACTCGGCTGCCTATGCAAGAAAACAACTTTGAAATCAAGCCTGCACTGATACAAATGCTCCAAACACATGCGTTATTTAGAGGAAGACCCAACGAAGATTCCTATGAGCACTTAATCTAGTTTGAGAAGGTCATTGATACATTCTGGTACAACGGAGTCCACCCTGATTGTATCTATATGAGAGCATTCCTTTTTTCCTTATGTGATAGAGCAAGGTCTCGTTGCAATCAAAATATCAACAAGGCAGTTTCACAACATGGGATCAACTTGCTCAAGAATTCCTAGCCAAACACTTTCCACCGACTAGGACCACTAAACTCCGAAACGAGATCAAATCATTCAGACAAATCACTGGACAGAGTTTAGGTGAAGTGTGGGATCGCTTCAAGGAGGTGTTGAGGAAGTGCCCACACCATGCTATACCTCTATTGCTACAAGTCCAAACCTTGTATAATGGACTATTTTCGGAGACTAGATTGATAGTTGATGCAAATGCTGGAGGTTCTTTCTCCCATAAGACTCTAGAGGAAGCACAAGAGTTGCTAGAGAGAATGGCATATACTCATTATTGTCATGGACCAATAACTCCCATAGTTGGACAACAACAACCATAAGTGAATCAAGCCAACGTCCAAGAAGGAGGTATGCCTAATTATGATACTTTCTTTTCTCAATAGAACACGATGATGAGTGCCATTATAAACTTGATAACGGCTATAGAGAATATGGGGAGATTCATAGCTCAATGAACTCCATTGGTTCGACATCCCAAGGGATCTTGATTTGTGATTTTTGTGGAGGAAATCACCAAAGTGGCTTCTGTAATACTTCAGTGATGCAAGGTGAGCAGATTCAACTCATTTCCAATCAAAATCCCACTACAAGACATCAGCCCACCAATTCTGGAAACACATATAACCCATCTTGGCAGAACAATCCCAACTTTTTCTAGACAAGTCAAAATAATGTTCAAAGTCCATCCTTCCAACCATCACACCACAATCTAATTTTCCAATCAGTCTTCATCTTCTGACCACATCAACCACCGCACCAGAGAAATTTCCAAAAACTTTCTGCCTCAACAAAATAACTTATACCAACCTCCACCACTAAGAACCCCACCTCAAAATCCTAGTAATCCTCCATATGTAAATCATGATCAATCCACTAAGAATAATTTGAGAAGGGACTTTGAAGCTTTGAGGAAGGAGTATTAGAATTTGCGAGCTTCTACAAGGAATATGGAACTCCTTAATTGGGACAGTTAGCTCGCAAAAATAATGAACGATGTTTATGGGAGCATTGCCAAGTGACACAATTGCAATTCCAAATCCAAATGAGCAATGCAATGATATTTCATTGAGGAATGGGAAGGAATTGGTTATACAAAATGACAAGACAAAGGTTGATACTGAAGCTGGGAAGCCAAAATCCAAGAGAATTGAAGAAAAAATTGAAATTGAAGATAACGATGAGAAGATGACCAGGAGATTGCAATGAAGGAGTCAAGGAAGAAGAAAATGGATCCTTCCCAGAATCTTTTAAATTGGATCCTGTAATAAAAGTGTCATTTCCTCAATGACTGATTGATGCAAAGAAGGAGGAAAAACAGAAGCAATTCCATATGTTCCTCGATATGCTCAAAAAGGTGAATGTAAACATACCTTTGGATGATGTTCTCAATAAGATGCCCAATTATGCGTGGTTTATGAAGGATCAATTAGCTAAAAAACAGCAATGGAATGATAATGAGATAGTTTTTCGTGATATGCCAAGTGTAGTGCCATTGTTCAATGGAGGTTACCTCCAAGCTCAAGGATCTGAATAGTTTTTCTATACCGGTGAACATTGAAGGACAGACGTTGCATCGTTCACTTTGTGATTTGGAGATGAGCGTTGACATGATAAACTCGTAAATGTAGTATATTTTATGTGTCATTTACCTTCATTTTTAATGTAATTTGAGCAAATAATTGAGTAATTATGAGCCAAAATTGTTTATTTTGAGTTTTACAGGGTTTGAGTGAAGAAAGAGTCCAAATTGATCGGAAAAGTGGAGGAAAATTGCAAATTGGAATTTCGTGCACCAGCGAGGAGCGATTCTGACACAGTTTGGTTTATTGAGCATAACTTTCTTGTCCAAGCTCAAATTGAGATGATTCAAAATGTTTGGAAAGCTAAGACATAGAGTTACAACTTTTATGTTTTGAGTTTTCCTAAACTTTGCTCACATCATAGAGAAAATTGATGATGCAATGAAGCACCTTCCCTAGAATCAGTGCCCAGGAGCTGCAAATGGCGCCAATTCCAGAAAGGCTATCTCAACTACTTGAAGTAACGCCCAGGCACTTCAAAATTACAACGCGTAGGTGCCGGTCACCGAATAGGTTGCATGGGCTTGCTTATTTTTTAAGAAAAGTCCTCCCGTGGGCCCCGTTTCGTCGAAAAGCATGTACTTATCACCCGGTATCCCCAAAACCCTAAAAATGTCTATTAATACACTAAGAGAATGGGAGCAAAGGATCATAATCATCAGCCATCATTAGTTTTTAGGTTTTTAATAGTTAGATCAATAATTTAGCCGTAAGGTAGATTTTCTCAACTGTTCAAACTAGAATTTCATTCTCTTGTCAAGAATTCAAAACTCGACAATCATCAACATTCATTTTTGCTACAATTATTGAGTTGATTTATTTTTATGCAATTTAATTTTTGTTCTTATTGCGTTCTTATTCTTTAATTATCATTTTCCTTTTATTTTCTTTAAATTCTTTCATCGCCTTTGTAAATGAGTAGTTAAATTTAATTTAAATGCAAATATTGCTGATTAGTTAAGAGAGATTAATTTAAATTCAAAAATCCAGCAATTATATCTAGATTTAAATTTGGATTTAGATGTGTTAATTATATTCTAATTGATTTTCATAGTTTTAGAATTTTACATTCTTGTCTTTATTTTAATTTCTTGTGATTAATTTTATTTTAAATTTAGTTGAAAACTCCTGCTTAATTCATCTAACTAGTAAATAGGCTCATGAACCTAGTAATTGTTCCAATACTCCTCATGGGAACGATCCTTACTCATCCTATATACAAACTCGCCTCGTATACTTCTTAGCGTGATAGAAATTTGTATGTGTTCTTTACTCAACCTGAATATTTAATTGTTGATAAGAACTTTGTTGTTTTCTTGCTTCTAAAGATGACTCTTGACTTTGGCAATGAAGGCTTTGTCATTTCAACATGGATTTGATTGATAACCATGCTAAGAAAGATTATTAAGAGGTTTGCCAAGATTAAAAGTTGAGGAAAACAAAATTTGTGAAGCATGCCAATTAGGTAAGCAAGTTAAAGTCTCTTTTAAACAAAAGAATTGTGTGTCTACTTCTACAATCTTCGAAATTATTGCTTATGGATTTATTCGGTCCAACTCAACATTCTAGTCTTGGTGGTAGGAAGTATGCTTTTGTAATTGCCGATGATTATTCTAGGTATACTTGGGTACTATTTCTTGTTCACAAAAATAAAACCTTTGAAAATTTTGTAAAGTTGTTTTTCAAAATACAAAGTTTTTTGAAATTAAAATTGTCCATTTAAGAGGTGATAATGGATCCAAATTCAAATTTGGCATTTTTACTGAGTCTTGTGATCACAACGGCATTTTGCATGAATTTTCAGTTGCTAGAGTGCCTCAACAAATGGTGTTGTTCAAAGAAAAAATAGAATACTTCAAGAGGCTGCTAGAACCATGATAAATGAGCGTGATTTACCAAAATAGTTTTGGGCCGAAGCCCGTTAACATGGCTTGTTATGTTTTAAATTGAGTTCTTTTAAGGCCTATTTAACAAAATTTCTTATGAAGTCTTATTTTGTAAAAAAGCCGTTGTGAGCTATTTAAACGTTTTTGGTTGTAAATGTTTCATTATGAAAATTAAGGAGGATCATGGAAAATTTGACAAGAAATTGGATGAAGAGATTTTCTTAGGATATTGTAGTGACAAGAACGAATAAGAACTAACAGAAAAACACAAGTTTTAGGCATGATATTCTATATATGAAAAATATATACCAAGAAAATGAAATAATCAAAAATTTGGGTTGAAAAATTATACCGAATTTGATACACAATGAATTCCTAGTGTGCAAAAAAACTCTTCTCTCCAAAGCTCAAAATTTCCATCCACACAAATGAGGATATAACCCTAAGAAATCCCTTATTTATGCATATTTTTACTCCCAAAAGCTTCCAACTTCTAATTCCTAAAAGTTAGCTAAAATTCCAACAATTCCTACACCATGTTTGGTCACTAAAAGTTGGCTGAAAATTTTAACTATAATTAATTACGAAAATTTACTAATAATTAGAAAAAGAGTTGTGCTACAAATGGAAAATATTTTTAGACATGATAAGTCCATAATTGTGCTATATTTTGTGTCATTTACCATGTTTTAATATGTTGTAACCAAGATTTGAGTTATTATTGAGGTTAATTTGACAATTTCTTAGTTTTTTTAGGGGTAGAGTGAAAAATAGCGGAAAAAGATATGGAAAAGATGAAAGAAAATGCTCAGGGCAGAACGTGCACGAGTATAAAGGCATTTTGGATACTGTTTCATATTTTAAGCATAACTTTCAAGGCTAAGATCCAATTGAGGTGATTCATGATGCGCTAGAAAGCTAAGGGAGAGGGCTACAACTTTCATGTTTTACACTTTTTCAAATTTCAAAAGCATCCGGGTTAAAATTGAAGCCGAAAGTGATGGCCCAGCGCAAATACGCTGAGTTGGTGCAACGCATTGTGCGCTGTGTCCAGAAGGGAAAATTTCAGCACTATATGTGCCCAAAACAGGCAAGACATGTGCACCCGAAATAGTGGTATTACATGATTTTTTGATTTTTGGTAGATTTCTTTGCCCGGTTGGATTCTTTTTCATACGATTGCACATTCTTATCTTTAGACCTTGATTGTAACCCTAGTATGCAATATAAATACCCCATGTAGGGTGAGAAAAGGAGGACACTTTTATTTTCTCGTTTTATCTAGGGTTTTTAGCAGAGAAAATTCTTGTTTATTCTTCAATGGCACTTTGTGCCTAAAAACATTTTCTTGGTCAGGGGAATTGAAGCAGTGGTTAATTCTATGATATTGTGAGACTTTTTGTTCTTGAATTTATTAAATTTTATGTCGAGTATTGATTATTTTCCTGTGATTAATTTTATGATTGTTCATTTTAACTTGTTATTGCTGCAGAAAACTAAGTTATTAGAAGTAATCTACTGCTAGATTGTTTTAATCGCGCAGTACCTGTGCTTAATTCAATCTGTGAAGCAACTAAATTTGATAATTGCTCGATTAGTATTATTGAATTTATGAAAATTAATCAACTAATTGGCATAACTGCCTGTGTTAATATTTAATTAGCCTAATTGTTCTTGTTGATTTTAATGCTTCTATTAATTAATCTTTGGCATGTGTCTGGATTAAATTAATAGTTAGGTTAATTGGATCGAGTGTTAAAAATTAAACAACTTTAGAAAGAAATAAGAATCAACTTTGAATTGGAATTCGGGTTAATTTTTCAACACAGTGGTTGATCTCGAAATTGAATTATCTTTGGTGTCAAGGATCAACTAGTAAATTACCATGGCGGATATGACTGAAACCAAGATTTTTCTTATATCAAATTCTTTTTAGTTATTTTATTGTTTAGTTTTTAAATTAAAGCGTTAAACCCCCCCTTTTCGTTTAGCATAAGAATAAACTCCATTCTCTGTGGGACGAACTTGACTCACCACTCCTATATTATTATTAGAGAGAATGTTCAATTTTGAGTGCCTACGACAACATTCTACCAAGACACTAGGTTAATCCAAATTAAATAACATAGGATGAATAAGAGCTCCAAATTGATAACAATTAAGTTTTCCCATGTGAACATACCTTATAACAAATTTTTGTCCAACGATAACAAGTCGTTCAAAGCCAAATAAAATTTGTAGTATGTCAAATACTAATATATATATATATATATATATATATTAAAACAATGGGGGTTTACATTGCAAGGAGCTATTCTAACATGAACGAGAAAGGCTAGCAGTTTATTTATCATCAAAGAAAGAAAGGAACAAAAATAAGGCTAGGAAAAAAAAAAAAACCAACGAAGCCAACCGCAGTAAAAAGATTGGCTGAAGACTCCAAAAAGCCTTCGTAAACCACTAGAAGCTGATATCATAGACCTCAATCTACCTCCTTCTTCAATCTAACTGGTTCATATACAATCAGACGCTCCTGGGAGCCAATGCATCGCATCACTTTCACTTGACCAAAATATCATGGACTAGAAATGAAGGTGAGGTCATTATATTGGCCTCACAAATTCTAAAAGTAATCTGTTGAGTATTAAAGGGTAGTGTTGTCTTTTAACATAAATTTGCTCTGGCATTAAAATAATTACTCTGGCAACATCGCTAGCCTATTTTTTTCCACTATGACATAGTTTTCCATTTAAATCTGTCATGAGTAAATTGTATTTATTCGTTTTAATAGAGGGACAAGAAACACATTGTGACCTATCTCATAAGTGTAATAGGAAATGGAATATGGAAAGTTAAATAGAAGATTATGAGTTTGAGAAAATCACCACGTAGAATCTTCTTTCTCATTTTCTATACTAATATCCTATTTTGTCATCTATATGTTTACCACATGTGCTATGGCATATTAATACTTAATTATATTTTATCCCCTTCAAGTTTAGCATCGTTAATACTTTTGTCCCTATTGTTATTTTTTGATTTTTAGAGTCCCTAGACAAAAAATGCACAATAATACACGATCTGAAATTTTAGTTAAATAGACAAATATACTTATAAATTACTAATAACTTAGTTCCTAATATTTCTCGTATGCCAATTCGACATTTTTATCATACTATCCTTTTTTCATTCCATTGCATTTTTTAAGCTCCATTGCTCTTAATTACTCCATTAACCTTGGGAAAATCTTTTATGAACCCATATGTCTATATATTGTGATTAAAATAAGAGTTACACCCTTGTTTTTTAACAATAATGTACATTATTCAATACATGTGACTTATTTAAATCACAAGGTCTACAAGTTTGATTGTGGATTTGGTCTGTGTGAGAATCTCTCTAATAACCAATCAACATGACACTCTCAAAATGCTTCATTATCCATCCTTTCTTCTTTAGTGCTAGAAGAAGCGATAGGGACTAAACTATTAACAAAGGTAAAGTGTAAGGGGATAAAGTGTTATTGAACCAAAAAATAAATAAAATAAGGGTAGAATGGTCAATTGAGTTGGCATAACAGAAGGTAGGGTATGCATTTGATTGGTAAACTGTTTCTTGACTTATATTACTTAAATTATTTGACTTTCAACTTTAAATTTTAAAGTCAAAGTGAAATCATATAAACTCAAAATTAAATAAAGTCGAATAATTTAAATTTGATTTATTTGATCGGTAAATGGAATAAATAAAAAAATATACATGTTTTATATCAAATCTAATTTCTTATATATATCTTATAAACATCCAATAAATATAAGTGGATTTTGAATTAGGCCAATAATTCTAGTATGTTCCAATTTGTGGATTTGTATAACAGACTTTTGAATTGAGATTTGTGGAAAATCCACAAATCCACAAATAGGAACATACTAGAAATTAAGACATATATTACGAGTTTGGAAAAATGACCCCAATAGTCCTTCACATTTCAGATTTATATTTTTTTTAGTTCTTCACATTCAAAATAAAGCATTTCCGTCTCCCATAAATCTAAAACATACTATTTTTGTGCCTCAACACAATTACGAACGCATATTTTGACCTGAAATAGTCACCTATGTATCACATTTCACATCTTTTAGGGGTAAAATTGGCAACATATAAATCCTAAACACTCAAAAAAAAAAAAAAACTAAATGCAACCACCTACCACCCAACTAATGCACTACCATTTCTCCATCCTACCCCTGAGAAAGTAAATGTACCAGCGACCATCACCACCCAAAACAATACCCTCTATCTCCTTCTTCTACATTTAATTTTCATCCCAAAAAAAAATATAATGTCAAATAAACAAGTGAAGATGCCAACCACGAGAAGCTGTTTGATCTGAGAATATGATAGGGAGCTTCAGGGGGTAAGGAAGTCATCGATTTTGAGAGTAGGAGAGTAAGGGGTGCATAAGAGTTAAAGTTTGTCTTGTTATACACATTTGGATGTGTATAAGAGACAGAAAAAAGGCTATAAGAAATAGATCTGCAGGAGGAAGGGGGAGAGGGAAAGGAAGGGGGCTATAGCTACGGGAAGAGTCGGGCAGGAGACATAGCAGTAAGGAAACAAATGAGAAGTGGAAAGGGAAGGGCAATGGAGAGGCTACTTGAGTATTATGAGAGCGAATGAGTACTAGAAAGATGGAGAAGGGGGCTGGGTTGCATAAGAGAGGAGATTAAGAAGGACGAGAAAGGCTATAGGAGGGAAGGGCTTCAAGGGGAAAGAAGTAAGAGTGGGGCTGCAGAGAGATAAAGAAGAGACTTGGGACTATTATAGTAGAAGGTGCCGAGGGAAAGCAACGAGGGAGGGAACTTGTTGGTTTATGTACTAAAGGCAACAGTGTTGGAATTAGAAATTATACTTATTGCCAATGTTAAATGAACCTAAAGGGTCACACACTAAGAGTAAGCATTGGGTTAAGTTAATTGTTGACTAAGTTCGTTGAATAAGAATTTGTGTCTAGATTCAATGAACGAGAATTATTTACTAATTACATTGGATTTACCAGATTGTCCAGTTAAATAGTAATTATAATAATTCGTAATTAACTATATCTAGTTACTATCATCACGCGTTTATATACCTAATACGTGTGATAGAAGAATTCTAATCAAAGAGGAGTTCTTTGAATTTAGGTTAACCGCTATATATAGAATATGATTCTTTAGGGTTTGAACCTGTCGACATGCGACTCATTAGTAACACACAATGGACGAAAAACCCTACGAAATAGTTCAAACACTGCTCTAGCAAGCAACACCCTAAAATCGGAAAAGCTACTCGTGTGGATACCGTAGAGGCGCTCGTTCAATCCAGACAGCGCCTAAGGTCTGACGTGTTCTACGAATAGTTCGTGGTTGCCGTGGTGTCCAAATTGAGTGACCGTGGTGTTCAGATCGTGAAAGGTTCAGATCGCAACCAGGGTTTTGCTATCGAGCAGCAGAGGTATATATATCTAAACCCTAGACGGTATTAGGCCCAAGAAATCATTGGCTCGTTCACTGTGTCCAGTAAATGTAAAAAAGAATCTAAACCATTTTGCTCCTGTCTCTTATACATAAGATTCAAGCATCAAATTGATTCAAAAGCCCATCTTCGGATTGATGAAATTAGTTAAAAACATATTATGTTGGACATAATCAAGTACATGAACCGTAGTTACTACTGAATGTATGCTGTTGAAAATCTGTTTGATATCTTGATCTCAATACATACATATGATGTATGCAAAGATTCTATTCGATAGAAACCTGTTCTGTTCGATGATTCTATTTGATAGATTCTGTTGTTGAACTATATGTATATGTGATATGTGTATGTTCTGTCGAATGATTTACATCGGATAGTGGCTTAAAATCGTTTTGGTTATAACATCGGATACACATAATAGTATGTTTTCTGTTTTATGATGTGTTCATATGCATGGTGCATAGCATGGCCCTTTTGACCTACTAGAATAGTATTTTTTTCTATTTTGGGGTGTAATTATATAAATACGGCCTGCGTGTCGTTTTTCTTTTTTTTTTTTAATTTTAAAGATTTGTATTATTGTATTACAAAGCTTGTAAAGAAGGCATTCTGAGAGGAGCAACTTGGCGTCAATCAACAACAAGGTGTATTCCATGAAGATGGAAGAAATTTTGAAGTTGTAATTTGACCCTAGGATTGACCTTGATCTTCATATTGGCTTATGAAGATCACCATAGTTTAAGGGCCATGCTATGACACGTTTATCTTACTGTTATTTGTATATGTTTATGTGATGTTAAATGTTAAATATATGTGGTGCATGAAAACATATGATCAATTAACAAGTTCACATAACATGTTAAGCCCTCAATTAATCAGTATGCCACCAAATTTAAACACCTTCCAAAGACTTTGATCACTGATGTGCGTTTTTGCTAAAGTAAAAGTACATTAGTTATTTTAGTCACTGTGATCCATGAGATCATTGTTCATATGATGTAATTGGTAAAGAGTTACCTACCTAAATAACTTAATTTTAATTGTCATGCCAAAGCTGAGTTAAAGTTAAGTGAAATATGGATCTTAACCCACTAAATACAAACTGTTGTGTATTCGTTTATGAGGGTAATTGATTTAGTGGGAGTTTTATATTAATATCGAAATATTGTACTTTGCATAATTGTTGTAGATCGATGGCTGCTAATATCACTTCAACACTATCTTTGCGATCTATCAGATCTACGGAGTCCTTGTGTTTCATGTGGAGTCAAGGAAATGTTCTTTGTGTCAAGCACGGCAGGAAAGATTTGATACGACCAAAGCTTTACATTCCTGCAAAATGGCTGAAGGAGCGCCTGTTAGTCTTATACACATCTCTTAAGGATGATTCTTGACATAGATCATCTTGAAAGACTTGGATTTCCCATAAGTCAAGACGCTGTCTCTTATACACATCTAGATGTGTATAAGAGACAGGACCAGGCTCATTGCAAAAGTGACAAACTCCTTCCTTTGGAGGCTTAGGCTTGTTCTGGTTCTTGGGCTGCATTGTGTATAGCTTAAAACTGCGAGCATAATATCAAAAATTGCCTGGCCATGTTTGTAATGGTTCATACAGGTAAGGGGAAAAAACGAAAGGCATTTCAAATAAGGCTTATAAGAACGCCCTATACACAAAACAAGCCCAAGAAGATGTGAACAAGCCTAAGCTTCCAAAGGAAGGAGTTTGTCACTTTTGCACAGATCTTGGTCATTGGAAAAGAAATTTTAACTCTATTTGGAAGATCTAACTTTAGAAGAAGAAGAGTAGTGAGACTACTACTTCAGGTATTTATGTTATACACGTTAATCTTACTACTTCTATTTCCTCGTCATGGGTATTAGATACTGGATGTGGAGCTCACATTTGTGTTAATGTGAAGGATCTGAAAAGAAGTAGTCGATTAAAGAAAGGTGAAGTGGAGATGCTGGTTGGAAATAAAGCAAGAGTTGCTGCTCTAGCCGTAGGAACATGTGAACTCCTTTTACCTCCCGGGCTGATTTTAACTTTGAATAATTGTTATTATGTACGTCGCCTTTGTCACATAAATGAGAAGCGCATATCAAAACTCCATAAAGATGGGCTTTTGAATCAATTTGATCTTGAATCTTATGATATCTGCGAATCTTGTTTGTTGGGAAAGATGACCATATCTACTGAAATCTATGTGTATAAGATGCAAAAGAACTCTGCTATGCACACTGTCTCTTATACACATCAGTTGTAAACAATTGAACGAACGCCCTCTACAGGTATCCACACGAGTAGCTTTTCCGATTTTAGGGTGTTGCTTGCTAGAGCAGCGTTTCGGAACTATTTCTACTAATTGGGGCTGTGAGGCTTATGTCAAACGGCAGTCTCGGATAAGTTAGCTCCCAAGTCGATAAGTGTTTGTTTGTGGGGTATCCTAAAGAAACTAAAGGATACTACTTCTACAATCCTCCGAAAACAAAGTGTTTGTTGCCGAAATGGGATATTTTTGGAAAAAGATAGTGTTGAAGTGTTATTAGCGGCCATCGATCTACAACCATCTTCATGGAATACACCTGTCAATATTTCGATATTGCAATCTCATCAAGAATCACAATTAGTTGTTGGTTCGAATGAGACAACACAATTGGAACATGGGAATGACTCACAATCAGTTGTTGAGCTTCCACATGAGATCATGTTTGACAATCAAGTTTGGACTTTGATTGATCCACCGGATGGTATAAAAACTATTGGGTGTAAATGGGTTTTCAAGAAGAAAACTGACATGGATGGCAATCTACATACCTTCAAAGCACGATTGGTTGCAAAAGGTTTCAAACAAACTCATGGTATAGACTATGATGAAACCTTTTCTATTTAAATGCGATTTCGCTCATCTTGTGTCGCAGGTATGTAAGCCTTCCCTGATCTCTTATACACATCTAGATGCAAGCCTCTCGGAGTTGGAAATGTGAGCTCCACATCCAGTATCTAATACCCATGACGAGGAAATAGAAGTAGTAAGATTAACGTGTATAACATAAATACCTGAAGTAGTAGTCTCACTACTTTGTATGTTGATGACATACTGCTCATTGGAAATGACATTCCTATGTGTATGCAGAAAGTCAAGTCTTGGTTAGGAAAGTGTTTCTCAATGAAGGATTTGGGCGAGCAGCTTATATCCACTATCATGATCTATAGAGATAGATCTCAAAAGCTCCTGCATTTGGAATCTCACTCATGCGATTTCGCTCATCTTGTGTCGCAGGACACTGAGCCTTTCCAAGACTGACTGAGCCTTCCAAAGAGGATTCTTGCCAATGTCGCATGGCATCAGTCTTGGAAAGGCTCAGTGTCCTGCGACACAAGATGAGCGAAATCGCATGAGTGAGATTCCATATGCCCACATCTGGATCTGCATCAGCTATAGGATCCATCATGTATGCGATGTTATGTACTAGACCGGATGTCTCATATGCTTTGGCTGCAGGTAACGAGTAGATACCAATCGGATCTGGTGAGAGTCATGGTACTTAAGGATATTCTTGAATATCCTTAAGTACTTGAGAAGAACTAAAGATGTTTTCTTGGTTTATGGAGGACTGGAAAAAGAGCTTGTTGTAAGTGGTTACACAAGCTGTGACTCTTTTTCCAGTCAATCAAATCCATCCGGGAGGTAAAAGGAGTTCACATGTTCCTACGGCTAGAGCAGCAACTCTTGCTTTATTTCCAACCAGCATCTCCACTTCACCTTTCTACAACGGAAGCATTTATATATCAGCAACAGATTCAGCTAAGGAAGCATAAACATTCTGGAGATTGCAGGAAATTTGTCATTATGAATTACCAATTCCTAGCATCACTAATCCAGTTGATATCTATTGTGACAATAATGGGGCTATTGCACAAGCCAAAGAGCCTAGATCGCATCAACGATCCAAACACATCCAATTTAGACGTTATCATCTCATTCGTGAGATCATTGAGAGAGAGACGTCAAAATATGCAAAGTACCAACCGATGACAACATTGCTGATCCATTAACTAAACCACTACCACAACCAAAACATGATCGCCATGTTCGGTCAATAGGTCTTAGACATATGTATGATTGGACCTAATTGTTTAATTGGGAGACTTTTAATGGATAATTTTAAAACGAATATTGTCATCATGATATTTTATTTATAAAGAGATTTATTATTGCATGTTTTAATATTAGAATCCATGAATAATTTATTATTCTAAATGTCCCTAGTTATTCAATATAGTGGGAACTGTGTTGATTTAAGACTAGTATGATTTTGATTGATAATCATATGATGATTATGGATATATGGATATAATAAAAAATCATGGGTATTTGTTGGCGAACAAAGTACTGGATTGACCCGTTATGAGAATACAACATGGTTTTATGTCATTGGTAATTCTTATTATGAACATGTTGTTCATTGCTTCCTTAGACCTGAGATCACCATAGTTTCCTACATAAGAACTTATGTGTTTTGACACAATCAAACGTTGTCTTTAACCGGATGATTATAAAGATTGTGATTGAACATGTAGAAATTATGCGGAGGAAAATGAGTGATTAAGATGGAATTTGTCCCTCTTATTATGAGAGACTGTCTTTTCAGAGGGATTAGTAGGAATGTAAAATGCATGGCCGTGCTCAAATGGATTGATAAGGTGATCAAATTCATTTGTTTTATCATTCTACTTCGAGATCGAGAAATCAAATAGTTGGACACAAATAGAGATGACATTGTCCATGCTCTATGTCCAACTAAGACATCGTGTGACAAAAGGATTATGACATGGGTTATTTGATCAGGTTATGTCAGATCAATGATCTTCATTTAACTTGGGTGGTCATGATGCCTTGCTAGAGGCCAATCTTGATCTATGAGTATAATCTGTTAATGATAAATTAAAGGTGTTTAATTTATTCAATTCTAACATAGGAATCAAAACTTCCTGGCTAATTGTCTTTAGTCCAAGTGGGAGTATTGTTGGTTTATGTACTAAAGGCAACAGTGTTGGAATTAGAAATTATACTTATTGCCAATGTTAAATGAACCTAAAGGGTCACACACTAAGAGTAAGCATTGGGTTAAGTTAATTGTTGACTAAGTTCGTTGAATAAGAATTTGTGTCTAGATTCAATGAACGAGAATTATTTACTAATTACATTGGATTTCTTGGATTGTCCAGTTAAATAGTAATTATAATAATTCGTAAGGAACTATATCTGGTTACTATCATACGCGTTTATATACCTAATACGTGTGATAGAAGAATTCTAATCAAAGAGGAGTTCTTTGAATTTAGGTTAACCGCTATATATAGAATATGATTCTTTAGGGTTTGAACTGTCTGACATGCGACTCATTAGTAACACACAGTCGGACGAAAAACCCTACGAAATAGTTCCGAAACACTGCTCTAGCAAGCAACACCCTAAAATCGGACAAAGCTACTCGTGTGGATTTCTTTAGGGGGCGTTCGTTACAATCTAGAGCAGCGCCTAAGGTCTGACGTGTTCTACGAATAGTTCGTGGTTGCCGTGGTGTCCAAATAGTGACCGTGGTGTTCACATCGTGAAAGGTTCAGATCGCAACCAGGGTTTTGCTATCGAGCATGTAAGGTATATATATCTAAACCCTAGACATTTCAAACCCTAACTTATGGATCCTCTTATAGGGATTTCCGGTGTTTTTCCGCTGCGTTATTTTTATATTATGGCTAGGAAATCCCAACAGAACTGGGGTGGAGATGGCGGATGGGAATTTTGAGGTGGTGGGTGAAAGAGGTTCTTGATACTGTTGTTTAGTGTTTATAATTTGTTTGTTGCTAATTTTGTTGTTGAAAAATATAACATGTGTTAGGCATGTGACTACTTATGGCCAAAATATGAGTAATTATGGGCCAAAATGATATGTTTTCAATTTGTGAGGATAAAAATGCACTATTTTATATGGTGAGGGACTAAAAAGGTACAAACGTAAAATATGAGGAACTATTGGAATTGTTTTCCTAACAAATTTATAATATAAGAGTATATATTAAATGAATACATGTACAAATATGCAAATTTTAAAATAAGAATATACATGTATAGAAGTTATATCGATTATATAATTTTTTTTTGTGAGTAAATCCTGAAGGTTATCTAATGTGTTTATTCTATAGGTGGTAAGTATGAGTTAGTATAGTTATTGATAATAAAAATATTATGTTAATAAGTTATATAATGTGTAAATACATGAATTATACCTTATGTAACACATATTCATATTATGTGTTTAAGTTATGTGAATTTTAATATATGAATATGCGTGTATGTAGATATATCATATAAGTGTATATGATTACTTAAACTCGACAACAAAGTATGACTTAGGTAGTAAGATGATTTACACTTGACTTCTAAGTTATGAGTTTGAGTTACCAAGAGGTTAGGTGACAGCTTTATAATTAGAACTATTTTATGGTCCTTTTATGCTAAATTTGTATGATTCTAATCTCGATTTTCGGTATTTAATGTTAATTCGTTAATGTGTTAGTGATTTCGTAGTTGTTTGTTGTGTTAGTAGGTTTTTTGGTGTATTAAATATGAAGGGAGAGTTATTTATCATGTTTTATATTTGTGTGCAGGTCATGGAAGGACAAGAATGTCATTTCGTGCTCAAGGATGGAAGTTTGAATCGAAAGAATACATGAAAGGTGAGTTGAGGCAGAAGTGCGCTTGCCTGAGTGAGCGAGCTAAAGGAAACTGCAACTCGCTTGTGGCAAGTTGGAGCAAAGGACCACATGAGCTATAAGATTTCCACTGCTATTGGAATTCTATTATGGCCTGCGGTCTTTAGGCTATTTAATTTGGAGACACACTTCCAAATTTTTTAAAAAATGGCTTTTCTTTTTAATTTTGGTTGCTTTAGAAACTCTTATTATGTTATATATTATTTTTTCTTGCACAAGGAACATCGAGTCTTAGATTTTCAATTGAAGAATAGGTTTTGAACTAAAATTGAACAATTATTTTTTGGAGAGAATACAACGTGTAATTTGCAGTTTTAATTATTCCAAGAATGGTTTAAGTAATATAATTTCTTTTTGTTATCTAAGAATACTTTAAGTAATTTAAGTTATATTCTTGTTTTGAATTTCTTGCAATATTAATTTTAGTAACAATCCTAGTTATATTTTGATCATGAATTTTTGTGATTCAGTTATTTCTTGCATGTTCATTTTGACTACGATGCACTAAATCAAGTTAGGGTTAGTTGTGGGTGATATAAATTTCTATGGATTAACTTGGAAAAATATTAATTGGTCAGATTATACACGTGGGGATAATTAACATAAATTGACAATTCAAAAACGTAGTTAACTCTTATTTTGGTTAGGTTGGTTGAGGTGGCACTGAAATCGATCCCCCGCCATAGACCTGTGATAATCATTAGACTATCTTAATTCAAGATCATGACTGTGCATATTACTTGACTAGTTCATTATAAATTCCATATAGATAAAACTCAATCTAATTGATCCTAAATTAATTAATTTGATAGGACCCAATTGTGTGAGGAATCAGGAGTTGGGTTGATAATTGAAAATTGAACTTCCATTTAATATAATCGAACTGATTGATTGCTAATTTGAGTAATCCCAGGAAATTGTTAGCCTAGTACCTAAGCAGTCTTTTAAAAATATTTAGAAATACTTTTGTTAATTTGGTGTTATTTACTTGCATTACTTTAATTCTTATTTTAGTTATAGTTTTTTGTAGTTTATTTAAAATCCAAAAATACTCATTGTGATTGTCTAAATAGAAATTGTGAAAAAGTTTTGGTACTTGCCTGCGCATTTTTCGTGGGAACGATCCCTATTCATTCGACTACACTGATACTGTACATTTGCAGAGATTAGTGGAAAGTTGTAAATAGGATATAACTTTTCCTACATCATTAGATGGAGTTTTACTGTAGATCATTCCTCTCTCTCTATACATATATATATATATATACCCCGACAATTAGCCAATAAAAGTGTTATTATTGAATTTATTGTACATAAATATTATAATTGAGTAGAATTCTATAGTCCCGTTAGGGTACCATACGATTATACTTTAAATGATATAATATGATGTGTTTTAAATGCTTATAAAGTACAAGTTTTAAAAACAACGCATGATACCCTAATAGAATCTCAGAATTTTCGTATAATTGAAGTGGTACTGCTATTACCTACATACTATTTTATATATTATAAAATAAAAGATTACATTAATAAGTTAGATAATTAACTGTATATTTAACTTAAAATTTATGCATTAAAGATATATAGTAGATTGATTTTAAATATATATATAAAAAGATATTTAAGTATTAAAAATTAAAATATTAAAAATTAAAAATTATGCTAATTATGACCCGAACTTTAAACAAAAATCTTTCAAATTTTATATTGTATATTATGTAAATAAATACATTAATCTACATATCAACCAACAAAAAAATATTAATATACTATGTAGTATTATAATATATGACCAAAATACCCTAATTGACTATTAGTCGGTAGATAAAGTCAAATGACTTATTAGGTTAGTTAACTAGTTGAACTACTAAATACTAGATCAGTATATAATAGGTAGATTGACTTTAAAATTGAAGTCAAAATCGAGTTGAAAAGTCAACTTCTCAATTGATTTCGAGTGAAATTCGAACAAGTAAAGTCAATTTGTTTTGGCCTTGACTTAGTTCTATTGTTTGACTCGACTTACTTTTTCACAACCTACTCTCATGCCATACCACAATTAGTCAATTTATTGCAAAAGGTCCACGAAAAAAATACTCAAAATAGAAAAGAGGATATAGAGGAGAAAAGGTCGTTAATCAACTTATTGCAAAAGGCAGAAGAATGAAATGAATTTGTTAATTATTGTGGTTTTTGTAGGCTTGTTTAATTACTATTAAGAGAGAAGAAAACGTCAGCTACATTTTCTTTTGAAACAAAAAATAGAATTAATAATAATGGGCTTATCCACTTTGCACCCTTAACTGATACCTGATTCTCACTTCGCATGCTGTATTTATTTTTTGGATATATTACAACTTGAACTCTTAGATTTATTCATTTCAATCCAATTTTTAACACTGTTATCAAAGTTAATAGATATTCTAACTGTGCATACCACGCACACCTCAAATGAAACATCTCATCAAATTTTTTACCATATATTAAGAATTAGATTAAAGTGGGACAAATTTAATAGATATTGGTGCCATGAGTCCAAATTTAGAATTGGCCGTGCAAGTGAGATTGTGATCATAAATTGAGGGTTGCACAATAGAATTATCCATTGGTATAATATACCTCTAAACAAATGCATGGTATGCACTTAAGTATAGAATGCAAAATGAGAATTGAATGCAAGTTAAGGGTAGAAAGTGGTTTAAGGCCTAATTACAATGTTGGAAAATATGGACAAAAGAACAATTGAGAATAGAATAGAATTTGCCGAGCCATGTAATTACTGTCCTTGAAATGATTTCGCCCGCCATGGGATTATAATCTGCTGATGCAAATGGGATCTTTGGGCGGTTACTTTCCAAGATTCAATAGCAGCATCAGTTCATGCACTCGCAAGCAAGGTTTCAAACTTAACATAGGACTACTCAATACCAAGGAAGAGAAAGTAAGAGAAAGGAGAAGAAGATGATTTTTCTGTGTGTTGGAAGAGTAAATCACAGCCCGTATTTATTGTGATGAATCTAACCAAAATTTGGAAGTCACAACATTGCCTTGAAAAAAAATATAGGTAATTCATTTGTATTGGGAGCAAAGATAGGAACGATAAGTAAGTAAAGTTTCACACGGAATACGTAATCAGTATCTAGAATGTACTAAGAGAAGTGAGAGATCAAAAATACGGGAAAGAAAAACATGAAGAAAGTAAAATTCTAATGGATCACATGCACTGCATCGGACGGCTGCCCGCACGTGTATATGTGAGGAAAATTCTACCAAACCATCAACCATCCATAGTCTAGACTCCCAACTAGTATTGGTCGTAGGAAAAACACTAAACACATATATGTTGAAGAAATCCATGTGATTTCCAATGTGGGACAAAGGCTAATACAAAAGAAGATGAACAAAGATGGAAGGAAATTCTAATTTATTGAAATTGCAAAAAATTGGATGTGTAAAAATCCAATAATCCCCCACATGACTAAAAAATACAGAGGTGGTATTGAGTAAGAAAATCTAACACATAAATGACGATGTCTTTTGGACTAGAATCGCACTTAGTGCATTCAACATAGCAGTATAAAATAGGTAACAAAAGTCCTCAACCTTTCCTCTTAATGCACACTCCTACAGTTGAGCATATGTTAGAGTTCAATCCATTGTAATATCTCAGTTTGGTGTTTTTCAGGCCATGTACTTTACCTGGATGTTCATGAGTACTCTAAAGACATGCCCGTTAGTCTCATAGCCAGCGGCCCCCACTTTTACACTTATATAGGTGATAATTCTTATTAAGTATGTACTGCCACACAGCACCTATAAAGGATATAAACTTATTAAGAGTCATCGACTCAACCCTCATAATTTATAGAGAATAAGCACCATCTAAACCATAGGGAAGGACCACATTTAATGGTGCAAATGGAATATCTTTGTGACTTGTCTACTTCATGGGATCTCCACTAATGTAGGGTGAGTTGCCATTACATTCAATTCCTATCAGTGGTCTAAGTCCCATCCCCCTCGATGTATCTTGGACTATATTTTGGTTTAGTGTCAAAGGATCAACCGAATTCTTTTTACACCTAACAAAGTCCATGGCTATGACCTTACTACTCAGAGCTGTCTCATAATATTGTGTCTCAAACGGATGTGCTGGCTCTTCCCATTGTAAATTTTGCTTTTAGCTCTAGCAATCATGGCCTTTAAATAATAATGCAAATAAAGACACAGGCTTTCACCACAAAGGAATGTCAGTTAATAAATTCTGAAGTCGTTCCACTTTTGAACTAGTATGCTAACTCTGGAGGAAAAAATTCAAATTCCTTGGTAGATTTAGCAATATATGTTTGCTTAGATGATTTTCAAGAAATAGTACCTCCAGCAAGAGTAAAAATATAACCACTTGTGGAGTTAGTCTCATCATTATCAAATACCCAATTAGCATCATGGTGAGCATCTAGCACAGAAGAACTTCTAGGAAAATAAAGTCCTAGATGCATGGTGCCTTTTGAATGCCTAAATAATCTAGATCATGCATTCCAATGAAATAGTATATACAATATTAGGACCAGTAAAATTCATCAAATACCTCACATTCCAAATAATTTTGGCACTTTAGTTTGTGAGACACTATCACCTTTATTCTTTCTCTAGTACATACTAAGGTCTTAAGGTGTACTAACAGAATCCAAATCAAAATAGGTAAACATTTTTAGGATTTTTTCCACATAGTATAATTGTGAAAGCATAAAACCATTATTAATTTTAGTCTATTTAAGAGACAGAATAACACCATCTTTCGACCCATGTCTTTCATGTTAAAATAAGAAGCAAGGAAAGATTTGATTTGGTTAACAATAGTTTTATCAATTTCACAAAGAGTCATGTCATCAACATACAAGTGTATCAAGACTCCAATATTTTCATGAAATCTAATATAGACACATCTACCAAATTCATTTACTTTAAAGCCGTTAGAAACAAGAGTCTTATCAAATTTTTCATGCCATTGTTTAGGAACTTGTTTAAGACCATACAAGGATTTAACAAGTCCACACACTTTATGTTCTTCTCTGTCAATAACAAAGCCTTTAGGATGATGCTTGTATATTTCCTCATGAATTCACCATTCAAAAAAGTAGTTTTCACATCCATTTGGTGCACAATCAAATTAAATATGGAAGCAATATCAATAAGCACCCTAATAGTAGTTATTCTAGTGATAGGTGAATAAGAGTCAAAGTAAGCTTGCCTTATTTTTGTGTAAAACCATTGGCCACTAAACGTAACTTAAATTTATCAATAAGTAGAATCATCAAAAAATAATTTCTTTCTAAATACTCACTAACACCCATTGGGTTTACACCCTTTAGGCAAATCTACCAATTCCCAGGTATGATTACTCATTATAGACTCATGTTCATTTCTAACTTCATTTTTCTAAAAACTGGCATCAATTGAATTCATTGCCTCATTGTATGTTTTTGGATTTTATTCAGTTATGAATCAGTTATAAAAATCAGACCCAAAATTAGTGGCCACTTTGCCCTTTTACTTCTTCTCAATTCTTGAATTTTTTCATTATCTTGTTCTTCTAAATCTTGAATCTCTTGAGACAACATTTTTACAGAATTTTTACTCATTGGGAAAATATTCTCAAAAAATTCAGCATCCTTAATCTCCAAATCTTGATTAGACTCCAAAACCAAGAACCTATAGGCGGCACTATGAGAAGCATGCCTAATGACGACACTATCAACAGTTTTAGGCCCAATTTTATTCCTTTCAAAATCTGGTATCCTACCTTGGCTAGACACCCCCACACTTTGAGGTACCCAAGGTTAGGAGTATAACCTTTTCAAAGTTCAAAAGGTGTCTTTGAAGTTTTCTTGTAAGGTATTCTATAAAAAATATGACAAGCGAACAAGATAGTATCCTCTCACATGTTAGTAGGTAACCTAAAACTTATTAACATTGCATTCATCATATTTTTAAGAGTCCTATTTTTCCTGTCTACAACCCCATTGGATATGAGGTGAATAAGGTGTAGTAGTCTCATGAGTAATTCCATTCTGTTCACAAAAATTCTTGAGCATTTTGGAATCATGTTCACCTCCTTTATCATACTGTATTCTTTTAATATTTTTCTCTATCTGATTTTCAACTTCATTTTTGTATTTAAATGAACATTTCTTCAACTTCATCTTTTTGACTTAGGAGATATAGTTTAGTATACCATGAGAACTCATCAATGAAGGTGATATAATATTTCTTTCTACCTCTACTCATATTATTCTTAAAGTCTTTTAGATCACTATGACTTAATTCTAAAAGACTACTTGTTTTTTCAATGGACTTAAAGGGTTTCTTATGATGTTTAGCTTCCACACAAATTTCATATTTTGTGAGCTTATGGTCAGTAAAATTATGAATCAAATTTGAATTTTTAATTCTCCTTATGGAGTCAGCATTTACATGTCCTAATCTAGCAATGCCACATGTTAATAGAATCAACAATACGAGCAAAAGTAGCATTCTTTTCCATTCCATTGCAAGTAGCATCAAGTACAAATAAGCCCTAATCACAAAAACCCTTTCCCACAAAGTCCCTATTCCTAGTTAAAACTAACTTATTTTAATAGCAGCTTTAATAAGCAAAGAAGTAGAAACTAAATTGCTTCTCATGGATGGCACATGCAGCACATTGGTTGAAGTAATATTCTTTCCAAAGGCAAAAGTCAAAAAGACTTTTCCCTTGCCTAGAACTAGAGCAGCACGAGCATCTCCAAGAAAGACTTGTTCCCTATTGCTCATTCTCTTCATACTCAAGGAAGTGACATTTTTTAATATAGTTATGCTTCGTAGCTCTAGTGTGCACAATCCATTCGATCACATTACGGCTAAGTTTGCTTCAGAGACAACAACAACAATTGCCTCATCATTGCCTTCAGCAAGGTTCATTGATTGGCTAGTTACTACTCTTGTCACTTGTAAAACTTGCATTTGTTTGCCTTGTGACATGCAACTATACAGACATAGCAAGGTCCTTTAAACTTTTTATTAATTTTACAAAGCTTTTTAAACTTATCGGATTGTTTGATATCCTGATTCTAGCTGTTGTTGTTCTAGCCCTTCTTGGGTCCACGAATTTTGCCTATGAACCTTTAAGAAGCTTCCTTTGGGCTTGCTATCTACCACGTTCACCTAGGTTGCATACTTATAAGCCATAACAGACTTATCCTTTAGAAGATTGCTTTCCTCGATCTGGATGTGAGATATCACCTCATCAAGCAATATGGGAGATTTGTCATGTTCCAGTACAGGGATATTCCTGTACACCTTCCAAGATAGTGGCAGTTTCTTGGTTAGCAACGTAGCTAAAAGGCATCATCAATTTTCATGCCCTCTTGAATGATATCCGGAATAATATTCTGGTATGCATGGATTTGGTTAGTGATAGGTTCATCATCCATCACCTTGAAGTCTAGGAAGTTGGCAACCACATACTTTTTATTTGAAGCATCTTTAGAGTTGACATCTTGTCCAGGGCCACCCGTTTTTTTTGACAGAATTATATGTGCTATATAGATCAAATAGGGTATTGGTCATGAAATTTAGCACGTAACCCCTAGTGGTACGATTGTCATAAGCGTAAACCCTAGTGGATTAGGAAGGGGCAGCATTTTCAAACAGGACGTAATACACTTTGAGGGTTTGCAGATAAAATAGAATCTTATCGGACCAACGTTTGTAGTTCTTGCCATCAAACAGTTGCAATTTTGACGTGTCAGGAACACCAACGTTAACTATTTCAATAACACAGAAAATTCACTTTGGATCAAGATTGTTGAAAAATCTAGATAAAAGAACAATTGAAAATAAAATATAATTTTGCCGAGGTGTGTAATCACTATTCTTGAAAGTGATTTCGGTCCCATGGAATCGTAATCTACTGATGCAAATGGGATCTCGGGCCAGTCACTCTCCAAGATTCAACGGCTGTCTCAGTCACGTACACTCACAAGTAAGGTTTCGAGCTTAACACAAGACTATTCAGCACCAAGGGGAGAAAATAAGAGAAAGTAGAAGACAATGTTTTTTTGGTGTGTTTGAAAAAGACCTCAAGGCCTCAATTTATAGTGATGAATTCGGTCAGAATTTGGATGTCACAACACAGCCTTGAGAAAAAAGATAGGTGTCTTGAGAGAAAAATAAAAAATTCATATGCTTTGGGAGAAAAGATAAAAACAATACATAAGTAAAGATCCCCATGAAATAGTTAATTGGCACATGGAATAGGTTATTAGTGCAAACCAAAAATATAGGAAAGAAAAACATAAATCTTGAATAGTGCACACGCATCGCACCACACTGCACCATGCCGAGCAAGTGCAAGTGTGTGTGTGTTTGAGAAAAATCCACAAGTCATCAAACATGCATAGTCTATGCTCCCAAATAGTGTTGCATATAGGCAAAACACTAAACACATATATGTTGAAGAAATCCATCAAAACTTTCCAATGTGGGACAAAAGTTAATACAAAAGAGGAGAACAAAAATGGAAGGAAATTCAAATTTATTGAAATTGTATTTTGGAGGAAAAAAACCAACATACAATACTATGCTAACTACAGCCTACAATTATCCAATCAAAGCAGTAGCCTCTTTTTGAATTTTCCTTAATATCTTGTTCACAACAGCAGTAATTTCTTCCACAAAGGTCAGTTTGTAGTCATCTTCTACCGGCAAGTCAAATCCCAAATGCTTCTTTTTATTTATTATCATGGTCGAGGTGCGATTCAATAACTTTTGAACTTAAATCAATGATCCAATTCTAGTAGAATTTTGGATACATTAAACTATGACAACAAAAAGTTTAAGTCAAAATATCAATAACCTACAAAGTATTGATAACTTAATTTCTTCACATGCTCAATGGATAGTTACTTAATTTATAGGTAATTTTACGAATTGCATACCTATTCAAACGTACTATCCTATACCCAAAGCAGTGGGTTGTGTACCTGTATCTCCATGTGTCTGTACCACGTATTAAAAGTATCTCGTACTCCATAACTATAATTTGAAGTTGGAATTGTTGGTTTACACTAATAGTTCAATTCATTTAAAAAATCAAAACAAGAAATTGCATAAAAGGTAAGTATTTACCTTGAGATTGATGGAATAAAGTAAAATTTTATCACCAGTTGCAATATTAAGATGGAGGATAGTAAGCATGAGGCTTTGTAGCCAGAAACCATTTTCATTAGCTGTTTTGGCCTCTTTTTTGATCTTACTTTGAGGTTGGCATGATTCTTCACTATTGTAACTTCTATATCAGCTGCTAATAAACAATTTTGATGTGTCGATGAAATGATTCGTGAGATCAGTTATGGGCATAATGGCAAATGAATTTTAATATCCAGTCACAGTAGTAGTTGGGTATTGTGGGAAAGTGAATAACTCAGAAAAAGGAGATGATGATGATGAACATAATATTCCAATCTCATAGTATTGATCATTAATATGATTTTGGCCATCGAGAAATTGCAACTGCTGCTCAAGTTCTTTAACATAATTAATTTCACCACCAACTATTGATGCTTGATCACACAAAAATAATAATTACAAAATGTTATAATTTGGTCAGAAAATCTTTTGGATCTATTTGGTTGGGCTAATAGGGAAATGTTTTCTTGTTCAAAATGTTTTTCAAAATTTCACCCTTTGACTGAAAACAACTTACGAAATTATTGAGGGTAAATTACTTTCTCAATAATTCAAGGGTGAAATTAAATCTCTACTACCTACTTTTATAACTAGATTACAAACTTATTTTTGTCTTCAAATCTTCTCCATCTCATTTTTTTTAATTGTAGGCCCCACAATAGTACAACTATCATTATGCATATTTTCTCAATTTTATTTTACACTTTATTTTTAAATGAACTCAATTTTTGTTGACGACAATTACTTGTTAAATAGTATTATTACAATTGTTGTACAAATTTTTTAAGTCATATTGATAAAATCAAAGACGAAAATATTTTAAAAAATTTTAATTCAAGTATTTTCATTTAATCATCCAAATATTGAAAAATTGTAAGGAAAATAACCTGTTTCAATAAGATGTTTTTCAAATCAAGTCCTTTTATATGGAATATATTTTACTTTCAACCAAACAGACCCAAAATAAAAAAGAAAAAATCACTCTATTAATAAGGGCTAGAATACATTATATTTATTTAATCCTTGACTTTTGAAATAATTGTTTTGAATCCCTCACAAATATAAAATGTTGCATTTTGGTACCTGGACTAAATCCTGGACACTTTTTAACTTGAATTATTCATGTATTGTTCACATGGACATATTTTTCGAGGGTAAATTTGAAAACTCGACTTTCCCTCCCAATACAAAGCACTCCCATCAGATTAAACAGTAAAATTTTGAAAACAATGCCACAAGCTAGTTTTTGAAATGATCTTAAATACATATAAAATACAATCCCATTGTTAATCAATCACTTACTTTATATACTTCATACGAGCAGAACATTCTATTAGGGTTATCATTAGTCCACGACATCTTCAATTTTGTTGGCTTGTTGCAATAACATAATAGAAGCCTTTTATCAATGTCAATTTGGGGATTTTATACTCTATAATTGACCTTTGCCTCTTCAAATATATTATTGTTCATAATCCCTAAATTTCATATTTTACGACTAGATCTTGGTTTATTCAATTTGATAGAAGTGTTACCACTTTTCCTAGATGGTTTTATGAATGGTGGGAAGATTTTGGTGCTACTACCCAAATTTTACCTCCCAATTATTGCAAGGAATATGAAAAATTTTGTCAAAATATGTGGGAAAAAAAGTTGGGTGACCTTGTTAAGTCATTACAATTCTTTTATCAAAATAACCTTCCCTATATTATGGCATGGAATTTTAATAAATCCAATATTTATGGACTTCTAGTTTTGGCAAGAGAATTTAGAGTAAAATGGTGGAATACAATTAAGGATAAAGATGGATGTTCTTCTAATGCTCAAGCTAATTTCTTACTACAAAAGGTGAGATTCAAAATATGATGGATTCAGTATGACTAAAGAGATAGGTCAAGAAATAGCTTCAAGATGCTTTGAGTCAAATTTTTGTTGAAGAAGAAGTTGAACTTTTTCAAAAGTAGCTGAGAAAGAACAGGACCCCTATTATGATAACGAAGATTACTATTTTGGAATCTTCTTCCCTATTTGATAAAGTTACAGACACCAGCACATGCACCTCTGACTATTCTAAAAAATGCATGTGACTAAACGACCTACTAAAATGTGATTTCAACTTTACAACTAGTAGATTTCAATAATTGTATATTATCCTTTATATCACAGAGAAAGGCTATTGTCAGCCGTTTTATGTAAATTATTGTAATAGGACTATTCAAGATTCTGTTTTCGCCTATTTAAAATATATTTTGTATTCCAAAAAGGACAGAATGAAGTTATATCTGAGAGAAATTTTGAGAGAATTCTTGTTGCCTTTTTCAAGTGAGTTTTCATATATTTGAACTTTTTATTAGTGAAATATTATTGAGTTTTATTCAATAATGTTTAAGTACATCTTTATTCTTCAATATTTCTATTTGATATTCATCAATTTGAAAAACTATTAATTAATGTTTTTGAAGAAATATTTCTAAACGTATCCAATATTAGAAAATTATTATTGTTAGTATGGTTAGAAATCTTTGATAATTCAATTTAAAAATGTTTCACACCTTATTTTATTCTTTTTATTAATAGATATTTAATATTATTACATACTATTGAATATCTAGATACGTTGTTTGATTTGTTCGCTTATTTTTAAAAAAAAATTATGTTCTTGTTGATCCTTATTTTGCATATTCATATTTTAATTACTATTCCTATTCTTTTCTTTAGCCATAGATGTCTTTGCTCCAGAAAAATACTTATTTTACTCAAGAAACCCCAAGAAAAACTCAAAATCATCTCCTTACACAAAATATAAATCAACATTTAGAATTCAGCAAAAAACTTAAGTCATCATCAGCTTCTAATGTAGTATAAGTTGGAAATGTGGAACAATAGGTCATACAACAAAATTTAGTGATGTTATAAAACAAATATCCTTATTAGAACTAGAAGAAGAAACTAAAGAAAAAATATTGAACATATTAAATGAAGAAGTATCAAAAGAGAGTACCCTAAAGAAGACTTAGAAAATATTAATGTTATTTAAGAAGAATCATCTTAATATGAAGATAATGAATATGAGCAATCTGAATGTAGTTACATAGGATTTTGTTCATATTCTTATCAATCTATTAATGTAATATCAAGTCAAAACAAAAAAATTTTCTTCGATTTATTAGATAAATTGAAGATGCCAAAACAAAAGGAGAATATTTACTAAAATTAAGAGATATAGTAATACAAGTTGAAAAACCCCAAATAGAACCTTTTAATCTTCAAGAAATATTTAATAGATTTAAAAAATCTTCAAGTATTTCTATTCAATATCTATAGACTGGAATAAATCAAATTAAAAAGGATATAAAAATTTTACATCAAGAAAATGTAGAAATAAAATTTTCCCTCCTATTGGTAAAATTACAAAATGAAGCAGATAATCAAGAAAAACTTTTTACCTCTCCAGAAAAAGATAAAGATTTTATAATAGTTATATCTAGAATAAAATTTCAAAAATGGTATGTTCTTGTTAACCTCATATCAAAAAAGAATTTTTAGTAAATTTAATAACTCCAATAGATTTAGGAGCCGATCAAAATTGTGTTTATGAAGGAATAATTCCTACTAAATATTATGAAAGAACATCAAAAAAATTATATTCAGCAAATGGTGAAAAATTGGATATAAGAGACAGTCCAAATACTGATTATGTGAAGCTCATATTGGTAATCATAATATATGTTTCAAAAATTCTTTTATCCCAATTAAAAACTTACCCCAAGACATTATATTAGGAACTCCTTTTATTACTCAAATATATCCATTCATAATAGATGAAGAGGGAATGAGAACTGAAACATATGGTAAAGTTATCCATTTTCCTTTTAGTCATTCACCCATCTCCGAAGATGTTAGCTTACTAAAAAGGTATATAATTTCTCAATTAAATAATGTGCTAAAGAAAAATAAAGAAATAGAAATAATTCAAACTTATTCAATGAATAAACTCCAAAACCAAATTAACTTCTTAAAGGAAGAAATAAATTATGAAAGAATATAGCAGCAACTCAAAGATGAAAAAATTTAATTAAAAATTTCAGAATTTGTTAAATTATTAGAAGAACAAGTTTGTTCTGACTTGCCTAAATCTTTTTGCAATAGAAAGCAAAATGTAGTAAAATTACATTATATTAAAGGATTTAACGAAAATGATATTCTTACAAAAGCTAGACCTATTCAAATGAATCATGAATTAATGGAATATTGTAAAAAGATATTAATGAATTACTTAAGAAAAAATTCATAAGATCTTCTAAGTCTCATTGGAATTGTTCAGCATTCTTTGTAAATAATAAAGGTGAAATAGATAGAGGAGCTTCAGGATTAGGTATAAATTATAAACCTTTGAATAATGTATTAGATATGGATGTAGATATCCAATTCCTAGTAAAAGAGATTTAGTAAAAATAACTTTTAAGGCAACAATTTATTCAAAATTTGACATAGAAAGTGATTTTGGCAAGTTCAAATTGATGTAAAACATAAATATAAAACAGCTTTCACAGTTCTATTTGGACATAATTGGAATTTAATGCCTTTTCGATTAAGGAATGTGCCATCAGAATTCCAAAATATTATGAATACAATATTTAACCCTTATTCCACTTTTACAATAGTTTATATAGATGATGTGCTAGTTTTTTCTCAGAATCAATAGATCAACATTTTAAACAATTGAATACATTGTTACAAATTATTAAGAAGAATGAACTAGTACTTTCTAAAATTAAAATGAAATTATTTCAAAAGTAATATCAGATTTTTAGGACACGATTTATATCAAGAAAGTTATAAACCTATTTGTAGAGCTTTAGAATTTTCTTCTAGATTTCCTGACAAAATAAAAGATAAAAGTCAAGTACAAAGATTTCTAGGATGTTGAAATTATATAGCAGATTTTGTAATAAAAAATAGACAAATATGTGAACCTTTATATCAAAGATTTAGGAAAAATCCTCCTACTTGGAGTCAAGAGCACCCACAAATGGTAAAGAAACTTAGAAAACTTATTATTAATCTACCTTGTTTAGGAATTCCCTATCCAAAAACCTTTATGATAGTAGAAATAGATGCATCAGACCTAGTCTATGGAGGAATTTTAGAACATATGTTTTCAAATAATAAAGAATAACTTGTATGTTTTCATTATGGGTGTTTGGATTGGTTCTCAAAAGAATTATTCTAATATCAAATATGAAATTTTGTCTATACTAATATGTATTTCTAAATTTCAAGATGATTTAATGAATAAAATATTTTTACTTCGTATTTATTGTAAAACTACCAAAGATGTAAGAAAAAGTTGTTAAAAATTTAGTTTCAAAATAAATTTTTGCAAGATGGTAGGCATTACTTTAAAATTTTGATTTTCGAATTGACTATATTAAAGAAGAGAAAAATTCACTTCCAGATTTTCTTCCTATAGAATTTTTACAGGGACATGGATTCAAGAAGAATTAGAACAAGTAGACCGTCAAGTCCAAATTCAAATTTAAGATCAAATATTCCATACCAATATTATATTCAAAACCCTCATTTTCCAGTCCTACCAAGTCCAACAACCACTACTGTACTTCGGGGAAATACTTCCTCAACCAATACTCTTCTTAGAGCACTCACTTCTCTTAGAAAGTCTCATGATTCTTATGTTTACATGAACTTTCTTTGTATTTAGGAGCAATTCATAACCAACCAAAAATCCAAGCTCCAAAAACCCCTGATAACATATTATCCCAACAACCATCTTCTTCTTCAAACAGTTCCTCTATTCCAGATAAAAATTCTTATGTGTTAAAAGACTATGTGAAACCTATTATCTTCCTAGAACAAGGCCATAATAGTCTTACTTTAAAGAGTTATTTGAACACTTCTTTACTCCAGCCACAGATGTCTTTGCTCCAACAAAAAATATTTTATTCAAGAAACCCCAAGAAAAACTCGTCAATATTATGAGTACATTTTGATTCATACAAAATCAGCAATTATTGAGCATATTCCAGAAGATAAAGAAAGAAGAAAGAAAAGGCTTGCCAATGGTGGAGATTCTAATATATTTTACACCTATTCCAAATTCAAAATATTAAAAATATTTAGACCCTCACAAACTGGCCCAATTCGAATTATAATACTCCAATATCTTTTACCAAACAATTAAACACTCATAATTTTCACCTATTTTGATTATATTAGGGCATGGTATTGTACTATGCTTTGCAGACCCTTCAATCATTCTTGGTTCATTCAATTTGCTAAAAGTGTTGCCGCTTTTACTAGATTTCTTTGCTCCAGGAAAAAAAGGGCTACTAGTGATGTGAACCCCGCAGTTAAACTGACGAGACCTAAATTTGAATTGCGGAACCAAGATCGCCATGATACATAACTTTCACAAGAAATCTACCAGCCCACAATCATGAAAACAATCATTGAAATCCTTCATTGCATCTAGGTTAGGAAAGGAAGAACCTTTATATTCGTCTGTAGTAGAGACAACATTGAAATCCCTGGCTACAATCCAAGGCAATTGAGGGCTGTATAGTTTGTGCAATTCCTCCCAAAGCTCCATTCGTCCAGCCTTCGTTGATTTTGCATAAACAAAAGAGGCTACAAAATCCTTCAACATAAGTCTAGAAGAAACCGAAACATGAATCGATTGATCCATGATGAGTTTGAATCAGAAAAACAAACTCGTTGTTCAAGAACAACCATATTTTACCATTAGGGTTTTATAAACTATTATCAAAACCTAATTTTTGGCTAAAAGAGAGAATTTTGTCTTTATCAACCAAAGGTTCTAATAAAGCCAAAATCCTTATTTTATTTTGCTTTATTATCAACTTCAATATGAAAAGAGATGGTTTATTTTCCACACCCCCTATATTCCAAATGAGTATGTGATCTATTCAAACACTAGAGGTGGGATTCAGGTTGCTTGGCTTAAGAAAAGGTCGAGTTTTCCCCGTATTTGAACGAGGCATGCTATAAATTGTTTTCGTTTGATGTTTCTTTTTAAGTGGAGTGCTACCTTTAGGCTACAAATTTGTGTCTATCAGCTCCTGGAAATTTGGTTCGGCACTACATGCAGGAGGGCTATCACCTTAAGAAAAATAACATGGAAGTTCCTCCATAATTCTTTCATGTGACAGGAAAGAGTCATCCATAATTTGGTTGTTGTAGGATGCTTGATGTTCTCGGGTGGGTCCAAATCGGCTGGTTTGTTATTGTTAAAGTTTGAATTCACTAGAGACTTAGTCAAGATGACTGTAACCAAATTTTGAACTCCCAAATCTGGGGGAAAAGGCTCCAAAAAAGCTGATTTGGTCTTTTGACTCCCTTCATCTAAGGGTTTTGAAATTTGAACATCCAAATTTTGTGAAGCTATTGGAATTGTCTCCTCAACTCTTGGAATGGGTGGCTCTCCGCTTGCTTGGTCTTGGCTGGTGGTTCTTCCTCTTGTGGCTGGTAGTTCTCCCTCTTGTGGCTGGTGGTTCTCATCAACTCATTGATTCTTTTCTAAGAGTGGCATGTCCTTCGACAGCTTCTCCTTTGTAATCCTAGAAGGACCAGCTTCATGATGCTTAACCACTGTCCAATGAGGCTGAATTTTCTTGTTTTGAATGGTTGTTTGTGGCTAAGGGATCCATTAACTTAGGTTGTGCATTGTCTAGCTTGCAATCTGACACCAAACCATGGCCAATTTTGTTGCATTTTGTCCAACAACGTGGAATCTCTTTATAGCTAATTTTTTGCCATTTTTCCTTTCCCCCTACCCCTAACCACACACAGGAAGGAAGGGTTGCTAGGAGGTCTACCTCCACATATACCTTTGTGGTCAAATCCAATTTGAAAGGGACCGAAAGTTTGTTGAAGAAAACTGTTGGAAGGCCTTCAAACGTGATCCATATTAAAAACAAATAAAGGTGATCTTGTCATATTAGATTAAGGAACAAGAAAGGTATTGTAATCAAAGTACATTTAGAAAAGATAATGAGATCTAATAACTCATGATAAGAATGTAAATGTGCTTTGATTAGGCTAGATTAAGAACCATGGGCAAGCCTATACATAAAAGATTTAGAACTGAAAAATGATCTAATCGTATTTGAAAAATACTGAGAAATGATGCCAATTATAATTTGCTTAATGGTAAGCAAGAAATTGTAATCATACGATATTGTGAACTAAGACATGCGACTAATCGTACCATATTATGAAGTGAAAAAGAAGATCATATAAGATTAATAACTAAAGATAATGCAGTCATATTATTAGATTAAGAAATATAAAAGGAGATCTAATCAAAGTACATTTAAAAACATAATGTGATGTAGTAACTCATGATAAGAACATAAATTATGATTTAATTAGACAAGATTAAAAACTAAGTGCGATAACTATACACAAAAGACTTATAACCAAAGGGTGATTTAATCATATTAAAAAAAACTATCTAAATGAGGCCAATTATACTTGGTTATTGATGAAGGAGGAAGTTTGAATCGTACGATATTAAGAACTAAGAAATTGGACTAATTAATAAAGGAGATCACAATGTGTTTCTGATACCATATTATGAAGTGCAGAAGGAGATCTAATCATATAAGATTGTGAATAAGAAAAAAAACTTGAATGTACCCAACTATTTTTGATCAATTAAAACAAATCTTACAGGATTAAGAATTAATCAAGGACACCATCTAGTCATATTAGACTAAAAAATAATGGAGGAGTTCTAATCAAAGTACATTTAGAAACATAATGTGGTCTAATAACTCATGATAAGAATGTATAATGTGATTTAATTAAACAATATTATTAAGAAATAGAGTTAGTTCTATTTGATAAAAGATTTAGCACTATAAGTGATCTAATCATATTTCAGGAAGAATTGAGAAATGAGGACAATTTTACTTGCTTAATGACTAATGAAGATGTTGTAATTGTCTGATATCCAGAACTAAGAAACTGGACTAATCGTACTATGTTGTGAACTGCAACAAGACAACTCTTCATGCAATATTAAAAGCTAATAAAGGAGATTTAGTCGTACTAGATTAAGAAATAGGAAAGGAGTTCTCATCAAAGTACTTTAAAAAAGATAATGAGATCTAATAACTCAAGATAAGAACATAAAATGTGATTTAATTAGACTAGATTAACAGCTATTTCTTGGACCTATTCATCAAAAGATTTGGAAAATGAGAACACATCTAATCGTATTCGAAAAAGAACTGAGAAATGTGCCCAATTATACTTGCGTATTGGCTGAGAAGTAGTTGTAATCGACATTGAGAAGTAAGAAAGGCAACTAATCTTGCATTTTATGACCATAAATGAAGATCTAATCATACAAGATTAAGAACTCATAAATTGATCTATTCAAATTAAGTCAAGAAATATGAATCTAGTTGTAATCAAAGTACATTAAGAAAAGATAATGTGATCAAATAACTTATGATATGATCATGAAATTTGATTTGATTAGACTAGATTAAGAACCAAGAGGGAGTCCTATTCTAAAAAGAATTTGAACTAAAAGATAATCTAATCATATTCCAACAAGAATAGGGACAATTATACTTGATTAATAACAAGGAAGAAGTGTCAAAGTATGATATTGAGAACTATGAATGGGGACAAATCGTACCATATTAGAGCCAAAAAAGGAGATCTAATCAAACAAGATTGAAAACTAATAAAGGAGATCAATTCTTATTAGTTTGTCTTGGATTAAGAAAAATGAATAGAGTTTAGATCAAAGTAAATTTAGAAAGGGTAATGAGATCAAATAATAAATTTAGAAAGTGTAATGAGACCAAATAACATAAAATTTGATATAATTAGACTAGATTAAGGACCAAGAAAATGTTCTATTTATAGAAGATTTAAAACTAAAAAAATCAGTGAATCATTTTTGAAAAAAAAGAAGAGAAATAAGCCCGATTATAGTTGCTTAATGGTTAAGGAAGAAGTTAAAATCATGTATGATGTTGATAACAAAGAAAATGAACTAATTGCACTATATTGTGAACCACAAACAAAGATGTAGTGATAAATGTTTAAGAACCAACAAGGGGGACCTTGCCGTATTAGACTACGAATAAGATTGGAGTTTGAATCAAATTGCATTAAGAAAAGATTACGAGATCTAATAACTCATGATAAGAACATAAAATGTGATTTAGTTGGACTTGATTGTGAACCATTAGCGTGACCCATTAATAAATATATTTTAAACTAATAGATGGTCTAATCATAAATGGAAAAAAAAGGAAGAAATGAGGCCAATTATACTTCCTTAATTACTAAGCCAGAAGTTGTTATCATAAAACATTGAGAACTAAGAAAGGGAACTAATGCTACTACATTATGAGCCATAATAGGATATTTAATCTTTTTTTCTAAGGCAAACACCCAACCAGGTGTAATATTTTACCACTTGCTGGGGAATTAGCCAGCATGATGTCTTTCATGCAGTAAGGGACTTCTTAAAAGGAGAAAAGCTGCCAGGAACCTTCACAAGTACCCTTATTGCTTTAGTTCCAAAGTCAACCAATCCATCATATTTTAATGAGTATAGGCCCATCAGATTGTGTATCTTTTTTCAACAAGTTTGCACAAAAGTTTTGGCTAATAGACTTTCTACCTTATTGGCATAGATTATCTCTCTTTAACAGGTGGCTTATGTGCATGGGAGGGAAATAGCGGACAACATTCTAGTAGTCTAGGAGATTATAGTTGATTTCATTGATTGGAAAACTCGGGGAGGTAACATGCTGATCAAACTTGATCTAACCAAGTATTTTGATAGGCTTTCTTGGCCTTTCCTCTATGCAACATTGAGGAAACTTGGTTTTGCAAGTACATGGATTTCTTTAATAAAGAACATCTTAGAGAAGTGCTGGTTTTCCATCCTCATCAATGGTACACCAAAGGGGTTCTTGAAATCCTCCAGAGGAGTTTGACAAGGAGACCTGCTATCACCGCTTCTCTTCATAATAATGTTGGAAACTTTCTCTAGAGGTCTAAAAAACCAGTTTCAATTGGGAAAGATCTCAAACTTTGCCTTGCTGAGATATTGTCCAGCAACCTCGCATTTAGCATTTGCAAATGATATTGTTATTTTCACAAAAGGAGAACTCAAATCTATCAAAAATCTCATGGCATTTCTCTCTCATTTCAAATCCTCATCGGGATAGCTTTTTGGCAAGTCTAATCAGCTCTCTCTATTTATCTAACAAGGTCATCATTACCCTAAATTAGAATGCTCCAGAACAAAATAGGTTTTGTGAAGAAATCCCTCCCTTTTCTCTCTTTGGGATGTCAGAAAGCAAAGAAACAGAAGGTGCTTTTCCATCCAATGATTGAGAAAGTAGCTTCAAGAATTCATGGTTGGAAAACTCGATTTCTATCCCCCGAAGGTAGGCTAATTCTCAGTAAAAATATTCTTAGTAGTAGTTGGCAGTTATGTCCTCACCAAAAGCAGTCCTCAAGGAGTTGGAGAGGCAATCTGCTAACTTTTTTCGGGGTGCCTCGGAAACTAATTAGAAGCATCATTGGATTTCTTGGGCCAAAATTTGCCAGCCAACAACATCAAATGGCCTAGGAATTTCGTCCCTTTTAGAGGCCATGCATGGTTTAAGCCTCAAATTATGGCGGAAATTTTGAAAAGGAAATTCACTTTGGAGTAAATTCCTCCAAGGGAGATACCTTAGAGACCATCATCATCCTTGTATGGTAAATGAGACATCGAGGGACTCTTATGCATTGAAAAATGATGTTAAGAGCCCGACATGATGCTAAACAGAATATCTTTTAATAAGGAATGCATGTTGTTCCTTCTGGTTTGGCCCTTGGATGGAACAAGTGTTGCTATGGCACAGGGTGGAACAAGTTTATGATTATTCACTCATGTTGGCTCAAGCGTGGAATTCCAATGGTTGGGATCTTTCTTCTTTAGATGGAAGATATTCCAATGAAGAACTAACACGCATTGGTGAAACTCTTAAAAACAAAGTGCTTTTCCTAACTGGAGAACCAGACGAAATTGTATGGACACTAGTACCTAAGGGTACTTTCTCAGTCTCATTTACATTTGTACCAAAAGCAACAGTCTTCTCAAGAGAAATGGCATGGGATGGGAGACTTCAGTTGAAAATTTCAGTTTTCATGTGGAGACTATTGAACAAGAGTCTCGCTCTTGATGATGTACTCTCTAAGAATGGAATCTCGCTAGCTTCCAAATGCTGTTTTTGCATTGATACAATGAGAAGTCATGTGATTATTTATTTGGAGAGTGCGAATTCACTAAGCAAATTTGGTTATTTTTTCAAGCATGGCTGGAAGTGTCATGTCCTCCCAAAACTTCCATATTACAAAAACTCAATTCATGCGGATGGGCATTTTCCCTCTCGGTAATGGTTGGGTCTCCTCATAAAATTGTCCCAAGTATCATTTGGTACTTGGTGTGAAAAGTGAGAAACAAGGCAATTTTTGAAGGAGTAGTAACCAATGCTCAACGAATCATTATGGACGCATGTGCATAGTTGAAAAATATTTCCTCCATTCATCTTTTCACAAGGCATGTGGTGGCTGATGATCTTCTATTCTCAAGAGGAATTTGCCATCACTTGATCCCAACTAAGCCACGAAAAGCTATTGCTATTCAATGGACTGCCCCGTCTCTTGGCACTTTGAAGTTGAATGTTGATGAGGCTTCAGAAGGTGGCCTGGTAGCTGGAGGAGGAATTCTTAGAAACCATAGTGGAAAACTTGTTAAGGCTTTTTGCAACTTCTACAACCACCAAACTAACTTGCAAATGGAGGTAATGGCATTGGTTGATGGACTCAAGATGTGTCCAAATGCAATTACAATCAATTGAAGTGGAGATTGATTCACTAATTTTAGTGAACATTCTAAATGGCCAAGCTACACCACCATGGACAATTATACAGTAGCTAGATTTTGTAAAAGAACTCACATTGGGAAGGAATGTTTCTTTTACCCATGTATTTAGGGAAGCAAATTAAATAGCTGATTGTTTAGCAAATGAAGGCATTAGAGTATTTTCTTATGTAGAATTCAGCCAAGAAACAATTCCTCTAATAAAGGGATGGATGTTCTTGGATATTTAGGGCTATCCCTACATTCGACTTTGTAAAACCTAATATTTGATTAATAAAACTTACACCTGGTTGGGTGTTTGTCTTAAAAGAAAATAAGGGGATGTTGTTTTTTTCCAGCAAAGAAACATCAAAGTGATCAAAACCACTTTTGTTAAAAACTTTCCAAATGGGATGTTTTTTCTAGTATCATTCAAGAACAATTCCCACAATGAGGAAAAAAAGTACCCAAAATCAAGTTGGATTCCTTTAAAAACACCATAAAACAGATAAAGCTGCATTTTTCTTGTCTCAATACGATGTCCATCAGTTGGTAAAAGCAGGTTTGTAACTAACATATATAGAATGATCAGCTGTTACAAACCTAGCTTTTATAAGAGAAGGCTTCCAAATCTTATTTGAAATCAATATAAAAAATTTGTTTGACTTCGTCGACATCGAATCGAGTGTCAATAGTAGGCCATTTATCTGGAGAAAAGAAGTACAAAATTTCATCAGGATTAGTAACATCACATTCAAAAATTGAGATAATAATGTTGGAATTAAACCTAATGTTAATGTGATTCGAACGTGAATCTAAGGTTCAAATGTTTGAACCTTTGCGAAGATTCACGGTGAATTGTAACACCATATCATGATATATAGGTAAGTCAATGTGACTATTAAATTCCCCCATTTTTGTTTTTCAAAACATAATTTAATGAAAAACTGATTCAATTCATCAGACACACTTTGAGAAACTAGATGTTGCACAATAATAGATTTGCGTAAAAAGATGTATACCTCTCAGATACTTTTGCATCAATGAATTTGGGCAAAGAGAGATTGGGAATAGGTGGAGGATTTATTAATGTTTGTCCTTGTGCTGGCACTTTCCCCTTGGATTTCTTCCGTCGAGTGCCTTTTGAAGATCCCCTACAAGATCGAACCATCTTAAAGTCAAGATAAGGATGCGAGAGTTTTGAAATGAAAGTGAAGTGATCTCAAGAAATTGTGGTGAAGAAGGTATTAAAATGGTAGAATTGGGTTTAAAGAATACAGTTGAACAGATGGCAAGACAGTTTGTTTGATGAATTTTGGAGAAAATGAGAAGAATTAATGGAATTGGGGATTTTCCCTTTTTTTCCAGAGCTAGTGTTCGGCCTAGAGGATGTGTCCGAAAAGAATGGAAAGTGAAAGGTCTTAATAGTGTAAGATAGTGGTTTGGACGTCCGAATGACCAGTATTTGTTTGAACACACGTCTAATTTCAAATGGATGGACGGTCGAAATTATTGCCCAACCGTCCGAGAGACTGTCGGATGGTTGTGATCGTCCGGTATATTTTTCAAAGCGTTTGAGGGATTAGGAAGACAATTCAGACGAAAGTGATCACCCGATATCCAAAGTTCAAAAGCCAAACAATTCAGACGGATATGCTTGTCCTAGACCACAAAGAGCTTAGGATGCACATTTGCGTCTGAAAATACAAAATTTGCAAAATTTTAAGATCAGTAATACCCAAAAAATTTCTAAGATATTCAATTAAGATCCAATCTTATACACATCTAGATGTGCCATAAGATCTCAATGCAATTATATGTCAACACAAATTTCTTTTTAGCAAACAAGATCTCTTATGAAATGGTGCTTGACATCAATATGTTTTGTTCTAGAATCCTGAATTGGATTTTTTGTGAGATTAATGACACTAGTATTATCATATCTACTGGGCACACAATCAAAAAGAAAACTAAAATCTTTAAAGTACATTTCATCTGAAGAAATTGTGCACAACAATTACCCGTGACAATTGTTGGCCCCAAAAGCAATCTAAGAGGGGGGGTGAATTAGGTTGTCTCAAAAAAATTAACCTTTTGAAGTGCTTAATGATAATGCAAACTTTACACAACAAATAAACACTTAAACACAAATGATCATAGATAAATATTTATCAATTGAAGCTCAAAGAACAAATGTAAAGATTGAGATAGAGAATATCAAACCAAACTCCCAAGCTTCTCCAGCTTGGAGCATATTCACTAGTAGTCCCTTTTCAACGAAGGTGAGGCAATATTCCTCTTGTATACAAGTAGGATCACCCTTGCACCAACTAAGTCCCTCTAGTTGAGCCAAAGGGTTTTACACCACAACCTCACTTTTGTACACTTGTTATCCCTCCACTCTTACAAGGTTGAAGATCACTCACTAGTCTACACTTGCTCACACTAATTCCCTCTAGTTGAGCTAAGAGAACTATTCTACTCAAACCAGTACAACCCACGCTATTCTAGCCTATTTCTCCCCAAATAACTCTTACAAGTGTTTGTGCTGAATGTAGTAGTTGTATTCTCTATTTACATACATAGCGATATTTATAGATACCCAAAAACTGCCTTCAACAATTCTCTAACAACTATTTTCTGCTTATTGGAAAACTAGTCGTTCGGACGGTCGATGTATTATATATGCGTCCGAACGAACTAGCCATTGGACTGTTCGGACGTCCAATGCATAGCTTCTGCGTCCGATAACTTTATAAACAGTGCTTCAAACGATTGTATGTGTCCTATAGCTTTGACAGAAACTCCTTCATTTTGAGCTCTTTTCTTCAGATGGTCTTGTGCGTCCTATCCCACAACTTCTAGTTCGGACGGTCATGTGCGTCCGGGATCCTTTCTATCGGACGCTATTTTTCGTCCAAGGCTTCTTTAGGTTCTCTGTGTCGGACGATTACCGTTGTTTGAAGTGTCTGGCTTTTGTACAATCATCTGCATCCATGAAGTCTTCTGGTTGTTTTCTAGATTGTGTTCGGACGATTATTTATGTCTTATAATCTCCCTGTTTTTCTACATACTTGTTTTCAACCCATTAGTATGATTTGTTCATCAGCAAAACATGATTATCATAAATGGGGGTTCAACAAGCTCCCCCTTTTTGATGATGACAAATCAATTGGACAATTCAAAAAACAACCATAAAATATGAAGTATAAGATAAGCGATTTTGTCCAATATTTTCTCCCCCTTTTGGCATCATCAAAACATAAGAAAAATTAATCCAATTTGAGCTCACCCTAAATTTATTCTCCCCCTTAAAAGGTGAATGTAATTCAAGTGAGTACGTAGAGAATAAGTCATGTTATGAGTGTCATTTATTCACATCAAAACATGTATTCAAGTAGGATATGAAGGAATTCATGCAAAGAATAGATTAGCATCAAGACATTTTCGCTCTGTGCATCATCAAAACAATAAAGCATATGTGGTGTTTTTTGTGATGAAAATTAATTTGCCATTTAGATTAGAATGCTCCCTTTATGTTTACAAGTAGTGACTTAATACAGAAGAAATTTGGGTATACTCATATAAGAGCATTCTAAGCAAATTCAATCACATAGTTGACTAATATTCAAGAAATGTGATTCACATTAACACATTCTTAAAAAATTTATATGTTATCCATTTCAATGTCATCTTAACTTATATGCTTTGAACACCCTTCATTGATAATCCATCTTGAATCCTCGGTACTCTCCAAGCATAGATGTGTTCAAAATTGGGCAACAACTTTTGGTACCCAAATTTTTTTGAGTCCACTTGAATTAGTGATTCACTTAATATCCACAAAGATTTCATTCCTAATTTTTCATTTCTTTTAACATAACAATCTTTCTTCACATGACCATTTTGATGACAACAATAGCACATAATATATGTTATTGCCATACGAAGAAGATTTGTCCTTAACAAATCACACCTCCTTTCTATAGGTGACAATTTTTTTTGATATGCATAATTCTAGTTTTTTCTTTATTTTCCTATTTTTTTGCAAAATAACATCCAGATTATCTAATCTCGTCTTCAATGAAACTTGTTCTTTCTTGATCTTGGCTTTTGCATCCAATCCTTTTTTCTTCAAAACATCATTTTCTTGTGCCAACATATTATTTTCATGCACATGTTTTGATTTAGGTCTCAATAAAGCATTAATCTTTATTTTTAACTCTTTTTTCCTAGCATATGATTCTTTCAAACATTCATGCATTTTAAAAATAAATGATTGAACATCATCATCATTATCATCACAAGCATAATCCCAAGAATCATAACTAGAGGATACCTGATTATTTCCAAAGGCCATGAAAGCCATTTGAGTTGCCTCATGTTCTTTTCTTCAACTTCTCCATTCGAATTGAAATATCCCATGTGATTTGAAAGTATGTTGAAGTAAGGCTTTCTTCTTTCTTTCTTCTTCTTGGATGGACATTCATTTGCAAAATGTCCCACTTCGCCAATCTTGAAGCATCTATCATTTTGAGAAGCTTTTAATGTTATGCTTCTATTGATCCTTGCTTCTTCCTCATCTTGTACCTTGTATTTCAACTTCAATTCAAAGAAGGTTAGTGAATTGATTAAAGATTCAATAGGCATAGAATTTAAATTTTTAGATTCTTCTATGACAATGGATTTAGGTTCCCATTCCTTGGGTAAGGCATTCAAAATCTTTCTATTCTTTTCCCCCAAAGAATACTCTTTTCCTAATCCTTCCAAATCCTTTATAATATCATTGAACCTACAATAAATCTTGTCAATAATCTCATGGGGTTCCATTTTGAAGGACTCATATTTAGCCACAAGAAGTGACTTCTTTTGCTCTCTTATATCTTCGCTTCCTTCATTGATTTCTGGCAATTTGTCCCATATCTCCTTAGCCGATTTGCATACATACCTTTAACTTTAGCAAACTTATCTACATCCAAAGCATTATACGAGATTTCATGACTTTAGCATTTAAAGATAAATTTACTTTATTCGGTGCATTTAACTCACATCCACTCTTAGGCCTTCATTTATGTGTATTTACATCAAGAATAAGAGCTTGTAAAGGACCTTGACAAATAATATACCATAAATCAATATCAAGAGATTGAATAAAGATTTTCATTCTTTCCCTTCAACAAATAAAATTAATGCCATTAAACATGGGAGGTCTAGGAATGGAATGCCCCTCTAAAAATAAAGTATTATTGATTGCCATAATGATCTTTAGTCAAAGGGGTTTAAACCAAAACAAGAAGAGAAAAAAGCTCGGATATCAATTGTTGGCCCCAAAAGCAACCTAAGAAGGGAGTGATTAGGTTATCTCAAAAAACAAACCATTTGAAGTGCTTAATAACAATGCAAACTTTATTCAACAAATAAACACTTAAGCACAAATGATCAAAGATAAAAAAGAGGGTCAGTATTTATCAATTGAAGCTCAAAGAACAAATGTAAAGATTGAGATAGAGAATATCAAACCAAACTCCCAAGCTTCTCAAGCTTGGAGTATATTCACTAGTAGTGCCTCTTCAAAGAAGGTGAGGCAATAACCCTTTTGTACACAAAGTCAGATCACTCTTGCACCAACTAAGTCCCTCTAGTTGAGCCAAAGGGTTTTACACCACAACCCCACTTTTATACACTTGTTATCCCTCCACTCTTACACTTGTTATCCCTCCACTCTTACACTTGAAGATCACTCACTAGTCTACTCTTGCTTACACTAATTCCCTCTAGTTGAGCCAAGAGAACTATTCTACTCAAAGCAATACAACCCACTCTATTCTAGCCTATTTCTCCCCCAAATAGCTCTTACAAGTGTTCATATTGAATGTAGTAATTCTATTCTCTATTTCCAGACACGGGGTTATTTATAGATACCCAAAAACTGCCTCCAATAATTCTCTAACGGCTGATGTAGTATAACTCACTTTTGTATGCATCTGAACAAACTAGCCATTGGACCGTTTGGACGTCCGATGCACAGCTTCTGTGTCTGAAGATGTGTCAAATAACTTTATGAACAGTGCTTCGAACAGTTGTATGTGTCCTATAGTTTTGACAGAATCTACTTCATTTTTTAGCGAGTTTCTTCAGACGGTCTTGTGCGTCCTATCCCACAGCTTCTGGTTCGGACGATCATGTGCGTCCGAGATTCTTCTATCAGACGCTATTCTTCGTCCGAGGCTACTTCAGCTACTCTGTTTTGGACAATTGCAATCGTCTGAAGTGTTTTGCTTTCGGACAATCATCCGCATCCGTGGAGTCTTCTAGTTGTTTTCTAGATTATGTTCAAATGATCATTTAAGTCCGAATCTCCCTATTTTTTTGCACACTTGTTTTCAACCCGTTAGTATGATTTGGTCATCATCAAAACATGATTATCATAAATGGGGTCCAACAACAATATACTCAGCTTCCACCATAGACAAAGAAATAGAATAGATTTGTTTCTTACTAAACGAAGACACCAAGCAATTACGCAAAAAATGACACATACCACTAGTATTTTTCTATCAATTTTACAACCGGCGAAGTTAGCATCCAAATAACTAATTAAATCAAAACTAGTAGATTTAGGATAAACCATAGTTCAAAGTCTCATTTAAGTATCTAAAAATTCTCTTAACTGCAATTAGGTGTGATTCCCTAGGACATGATTGGAATCTAGCACATAAACACATAGCAAACATAATATCTAGTCTACTCCCAGTTAAATATAGTAGGCTCCCAATCATACCTCTATAGTGTTTTTCATCAACGCTATTACCTTTTTCATCCTTATCGACCATGGTTGAGGTGTACATTGGCGTTCAAACTTGTTTACAATCCTCCATTCCAAATCGCTTTTTGTAATTCTTTTGTGTACTTGATTTGTGTGATAAATGTTCCCTACTTTATTTGGTGAATTTGAAGTCCAAGGAAGAATTGTAACCCTCCCATAATACTGTTATCTCAAATTCCTTTTGCATCAAACATGAGAATTCCTTGCACAAACTTTCATTAGTGGCTCGAAAAATGATTCATCAACATAAATTTGAACAGCTAACAAATCATTATGACTTTTTTTGGTAAAAAGAGTAGTATCAATAATTCCACTTTTAAAATAGTTTTCAATCAAAAACCTGCTTCCTCCTTCATACCAAGCTCTAGGAGCTTGTTTCAAACCATATAAAGCCTTTGATAATTTAAAAACATGATTTGGAAATTCTTTATTTTCAAATTTTGGAGGTTGTTCAAAAAAACCTTCTTGATCAATAAAACCATTTAAAAATGCACTTTTCACATCCATTTGAAATAATTTTAAATTGTTGAATCACGCATATGCAAGAAACATACGAATGGATTCTAATCGAGCAACGAGTGCGAAAGTCTCATCATAGTCAATGCCTTTTTCTTCTACATAATCTTTCGCAACTAGTTTTATCTTTATTTCTTTCAATTTCACCTTAAGATCATTTAGTTTATTTCTAAAAACTTATTTTGTTCCAATTACCAGATGATCTATCAACTAAAGTCCACACATGATTTTATCGAATTGACTAAGTTCTTCTTCCATGGTAAGAATCCTAGATTCATCTTTTAAAGAAATCATCCATACGCATAGGTTCAATATGAGAAAGTCAATTGCACAATTGATGTATGTATGATTTTATGAGAGATGAGTTTTTACCCATTAGATGGATCTATAAGATTAGTTCTTGAGGATGACTCGAGACAAATCTCCATACTTTTGAAAGATCTTTTGAAGAATCTTATTTCCTTTCTCCTTCTGCATCCAAATGATGCGTATTGTCCTCATTACTTTCCTTGGTTTCTTGATGTTCTTCTTGAATAGTGAACTTTTCAAGTTTCTTTTGCACACCTACATCTTCTTCTTCACAAACATCTCTTGAAGTAATATCATTAGAGTCATCAAAAGTAATGTGTACAACTTCTTCAATTAGAGTTCTTCTATTGTATCTATATTTGGTATACTTTCTTGTCGCTAAATTTTCTTAAAATTCTTTAATGTGTATAAGAGACTGTTCTTAAACAAATCTAGAAATGGCATTAGCAGAACTGTCAAAGTGGCCTAATCTTGTGGGATTAGTTCATCTCTTGTTTTTTTCTCTTCTTCTATTAGCGTGATCATCAATAATGGTGGTTTCAAAAGGAACTTCATTAATGACATACCACAAATCAATATCAATAGATTGCGAAAAGATTTTCATTCTTTCTTTCCAACTAATAAAATTCACCCCATTAAACATAGGTGGTCTAATGATAGATTGACTTTCAAGAAAAAAAAGTGTTATTAGTTGCCATATAGATCCTTATTCAAATGCAATTAAAGAAAAAGAAAGAGACCAAGGTCTGATACCAATTGTTGGTCCAAAAGCAACTTAAGAGGGGGTGAAATAGGTTGTAAAATTTAATTGCCACTTTTGATCAATAAAAACTCAAATAAGATGGATGTAATGCAATTAATGATCAGGGATAAGTAATAAATTCACAAGTAAGACTAAATAAAAGACATGTAATGAGATTTAGAAGGATTAAACCAATTCCCAAGCTTTACAAGCCTGGAGTATAATTCTACTACTTTGTGCCTCTTCAATATAGGTGAGACAATAATCTTTTGTGCACCAATTGCTCACACTAATTACCTTCAGTTGAGCCAAAAGTTTTACATACAACCTCACTTTTGTACAATAATTATCTCTCCACTATTTACACTTGAAGTCCACTCACTTTTACAGTTTGTAATTCCACTAATACGACACTATTGAGAGCCAATTTTTGCTAAAATAGCTTTGGTAGATGCTTGTATTCAATGTGGAAGTTATTCTTCATAAATTCATATTGGTTGGTATTTATAGATGTAGTAAAAAAGCTTCCAACCACCTCCTAACGGCTAAGTAATAAATGCTGAGAAACTAGCTGTTATAAGATTTCGATGTCCGAAAACTTTTTTTATACGTTCGATGAAGTGTCTGATCATTATCTCATAAACACAGAGATTGAGATCTACATGCAGCTAGTGAGGTTGCATTCGTTCCTTTGTCTGAAATTGATTATTTGTTAAGTTAGATCCTCGACCAGTGCTGTGCGACCGAAAAGCTTAATACCGTACAAATGTTGATCTTCCTTCGGACAATCATGGGTGTCTGATAGAATTTCTTTCAAATGATGTTAAGCATCCATTGCCAATTCCTTAAAATCCTTGCTTTCTGTGTGACCATTCGGACGATGTATTGCACCCGAGACATTATGTTAGGAAGAATTCTTGCATCCGAGAAAATTGGTCCCGTTCAGACTCTCTTTTGCATTCAAAGCTTTTTTGTCTCTTATACACATCTATGTTATGTATAAAGACTACAAAACCCCTACACAAATCAATTACAAACTATTAGATTGTATTTGTCATCATCAAAACCAAAATTGTAGGTCAATAAATTTCTAGTTCTTTTTCGATTATGGTTAAATTTTTCTTTCGTTCCAAATGATTGATTATGAATTCGGGTTCTTTTCATTCGGAATCTAGTATAATTAAGTCGCATTTTACATTCTTATCATGTGTTATTTGATCTCATTCTCTTTCTAAATACACTTTGATTCGAACTCTTTTCTTACTTCTTAATCTAATATAATCAGATCCTTTTACTTAATGCTTAATCTTACACGATTAGATCTCCTTTTGTGTTTGTCGACAAAGGATTACTAATCTACTTCCTTAGTGCTTAATATCATACGATTGCAACAAGTTTCTTAGTTCTTAAGCAAGTATAATTGGTTCCATTTATCAGTTCATTTTTGACCTTTTTTTAGTTCTCAATATTTTATTAATTGGTCTCACTGTTGGTTCCAAATTTGATATAGTTAAATCATGTTTTACGTTCTATATAATGTCTATAATTAGATCTAATTATTTTTTCTTGATGTAATTTTGTTGGACACATCTTTCATTTTCATAATCTAATATGACTAGATTATCAAATCTTAATATTGTATGATTAGGGATCCCCATTCGTGGTTATTAAGAAAGTTTGATTTGTCCTCTACACTTAGATTCTGATATCATACAAATACAACTTATTTCTCAGTTCTTAAGCAAGTGTCATTGGCCCCATTTCTTAGTTCTTTTTCGAACCCAGTTTGATCTTCCTTTAGTTCAAAATTATTTATGAATTGGCCTCTTTTTCGATTCCTGATCTAGTATAATTAAATAGCATTTTACGTCCTCATCATGTGTTACTTGATTCAATTATCTTTTCTAAATGCAATTTGATTCGAACTTCTTTCTTACTTCTAAATCTAATACGAATAGATCTTCTTACTTTGCTCTTGGTTCATCCATGATTTGATTGCTTTTTGCATTTCTCGTCAAAGTAAGATTACCCATCTTTTTCAGATCTTAATAACATATGATTAAAACATGTTTTTTTGTCCCTAAGCAATTGTAATTGCCCTATTTCCTAGTTCCATTTCTAGTACAGTTTGAACTTTTTGCAGTTCTAAATCATTTATGAATTTCTTCGTATCTTTTTTGGCTCCTAATTTTGTATGATTAAAGCTGCTTTTGTTTCTTCGATCCTAAGCAAGTGTAATTTGCTGAATCATGTATGATTAGATCTTTTTAATTAGTGCTTGATCTTGTATGAGTAGATCTCCTTTTGTTGTTCTCAACAAAGAATGATTAGAAAGCTTTCTTAGTTCCTGATATCTAGATCTTGTTTTTTCATTCCTAAGAAAGTGTAATTTGCCTCATTTTCACTTCTTTTTCAATTACAGTTCAATCTTTCTTTAGATCCAAATTTTTTATGACTTTGATTTCTTTTTCGTTCTGAATCTAAAATAATTAAATCGTATTTCATGTTCTTACCATTTGTTATTTGATCTCATTATCTTTTTAAATACAATTTGATTCGAACTCCTTTCTTACTTCTCAATCTAATACAAAGAAGTCCTCTTCATTAGTTCTTAATCTCGTAGGATTAGATATCTTTTTGGGGTTTTCAACAAAGTATTATTAATCCAATATGACCTTCTTAGTTCTTGATATCATATGATTGCAACATGTTTCTTAGTTTTTAAGCAATTGTAATTGGTTCCATTTTTCAGTTCATTTTCGAGCACAATTCACATCTAGATGTGTATAAGAAGAGAGAGTTATTAATTGATGATCACTCTTTGTTCCTCTAGTAATATAGTTAAATTGTGTTTTACGTACAAATTATGTGTAATTAACTCTCATTATCTTTTCCTAATGTACTTTTATTTGACCATCTTTCATTTTCATCATCTAATATGACTAGATTATTGGATCTTAATCTTATACAGATTAGATCTCCATTTAACAAAGTATTATTATTCCTCTTTCTTTTATTTTGATATCATATGATTACAATTTGTTTCTTAGTTCTTAAGCAAGTGTCATTAGCCCCATTTCTCTGTTCTTTTTCGAGCACAAATCGATCTTTCTTTATTTCTGAGCGATTTTTTTGGTTTCTAATCTAGTATAATTAAATAGCATTTCACGTCCTTATCATGTAATAAGTTATTTGATCTCATTATCTTTCCGAAATGCAATTTGATTCTAACTCCTTTCCTTCTTTTTAATCTAATACGAATACATCTACTTAATTTATTCTTGTTCTTGTATGATCCAATCTCCTTTAGCGGTTCTCAACAAAGTAAGATGAGTCCCCTGTCCTAGTACTTAATGTCGTATGACCAAAACATGATTCTTTGTCTATAAAAAGTGCAATTGGCCCCATTTCTCAGTTCTATTTTAAGTGCAGTTCGATCATTCTATAGTTCTAAATCGTTTATGAATTCATCTCTTTTTCGGTTCCTAATCTTGTGTGATTAGAGATCCTGTTGTTTCTTCATTCCTAAGCAAGTGTAATTTGCTTAATCTTGTGTGATTATATCTTTTTAATTAGTTCTTGATCTTGTACGATTAGATCTCCTTCCGTTGTTCTCAACAAAGAACTATCGGTCCTCCTTTTTAGTACTTAATATCACATGATTACAACATGTTTCTTCGTTCCTAAGCAAGTTTGTGTACTTTGCCTCATTTTTAGTTCTTTTTCGTTTACGATTAAATCTTTCTTTACCTCCAAATTATTTAAGAATTTGACTTCCTTTTCATACCGAATCTATTATAACTAAATCGCGCTTTATGTTCTTGTCCTGTGTTATTTGATCTCATTATCTTTCTAAATACACTTTGATTCAAAATCCTTTCTTACTTCTTAATCTAATACAAAGAGATCTTCTTAATCATTTCTTAATCTTTCATGATTAGATCTCCTTTTCATGTGTTCTCAACTAAGTTTGATTAATCCTCTTTCTTAGTTCCTAATATCATACAATTGTAGCATGTTTCTTAGTTCTTAAGCAAGTGTAATTGGTTCCAATCTCAGTTCACTTTCAATTATAATTTGATCTTTTTCATAGTTCTGAATAGATTAGAAATTAGTCTCACTCTTTGTTCCTAGTCTAATATAGTCAATTCAAGTTTTACATTCTAAGATGTTACTTTTATTTGATCTTCTTTAGCTTTCATAATCTAATACGACTAGATTATTGGTACTTAATCTTGTAGGATTAGATCTCTATTTGTGGTTATAAACAATGTATGATTAGTCCTCTTTCTTAGTTTTTTATATCGTACGATTACAATTTGTTCCTTTGTTCTTCAGCAAGTGTCGGTGGCCATATTTCTCAGTTCTTTTTCAAACACAGTTCGATCTTTCTTTAGTTTCAAATTATTTATGAATTGGCCTCTTTTTCAGTTCCCAATCTATGATAATTAAATAGCATTTTACGTCCTTATCATGTGTTATTTAATCTCATTATCTTTTCTAAATGCAATTTGATTCGAACTCCTTTCTTACTTCTCAATCTAATACAAATAGATCATCTTAATTTCTTCTTGTTCTTGGACAATTAGATCTCCTTTGGCGGTTCTCAACAAAGTAAGATTAGTCCTTTTTCCTAGTTCTTAATATCATACGATTAAAACATGTTTCTTCGTCCCTAAGAAAGTTTAATTGGTCCCACTTGAAGACTCAATTCCTTTTCGAGTACGGCTCGATCTCTCTGTAGTTCTAAATTCTTTATAAATTTGTCTCTTTTTGGGTTCCTAACCTTTTAAGGATATAGCTCCTTTTGCCTCTTCGTTCCAAAGTAAGTGTAATTTGCTTAATCTTGTGTGATTAGATTTTATTAATTAGATCTTGATCTTGTACGATTAGATCTCTTTCTATTGTTCTCAACAGATAATGAAGAGTCCTGTTTCTTACTTCCAGATATCACACGATTACAACATGTTTTTTTTGTTCCTAAACAAGTGTAATTTGCCCCATTTTCTTTTCTTTTTTTCGATTATGGTTCAATCTTTCTTTAGCTTCAAAATATTTATGAATTTGATTTCTTTATTCATTCCAAATCTATTATAATTACATCGCGTTTTACATTCTTGTCTATTTTATCTTAATATCATCAAAATACACTTTGATTCGAACTCCTTCCTTATTTCTTAATCTAAATGGTAGAGATCTTCTCAATTAGTTAATCACCTTAATCTTGTATGATTAGATCAGCTTTTGTGGTTCTAAACAAAGTATGATTAATCCACTTTCTAAATTCTTAATATCGTATGATTGCAACATGTTTCTTACTTCGTAAGCAAGTGTAATTAGTTACATTTCTCAATTCCTTATCGAGTACAATTCGATCTTTCTTCTAGTTCTCTCTCTTTTACTAATTGGTCTCACTCTTGGTTTCTAATCTAATAAAGTTAAATTGCGTTTTACATCTTAATCATGTGTAATTAGATCTTATTATCTTTTCTTAATGTATTTTTATTTGACCTTTTTTCTTATTTCATAATCTAATACGACTAGATGAATGGTTCTTAATCTAGTATGATTAGATCTCCAATGGTTATTATTAAGAAAGTATGATTAATCCTCTTTCTTAATTTTTGATATCGTGTGATTGCAACTTGTTTCTTAGTACCTAAGCAAGTGTAATTGGCCACATTTATCAATTCTTTTTCGAACACAGTTTGATCTTTCTTTAGTTTTAGGAATTGGCCTCTTTCTGGTTCTGGAATAGTATAAATAAATATTAAGAATATGTATTAATGATATTTTATTAAGAATTACCTTCCGAAATGCAATTTACACATGAACTCTTTTCTTACTTCTTAATACACATAAGATGTGTCTAAGAGACATTCTTGTTCTTGTACGATTAGATCTTCTTTTGCATTCGAGTCAAAGTAAGATTACTCATCTTTCTCTTATACACATTCAAGTATGTGTTGATCTTTCTATAGTTCTAAATTGCTTATGAATTCGTCTCTTTTTCTATTTGTAATCTTGTATGATTAGATCTTCTTAAATTAGTTCTTGATCTTGTACACATTAGATCCCCTTCTATTGTTCTCAACAAAAAATGATAAGTCATCTTTCTTAGTTCTTAATATCACACAATTATAACATGTTTCTCCATTTCTAGGCAGAGTGTAATTTGCCTCATATTTAGGTTTTTTTTTTTAATTACGGTTCAATCTTTCTTGGATATTTCTAAATTGTTTATGAATTTGACTTCTTTTTCATTCCGAATCCATTATAATTAAATCGTGTTTTATGTTCTTATCACATGTCATTTGATCCCTTTATCATTCTAAACACACTTTGATTTGAACTCCTTTCTTACTTCTTACCAAATATGAAGAGATCCTCTTAATTAGTTCTTAATGTTGCAAGATTAGATCTCCTTTTGGGGTTTTCAAGAAAGTTTTTTAATCCACTTTCTTAGTTCTTAATATCATAGCATATCAACATGTTTCTTAGTTCTTAAACAAGTGTAATTGGTACCATTTCTCGGTTCATTTTTTAGCACAATTCGATCCTTTTTTAGTTCTCAGATCATTTTTTAGCACAATTCGATCTTTTTTTTTAGTTCTCAATCTTTTATTAGTTGGTCTCACTGTTGGGTCCTAATCTAATACAGTTAAATCACATTTTACGTTCTAATCATGTGTAATCAGATCTCAATTTTTTTTCTTGATGTACTTTTATTTGACCTTCTTTCATTTTCATAATCTAATACGACCAGGTTATTAGTTCTTAATCTTGTATGATTAGATCTCCGTTTGGGGTTATTAACAACATATGATTAGTCCTCTTTCTTTGTTTTTGATATCATATGATTGCAACTTGTTTCTTAGTTCTCAAGCAAGTGCCATTGGCCCGATTTCTAAGTACTTTTTCAAACACAGTTCTATGATTCTAAATTATTTATGAATTGATCTCTTTTAGGGTTCTCGATCTAGTATAATTAAATAGCCTTTTACATCCTTATCATGTGTTATTTGATCCCATTATCTTGTCTACATGAAATTTTATTCGAACTCCTTTCTTACTTCTTAATCTAATATGGGTAGATATTCTTACTTTGTTTTTGTTCTTCTACAATTTGATCTCCTTTCGTGGTTATTAATAAAGTATAATTAGTCATCTTTCTCAGTTTAAGATATTACATGATTACAACGTGTTAATCTTAGTTGTTAAGTATGTGTAATTCATGCCCCATTTATCATTTCTTTTTTTGAATACAGTTCAATCTTTCTTTAGTTCTTAATTATTTATGAATTGGTCTTTTTTCTGATTCTTGATCCAGCATAATTAAACAGCATTTTACATCCATATCATGTGTTATTGGATCTCAATATCATTTCTAAATGCAATTTGATAATGAGATCAAATTTCTTAGATGATAATGTAATATGTGTTAAGATCTTCTTTAATTTACATTAAATAGATGATCAAGATCCCCTTTTTCAGTTTTTGTCAAACTAAGATTGCTCCTCTAAGAGATTTCTTAATTGCTTAAGAACGAAAATACGTTTCTTCGTCCCTAAGCAAGTGTAATTAGCCTCATTTCTCATTTCTTTTTCGAGTTTGGTTCGATCTTTCAATAGTTTTAAATCGTTTTTGAATTCGTCTATTTTTCGGTTCCTAATGTTGTATGATTAGAGCACTTTTTGATTACTCGTTCCTAAGCAAGTGTAATTTATTTAATCCTGTATGATTTTATCAGATCTTCCTAATTTGGTCTTGATCTTGTATGATTCGATCTCCTTCTATTGTTTTCAGCAAAGAATGATTGGTCGTCTTTCTTAGTTCTTAATATCACACAATTACAACATATTTCTTCGTTCCTAAGAAAGCGTAATTTGCCTCATTTTCAGCTCTTTTTTTATTACAGTTCATTTTTTCGCTAGTTGTAAATCATTTATGAATTTGACTTGTATTTTGTTCCGAATCTATTATAATTAAATCGTGTTTTACGTTCAAATCATGTATTATGAGATCTCATTATACATCTAAATAAGAATGATTCGAACTCCTTTCTTACTTTTTAATCTAATGAAAGAGATCTTCTTAATTTGTTCTTAATCTTGATGATTAGATTTCCTTTTGAGGTTCTCAACAAAGTATGAATAATCCTCTTCCTTAGTTCTTACTATTTTACGATTACAACATATTTCTTAGTTCTTAAGCAAGTGTAATTGCTTCCATTTCTCAGTTCATTTCCGACGTACAATTTGATATTTTTTCAGTTCTCAATCTTTTATTAATTGGTCCCATTCTTGGTTAAATCTAACACAGTTATATTGTGTTTTACGTTCTAATCATGTGTAATTAGATCTCATTATCTTTTCTTGACGTACTTTCATTTGACCTTCTTTCATTTTTGTTAGCTAATGCAACTACAATTATTGGATCTTAATCTTGTATGATGAGATCTCCATTCGTGGTTATTAATAAAGTATGATTAATCCGCACTCTTAGTTTTTTGACATGGTATGATTACAACTTGTTTCTTGGTTGTTAAGCAAGTGTAATTGGCCCCATATCTCAGTTCTTTTCGGAACACAATTTGATCTTTCCTTAGTTCTAAATTATTATTGAATTGGCCCATTTTTCGGTTCCCGATCAAGTATAATTAAATACCATTTTACGTCCTTATCATGTGTTATTTGATCTCATTATCTTTTCTAAATGCAATTTGATTCGAACTCCTTTCTTGCATCCTAATCAAAAATGAAGAGATCTTCTTAGTTATTAGTTCTTAATCTTGTATGATTAGATCTCATTTTTGTGGCTCTCAAGAAAGAAGTGCCAATTCATAATTCTTAATATCGTATGATTGCAATATGCTTCTTACTTTTATTAATTGGTCTCATCTCTTTGTTCCAAATCTAATGCAGTTATATTGCGTTTTATGTCCTAATCTTTTCCTAATGTATTTTTATTTGAACTTCTTTCTCATTTTATAATCAACTATGACAAGATTAATTGTTCTTAATCTTGTACGATTAGATCTCTAGTTGTGGTCATTAGGGAAGTATGATTAGTCCACTGTCTTGGTTTTTGATATCATACAATTACAACTTGTTTCTTAGCTGTTAAGTAAGTGCAATTGTCTCATGTATCATTTCTTTTTCTAACATAGTTCGATCTTTCTTTAATTCTAAATTATTTATGAATTTGCCCCTTTTTTGGTTCCTGATTAAGAATATTATTTTACATCCTTATCACGTGTAATATTTGATATCATTATCTTTTCTAAATGCAATTTGATTCGAACTCCTTTCATACTTCTTAATCTAATACGAATAGACCTTCTCAATTTTTTTCTTGTTCTTGCACGATTTGATTTCCTTTTATGGTTCTCGTCAAATTTAGATCACTCCCCTTTATCATCTCTTAATATCGTAACATTAAATCATGTTTCTTTGTCCCTAAGAAGTGTAATTGGCACAATTTCTCAGCTCCTTTTTAGTACGGTTCAATCTTCCTATAGTTCCAAATCATTTAAGAATTCCTTTTTTTCGGTTCCTAATCTTGTATGATCAAAGCTCCTTTTGTTTCTTGGTTCCTAAGCAAGTGTAATTTGCTTAATCTTGTATGATTAGATCTTCTTAAGAAGTTCTTGACCTTGTACGATTAGATCTCCTTCTGTTGTTCTCAACAAAGAATGATTAGTCCTCTTTCTGAGTTCTTAATATCACACGATTACAACATGTTTCTTCGTTCCTAAGCAAGGGTAATTTTGCCTCATCTTCAGTTCTTTTTCGATTATGGTTCAATCTTTCTTTAGTTCCAAATTATTTATGAATTTGATACACATCTAATTGTGAATAAGACACAGTAATAAATTGCGTTTTATGTTCTCATTATGTGTTATTTGTGTCAATATCTTTCTAAATAGACTAAGAAGTCAAACTCCTTTCAAACTTCTTAATCTAAAACAAACAGATCTTCTTAATCGTTCTTAATCTTGCATGATTAGATCTCTTTTTGAGTTATTCAACAAAGTATTATTAATCCTCTTTGTTGGCTCCTAATATCGTATGATTGTAACGTGTTTCTTACTTCTTAAACAAGTGTAATTTGTTCCATTTCTCATCTCATTTTCAAGTACAATTCGAACTTTTGTTTTAGTTCTTCATCTTTGATTAATTGGTCTCGCTCTTGGTTTCTAATCGAATACAGTTAAATAGCATTCGACATTCTAATCACGTGTAATTAGATCTCATTATCTTTTCTTGATGTAGATTTTATTTGACCTTCTTTCATTTTCATCAAGATCGAATAAGAGACAGGATTATTTGTTCTTAATCTTGTATGATTGGATCTCTATTTATTGTTATTAACAAAGTATGATTAGTCCTCTTCCTCAGTTTTTGATATTGTACGATTACAACTTGTTTCTTAGTTCTTAAACAAGTGTAATCGACCCATTTATCGATTTCTTTTCGAACACAGTTTGATCTTTCTTTAGTTCTAAATTATTTATGAATTTTCCTCTCTTTGGGTTCCCGATCTAGTATAATTAAATAGTCTTTTACATCCTTATCATGAAATTATTTGATCTCATTATCACAATCTAAGATGCAATTTAATTCAAACTCATCTTACTTGTTAATTTAATACGATAGATCTTAATTTGTTTTTTTTCTTGTATCATTTTGTACAAGAAAAGAAAACAAAGTAAGATTCCTTCTCTTTCCTAGTTCTTAATATCGTAAGATTAAAACATGTTTCTTCATCCCTAAGCAAGAGTGTAATTGGCCCCATTTCTCAGTTCCTTTTTGAGTATGGCTCGATCTTTCTATAGTTCTAAGTCGTTTATGAATTTGTTTCTTTTTTGATTCCTAATCATGTAGGATTAGAGCTCCTTTCATTTTCTTCATTCTTGAGCAAGTGTAATTTGCTTAATTTTTTATGATTAGATCTTCTTACACATCTAGTTCATGAGCTTGTGTGATCAGATCTCCTTCTGTTCTTCTCAACAAAGAGTGATTAGTCCACTTTCTTAGTTCTTAATATCATACGATTATAACATGTTTCTTCGTTCCTCAACAAGTGTAATTTGCCTCATTTTTAGTTCTTTTTTTATTAGGGTTCAATCTTTCTTTAGTTCCAAATTATTTATGAATTTGACTTCTTTTTCATTCTGAATCTACTATAATTAAATTGCTTTTTACTTTCTTATTAACTGTTTGTTGATCTTATTATCTTTCTAAATACACTTTGATTCGAACTCCATTCTTACTTCTTAAACTAAATAACAAAGAGATCTTCTTAATTAGTTCTTAATCTTTTATGATTAGATCTCCTTTTGAGTTTCTCAACGAAGTAATATTAATTCTCTTTCTTAGTGCTTAACATCATATGATTGCAACATGTTTCTTAGTTCTTAAGTAAGTGTAATAGGCTTCATTTATTAGTTCATTTTCGAGTACAATTTGATATTTTCTTTAGTTCTCAATCATTTATTAATTGGTCTCACTCTTGGTTCCTAATCTAATACAAGTAAATCGTGTTTTACGTTCTAACAATGTAAAATTTGATCTCAGTATCTTTTCTTGATGTACTTTTATTTGACCTTCTTTCATTTTCATAATCGAATATGACTAGATTATTGGTTCTTAGTCTTGTATGATTAGATCTCTATTTGAGGTTATTTACAAAGTCATATTAGTTCTCTTCCTTAGTGTTTGATATCATACGATTACAACTTGTTTCTCAGTTCTTAAGCTAGTGTAATTGGCCCCATTTATCTATTCTTTGCTTCGAACCTAGTTTGATCCTTCTTAAGTTCTAAATTATTTATGAATTGGCCATTTTTTCTATTCCCGACCTAGTATAATTAAATAGCATTTTACGTCCTTATCATGTGTTATTTGATCTCACTATCTTTTTGAAATGCAATGTGATTCAAACTCCTTTCTTACTTCTTAATTTAATACGAATAGATATTCTTAATATGTTATTTTTCTTGTACGATTTGATCTCCTTTCGTGGTTCTTGTCAAACTAAGATTACTCTTCTTCCCACGTTGTTAATATTGTAAGACAGAAACCTGTTTCTTTGTCCCTAAGTTAGTGCAATTGGCTCCATTTCTCAATTCCTTTTCAAGTACGGTTCGATCTTTCCACAGTTCTAAATCATTTATAAATTCGTCTCTTTTTCGGTTCCTTATCTTGTATAATTAGAGCTCCTTTTGTTTCTTCGTTCCTAAAAAAGTGTAATTTGCTCAATCTTGTATGATTATATATTCTTAATAAGTTCTACGACTTGATCTTGTATGATTAGATCTCCTTCTGTTGTTCTCAACAAAGAATAATTCTTTCTTAGTTCTTAATATCACATGATTACAACATGTTTCTTCATTCCTAAGCAAATGTAATTTGCCTCATTTTCAGTTCTTTTTCGATTACAGTTCAATCTCTCTTTAGTACCAAATTATTTATGAATTTGACATCTTTTTCATTTTGAATCTATTATAATTGAATCACGTTTTATGTTCTTATCATGGGTTATTTGATCACAATTTCTTTCTGAATACGCTTTGACTCGAACTACTTTCTTTCTTCTTAATCTAATGCAAAATGAACTTCTTAATTAGTTCTTAATCTTGCATGCTTAGATCTCCTTTTGAATTCTCAACAAAGTACTATTAATTCGTTTTCTTTGTTCTTAATATCGTATGATTGCAACATGTTCTTATACAAGTGTAATTGGTTCCATTTCTCAGTTCATTTTCGAGTACAATTCGATCTTTTTTTAGTTCTCAATCGTTGAGATTAATTGGTCTCACTCTTGTTTCCTAATCTAATACAGCAAAATCACATTTTACGTTCTAATCATGTGTAATTAGATCTCATTATCTTTTCTTAATGTACATTTATTTGACCTTCTTTTATATTTCATAATCTAATACAATAAGATTATTGGTTTTTTCATCTTGTATGATTAGATCTCTATTTGTGGTTATTAACAAATTATGATTAGTCCTCTTACTTAGTTTTTGATATCGCACGATTACAAATTGTTTTTTAGTTTTTAAACAAGTGTAAGTGGCCCCATTTCTCAATTCTTTTTTGAAAATAGTTCGGTCTTTTTTTATTTCTAAATTATTTATAAATTGGCTTCGTTTTCGGTTCTCAATCTAGTATAATTAAATATAATTTTATGTCCTTATAATGTTTTATTTGATCTCATTATCTTTTCTAAATGCAATTTGATTCGAACTCCTTTCTTACTTCTTAATCTAATACGGATAGATCTTCCTGATTTGTACTTGTTCTTGCACGATTTGATCTCCTATTACGGTTCTCGTCAAAGTAAGATTACTCATCTTTCCCAGTTCTTAATATTGTAAGACTACAACATGCTTCTTCATCCCTAAGCAAGTGTAATTGGCCCCATTTCTCAACTCCTTCAACAACAGATAAAGATCTAATCGTACAAGATCAAGAGCTAATTAAGAAGCTCAAATCATATAAGATAAAGAAAATTACTCTTGCTTTGCAATGAAGAAAAAAAGGGAGCTCTAATTTTACTTTTTACGAAACAAGAAAGAGGTGAATTTATAAAAATTTAGAACTATAGAAAGATCAAACAGTACTCAAAAATGAAAGGGGCCAGTTACACTTGTTTAGGGATGAAGAAACTTGTTTTCATCATACGACATTGAGAACTAGAAAAGAGGACTAATCTGACGTTGTTGAGAAATGCAAAAGGAGGTCTAATTGTACAAGAACAAGAACAAATTAAGAAAATCTGTTCATATTAGATTAAGAAGTAAGAAATGAGATTCAAATCAAATTACACTTTGAAAAGATAATGAGATCAAATAACACATGATAAAGACGTAAAATGCTATTTAATTATACTAGATTGGGAATTGAAAAAGAGGTCAATTCATAAATAATTTAACAGTAAATAAATATGTCTCTGTATTAAAAAAAAAAAAACTTAGAAATATAAGATTACACTTGTTTAAGAACTAAGAAACAAGTTTTAATCATACCATATCTAAAACTAAGAAAGAGAACTAATCATGCTTTGTTAACAACCACAAATAGAGATCTAATCATACAATATTAAGAACCAATAATCTAGTCGTATTTGATTATTAAATATGAAATATGAAAGAAGGTCAAATAAATGTACATTTAGAAAAGATAATGAGATCTAATTACACAAGATTAGAACGTAAAATGCATATTAACTATATTAGATTAGGAATAAAGTGTGGGTTAAATTAATATATGACTGAGAAGTTTAAAAAAAGATCAAATTGTACTAAAAAATGATACCATTGAGAAATAGAACCAGTTACACTTGCTTAAGAACTAAAAAACATTTTGCAATCGCACGATATTGACAAATAAGAAAGAGAATTTATGATACTTTGTTGAGAACCATAAACGAAGATCTAATTATACAAGATTAAGAACTAACTAAGAAGATCTCTTCGTATTAGATTAGGAAGTAAGAAAGAAGATCTGATACGAGTATGAATAGGACAAAGATGTACAAAGTTCAGGAGATCAAAACTGGATAAACCTTGGACTCAAGCTTGCCATGATTAGATCATATTCATGGTTATATGATCAAGATGGATATAAGACTTTCCTCAATTCGTTCATACATAAAGTCCAATACTTCAAAATAAAGCACAAGTGGCCAGATAAAGTCCAAGTGCAAGAGTTTTTGAGCCCAAGAATTGAAGAGCTCCAAGAATGATTCGACAGAATGAAGGGTTCGAGACACCTTAATTTGGACCAAGGCCCTATTCAGCATCCATTTCTAATTAAATTAAGTTTTTATTTATTTTTTTAGCATTTGTTATAGGAGTTTTGTTTTATTTGGGTGAAAATATCTGCCTATATCAATGTTAGGTTAGCCGGTTTTATGTCTAATATTCCAATCCTAAGCCTGCCAGGATTTGGTAAGGTTATTCCCTATTAGTATTAGGCCTATTTCGTAGAGTTTGGCCAGTCCCTTGTTACGTTTAAAACACCCCCCAACTGATTATTCATTCAACAATATTCAGAAAAACTTTGTGACAAAATTCTCCAACTTGTCTTCCAAAAGCTTGGGTATTTTGCAAGATTGATTCTTGCGACTACATATCTTGAATACTGTCAATTCTTGTCTCGTTATAGACAACGGGTTGATATCTCATACAGTCGAGAACAAATACTTTAGATTCTTGATTTCCTAATCAACGGGTTTGAATTTGTCAAGTCAGATTTATTTAGGTGTTCTTGGATTCTGCATCGATTCAGGGTCTCATTAGTTCATCTGCAGTGTTCGCATCAAGATCGAATTACAAAGTGTATTTAGAACGAAAATGAGATAAAAAATCACATGATAAGAACATAAAACCCTACTTAATTATAATAGGTTCGGAACAAAAAAAGAAGTCAAATTCATAAACAATTTGGATCAAAAGAAAGATTGAACTATAATTGAAAATGAACTGAAAATAGGGCAAATTACACTTGCTTAGGAGCAACGAAATGTGTTGTAGTTGTATGATTTTAAGAACTAAGAAAGAGGACTAAGATTCTTTGTTGAGAGCAACAAAAGGAGATCTAATCATACAAGATCAAGAACTAATTAAGAAAATCTAACCATACAAGATCAAGCAAATTACACATGCTTAGGAACGGTAAAACAAATGGAGCTCTAATCATACAAGATTAAGAACCAGAAAAGGAATGAATTGATAAATGATTTAGAATATAAAGAATTCGAATAGTACTCAAAAAGGAACTGAATAATGCGCCAATTACCCTTGGTTAGAGACAAAGAAACATGTTTCAATTGTATGATCTATTAAGTGCTAGGAAAGAAAACTAATCTTACTTTATTGAGAACCGCAAAAGGAGATCTAATTTTTAGAGAACAAGAACAAATTAAGTAGATTTATTTGTATTAGAATAAGAAGCAAGAAAGGAGTTTGAATCAAATTTCATTTAGAAACGATAATGAGATTCTTGTCACTTATACAGGACTAGATGTGTATAAGAGACAGGAATAATTTTCTTTTTCTTAGCCAATTTGATAAAATAATACAGAAACAAAGAAAGATAGAATTGTGTTAAAAAAAGAACTGAAAAATGAGGCAAATTGCACTTGCTTAAACAAGTTGTAATTGTACGATATCAAAAACTAAGAAAGAGGACTAATCATTCTTTGTTAATAACCTCAAATAGAGATCCAATCATACAAGATTAAGAACCAATAATCTAGTTGTATTAGATTACGAAATAAGAAAGAAGGCGAAATCGAATTACATTAAGAAAAGATAATGAGATCTAATTACACGTGTTTTCTTAGAACGTAAAACTTGATTTAACTATATTAGATTTGGAACCAAGAGTGAAACTAATAAATAAATGATTGAGAACTAAAAAAAGGTCGAATTATACTCGAAAATGAACTAAGAAATGGAACCAATTATACTTGCTTAAAAACTAAGAAACATGACGCAATCATGCCATATTAAGAACTAGGAAAAAAAAATTAATCATACGTTGCTGGGAACACAAAAGAAATATAATCATACAAGATTAAGAACTAATTAAGAAGGTCCCTTCGCATTAGATGAAGAAGTACGAAAAGAGTTTGAATCAAAGTGTATTAAAAAATATAATGAGATCAAATAACAAATGATAAGAAAGTAAAACATGATTTAATTATAATAGATTTGGAATTGAAAAAGAAGTCAAATTCATAAATAATTTGGATTTAAAGAAAGATTGAACTGTAATCGAAAAAGAACTGCAAATAGGGAAAATTAACTTGCTTAAGAACGAAGAAACATTTTGTAATCCTGTGATATTAACAACATAACTAAGAAATAGGTTTAATCATTCTTTCTTGAGAGTAACAAAAGGAGATCTAATCTTACAAGATCAAAAAATAATAAATAAGATCTAACCATACAAGAATAAGCAAATTACACTTGCTCAGCAGCAAAGAAACAAAAGGAGCTCTAATTTCTCAGGATTAGTAAAAAAAAAAGATGAATAGATAAATAATTTAGGACTATAGAGAGATCGAGCCGCACTCTTTGTAAAAAGACCTTAAGATCAATTATGATCCCAAGAAAGCAAACAAGGTGGCAGATGCATTAAGCAGGAAATCTTTTGAACCTATAGCCAACATGGTGGTGCAACAAATGGAAGAGCTCAACCTTGAGTTGGTAGAATCCCCAACATATGTTCTTGCAACTCTAGTGGTTCAACCTACCCTTATTGACAAAATAAAGCTAGCTCAAGCTAGCGATGTGGAGTTGATAAATATTAAAGACAATGTAAAAGGTAGAGAACCAGGGGATCTTCATATTCATGATGATGGGCTCCATTTGGATGCAAGGAAGGTTATGCATACCACCAAATGAAGTGTTGAAGCAAGTGTTAATGAGTGAAGCTCAAAGTTCTAAGTTTTCAATTCACCCGAGTAGTAGCAAGATGTATAAAGACTTGAAACAACATTTATGGTGGAACAATATGAAAACAGAAATTGTTGAATTTGTCGCCAAGAGCCTAGTATGTCAACAAGTGAAGGCTGACATCAGAAACCATCGGGACTTCTCAACCCGTTACCTATTCTATAATGGAAATGGGAGCACATCATAATGGATTTCATTAGCGGTTTGCCTAAGACCAGACTAGGGGATGATTTTATCTGGGTTGTGGTTGACAGGTTAACTAAATCTGCTCACTTCTTGCCTCTGAAGACTCTTACTTCCATGTACAGATTGGTAAGAATTTACATGGATAATATTGTGGAGTGACATGGAGTGCCCATTAGTATTATCTCAGATAGGGATTCAATATTCACCTTGAGGTTTTGGATAGCATATATTTTTAGCAAGATATGGGCACAAACATGGTTTTGAATTATGCATTTCATCCTCACACAGACGGACAGCTTGTGAAGACCATTCAGACCTTGGAGGATATGTTGAGGGCTTGTTCTATTCATTTTTGAGGTAGCTAGGATGAGCATTTGATGCTGATAGAGTTTTCCTATAACAATAGTTATCACAACAGCATTGGTATGGCTTCTTATGAAGCTTTATATGGGAGAAAATGTAAATCACTATTGTATTGGAATGAAGTTGGGAAAAGAAGATTAACAAGACTAGACATAATTCATATTACAATGGATAAGATAGCTATTGGGAAAGAATTAAGCCGGTTACATATAGACAAAAGAGTTGGGCAAATATGAAAAGAAGACCACCAGAATTTGAAGTTGGGGACACGGTATATTTAAGAGTTTCACCTACCAGAGAGGTTATGAGGTTTGGCAAGAGTTGGAAACTAAGTCCCAGGTTTGTAGGACCTTTTGAAGTACTTGAAAAGGCTTGTTGGGAATTTGGTGAATTAATTGGCATTACCACCAGAATTGCCTCAGGTACATAATGTATTTTATGTTTCACAACTTCAAAATAATGTGCCTAATTCAAGTTAGGTGATTGAATATCAACCTCTAAGTGGTAAGGATGAGTTGACTTGTGAAGAGTTACCAATTCAAATTATTGGTACTAAGGAACATGTCCTTTAGCATTATTCAATATCTTTTGTTAAGGTTCAGTGGTCAAATCATTTAGAAAGGAAGGCTACTTGGGAGTTGGAAACTAAGTTGCCAAACAAGTATCTGTACTTGTTTAATTCGTAGGTGCGTCAAGTTTCGAGGTCTAAACATTTCTTAAGGAAGGGAGAGTGTAACACCTGGAATTTTTCCTTCTTTCATTATTTGTTTATTTTTTCTCTTATTTCCTAAAATATCTATTTATATCCTTCTCTCACATTTATTGATCAATTTGTCCTTTATAGATGTTTTCCAAAAGTCGGCAGGTCAAAGTGTAACTAATAAGTGAAACTTCAGGGACCAAAGAGCTATTTTGTACAACTGGCCTTCAAGCTTATCTTCATTTATTTATTCTTTATCTTCTTATTCTTATCCTTAATCTTTGAATGGAGTGAATCCTATCCTCAAAGCATAAAAAAACGTGAACTCTATCTTTAAATATTTGAAAGGTGTGAAGATTATCTTTAGGTCTTGAAAAGTGTGATGTCTACCCTTAAGCTATAACAATTCGCCTCCATAATTTTTTTTTTTTTTTTTTTTTGTATCCTACAATACCATTCTTTTATACTTAGTTTTCTCTCAAAATTTCTTACAACTTCTTCAAGCTCAAATCTTATTTTCAAGCAAAAAATTTATGTTAATCGAAAGAGATTGAAGGCGTTGAAGTACTGTTGAACTAATTTTATAGCATATTAAGTAGGTTCTATATGAATTATTGCATAGTTTTTGTAGTAACAATTCCTAGGTCTTCTAAGAATCAAAGTTATTCCAAACTCGTTGTTTGTGTATATCATTTAATCTTACTACCAATGTGTTCTTAAAATGCCTTGCTTTAATTTATGGTTTTAAATCGCTTCAAAGCATTTTAAATGGAGAATTTAATTGAGGGTTTTAAGACTGTGCTGCGAATTAAAAGTTGTTAATTTGTATTGTTAATTATTGACTGTTGTTGCCAAATTGTTCCCCACTTTATCCAACTTTGATATATAGTTAAAAGCACTTCCTAAACATGATTTTAAGGTTCTTAGATTTTGGGCTAGCAGCTTGGGCAAATTTAATAATCTTTGTGTGCCAGTGGTGTGCCCCACTGGCCCATATATACTTTTTGTAAAAATTCATGATTAAAGAGCAATTTCTTAATGGGCCAGTGGTGTGCCCCACTGGCCCATATATACATCCACCACTTGATAGGACTAAAATAAAAATTAATTCTACAATTTTTCCTTGTTTTCTTTTTATATTTAATTAAATTTTCTGTAATTGTACATGCATAAGTGTACCTTTATCTCTAGTATATTAATAATAAGTTGCTATGAGAACGAAATTGAGCATTAAAATTGTTAAGTTTACAAAAGAAATAAAATTGAGTAAATTAAAAAGGTAAGGAGTCATGTTAATACGTAGTTCGTTAAATATTAACTTTTCTTAAATTGTATGAAAATTTGACCATACTAAATAAGATGGGACGGGGAGTATACGAGTTATATAAGTCAAATAAGAACACGAGACTATAATGAATAGGTTAAACACGATATTGCTCAATACTAAAATAAGTAAATTACAAGTAATTCTATTTTCTACCTTGTCATTCGAATATATTCGTAAAATATGTGAAAAGTTAAAAAGGTTACAGAATTGAACAAAAAGTAAAAAATAACCCTAAACTTTGTACCTCTATACAACTAGCAACTATCTTCGCTAAAAGGGAAGGGTTGCATTTTATATTAAATTACATAACGAACTTTTGTTAGATTTTTTAAATGACTAACACAACACTTTAGATCAAAAATTTTCAGCCTCCTAATATGTTCATTTAACAAAATATTTAGCTGTTTTACTTTAATCCAAATTACGAAAGGACGGATTGAAGATTTACAAACTATAAGAATAATATAAACATTAACTAAACTACAAAGAGTTCCTTGCAATTTGCCCACTATTAATTCATTCGGATTAGAGTTGATTTCATAGTACGAGTTCAATAAAGATGATGGCACTATAAAGACACTAACCTACATGACACCTTACCCTAGCCTTGATTTCTATACGTATCTTAGTAGAAAATTTTTTATATGTTACACGCCTCTTAGTAGGAAAATTTTTATGTGCGCCTAATTCATGGTATAGTCATGAATCCCTTGTTTTATGTTGAGCCACACATCATCTATATGAGGGATGAGCTCAACATAGACTAATAGGTTTATGACATCGGATCCAAAAGGTCCAATTCGAACTCGTATTCAACTTTTTTTTCACTTTTCAAATAACACACATAATAACTCAAATAATAAAAACAAATAATACTCCAGTACTAATAAAGTAATTCATAAAGACCCATTATTACTTTCGGAGTTTGATTACTAAAGGATACGGTTTGCGGGGAAAGCTCGGGGTGGTGCGAGGCCATTCATACTGGATGGCTGTTGCTCCACCCTGACTAAATAAATCACGTAATGCAACAATATTACTTTCCACAAGGAATGATAGGGAAACAGGCAGTTATGCCGCGACTCAGGTGGCTCACCAGTTTGAAATTTTTGCAAGTATTGGTTCTCTTATGATCATAGGCGAATCGCGAAAGGACTCCCTGGAGTTGTTGGAGTAGATAGGTAAGAATTTTGTTATGTTATCGGCCAATAATAACTGGCCCGTAGGGAGGTTCCCAACGGTAATGGTACCAATACTTGCAAAACCTTCAAACTCGTGATTAGAGGGGAAGGGGATAACATGCCTGCTCCATAATCTACCTTCATTAAGAGACATCTAGATGTTTGAAGAATAATCCACAATTTATTTAGACGAGGGGATTGCCAGAAGTACATAACATAGCTATGCGTATAAGATAGCTAAGTGTAATTGTGCGAGTTTAAGCCGAGATGAATGTCTCAACTACGATCTAAAACCTCCAGTGGTGGTTTAACAAATTGGAACTTCTCTTGGTCGATTGGAAAGAAATCATTCCGGCATGCTGATTTGGCATTTTGTTAATCCAATACAAAGTCCCATTCATTAACAAGCTTTCCGCGTCAAACATCATTGGCTCATTATTAGTTCTAAAGTGTTTCAGAGACAAAATCCTGAGGTTGAGGGAAATGTGTATGCTGAATCTTCCAAAGTTAAGATCAAGTTGCTTAACTGAAGAGGGGAGTAATAGAAATCATGGTTGCACCCTTATCACTTCTCTTCCCAAAGAGATGTCTATGTCTTTGGCGTATTCAGCCATACAGATGAGGAGGCCTACAGGATTATAACGGAGGTAAAATTTGATGAAAGAAGGGGAACGAATGATGGAGCACCAATTCTTTGAAACGGACTTGAATCGGACGACAGATTTATGCGGAAGCCTGAGAAGGATTTCCAACACTACGTCGTCGTGTAGACTACTTAGACCACCAACCACTATACCTCCGCTTCTCTTCATTGTAATTACTTTTAGGAATAAAAAAATAAGCGAAGAATATTACCAACGCAAGCCTGTACAAGCTGTATATATATATTTAAAGTAATAGCATTTATGAAGGCATGGAGGAGAGCCAAATGTTGGATGCATAGAGGAGCCTTGAGTTAAAGTGTTGGTCGGTTCAACCAATCTAGCCACACAGTTCAATTTCTTTTTTTAAATTGTTTTTTACGTTTATTTACTCTATTTATCATATCTTAACAAGAATTTTTGATAACTGACTGAAAGTGCGGGATTGGTTGGCCAACTGATTAGTTGTTGTTGTTTTTGTTTGAGGTTCAATTCTCGATAAACAATTATTTCTGTCATTTTTTCATTTTTCTAAACCTTTTTTTCCCTCTTACTAGTTGTGTCCATCCTTTCATCTCCTTCAGTCTATAGTTACCAGAAACACAAAACAAATACAAGAACACGATTCGCCATCTTTTAAAATATCGGATAGACTTAGATAATATATAGTTGTACGCCAGTTCTTAAACAAATATGCTACATTTTTAACAAAAAATTAAACATAGTAATAAAGAAATTAAATAAAGGAAATAAAAGAGAAAGAACCCAGAATGGGGTTGAAAAAAAAATATGACAGTCAATTAAAAAAATCTAGGAATAAAGGATCTTCTAGAAATAGGAGGCCGCCTCCACCCACCGCTTAGTATTAGATTTTTGGTATACCGAGTCACTAAAATTAAATTACTCTCATATATTTAAACCCTTGCCAAGATAACTCCTTGTCTTTTAAAAGTTAGAGATTTGGGTTCGGTAGTCCTGTTGAAGAAAGGGAGGCTATACTATCCTATAGATAAACTAAGCACCATTTCACCCCAGTGAAATTAGTTGTGAGTTTAATTCAATCTTTTAATTTTAAGGCCACAAAGTGATTTAATTTATGCTTGACAGTTACAAATAAACAAGAAATTATAAAAATGATCAAAAATAAATTACATAATCCTATGTACTAATAATGGGTTCACATGAATTTTAAAAACGAAATAAAAGAAATGTCTCATAAATAAAAGGACAAAATGCATTAGTCCAAATTAAATTAGAATTTCCTGTTTTTTTTTTGGCAAGTTCATGAGCCAATGTGCAAACATACAACGAACATATTTGTAACAGAATTCAGAATAAGTTAAGGATCATATAAAGTTGCACTGGAAATGAACAATGATTTCTCCTCAATCATAATCATTTTATAAAAATAAATAAAGGCTTACAAAATTTTTAACAAATTTAGTTAGTTGGAATGGCAAGATTCGGATTTAGATTATGATGACTATGGCAACTCCTTCTTTTCCTCCTTACGAAAATTGTGGATTATTCTTCAGAATGTTACTAGTCTATGAGTTGTGTGATTGTAAGGGAATGAGAATAATATGAAGAATGAGCATTGATAATGTCTAGTAAACTAGACTTATTTTCCACTAAATTATAGCATTTTGATAGTTTAAATTCTGAAATTGGATAAGTAATTGAAGATTTTAGTTAATTTCTTTCATATGTATTTGTATTTTCGTTCTTGAATTAATTATGATAATTTTGTGTTAAATTTTTGTTTAATTAATTGCTTAATGGTGTTAATATTATACAGGCTAAAAATTAAATGTTAGAAGCTGGAAGGAACAAAGCTCAAGGGACCAAATTGCAAAATGGATGAAATGAAGATTGCTGGAAGGAGAGTCGAGATCGTGGTCTCGCCTATTCCAAACCACGATCTCAACTCGGGAATTGGTTTTACTGTTTTAGAATTCAGGTTGCGGTCTCAAATGTTCTAGACCGCGATCTCAAACTTAACATTTAAGGAGTAAGAGTAATTTTGTAGATCCGATAACTTCTAGCTAGAAATACACCCCTAATTTTGCCTGGTGTAATGCTTCACTATTTAAGCTAAGTAGAATTAGTTTTAGAGAAGAGTAGATAATTTTTAGAGTAAATAGTTTTAGTTAGTTCTAGATAGATTAGGATAACTTGAACTACAAGTTACTTTTTCTAATAGAAATTTCTCTTAAATTTCATCTTAGATCTTCTTTTAATTTCTTGTCAACTTTAAATTTTGATTAGATAATCGTAGTGGGTTCTTCGCAAGTTTCGCATAGATATAATTTTTATTTTCTTTCTTGTCCAATTTAGTAAAAATTTCTTTACTTTCAAATTAGGGTTTTTAGGAAAATTAGAGCCTTTTGTTAATTTCTTGCTTTTTATTTAAGATTTTTCAATTTCTAGCTTTAATTTCTAGTTAATTCTTAGTGGAATTTCTTAATTTCAATCAAAAATCCAAAAATATTTAGATTTCTAGTTTAACTCTTTCTAATTTATATCTTAGAAATGAATGCTTTTAATATTTAAAGTTTCTCTTTTGTAGTCTTTTTAGTTGAGTGATTTACTTGTTTTAAATTTTAGTCTTAATTTGATTAAATTAGGTTAGAATTAAACTTATAGCTTTCATTAGAATAGTTCTATCATCTACCAATTGATTTTGCTTAACTACACAAGCACCCTTAAACCTTGGTAATTGCAATCGACAATCCTTGTGGGAACGATCCCTACTTCCCTTTGCTACTAGTTGACAACCGTATACTTCGGGATGCCATCTAGTTAGTAGCAGGATTTAGGTGTTTCATTGAATTATAACTAGGTGTGTTTAAGAGGCATCAAGTTTTTGGCGCTGTTGCCTGGGTTTGTCTTCAGTTTTTGGCAATATCAAGAGCTTTACGGGTCGTGTAGAATAAGTACTTTAGTTTAGTTAATTTAGTTGTTAATTTTGTTTAATTTTTATGTTTGATTGGTTGTCTTGCAGAATTGACTTGGAACTTTAATTGACTATTTTGGTTTGTGTAGTGTATGACAAGAGAAGCTCAAGAGCCATTCATTTGCTTAGACAAGGAAAGAGAGAAAGAGCTAAGACAACATAGAAGATTGAGAATGGTACAACAAGAGCAAGAAATGATAGAAATGGCATTTCTATAATACTCATCAAGGGAATGTGAATATGGAAAACGAAGAAGAAGAGGTAGGTGGAAATAATGGAATGGGTGGCTATAGGAATGTAAATGACATGAATGGGAATGGAAGGCCATTGAGAGAGTATGCTTTACCTAATTTTGATGGGGCAAACTCAAGCATTGCACCGATGCCCAAGCAAGCCAACAATTTTGAAATCAAGCCCGCCCTAATCCAAAGTCATGCTCCAAGCCCATGCCATGTTCGAAGGTGGACCAAATAAGGACCCCTACATACACCTCATGAATTTTGAAGAATTATTGGACACATTCAAGATTAATGGAGTACACCCGGATTGTGTTCGGATGAGGGTGTTTTCTTTCTCTCTTCGTGATAGGGAAAACTCATGGTTGCAATCCCACGCCCAAGGAACATTCACCATTTGGAACCAACTTGCTCAAGAGTTCTTGGCGAAGTACTTTCCTCATAGAAGAACCGCTAAATTAAGGAATGAGATTACATCGTTCAAACAAGATGTTGGTGAAAGCCTAGGGAAAGGTTGGGAAAGATTCAAAGAGTTGCTAAGAAAATGCCCTCATCACTCCTTTCCTTTGTAGTTTCAAGTTCAAACATTTTATAATGGTTTACTTGAAGAGATGAAATCCATCGTAGATGCCTCTGCCGACAGTTCTATCTCGTGTAAGACTCCGGAAGAAGCTCAAGAGTTGTTAAATAGGATGGCATACAATGTATACCACTACCATCATGGACCGATAACTCCGTCGGTGGTTCAACACCAAGCTAATCAAGCCAATGCAAGTAGTGGAGCATTGAATCTAAACACGCAAGACGCCCTTTTAGCTCAACAAAGCATGTTCATGAATGTGATGAATAACATGGCAAAGGTGTTGGAGAATCTAGGGAAACCTAGCAGTGTAAATGCTATGACTTCTTCTCCATGCTCAACCAAGCATGACATGTGATTATTGTGGAGGCGGCCATGCCAATGGGAATTGTGAGATGCCAGATGTGTATAATGAGCAAATCAATTATGTGGCTAATCAATCTTCATTTCCAATTTCAAATCCGGAGCTTTGTGGGAACACTTACAATCCTTAGGAATCACTAAATTTCTCATGTAGTAACACCAACAACCAATCCAACCCTCCTTACCAACCAAATCCCCCACCTCAAAATGCCCAACACACTCAAGCCCCGAATTCCTCATCTAGACCTTATCAACCGCTACATGTTTTGCAAAGAAATGTCCAACCCAACTCATATCAAAATTTCCCCAATCCTTCGTTTCAAAACCAATAACAAAGACCTCCTTGCCATTATGCAAATTCTTCCCAACCCATGTACCATGATCAATATGCTCCTAGAGATAATTTGGTTGAAAAAGGTTGGAGAAGAGAAGAAGTTGAGTATTTGAGAAGGGAATTGGATAGGAAAGCAGAAGAGCATAAAAGAGATTATGAGAATTTGAAAGCTTCGACAAGAAATTTGGAGACTTAATTGGGGTAATGGGCAAGGTTGAATAATGACAAACCTATTGGGGCATTTCCAAGTGATACTATTCCAAACCTCAAGGAGCAATGCAATGCCATCACCCTAAGGAGTGGAAAAGAATTGGTTGAATCTAAGGAAAAGAAAAAGGTGGAGGAAGGAAGCAAAGATCAAAAGATGTGTCTAGCTGACAATGAAAGGGAAGTGGTTGATGATGAAGCCAAGAAGGAGCAAAAGAATGAGATCAAGGTATCCAAGAAGAAGCATGTGGAGGAACCTTTGAAGATAGATCCATCAATAAAAGTGCCATACCCTCAAAGACTCATTGATCCAAGAAAGGAGGAAAAAGACAAGCAATTCACCCATTTCTTGGATATGTTGAAAAAGATTAATGTCAACATTCCTTTGATTGATGTCCTCACCAAGATACCCAACTATGCTCGTTTCATGAAGGATCTTTTGGCAAGAAAGCGAAAGTGGGATGATGATGAGAAAGTATTCCTTGATGCCCAATGTAGTGCCATTGTTCAAAGGCGGTTGCCCCCTAAACTCAAGGATCCCGGTAGTTTTATGATACCGGTAAATGTTGGAGGAAAAATGTGGCATCGATCACTTTGTGATTTAGGGGCAAGCATAAATTACATGCCAAATGCCATCTATGACAAGTTAGGGATCAACAATGTCAAGCCAACTAATATCACACTCCAATTGGCGGATTTCTCAGAAAGAAAACCATATGGCTTGTTGGAAGATATGAACTTGTACAAGTTGAAAAGTTGGTATTTCCCGTTGATTTCCTTGTACTAGATACGGTGAAGAGAGTGAGATTTCATTGATTCTAGAGAGGCCTTTCTTGTCGAACGCTCATGCATTAATGGATGTGCACAAAGGGAAGTTGATCTTACAAGTTGAAAATAAATCAATTGAATTTGATGTGTTTGAATACAATGATAATATTCCCATTGTTGAAGAGAAATGTGCTAATCAATCTCTTAATTCTATCATTGCTAGGTCAAATGAAGAGAAAAATGAAGTGAGCCAAGGCAATTCGCTCAAGCAAGTGATGGGAATAAAGGAAAATCCAAGAAATGAATTGAAAGCAAAACCACCCGATAAGGGATGTGCATTGATGAAGGATGAAGAGAGTTTTGCAAAAGATAAGCGAAATGGCGATGTCAAGAAATTGAGAAGGCACAAGAAGAAAAGAAAATGGAGATGTTAATTGGGGCACTAGCGATGGCTAAGGCTAGAAACAAAGGACTTGTGTATGGAAAATCCGAAAATCAAGCTTTAATCATGAAGAAAAAGGGGATCAAACTTTTTCCGTGGAAATCAAAATAGAAAGGAGGATCAATCATCCTCAATTACTTGGAATGAGGGTCATGCCATAACAAGCTAGTGACTATAAAAGAGCGCTTCTTGGGAGGTAACCCAAGTCTTTAATTTAGTTTTTATTGCTTTCTTCTCTTATACACATCTAATTGTATTGATTTTCAGTAAATTGGTTTGAATTAGGTTAGAATTTTTCTCTAAAAAAAAAAAAAAAAAAAGAGTTGAATTTTTTAGTTGAATAAATGGTGCCAAAGAATGAGTGAAAATTGTTATCCTAACTTGTGAATTTTTTTGTTTGTAGGTTACCCTTATAAATGGAGAAAAGTGCTCAAGAGTGAAGCAATTCCGGCTAAGTGTAAAAATTCACTTTGCAGAAATTGAGGTTGAGACCGTGATCTCAAAAATTTGAGATCACGGTCTCAATCTCAAACTTCTGGAGGGAAGAAACGTCATTTGGTCGAGACCGCGATCTCAAACTCCAAACTTCTGCAAAGGTTTATTTTGCACCGAGTTGAGATCGCGGTCTGAAAACTCAGACCGCGGTCTCGACTGCCAGAAAGTTTTAAAAAGCATTGATCTCTTCTTTCTTCTCACAAAATCTCCCTATTCTTCTTCCCTCTTCTGAAAGCCCTAGCCCCAAATCCTCCAATTCTTCTCTCATCTTCCCCAAAAATCTTGAAAAACTCCACACCCACCACTAATTTCACTTCATTTTTCTATAGGAACATCAAAGCAACCATGTTTTTGAGGATTTGTGGAAGAAATTTGGCTTCAAGGGGGATTGACACAAAGGCAATTCTTCGAAAAATTTCAATTCGAAAAAAGAACAGTAATAAATTTTGTGAATTATTCCAAGTAATTAGCAATTTTTGAAGACAATTGTGGAATTTTGTGGATTAAATTGTGAAAATGTGTGGTATTTAATTATTGAATTGTGGACAAGTAATTGGTGTTAATTTGTGCTAGAAGAATTTTGAATTGTCCAATTGTTGGAATTCTTGGTTTGATTTGTGATTGAGTTGAATTAAAATATTCGAAAAATCTTGGGAGTTTGGATTGTTACTTTGTGGTGTTGAATCTTGATTGAAAGTTGGAATTTTTGAAATTGGTGATTGAATTCCTTTTGCATAAAGAATATGACGAGAGGTGTTCTTATACACTTCTAGAAGAGTTAGAATGAGAGGAAGAGGAACTGGTTCTAGAAAAAGGAAATCCGAAAAGGATACGAGCGGAGAAAGGGGATTCGAAACAACCATTTGAGGGTGGGGATAAAATTGAACCTCAATTCTCGAGTGATAGGGCTCAACAATTATTAAAGAGTAACAAGGAGCATGAGGTGATTACAGAGAGGAACTTTGACCTAACCATGCATTGGGGAGTATATGAAGATTCTAGGAGAGCAATAGAAGAACAAATTAGGTCAAGGCATTGGGTGGGTTTTAACGCTGCAGGTTGACCTTGGGGCTAGCCAGTTAGTCAATGAGTTTCATTATAATTTATGTGATTTAGAAGATGGCAAGGTGCGTATACGGGGGGTTTTGGTAGATTTTTGTGCTGATGTGATTAATGCATATTTCAACATACCCCCGTACCTTCTAGTCAATATTTGGCATTTTTTAACAATAAAAATAAGGTATGAATGCAATAAAGATGCCATTTGAAATAGGAGGGTAGGATGGATTAAGAGTGCTTCGTCTGCCATTGAATTAAAATTTTCTCGTAAAGGACTCTCATTAGTGGCTAAGTTATGGTTTTATTTCATTAGTAGCTGTATTTGGGGGTCCAATGTTGTGAGATTTATCCAAAGAACCAAGGTACTCTTAGTTTATGCCATCATGACTGGGATCCCGGTGAATGTTGGTCACCTAATTAGACAGGAGTTTTTAAAGAGTGGTAGGTCGGGACGACCCATATTTTATGCCCCTAGTCTAATTCACCATCTTTTCACCATAGCGGGTTGTTGCCCGATTGGTCCTTTGGAATCATTAACATATCCTAGAGGAAGGATCAATCAGGAATATGTCTATAGGATGGTGAGAGAATATGAGAAGCACCACCAGGAGGAGCACCCTGCCCAGCCACAGCCTCAGCCTCCACCACCTCAAGGAACTTCAATTATTCCGATACCCCCAGGTGTAGTATTTAATACTTCGGTAAGTGAGGAAGAAAGGAACGATCTATAAGGATACTGGTCGTACAGTCAAATGATGATGCACAACAACTTGACCGTTATTGGATAAGCTTTAAAGGTTACTTCATTAGGCACTTGGGTCCAGCCACCATCACCTCCGGCATGGCACTTTAGTTCACCTTGTGGATAGTACTACACACCACCTGCGGCTACCACACATCATGAGGATTCTAACCACGAGGGTGTGACTGGAGGGGACATGGATGATGATCATGAGGAGGCCCAACCTAGTGACGCTGAAGAAGGTCAAGACGAGATGGAATGAAGAGAAGAAGCTCACTATATGTTTGAGCATGGAAGAAAACCAACCTTGATCATTGGATTAATTTGATGGATGATGATGATTTTCCCATTTTTCATTGGACACCATAGCTTTTGATTAAATTAGATTCTGTTTGTTTTATTTTCAGTTTTTGGAATTGGAGTATTTCAGTTTTTCTTTTTAAGTAGTTTGGCTAATGGCCTTAAGCTGATGCCAAGTGATACATTTTGATGCTTGATGGATGGAATTTCTTTTGGATTCTCATATTGACACTTGGTGAAGTTTGGTTATTGCCTAATAAAAGTAATATGGCTAAGGGCCCTAAGCTGATGCCATCCTTGCATTAGTTGATGAGTTGAATGGAATGTTGACTTTGTTTGAAGCTTAATTGGTGAGATACATGGCACGTTTGCTCTTGACATTTTTATTCATTTTTAATTCTAGGCTTAAAAGTAGGACATAGTTTAAGTAGTTTTTGGTTATTTGTGGTGATGTCTTGATGTTTAATTTTGGGTGAGCGGAAGGATGATTTATTCATCAATTAGAATAAAAGAGGCAAGTTTGGGGGTGTTTATCTTTTTGTGTTGGAAATGGTCATTTTATACATTTTGTTGCCACTTGATAATTAATGGATGGAAAGTTGATCAATTAGGTACTCAATGATGTTAAATTTTGATGTTCAATGCTTTGTGATTGAAGTATATGATTCATTCATTTCAAGAAATTTTGTGTGAGTGAGTAGTTCTTTTGCAATATAAAGAATTCATAAACTTAGCACTGTTATTTTTCGAAAAGAACTGCTGAAATTTTAGGAAAATTTATTTGAAATGTTGTTTCTTATCAAATCACTTATATTATGTAGTTGATGAACTATCTTTTGTGATAAGAAATGAGTTAAATGAAGCAGAAGGAATTTTGGGACATTTCGTGTGTTTGCACAGGGATATACTTCTAACTTGTGAATAATTTATATTCGAGAGTAATTTTTGGTACATTTCACTTCTTTTCTTTGGTTTAGGTCTTATAACATTGAAAAAAAAATTAGGAATAAGGAGAGTACGGGATTCCGACATGTACCCATGTTGTTTCTATGAAATAAGCTATTAGAGTAGTAATAAGGCGAGTACGGACTCCGACATGTACCCATGTTGTTTTCGAATTAAGCCATTAGGAATTGCATTTTTAGTATACCAATAATATAAGGAGTAAATGTTTTAATACTTATCATTAATCTAATATTACTTATTCCTTATTAGAGGTTTATTCCCGAAATGTGTGACAATTGCATTTAAGTTGATTCCTAATTGAACTTCTATTTTCATGATGCTTAGTAGAGAGAGTTGATTAACTTTATAATATTTGTGATTTGAGTAGTAATGATGTTTCAAATGAAAAGAACTAAAACTTTTGGTAACTCTTTTCGAGAATGGTAATGCTTGGTGATGTGAAATCTTGTGTAGCGAATGAATTTGTGCTTCTTTGTAAAATGAAATTTCAATTTTGGATTGATTTAATCATATTCTTCACAAATCACGTAGTGTTGAACATTTTTTGAGAGATCGCTTAATTGTTCTAAGTACATCCATGATTCATCAAGTGTCACGTCAACTTTGGAGGTGTTTAAATGTTTGAATGTTAGTAGGTTTCGTTTAATGTTAATCTTTGTTTTGCTCAGGACTAGCAAAATGCTAAGTTTGGGGATGTGATAACTCTAGTAAACTAGAGTTATTTTCCTCTAAATTATAGCATTTTGATAGTTTAAATTCCGAAATTAGATAAGTAATTGAAGATTTTAGTTAATTTCTTTCATATATTTGTATTTTCATTCTTGATGTTAATTATGATAATTTTGTGCAAAATTTTTAAATTAAGTGCTTAATGGTGTTAATATTATGCAGGTTAAAAATTAAAGGTTAGAAGTCAGAAGGAACAAAGCTCAAGGGACCAAATTGCAAAATGTATGAAATGAAGATTGCTAGAAGGAGAGTCGAGATCGCGGTCTCGACTATTCCAGACTGCGATCTCGACTCGGGAATGTATGGTTTTACTGTTTTAGAGTTGAGATTGCTGTCTCAAATGTTACAGACTGCGATCTCAATTCGCTGAATGTTAAGTTGTAAGGGCAATTTTGTAAACTTGCAGCCCGAAAACCCCTAATTTTGCCTTGTGTAATGCTGCACTATTTAAGCTAAGTAGAATTAGTTTTAGAGAAAAGTAGATAGTTTTTAGAGTAAATAGTTTTAGTTAGTTCTAGATAGATTTCGATAACTTGAACTACAAGTTACTTTTTCTAATAGAAATTTCTCTTAAATTCCATCTTAGATCTTCTTTTAATTTCTTGTCAAGTTTAAATTTTGATTAGATAATCGTAGTGGGTTTTTCGCAAGCTTCACGTAGAATTTATAATTTTTATTTGCTTTCTTGTCCAATTTAGTAAAAATTTCAAGACTTTCAAATTAACTGTCTCTTAAAATCTAGGTTGTGTGTTAAGTCTTGACTATTCTATTTAAGAATTTTCAATTTCTGCCTTTAATTTCTAGTTAATTCTTAGTGGGCTTTCTTAATTTCAATCCAAAATCCAAAAATATTTAGATTTCTAGTTTAACTCTTTCTAATTTATAGTTTAGAAATGTATATGCTTTTAATATTCAAAGTTTCTCTTTTGTAGTTGTTTTAGTTGAGTGATTTACTTGTTTTAAATTTTAGTCTTAATTTGATTAAATTAGGTTAGAATTAAAATTATAGCTTTCATTAGAATAGTTCTATTATCTGCCAATTGATTTTGTTTAACTGCACAAGCACCCTTAAACCTTGGTAATTGCAATCGACAATCCCTGTGGGAACGATTCCTACTTCCTTTTGCTACTAGTTGACAACTGTATACTTGCGGGATGTCATCTAATTAGCAGTAGGATTTAGGTGTCTCATTGAATTATAACTAGGTGTGTTAAAGAGGCATCAAGTATGTCAATGGTGAGTTTATAGAGATCGTAGAGGGGTATTTATAGGGGTTTTGAGAACTAGAAATAGAGTTAGAATAGGATGGGAATTTCTAGAAATGAAGATGAGGATAAAGACAAATTCTAGAGTTCAAGATAAGAATGACTAACTCTAGGCATAAGAAGAACTATCATAACTTTTCACATTCTTCAAAAATATTATTCCCTAATTATCATGAAAATGGACAAATAGAAAAATAATATTTATAAAAAAATAGGTGTCTGCAATTGTCCTTCTTTATCGGGATCGTGAAACAGTTCTAAACAAAGAAGTAGATACCGACAAAATATTGGAAAGTAGGAGAGTGCTGGAAAGACAATGAAATGTCATCATTTCTAGAAGATCTTGTCACTGCCACTACAATTGCATACCTTTTTCTTTTTCAACTCTATTGCATAAGATAGTTCAAAATTACATTACAACTTATTCTACGCTTCTAGAATACGAGCTTTACTAGCTTTGCTTAAAAAGTCTTTGCTTGTACTAGTATATATGCTTTGACTTCAATAGGAACATCTTCCTCGGACCTTTGTTTGATTCTTTGACATTAATCTGATCTCATGTTGCTTGAAAAATACAACACAAATTTGCCTATGTTTCTTGCAGGACAAACATTAGTACAAAATGACCATAATATAGATTAAAATTTTAAAATATTAGACTACATAAAATGACAAACTAAGTAACTTTAAATGAACAATGAAACCCACCAATGGCAACTCAACTTAAACAATGAGCCCTTTAATCACAGCTCAACTCAATAGTGAACCACTCAGTAGAGGTTTAACTCAAACATGAACACTTTAATCGTGATTCAACTTAACAATGAATCTCTATAGTTTAATATCAAACTTAACAATGAGCCCCTTAGTCGTGATTCAACTCAACAATGAACCTCTTAATTGTGGTTCAAACTATAGAAGCTATATATTAAATGAGGTATTATTTGAGTTATTTGGCAAATAACAAAAAATTTAAATAAATTTTTGGATAATGAATAATTCAAAAAAATTTTTGTAAATAAGTGTTTGACTAATGATTTTTACGCTAAAAGACAAAATATACGTATGTGAAAGTTGAACAAAATCAATTTCGTTACCTTTTTTTTTTTTTTTTTGCATATCAAACGAACTAACAGCAAACCACATACAAAAATAGTTATCTCCTTGTCTTTGAATTTGAATCTAAAAAAAATGATATATACCCTAAGGGAAATGATATTAGCACAATAAATATCTTATTGCCATAATACATTTTTTAAAATGACAAAACTACCCTGCAGTTGAGTCTCTTAGTTTTGTGAAACCCACCAACCACACCACCAGTGTTCACAGACAATCTCACTTTCTTTATCCCATCCCAATGTCACTACCCATTTCCTCTGTTCATACACTCGCACCGCTAGCCTTCTTTCGACTTATCCCCTCCTTCCTTCTCTACTGTCAATACCATCATCCCATTCCCTCCTTCCTTTCCTTCTCCTGATCTCCTCTCTTTCTCTCTATGTTCATACACCTTCGCATGGCAAATATGAGTGACTTATTCTTGATTCTGTTGATTGAGATATTTGATGTAGTAATTGAAAGGGAAATCCTTGTCTTCTTCTTAAATATATAATTTTTTATTCTATTTTATATTTTTCATCTTATATTCTACTCTACGGTTGAAGCCAAAAAATTTCAAAAAATTGTTTGAAGGACTGAACTAGAAACTTTGGGTTCTTTTTGTCATAGATACACCATTTGAGTATCATCTCAGTATGAAGTTGCTGGAGATGATGCTGAAACAACGAGAGATAGAAAATCAAAGAAAAGTAAGGTATGTTGGAGGGAAAAAATGTTAATTATTAAAAGACTTATTTCGATTTAGTGGTGCTATGATGCAATATTCTTTGCAAGATTGCTAATTTTTTTATTCTTATGTTGATGAAGCTTTTGGGTTCTTATTTGATAGTAACATTCTGATTTGGGTTATTATTTTTAGGTCTTGTTGATTCTTGAATTTGTTGTTAATATTCTGGTCTAGTATTAGGAGTTGGCATATGAACTCCGTTATTTGCTTGAGAAAATTTTGAATTGGTTGAACTCAATCTATGAAAAGAATAAGAGAGGGATGGGATAAGCGGAGCAATTGAGTTGCCACCTGCTGGAAGGTGATGGGAGGAGGCCATCTGCTGTCTTATGGTGATCAGAAAAACAAGTGAAATTGTTTGGAGGGTAATTTTTTCATTTAGAAACAGTGTAGATGGCAATAAGATATTTGCTTTGGCAATATCATTTCTCATGCCCTTATCCTTATTCTAAATATATAATTCTTTAAGAAAAATAAACAATATAATTTAAAAATTACACTTTTCTGTTTATAGTTTAGACTTCTCAATATAGGTTCAGAACCAAAAAACCATTTTAAACTGCAAAATGATTTAAGAACATATGGAGATCTAATAACTCATGGAAACATCGTAAAATGTTATTAAATTAGAATAGATTAAGAACCAAGAGTGGGTCTTATTCATTAAAGATTTATGACAAAAAGATGATCTAAACGTATTCAAAAAAGAAGTGAGAAATGTGGCTTATTATACTCGCTTAATGACACAGGAAGAAGTTGTCATAGTAGAATATTGATAACAAAGAAAGGGGTCTAATCGTACTATATTATGAGCCAATAAAAAAGACCTAATCATACAAGCTTAAGAACTAATAAAGTAGATCAAGTCATATCGAATTAAGAAATAGGAAAGGAGTTCTAACAAAACTACAATCAGAAATGATAATTAAATCTAGTAAATCATGATAAGAACATAAAATGCAATTTGATTAGACTAGATAAAGAACCATGGGCAAGAACCTTTCATAAAAGATTAAGAACTAAAAGATAATCTAATGGTATTCAAAAACGAAATGAGAAATGAGGACAAGTATGTGTGCTTAATGCCAATGGAAGAAGTTGTACATACGATATTGAGAACTAAGAAAGGGGAACAATAGTAGAAGATTAAAAACTAATAAAGGATTTCAAGTCGTATTAGATTAAAAAATGCGAAAGGAGTTCTAATCAAAGTACATTTAGAAACATTATTGTTCTAATCAACTCATGATAAGAACGTATAAATGTGATTTAATTAGGTTAGATAAAGAACTTCTTGGTTCTTTATATAAAAGATTTAGAACTAAAAGATGATTGAATCGTATTCAAAAGAGAACTAAGAAATGAGGCCAATTATGCTTGCTTAATGATTAAGACAGAAGATAAAATCGCATGACATTGAGAAATAATAAAGGGTCTAATCGTACTATATTATGAACCGTAAAAGGAGAACGAATCAGACAAAATTAAGAAGTAATAAAGTGATCTATTTGTATTAGATAAATAAATAAGAATAAAGTTAAAATCAAAGTTCCTTTCTATTTATAGTTCAGAATTCTCAATACAGTTTCAAAACTAAAAACCATTTTAAACTATTAAATGATTTAAGAACATAAAGAGATCTAATAACTCATGGCAACATCATAAATTGTTATTAAATGAGAATAGATTAAGAACCAAGAGTGGGTCCTATTGATTAAAGATTTATAATAAAAAAATGATCTTGCCAATCGTATTCGAAAAAAGAACTGAAAAATGAGGCCTATTATACTCACTTAGTTACTAAGGAAGAAGTTGTCATAGTACAATACTGAAAACAAAGAAAGGGGTTCGTACTGTATGATGAGCCAATAAAGGAGATCTATTCGTACATGATTAAGAGCTAATACTTATAGATCAAGTCATATCGGATTAAGAAATAGGAAAGGAGTTGTATCAAATTGTACTATATCTCACAAATGATAACGAGATCTAGTATGTCTTGATAAGAACAGAAAATGCGATTTGATTAGACTAGATAAAGAACCATGAAGGAGAACCATTGCCAAAAGATTAAGAACTAAAGATAATCTAATGGTATTCAAAAAGGAACTGAGGAATGAGGCTAGGTATACGTGCTTAATAATAATGGAAGAAATTGTAATCGTACGATATTGAGAACAAAGAAAGCGGACCAATCGTACAAGATTAAAAAATAATAAAGGATATCAAGTCGTATTAGATTAAGAAATATGAAAGGAGTTATAATCAAAGAACATTTAGAAACGTAATAAGTTCTTTTTTTGGCAAGCACCCGTGAGGGTGAAATTTATTAATGAAGCAAATGGTTCTGAATCCTATCTAATTAAATCACATTGTATGTTCTAATCAAGATTTATTAGATCTCATTATCCTTTCAAAATATACTATGATTACCCAACCTATTTCTCAATCTGAAACAACTCAATTTCTCGTATTAGTTCTTATTTTGTCTCCAGTTCTCCTTTAGCGGCTCATAATGTAGTATGATTAGTCCAGTTTCTTTGTTTAGAATATTGAACGATTACAACTTTTTACTTAGATTAAGAAATAGGAAAAGAGTTCTAATTAAAGGATATTTAGAAAAGATAATGAGATCTAATAACTCATGATTAGAGCATAAAATGTGATTTATTTAGACTTCATTAAGAACCATTTATAGGACCTATTGTTAAAATGAGACCAATAATCCTTGCTTAATGACTAAGGAAGAACTTATTGTAGTCTGTCAATATTGAGAACTAAGAAAGGGGACTAATACCATATTATGAAGCGCAAAATGTAGTCGTGCAATATTAAGAACTAATAAAGAAGATCCTGTCACATTAAATTAAGAAATATGAAAGGAGTTCTAATAAAAGTACAGTTAAAAACATAACGTGATGTGATAACTCACGACAAGAATGTAGAATATGATTTAATTAGACAGGATTAGGAAAGAAGAGTAAGAACTGTTCATAAAAGTTTTATAACTAAAAGGTGATCTAATCGTGCTCGAGAAAGAACTTGGTATGGATCCGAATAGCCTAAATATGTGTCAAGATAAGGAGATGAAGCTAGAGCAAGTACGGACTCGGTCTTGCCAAGATTCAAGTATATTCATGGTGCTTGGATCAAGTTGGATTGGACTATCCCTAATTCGTTCCAATTCTTCAAAGTGAAGCACAAGTGGAGATCCTTTAAGTGCTAGAAGTCCAGATTTCCTTTCAAGTTTATTTTTAGGTTTGGTCTTTATTATGTAAAGCCTACAGTAGTTTAAGTTTGTGTAAACTGGGCTGATTTAAGTTGGGTTTAGGTGTTGATTTAATTCTTTAATTTTAGGCTCATTAATTAGCTTTAATAAGGCCCATTTAGCCCAAATCTTAGGCCTACTTATGGCTGAACCCTAGCACTACCTTTTTATAAGATTTTTTATCTAGTTTTTAGGACTTTATTAAGCCTATAAATGTGGCAAGAGACATAAGGACAAATTTTAGCACATTTTTGCCAAAAACATTTGCCTTTTTCTTGAGGAAAAATGTTACTTTCTTTTAGTCTTTGGATTAAGACTTTGTTGGGATCATCGCTTAAGCACCGGTGATTGTTATAACTGACTTATAGATTTGGTTCTTGCCTGATTCATATAAGCAACGGGTCAATTCTCGCTTTAAATCTGATTAAGAGTTTGGTTCTTGTCTCGTTAAAGACAATGGGTTCAATTCTTACTTGATTCTTGTGTGTTGTTTCCGTTCTTGTTTGTCTGTGTTTGCTGTCCAAATTCTTGTGACCAACTTTGGAGTTGATCCTTGGGGTTTTGGTACCATCTTGAATTGTACGGTTTCGTGGTATAAAGTCGATTGTGCACGGGGTTCACATCAGAAGAATAATATGGATCTGAACAGCCAAAATATGTGTCAAGATAAGGATATGAAGGCTAGAGCATGTATGGACTCGATCTTGCCCATATTCAAGTACATTCACGGTGTTTGGATCAAGTTGGATTGGGCTACCCCAATTCTTTCCAATTCTTCAAAATGAAGCACAAGTGGAGATCCTTTAAGTGGAAGAAGGTCGGACTTCCTTTCAAGTTTAGTTTAGTTTGGTCTTTATTATGTAAAGTCCAATAGTAGTTAAGTTTCTGTAAATGGGACTGGTTTAAGTCGGGTTTAGGTGCTGATTTAATTCTTAGTTTTTAGGCTTATTAATTATATTCAATAAGGCCCATATAATTTTGGAAATACTTATGGCTGAACTATATAGAAGACACTACCTTTTTAGTAGTTTTTAAGCCAGTTTTTAGGATTTTATTAAACCTCTAAATAGGCATTATCATATAGACGAATTTTAGACATTTTTGTCAATAAAATTTGTCTTTTTCGCGAGGAGAAAGTTCTTTCTTTTTGTCTTTGGATTAAGACTTTATTGCAATCATCGCTTGAGCAACGGTGATTGTTATGACCAACTTATAGATTTAGGCCTTGCCTGATTCATATAGGCAACGGGTCAATTCATGATTTGAATCTTGTTAGGAGCTTGGTTCTTGTCTTGCTATAGATAACAGGTTGAAGACTTCCTTGATTCTTGTGTGTTCTTTTCATTCTTGTTTGTGTATGTTTGCTGTCCAAATTCTTGTTACCAACTTTGCAGTAGATCCTTGGGGTTTTGGTGCCAGCTTTAATTGTTGGGTTTCATGGCATCAAGATGATTGCACACAAGGTTCCATCACTCGAAGAAAGTGAAACATGAAGCAATTGGTCAGAAATCAAGTATGTATCTATGAGGATAATGTCTTTATTCCAAAACAACCAAATTTGGCCATTCTGTTTGATTTGCAATGATTAATCCCTAATTTATGTGAAAAAGAACTAATCCATGCCTTGTCCATCATTGGCTCTAATAAGGCTAGGATTTTTATTTTATGTTCTCTTACCAGCCATTTTAATCTACGTATTGAGGATTTGTTAGGCACCCCCTTATGTTCCACACTAGGACACTATCCATTTATAGGGGCTAGGGGAAAGGCGAGATGAGGTTGGAATTAGATCTTGTGCGAATCCCTCGAGGCATGTTGTACATTCTTCTTCACCTTGCTTTCTTCTTCATCTTACTATCCAGCCGTGTTTTGGCTAATTCCACCAATGGTGGTGGTGATTCACGCTCGTCAAGTTCAAGAGCTTGGGACTCTTCCTCATTTTTTGAGAAGTAGCAAGGCATCTCTTGCATGAATTTTCCATGTGGTTAGAAAGAGTCATCTGAATGTACAAGCTCCCTTGAGGGGATTCAAATTTGAGGATTTTGAGGGGATCCTGGCCAGTTTAGATTGGTCAACACATCTTCAACCAAATTTGTTGCCAACAAATTCAAATTCGAATTTCAATCCCTTTATTTGAGGAAGTCTAATTTTCAGCACCCAAATTTTGGGGAAGGTTAGTTGGAGTGCCTCCTAGTTGAATTCCAAATCTGTCCCTATCGGTTCAGTCCCATCTAGCAGCTCGACCGTGAGTGGCTCCATCACTAGGGGTCTTCCTTGCATTCATCATCCATCTGTGGTTGTCCAATCACCTTAGGCTACTCATCCACCTTTGTTTGCTCTACCATTTGTTCTACTAGCTGTTCCAAAAGAGGTGCATCAACTTGGGCAGTAAGGTTACCTTCATTGGACTATGAACCACTCCAGAGAGACTAGCTTCGTTCTTCTTGGGAGGTTGCCAATGCATATTACCATTGTTGTCGGCAGTAGTTTTAGTTTGAGCAAAGGGTTCTTTGTGCGTTTTTAACACTTTTGGCGAGATTCCTGCCATACAATCAACTTGATTATGACCAATCTTATGACATTTTGTGCAGTATTATGGAATTTCCTCATAATTGATCTTCTGCCATTTTCTTTTGTCTCCAACTTGTAGCCAAACTCTCAAAGGAAGATTGGCTAGTAGATCCAATTCTACACACACCTTGGCTATATTGGGTCGAGTAAAGTTCTCCGTGGCCATATCTAGCTTTAAAGGAGTCCAAAAGATTGTGCAAGGCTAAAACAAGCATGCTTTGTGAAGAAGGGTACTGATAGCCCTTCGAATGTAATCTATATAGGCACTATGGATGGCTCAATTTTTGGGGTAGATAAAGGATGCCATTTAAGAACGCATATAGAAACCGCTAATAAACCACACGTTCTTGAGCCAACAGCGTAAATAGTCCTCTTCCAAGGCAAATCAAATGAAAACATGCTTGTAATGAAGAAAACCAATTGAATAATCACCTTTAAAACCAATTTCTTGGAAGCTTCTCCTTATAGAAGTTTCCATGTTGGGTGTGCCTCATGGGAAATTACCCACCAAGGTGAAACGAAATGGAACAGCTAGCTTTTGGACCATTTCTTCTGTGAAAAATATGGTAGGCTCTCCTTTGTAGGATTGTAGCATCTTCAATGGTTGGTTCGTTTGCTGAATTGGTGCTAGGGGATTCTTAAATTTGAGAGCATCTGTAAAGGATTTCCTTTGCCCTTCAGCTCCTCTTCTGGCATGGCCAAAAGGAATGATCAAAAGAGATGTTAATGGATAGTGTTTTTAGTGAGACAAAAATTTAGAAAGAAAAAGGAGCAAAAAATTTAGTGATAGAAAAAATTATTTTAGATACAATTTTATTCATTCTACAACTAATAAAATCAAAGAAAAGTCAGTTATACTATTAATAAAATAGAGTTTTCTAAAAATTATGGCCTTGTATGTTTTCTCTTTCGGAGTACCTTATCTCAAATCCAGTTAGAAATGCAATGCAAGGTGATTAGTTTAATGAAAGAGTTAAGTTCAAATCTATGATAAAGTGCAGGGACTTGTTAAGAAAAATAGGGCATTTTGTTGGCCTAACATACCTTCAAGGGTTTGAACTTTGTTTAAGTAGTTATTCTAAACATCTTTGTGCAAGTAGTTGGTATTAGAGCCATAAATATCTGGCTTGAGGAAGATATAAAGGAATTCTATTACTGTGTCTGAAGTTACTCTTGATTGTACTCCAAATTTTAGAAAGTCTGTTAGTAATAAAGTAGATTATTTGTACGAAGTAAATATTGTTACTGAGAGTTCAAAAAATACCAACCAAATAATACCTATTGATCTACCTCTTATAAACCCATACTCTGCCTTTGCCAAGTCTAAATTTTCTCTTAAATATTTCAGATCTTTAGTTAGCCAATGTCCTAAATCTATAAAAAAAAATACATCCATGCCTCTAAAATGGTTCAACACCAGATCCCAACTTCCTCCAAAGAGCACATGGCAACTTTAAATATCCCTTCTGACTTTCCTCGTTAAGGGAGGACAACAAGGATATACCCATATTCACTTTGAAACAATCAGGATAACTTTGACCTTTCATGGTAAAAAATGCCTTCCTGTTGCTGCCAGGATTGCACTCTTGGATACCAAATTTTATAATTATCTACATGCCTGCATAGCAAGAATTGAAACTACTCTAAATGTAGGAACAGTTTTTGTTACTCTTTTGCCTAATTTTAACATGTCACTTGTAGATCCACACCTTCTTTCTGCACTCAAAATGGAGATTCAACTTCAAGGGATAGAGCAGATACCCAATTCGCTGGCAACAAGCTACACTATCAAATGGTCTATAGGGTCCAAAATCATGCCTTTGACCTAACTCTTCCAAGAGGAGAAGAAGCTTTATATATTATTGTCTAGAATATGGTCAGGCAACCTCCTAGGTAGATTTCAAAAGATGAATTGGTAAAGTTATTATCGGATACTTGGTTTACAAATTATAAAAAAGTCTAGCTAGCTTTGATAAAGCCTATTGAATCATCAGAAACAAAAGCGATAATCACTTCATCAGATGGTTCAGTGGCTATTAAGTTTGACCAATCCTATGTTTCCAAACCAAGAGCCAGTACTAGTAGCTTTCCTAGTACTAGAACTAATAGTTATTTGCCATCCATCTCCATGATGCAAATTTCTATGGAAGGACCCAAGCCTGCACATATAATTGACGATGAACTTCATGAACAAGGAAACAATAAGGATAGAGGTTTCCTCAATGACTTCATCACCTATTTGAAACATCAGGCTAAAAGGTTTACTTTTTTACGGATCTATTTACTGGACATTATTATTTTGATGTTTGTTATTGTGATGCGTGTCAGGAGCTTGATTGGGAAGATGAAATGGAGGATAGTTGTGTCAAAAAGAAGAAAAAAAAGGAAAATGTCAATTCATACACAAGCTTCAAGAAAAGACCAAAAAAATGATGATGATGAGGATCCATCAGTTCAGACTGTAAGAAGCACTTATAATTTTGAAACTGATATAATCCCATGAGATAAATGGGCTATTCAAAACAATTAAGAATCGGCTGTTGAAGTAAGGAAGACTGTACAACTTGATCCTTCTTTACGAAATTGCAAAATTGAAGCTTATCATTTCTCATCACAAACATTCTCACTTTCAATACCATCTACTTGTATGTTTCAAGCTTCTGATTTTCCACCTCTTACACTTTTCACAAAAGAAAAAGCAGCCCATGCCCCAAAGATTCAAAATGCGATTGTTCTCCCCACTGTAAAGCAAAAATGCATTAGTGCTGCAGAAGAAGTTTTGAACTGGCAAACTAAAAATGCTTTATCCTAGAACAGAGTTCTTAATCAGATTGACAGTCAAGTGGCAAAACTAAATGTTGTTCTGGAAAAGCAAAATAAGCATTTAGAAGACATCAAAATAAACATTCACACACTTGAAAAGAGATCTGTTCAATTACAATTTGAGACTGTTCCTTATACTAAATCTAGATGTTGAGCTAAGAGACTTTTTAACATATAAGAAGATTTCATTCAAAATCAGATTGATAGTTTAAAGACAAACTGCAGAATTTCTGATTTTAGGTCAAGCAGCATCGGTTCCACTTTAAACAACATGTTCTACGCTGGACCTGTTCAGCCATATTATCCACTATCATTTGGTGCTTCTAGAACTACAACAATTCCCACTCCACAATATAATCAACAACTAGGAGTAATACGTGAAGAAGAATTTACATATATTCCAGAACTTGGTGAACCCTCCAACAGAGACATAGCAACATGGTGTAAATACAAGAAACAACAAAAGAAAAGACAGGATGTTGAAGTAAAAGAAAGAGCAAAGAAGCAACAGGAAGCCCAATTGGAGGCCCAGAGAAGACTGGAAGAACAAAATTTGACCTGAATGAAGCAAGTTCTTCTAAGAAATCCTTCATGATAACTGAGCTCAACAATCTCAACATGCTCCAACACAACAACTTCAACAAAATTCAAACCCCAGAGTTCATTCTTGAGACAATTATCACAACCCCCAGAACAACAAATTTCTGTTGTTTAGGGACCGGTGATGAGAATCGGAGTCTCAGAATTCTCTAAAGAATGATAATAGAATGAATCAGAACTTGAATTAGAGTCCTCAGAAGAAGAAATTCTCATGTTCATGGCAGGAGAAGATGAGCCTACAGTAGAACATCCAGATGATGATGAATTTATGGACGTAACAGGAGTAGGAGGAACACGTACATCTACCATTGTACCTCATAAATCATCAGGAGGAGCATTTGGAAGTTCACTTTTTATTCTAGATGATGTCCTACCTACTAAATGGCAATAAAGATTACAAGAATTTCATGCGTGGAAGGCAATAAAAAAGATCAATATAGAAAGCAATTTTGAAATACTGTCAGAATTTACAATAAGGTTCACAGGGATATTAAAAAGATGGTGGTCAACACTTGAAGAAAGTGAAAGGACATTTCTCCTCACCAGACAAACATTTGAGAAAACGTAGCTATAATTCACAAAGTGTTTTTCGGAAAACTAGCAGAGGATTTGGAGTTTAAAAGAAAAGAATTTTTATTTTTGAGCTTAAATGTTATTCTTATTTTGCAAAAGATATTGATAAACAAGTGTGGGTGCAGATCTGTGCTAAAAACAAGTGTTTTTTAGTTCATTGCCTAAGACACTACAAGATGGAGCTGAAATATATATTCATCCCAAGTACATGTCCATCATTGGTCTTTCCCCAAGACAAATAAGGCAATCAGTAATATTAGCATTTGAAGATCTTTGTCATAAGAGATAGGTGGTTTGAGAACACCTGAAAAGACACCCATGCATAGATGAATCCTGCGAAAAACAAGATTTGGTCATCAAAGGAAAATGTAATGTTTGTAAAACCAGAAGATATGAGGAAAAGAAGAAATTCAAGAAGTTCAGATTTTCTTCTTCAAAGTCTTCCACACCCAGGAGATGGAGATATTTCAAAAAGAAGAATTTTGATCACTCAGATGAAAAAGAAGAAGAACAAATCCACAAGGCGTTACATTTGTAATTAAAAGGGTAATTTTGCCGAGAATTGTCCCCAAAATAAAGAGACAAAGAGAAAGGAATTAAATTGATTGAGGACATTCAGAGTTACACTGGTCAATTATATTTCCTTAGATGATGACCTTGAATCCATTTTCTCTGCAGAAACATATCCTTCTAAGCAAACTTTATTTGCCTTGGAGGATATCTTCAACATAACACCATCAAATAGGGAACAAGACATTATTCTCCCCCTTAATCTCTCATCTCTTGTAGCTCAAACACTTACTCATATTTATCCTACTATGTATGATAATTCAACTCCAGAAATTGCATTGTTTGATACATGTGTAGCCATGTCAGTAATGAATCTAGATGTTTTAGCGGTAGAATGTGGGAAACATCACAGACAAGATTTCAGAGCAGTAGATGGAAGAATTTGCATCTCTGTCACTTATTGCAAATCTCATATGTTATTCAATTCTTTCGACAATGAAAGATTTGCACTCAAATCCTGTTGGTATGCACATCAAGGTAAAGATATCATTATGTTTTTAAATGTACTTTTATTAGAACTCCCAATTTCATATTTCTTAATCTTATATGACAGGATGTTCTTAATATTAGTCCCCTTTCATAGTTCTCAATATCAAATGAGTACAAGTTCTTCCTTAGTCATTAAGCAAGGATTATTGACCTCATTTTAAGAGTAGGTCCCACAAATGGTTCTTAATGAAGTCTAATTAAATCACATTTTATGCTTAAATCATTAGTTAATATATCTCATCATCTTTCTAATTGTTCTTTAATTAGAACTGTTTTCCTATTTCTCAATTTTAAATGACAAGATATCCTTTATTATTTCTTAATATTTTATATGGAGTTCTACTTTTGTGGCTCATAACACAATACAATTAATATAATTTCTTAGTTTTTAATTTTGAACGATTACAACTTTTTCCTTGGCCATTAAGCGAGTATAATTGGCCTCAATTAAATATATTATTTTTTTAAATACGAGTAGATCATCTTTTAGTTCCAAATTTTTTATAAATGGAAATAGTTCTTGGCTCTTAATCTAGTCAAACTTAAATCAAATTATGCGTTCTTATTATGAGTTATTAGATCACATTATGTTTGTAAATTAAACTTGATTAGAACTCCTCTATTATTTCTTAGTCTAATACGACTAGATATCCTTTATTAATCATTAATCTTGTATGATTAGATCTCCTATGAGGTTCATAACATAGTTTTAATAGTGACCTTTTGTAGTCTCGATATTGTATGATTACAGCTTCTTCCTTAGTGATTAAGCAAGTATAATTGGCTTCGTTTATCAATTCTTTGTCGAGCATGATTGATCAGCTTTTGGTTATAATCTTTTATGAATAGTTCTCAATCTTGGTTCTTAATCTTGTCTAATTAAATCATATTCTACATTCTTATCATGAGTTATCACATCATATTTTGTTTTCAAATGCACTTTTATTGGAACTCCTTTCCTATTTCTTATTCTAATATGACAGGATCTTCTTTATTAGTTCTTAACACTATATAGTTCGACCTTCTTTTGCACTTCATAATAGTGGTACAGTTTGTCCCCTTTCTTAATTCTCAATATCGAATGAGTAGAAGTTCTTCTGAAAGTCATTCAGCAAGGATTAAGAAGAACATTTTAAGAATAGGTCCCACAAATGGCTCTTAATCAACTCTAATTAAATTACAAAGAGTTCTCTAATCATGAGTTATTATATATCATGTATCTTATTTTAAATGTTCTTTGATTAGAACTCTTTTCCTATTTACTTAATCTCATACGACAAAATATCCTTTATCAGATTTTAATGTTTTATAAGGAGTTCTTCTTTTGCACCTCATAACATAGTAAGATTAGTCCAGTTTCTTGGTTCTGAATATCGAATGATTACTTCTTCCTAAGCCATTAAGAAAGTATAATTGTCCTAATTTCTCTATTCTTCTTCAAATAAGATTGGATCACCGTTTAGTTCTGAATCTTTTATAAATGGAACTTGCTCTTGGCTATTAATCTAATCAAATTAAATCACATTATGTGTTCTTATTATGAGTTATTAGATCCCTATCACATTATGTTTGTAAATATACTATGGTTAGAACTCCTTTATTATTTCTTAGTCTACTATGACTAGATGTCCTTTATTAATCATTAATCTTGTATGATTAGTTCTCCTTTGAGGTTTGTAACGTAGTATATTAGTGACCTTTTGTAGTATCAATATGTACGATTGATTATAGCTTCTTCCTTAGTTGTTAAGAAAGTATAATTGGCCTCATTTATGAGTTCTTTCTGAAGCACATTTAGATCACCTTCTGTAGTATAAATCTTTTCGGAATAGGTCACGCTCTTGGTTCATAATCTTGTCTAATTAAATCATAATCTTCACTCTTATCATGAGTTATCACATCACATTATGCTTTTTAAATGTACTTTTATTAGAACTCCTTTCATATTTATTAAGCTAATGTGACAAGATCTTCTTTATTAGTTCTTTATATTATATGATTCGACCACCTTTTGCACTTCATAATATAGTATTAGTCCCCATTCTTTATTCTCAATACTGAATGACTACAGGTTCTTCCATAGTCATTAAGTAAGGATAATTGACCTTATTTTAACAACAGGTCCTACAAATGGTTCTTAATCCAGTCTAATTAAATCACATTTTTTGTTGCAATCATGAGTTATTAGATCTCATTATCCTTTCAAAATGTACTTTGATTAGAACACCTAAACTATTTCTTAGCCTAACAGGACTAGATCCCATTTATTGGTTCTTAATGTTGTTTGAGGTGTTTTCCTTTTGTTGCTCATAACATACTATGAATGGTCCGGTTTCTTTGTTCTTAATATCGAACGATTATAACTTCTTAGCCATTAAGCAAATATAATTGTCCTCATTTCTCTATTCTTGTTGAAATACGATTAGATCAACTTTTAGTTAAGAATGTTTTTTAATGGAAATTGCTCTTGGTTCTTAATCTTTTCTAATTAAATAACGTTATGCGTTCTTATTATGAGTTATTAGATCACATTGTGCTTGCAAATGTACTTTGATTAAAACTACCTCTACTATTTCCTATTCTAGTACGACTGGATGTCCCTTATTAATCATTAATCTTGTATGACTCGATCTACTTGGAGGTTCGTAACATAGTATGATTAGTGACCTTTTGTAGTCTCAATATCACTTAATTATAACTTCTTCCTTAGTGATTAAGCCAGTATAATTGGCATCATTTATTAGTTACTTTTCAAGCACAATTAGATCATCTTTTGGTTATAAATCTTTTATGAATAGTACTCGCTGTAGGTTCTAAATCTTGTCAAATGAAATGATACTTTACGTTCGAATCATTTGTCATCATATCATATTATGTTCTTAAATGTACTTTTATTAGAACTCCTTTCATATTTCTTAATCTAATATGATAGGATTCTTTATTAGTTCTTAATATTATATGAGTAGATCTCTTTTTATGCTTCATAATATGGTACGATTAGTCTCCTTTCTTAGTTCTCACTATTGTATGGTAATTTATTCCATAGCCACTAAGCAATGATAATTGGCAACATTTTATGAATACGTCCTGCAAATGGTTCTTAATCTAGTCTATTTAAATTACATTTTATGTTCAAATGATAAGTTATTAGATCTCATTATCCTTGCTAAATGTACTTTGATTAGAACACCTTACCAATTTCTTAATCTAACACAACTAGATCTCCCTTATCAGTTATTAAGGTTTTATAAGAAGTTCTCCTTTTGGGACTCAAAACATAGTACAATTAGTCAAGTTTCTTAGTTCTAAATATCGAATTATTACAACTTCTTCCTCGACCATTACGCAAGCATAATTGGCCTCATTTCTCTACACTTTTTGAAATACAATTAGATCATCTTTCAGTTAGGAATCTTTTATAAATGGAACTCAATCTTGGTTATTAATCTAGTCAAATGAAATCACATTATGCGTTTCTATTCTCAGTTATTAGATCACATTGTATATGTAAATATACTTTGATTAGATATACTCTATTATTTAATTAATTCTAACATGACTATATGTAATGCTGTATTTATTAATCATTAATCTTGTATGGTTAGATCTTCTTTGAGGTTTGTAACATAGTCCGATTAGTGACCTTTTGTAGTCTCAATATTGTATGATTACAACTTCTTCCTTTCTCATTAAGCAACTATAACTGAACTCATTTATCTATTCTTTCTCGAGCACAATTAGATCACCTTTCGATTATAAATCTTTTGTGAATAGTTTTCTCTCTTGGTTCTTAATCTTGTCAAATAAAATCATATTCTATGTTCTTGTCACGAGTTGTCACATCACATTATGTTTTTAATTATAGTTTTATTAGAACTCCTTTCGTATTTTGATACGAGTCAAGGAGCATTTTCATATACACTAAGGTCGTGAAGAGTCATTGCAAGTGCCAACTGGTTCTAATGCAAGGGCACGTGCAAAGAGGATCCAACAAGCCATGCAAAGTTTGGTTTGAGGTGTTCTGGAAGAGGAAGCCGTCCAAAACAAACTAGAGCTTGAACGAGCTTGTAAATCTGGCATTGGAACATTTTTCAAATTCAAATCCATAATGGAGACGTCCAATAGTTTGCGTTTAACTCTACTATTATGTAAAGCACAATAGTGGCTTAAGTTTGTGTATATTGGGCGGATTTAAGTCGGGTTTAGGTGTTGATTTAATTCTTAGTTTTAGGCTCATTAATTAGCCTTAATGAGGCCCATTTAGCCCAAATTTCGGGGATACTTATGGCTGAGCCCTAGCACTACCTTTTTAGGAGTATTTTAGCCAATTTTATGGACTTTATTAAGCCTATAAATAGGCATCATCATAGGGACTAATTTCAATATTTTTTTTTATCAAAAAATTGCCTTTTTTGTGAGGAAAAAGTTCTTCCTTTCAGTCTTTGGATTAAGACTTTGTTGGGATCATCGCTTGAGCAATAGTGATTGTTCTAACTGACTTATAGATTTGGTTCTTGCCTAATTCATATAGGTAATGGGTCAATTCTTACTTTAAATCTTGTTAAAAGTTTGGTTCTTGTCTCGCTGTAGACAACAAGTTGAATTCTTGCTTGATCCTTGTGTGTTCTTTTTCGTTCTTGTTTGTGTGTGTTTCCCGTCAAAAATTCTTGTGACCAACTTTGGAGTCGATCATTCAGGTTTTGGTGCTACCTTGAATTGTTGGGTTTCGTGTCAACCAGTCGATTACGCATGGGATTTGCATCAAATTGGTATCAGAGCTGGTCCAATTTTGGTTAGTTCTGATTATTTTCCTCTATAATTTTTCCAAATTTTCTTTCAAAGAAAATCATATCTTAGTTTCTGCAGGAAAAAATAAATAAATAAAACTTTGTTGCTGCTCATAGTTACTATGCATCGTTACTGTTTCCATACTGTTCATCCAAAAAAAAATTTCTCTTTTACACTTGTCTTATTCTTGATCTTGTGCCTTATTCTTCTTGTGTTGTACCTTTATTCTTGCTTATTTTTCAATCTTGGTTGTCTATTGCTTCTATGTTTTTAGTGATATATATATATATATATAAAGTCGTTCTTGGCCGATTGAAAAAAATAGTTTGGCAGAAAAGTAAAAAAAAAAAAAAATGTCGAAAGAAAGAAGCGTTAAAAAAAGTGATCGAAAAGGAAGAAGAAGATGAATCAGCTATTGAAAAGGAGAAAAAAAAATTAGGTTTTGCATATTAGTTGCTTACAAATTAGGCAAAAGAAAAGGCATTCCAAATGCTTAAGGATAAGCTAACTTCTACACCTTTATTTCTTTTGCCTAATTTTGATAAGCCCTTTGAAATTGAATGTGATGCTTTTGCTATTGGTGTAGGTGCCATGTTGATGCAAGATAAACAGCCAATTGCTTACTTTAGTGAGAAATTGATTGTATGCTGCTTAGAATTATTCTACCTACGGCAAGGAATTGTAATCTTTGGTTAGGACTTTAGTGAATTGGCAACATTATTTGTGGTCGAAGGAGTTCATTATTCGGACTGATTATGAATCTTTTAAACATTTAAAAGACCAAAATAAGTTGAATCGAAGGCATACTGAATGGGTACAATTCATTGATATGTTCCCATACGTGATTCAATATGAACATGGTAAAGAGAATGTTGTTGCTGATACATTACGACGTATATATGCTTTGATTTCTACATTGCATGCACGTTTTCTTCTATTTGAGCATATTAAGGACTGTATGCAAATGATCATGATTTTTCTTCCATTTTTGCTGCTTGTGAAATGGGACTTTTGAAAAATTTTACAAGTCTGATGATTGTATTTTTTGAGCAAACAAGCTTTGTATTCCACAATGTTCTTTACATGAATTGCTTGTAAGGGAGTCACATGTAAGAGAGTTGATGGGCATGTAAGAGAGTTGATGGGGCGCTTTGGCATTCTTAAAACTTTAGACATTTTGAAAGAGTTAAAAAGATTTGTTCTAAATGTGTGATTTGAAGAAGAGCTAAGTCTAAAGTGCAACCACATGGTCTTTACATGCCCTGACCCATACCTAATCATCCCTGGGTTGAGATTTTTATGGATTTCGTCATTGGGTTTACCTAGGTCTAGGACGATGAAAGATTGTATATTTGTTGTGGTTGATAGGTGATAACTCAAGTAACTAGAGTTATTTCTCTCTAAATTATGGCATTTTGATAGTTATATCCCAAACTTTGGGTAGTTAATTGAAAGTTTTAGTTAATTTCTTTCATATGTGTTTATATTTTTGTTCCTGTTAAATATGATAATTTTTTATTGAATTCCTAGCCTAATTAATTGCTTAGTGCGTTAATATTATGCAGGTCAAAATTGGAGGTTGGAAGCTAGAATGAACAAAATTCAACGGACCAAATTGCAATAATGGAAGAAATGAAGAATGCTGGGAAGAGAGTCCAGATCGTGATCTAGTCTTGGAAAAATTTCTTTAATATATTCGAGTCGAGATTGCAATCTCAAAATCCTAGATCACAATCTCGACTTGTTGATGGATAAGTTGTGAGGGTAATTTTGTAAACTTCCAACAAACAATTCCTGATTTTTGACGTGTGTTCAATATTATACTATTTAAGTTACTTTTGAAAATTCTAATAGTAAGTAGGATTAGAATTAGATAGTTAGTAAGTATTAGGATTAGGATATCTTAAACCTCAAGTTTTTTCTTTTAATGAAAATTTCTCTTTAATTGTCTTTTAGATCTAGATTTCATTTATTAGCACGTTTAAATTTTGATTAGATAATTGTAGTGGGTTAATCTTTAGCTTCAAGTAGATATAATTTTTATGTGCTTTCTAGTTTAAATTAGTAAAAATCTCTTTTCTTGCAAATTAGTGTTTCTTAGAAAAATTAGAGTTTTCGTTAATTTCTTGCTTTGAAGTTAACAATTAGATGTGTACTTGCATTAATTCAGAGTTAATTTTGAGTGGGCTTTCTTTATTTTTATCAAAAATCCAAAAAATATTTTGATTTTAAGTTTAAATCTTTCAAATTCTAGTTTAGAATTGGTAATTTCTAGCTTCATAATGTCTTTTTATAGTATTCTTGTTGGGTTAATTTAAATTGCTCTTTAATTCTAGTTCAATCTTAATTAGTTTAGATTAGAATTAAGTACTTTCCTTGCTTTTACTAGAATAGATTAAGTAGTTTCTCAATTTCGTAAGTAATTAGTTCAATTACTAGCTTTAGTAGATAATCTAGCTTAACATTAGGTTTTAATTGCTTGCATTGTATTATGGCTTTGAGTAGAGTAATCTCACCATCCACTGTTTGATCTTGCTTAACTATACAAATACCTGCAAAACTTGGTAATTGCCTTCCAACAATCCTTGTGGGAACGATTCCCACTCAACCTATACTACTACCAACTCCGTATGCTTGCCGAAGTAAAGTAGAGTGTAGTGATTTTGTGAGGTTTATTATTACTTGTTTTCTTTAAATTGATCTCTACCTAAGTGATAGAAAATAGGTTTTCTAAGATGGCACATTTCATTCCTTGCACAAAAATTGCTGATGCATCTCACGTTGCAAATTTATTTTTCAAGGAAATTTTGCGTCTTTATGGTAGTTCCTAAAACAATTGTTAATTGATAGGGATTTCAAATTTTTAGCCATTTTTGAATAAAAGGGGTAAACTTGGTACTAAACTTTTGTTTTCAATTACTTGTCACCCACAAACTGATAGTCAAACCGAAGTGGTTAATCGAACTTTAGGTACATTGTTGCGTGCTATGATTAAATGGAATTTAAAGTCATGGGAAGAGTGCATTCCATTCATTGAATTTGCATATAATCATTCTATGCATTCTTCTACTAATTATTTTCCTTTTGAGTTAGTTTATGGCTTTAACCCTTTTATTCCAGACTTTGTTTCCCTTAACAGTTTTTGAGTTTGCAAATATTGATGGTAAGATAAGGCGGAATTTGTCAAACAAATCCATGAGAAAGCAAGGCAACAAATTTTGGACGCCAATGAGCAAGTGGCTAAAAGAGCAAATAAAGGTCGCAAGAAGATTATGTTTGAACCTGGTGATTGGGTTTGGGTTCATTGGCTATGGACAGGTAGGTTCCCAACTTAAGGAAATCTAAGATAACTCCTCGTGGAGATGGACCATTCCAAATTTTGGAACGCATTGACGACAATGCTTACAATCTTGATTTTCCTAGTAAGTATAATGTTAGTGCTTCGTTTAATGTTTCTGACCTTTCTCCTTTTGATTTTAATAAAGGTTTAGATTTGAGGACGAATCATTTTGAGGAGGGAGGGAATGATACGAGTCAAGAAGCATCTTCAAGCTTGACTAAGGTTCATGAAGAGTCATTGCAAAAGCCAATTGGACCAATTACAAGGGCACGTGCAAAGAGGATCAAACAAGCCGTGCAAAGTTTGGTTCGAGGTGTCTTGACGAGGAAGCCGTCCAAAACAATCTAGAGGTTGAATAGGCTTGTAAATCTGATTGGAACATTTTTCAAATCCAAATCCATAATGGAGAAGTCCAATGGTTTGAGTTTAGCTCTATTATTATGTAAAGCCCAACAGTAGCTTAAGTTTGTGTACATTGGACTGGTTTCAACATAAGTTAGGTTTAGGTGTTGATTTAATTCCTAGTTTTAGACTCATTAATTAGCCTTAATGGGACCCATTTAGCCCAAATTTTGGGGATCCTTATGGCTTAGCCCTATCACTATCATTTTAGGAGTTTTTTAGCTAGTTTTTAGGACTGTATTAAGCCTATAAATAGGCATCATCGTATGAACAAATTTATGCATATCCTTTTTTATTAAAACACTTGTCTTTTTGTGAGGAAAAAGTTCTTCCTTTTAGTCTTTGGATTAAAACTTTGTTAGGATCATCGCTTGAGCAACGGTGAATGTTCTAACCGACTTATAGATTTGGTTCTTGCCTGATTCATATGGGCAACGGGTCAATTCTCCCTTTAAACCTTGTTAACAGTTGGGTTCTTGGCTCTCTAAAGATAATGGGTTGAATTCTTGCTTGATTCTTGTGTGTTCTTTTTCATTCTTGTTTGTGTTTGTTTGCTGTCCAAAATTCTTGTGACCAACTTTGGAGTCGATCTTGTCGATTTCGGTGCTATCTTGAATTTTTGGCATATGATTAGACCTCCTTTTGAGCATCATGATATGGTATTAGTCCCCTTTCTTAGTTCTCAACATCGAATGACTGCAAGTTTTTCCTTAGTCATTAAGCAAGGAATATAGGCCTCATTTTAAGAATTGGTCCCATAAATGGTACTTAATCAAGTCTAATTAAACCACATTTTGTGCTATAATCAAGAGTTATTGGGTCTCAATATCTTTTCTAAGTGTTCTTTGATTAGAACTCTTTTCCGATTTCTTAATCTTAAACAACTAGATCTCCTTTATTATTTCATAATGTTTTATAGGAAGTTCTCCTTTTGCGGCTCATAACATAGCAAAATGTGTCCAGTTTCTTAGTTTTGAATATCAAATAGTTACAACTTCTATCTTAGCTATTAAACAAGTATAATTGGCCTCATTTCTCAGTTCTTTTTGAAATACGACTACATCTTCTTCTAGTTCCAATTCTATTATAAACGGAACTCACTCTTATTCTCCATCTAGTCTAATAAAATCACATTATGCATTGTTATTTTGAGTTATTAGATAACATAATGTTTGAAAATGCACTTTGATTAGAACTCCTATATTATTTCCAAGTCTAATACGACTAGTTGTCCTTTATAAATCATTATTCTTGTACGATTAGATCTCCATTGAGGTTTTCAACAATCTGATTAGTGACCTTTTGTAGTCTCAATATCGTATGATTATAACTTCTTTCTTAGTGATTAAGCTAGTGTAATTGGCCTCATTTATCAGTTCTTTTGAAGCACGATTAGATCACCTTTTGTTTACATGAGTTAGCACATCTTTTATGAAAAGTGCTCGCACTTGGTTCTAAATCTTGTCTAATTAAAACATATTTTATGTTCTTATCATGAGTTGGCACTTCACATTGTACTTTTAAATGTTCTTTTATTTGAAATCCTTCATATTTCACAATCTAATATGACTGGATTCTTTATTAGCTCTTAATATTGATATGACTGCATCTCTTTTTGCGCTTCACAATTAATCTCCTTTCTTAGCCCTAAATATCGTATGATTACAATTTTTTCCTTTGTCATTAAGCAAGGACAATTGGGCACATTTTATGAATACATCCCATCTTAATTTAAGTTAATTAAATCACATTTTATGTTCTAATCATGAGTTATTTGATCTCATTATAAGTTTCTAAATTACTTTGATTAGACCACCTTACCTATTTCTTAGTTTAAAACAACGAGATCTCCCTTATTATTTCTAAGAATATTTTATACGGAGTTCCCCTTTCAGCGGCTCATAACATAGTACGATTAGTCTAGTTTCTTAGTTCTTAATATTAAACGAGTACAACTTCTTCCTTAGCCATTAAGCAAGTATAATTCACCTCATTTCTCTATTCTTATTTGAAATACGGTTAGATCATATTTTAATTCTGAATCTATTAGAAATGGAACTCGCTCTTGGTTTTTAATCTAGTCTAATTAAATCACATTACAGCATTCCTATTATGAATTATTAGATCACATTATGTTTGTAAATGCACTTTGATTCGAACTCCTCTATTATTTCCTAGTCGAATACGACTAGATGTCCTTTATCAATCATTAATCTAGTATGATTATATCTCCTTTGAGGTTCATAATACGGTCTAATTAGTAACCCTTTGTAGTCTTAATATCGTACGATTGCAACTTCTTCCTTAGTGATTAAGCCAGTGAAATTGGCCTCATTTATTAGTTTTTTTTTCCGAGAACGATTAGATCACCTTTAGGTTATAAATCTTTTATGAACAGATTTAAGAACTGGCTCTAAATCTTGTCTAATTAAATCATATTATATGTTTTTAGCGTGAGTTATCACATCACATTATGTTCTTAAATGTACTTTTATTAGAACTTGTTTCAAGTTTCTTAATCTAATATGACAGGATTCTTTATTAGTTCTTAATATTAGATGATTATAACACCTGTTACACTTCAAATACGGTACGATTAGTCATTCATTTCTTAGTTCTCAATTTCGTATGATTACAACTTCTTCCTTAGTCATTAAGAAAGGACGATTGGCCACATTTAGCAAATAGTTCTTAATCTATCTAATTAAATCACATTTTATTTTCTAATCATGAGTTATTATATCTGATTATCCTTTCTAGATGTACATTGATTAGAACACCTGATGCGAATCCCATGCAATCAACTTGATGCCATGATACCCAACCATTCTAGATGGCACCAAAACCCTAAGGATCGACTCCAAAGTTGGTCACAAGAATTTTGGATAACAAACACACACAAACAAGAATGAAAAAGAACACACAAGAATCAAACAAGAATTCAACTTGTTTTCTATAGAGAGAAAAGAACCAAAATCCTAACAGGATTTAAAGAGAGAATTGGCCTGATGCCTATATGAATCAGCAAGAACCTAATCTATAAGTCGGTAAGAACAGTCACCATTGCTCAAGCACTAATCCCAACAATGCCTGAATACGCCAACTACTAATGAAAGAATTTCTCCTCCCAAAAAAGTAGAATTTTATTGACAAAAATATGCTATAAAATTCGTCCATATGTTGATGCCTATTTATTGGCTTAACGAAGTCCAGAGAATTGTCTTAAAAACTCCTAAAAAGGTAGTGCTAGGGTTCAGCCATAAATAGCTCCAAATCTTGAGCAAAATGGGCCTTACTAAGGCTCATTAATGAGGCTAAAAACCAAGAATTAAACCGGCACTTAAACCCAACTTAAACTCTCCCAATTTACACAAACTTAAAGTACTATTGGGCTTGACTCAATAATAGACTTAAACACCTAATACTCCAAGTTACAATATAAAATAATATTCAGCTCTCGGACTTAAAAGATTTCCACTTGTTCTTCATTTTGAAGAATCGGACTTCATGTAATAATGAATTGAAGATAGTCCAATCGAACTCGATTAAAGTATCACGAATGTGCTCCAATCTTGTCAAGCACAATTCCATGCTTGCTCTAAGTTTCATCTTGGTTCTTCCCTCATCTTGACACATCTATAGGCTATTCGGATTCGTATCATTCCCTCCCTCCTTGAAAGGATTCGCCCTTGAATCTGAACCTGGATAAGAAAAACACTAATTAGTCAAATGGCCTCATTTATAAGTTCTTAGCCATTAAAAAAGTATAATTGGCCTCGTTTCTCAGTTCTTTTTCAAATCCGATTAGATCTTTATTTAATTCCGATTCTATTATAAATGGAACTCACTCTTATTCTTCATCTAGTCTAATTAAATCACATTATGCATTGTTATTTTGAGTTATTAGATAACATTATGTTCGAAAATGCACTTTGATTAGAACTCGTCTATTATTTCCAAGTCTAATACAACTAGTTGTCCTTTATTAATCATTATACTTGTATGATTAGATCTCCTTTGAGGTTGGCAACAATCTGACTAGTGACCTTACGTAGTCTCAATATCTTATGATTGAAACTTCTTTCTTAGTGATTAAGCAAGTGTAATTGGCCTCATTTTCAGTTCATTTTGAAGCACGATTAGATCACCTTTTGTTTGCACATCTTTTATGTAAAGTGCTCGCACTTGGTTCTGCATCTTGTCTAATTAAAACATATTTTATGTTCTTATCATGAGTTAGCACATCACATTATGTTTTTAAATGTTCTTTTATTTGAACTCCTTCATATTTCATAATCTAATATGACTGGATTCTTTTTTAGTTCTTGATATTAAATGATTAGATCTCCTTTTGTGGTTCACAATATGGTACGATTAATCTCCTTTCTTAGCTCTAAATATCGTATGATTTCAATTTCTTCCTTTATCATTAAGCAAGGACAATTGGCCGCATTTTATGAATACGTCCCACAGACGGTTCTTAATTTGGTTTAATTAAATCACATTTTATATTCTATTCATAAGTTATTTGATCTCATTATCCTTTCTAAATTACTTTGATTAGACCGCCTTACCCATTTCTTAGTCTAAACAACGAGATCTCCCTTATTATTTCTTAATATTTTATAGTACGGAGTTCCCCTTTTGCGGCTCATAACATAGTACGATAAGTCCAATTTCTTAATTCTTAATATTGAACGAGTAGAACTTATTCCTTAGCCATTAAGAAAGTATAATTTACCTCATTTCTCTATTCTTTTTGAAATACGATTAGATCATCTTTTGGTTCTGAATCTTTTAGAAATCGAACTCGCTCTTGGTTCTTAATCTAGTCCAATTAAATCACATTATGCATTCCTAATATGTGTTATTAAATCACATTATGTCTGTAATTGCACTTTGATTAGAACTCCTCTATTACTTCCTAGTCGAATACGACTAGATGTCCTTTATTAATCATTAATCTAGTATGATTATATCTCCTTACTTGATTCATAATACAGTCTTATTAGTGACCTTTTGTAGTCTTAATATCGTATGATTACAACTTCTTCCATAGTGATTAAGCCAGTGTAATTGGCCTCATTTATCAATTTTTTTTCAAGCACGATTAGATCACCTTTAGGCTATAAATCTAGATTACTTTATGAACAGAACTCGCTCTTGGTTCTAATCTTGTCTAATTAAATCGTATTTTACATTCTTATCATGAGTTATCACATCACATTATGTTTTAAATGTACTTTTATTAGAACTTGTTTCAAGTTTCTTAATCTAATGTGAAAAGGATTTTTTATTAGTTCTTAATATTATACGATTATATCACATTTTATGCTTCATAATACGGTATGATTAGTCTAATTTCTTAGTTCTCAATATCTGTTTACGATTACAACTTCTGTCTCTTAACACACTAAGAAAGGGTAATTGGCCATATTTCTTCAATACGTCTAGCAAACAGTTCTTAATCTAGTTTAATTAAATCACATTTTATGTTCTAATCATGAGTTATTATATCTCATTATCCTTTCTTAATGTACATTGATTAGAACACCTGTACGAACCCCGTGCAATCAACTTGATGCCATGATACCCAACCATTCTAGATGGCACCAAAACCCTAAGGATTGACTCCAAAGTTGGTCACAAGAATTTTGGACGACAAACACACACAAACAAGAACGATTTGTGACCACTAGAATCAAACAAGAATTCAACCCGTTGTCTATAGAGAAAAAGAGGTATCAAAATTAGCAGGATTTAAAAAGAGAATTGGCCTGATGCCTATATGAATCAGCAAGAATTAATCTATAAGTCGATAAGAACAGTCTCCATTGCTCAAGCGATGATCCCAACAATGCCTGAATACGCCGACTAAATGAAAGAATTTTTCCTCCCAAAAAAGTAGAATTTTATTGACAAAAATATGCTGTAAAATTCGTCCATATGTTGATGCCTATTTATTGGCTTATTAAAGTCCAGAAACTAGCTAAAAAACTCCTAAAAAGGTAGTGCTAGGGTTCAGCCATAAGTAGCTCCAAATCTTGAGGAAAATGGGCCTTACTAAGGCTCATTAATGAGGCTAAAAACCAAGAATTAAGCCGGCACTTAGACCCAACTTGAACCAGCCCAATATAAACAAACCTAAACTAGACTAATGGGCTTTACTCAATAATAGACTTAAACACCTAAAACTCCAAGTAAAACTATAAAATAATATTCAGCTCTCGGACTTAAAAGATTTTCACTTGTGCTTCATTTTGAAGAATCGGACTTCATGTAATAATGAATTGAAGAAGAGTCCAATCCAACTCGTTTAAAGTACCATGAATGTGAGACTCCAATCTTGGAAAGTTGAATTCCATGCTTGCTCCAGCTTTCATCTAAAGATCATGTTGAGATGAATCTTTAGGCTATTCGGATCCGTAGCATTCCCTTTCCTCGAAAGGATTATCCCCCGAATCTAAACCTGCATAAGAAAAACATAAAGTAGTCAAATGGTCTCAGAATCAGTTCTTACCCATTAGACAAGTATAATTGGCCTCATCTCTCAGTTCTCTTTGAAATACGATTAGATCTTGTTTTAGTTCCGACTCTATTATAAATGGAACTCACTCTTATTCTTCATCTAGTCTAATTATATCACATTAGGCATTGTTATTTTGAGTAATTAGATAACATTATGTTCGAAAATGCACTTTGATTAGAACTCCTATATTATTTCCAAGTCTAATACGCCTAGTTGTCCTTTATTAATCATTATTCTTGTATGATTATATCTTCTTTGAGGTTTGCAACAATCTGATTAGTGACCTTACGTAGTCTCAATATCTTATGATTGTAACTTCTTTCTTGGTGATTAAGCAAGTGTAATTGGCCTCATTTATCAGTTCTTTTGAAACACGATTAGATCACCTTTTGTTTACATATCTTTTATGTAAAGTGCTCGCACTTGGTTCTAAATCTTGTCTAATTAAAACATATTTTATGTTCTTATCATGAGTTAGCACATCACATTATGTTTTTAATTGTTCTTTTATTATACACATCTTCATATTTCATAATCTAATACAATATGGAGAAGCTTTATTTGTTCTTGATATTATATGATTAGATCTCCTTTTGTGCTTCACAATATGGTATGATTAATCTCCTTTCTTAGCTCCCTAAATATCGTATGATTTCAATTTCTTCCTTTATCATTAAGCAAGGACAATTGGCCGCATTTTATGAATACGTCCCACGGACGGTTCTTAATTTGGTTTAATTAAATCACATTTTATATTCTATTCATGAGTTATTTGATCTCATTATCCTTTCTAAATTACTTTGATTAGACCGCCTTACCGATTTCTTAGTCTAAAACAATGAGATCTCCCTTATTATTTCTTAATATTTTATACGGAGTTCCCCTTTTGCGGCTCATAACATAGTACGATAAGTCCAGTATCTTAATTCTTAATATTGAACGAATACAACTTATTCCTTAGCCATTAAGAAAGTATAATTTGCCTCATTTCTCTATTCTTTTTGAAATACGATTAGATCATCTTTTGGTTCCGAATCTTTTAGAAATGGAACTCGCTCTAGGTTCTTAATCTAGTCTAATTAAATCACATTATGCATTCCTGATACGTGTTATTTGATCACATTATGTCTGTAAATGCACTTTGAATGATTAGAACTCCTCTATTATTTCCTAGTCGAATACGACTAGATGTCCTTTATTTGTCATTAATCTAGTATGATTATATCTCCTTTGAGATTCATAATATAGTCTAATTAGTGACCTTTTTTAGTCTTAATATCGTATGATTACAACTTCTTCCTTAGTGATTAAGCATGTGCAATTGGCCTCATTTATCAGTTTTTTTTCAAGAACGATTAGATCAGCTTTAGGTTATAAATCTTTTATGAACAGAACTCGCTCTTGGCTCTAAATCTTGTCTAATTAAATCGTATTTTACGTTCTTATCGTGAGTTTTCACATCATAGTATGTTCTTAAATGTACTTTTATTAGAACTCGTTTCAAGTTTCTTAATCTAATATGACAGGATTCTTTATTAGTTCTTAATGTTATACGATTATAACACCTTTTACACTTCATAATATGGTACGATTAGTTTCATTTCTTAGTTCTTAGTTTCATATGATTACAACTTCTTCGTTAGTCATTAATAAAGAATCGACGATTGGCCACATTTCTGCAATTAGTCTTGCAAAGAAGTTCTTAATCTAGTCTAATTAAATCACATTTTGTGTTCTAATCATGAGTTATTAGATCTCATTATCCTTTCTAAATGTACAATGATTAGAATACCTGATGCGAACCCCGTGCAATCAATGAGATGCCATGGTACCCAACCCATCTGGATGGCACCAAAACCCTAAGGATAGATTCCAAAGTTGGTCAGAAGAATTTTCGACAGCAAACACACACAAACAAGAACAAAAGAGAACAAACAAGAATCAAGCAAGAATTCAACCCGTTGTCTATTGGGAGACAAGAACCAAAATCCTAACAAGATTTAAAGAGAGAATTGGCCTGATGCCTATATGAATCAACAAAAATCTAATCTATAAGTCGGTAAGAACAGTCACCATTGCTCAAGCGATGATCCCAAAAAAATCTTAATACGCAGACTAAAAGGAAGAATTTTTCCTCAACAAAAAGAAGAATTTTATTGACAATGTCAAATATGCTGTAAAATTCGTCCATATGTTGATGCCTATTTATAGGCTTAATAAAGTCCAGAAAACTAACAAAAAAACTCCTAAAAAGTTTGTGCTAGGGTTCAGCCATAAGTAGCTCCAAATCTTGGGCTAAATGGGCCTTACTAAGGCTCATTAATGAGGCTAAAAACCAAGAATTAAGCCGGCACTTAGACCCAACTTGAACCAGCCCAATATAAACAAACATAAAGTACTAATGGGCTTTACTCAATAATAGACTTAAACACATAAAACTCCATGTAAAACTGTAAAATAATATTCAGCTCTTGGACTTAAAGGATTTCCACTTGTGCTTCATTTTGAAGAATTGGACTCCATGCAACAATAAATTGAAGATAGTCCAATCCAACTTGATCAAAGTACCACAAATGTTTTCCAATCCTGGCAAGCTCAATTCCATGCTTGCTCTAGCTTTCATCTCCTCATCTTGACAAATCTTTAGGCTATTCGGATTAGTACTATTCCTCCTCCTTCCTCGAAAGGATTCGCTCTTGAATCCGTACCTGGATAAGAAAAACACAGATTAGTCCAATGGGACACAACGAATTGCACTATTGTGAACACAACAAAGTTTTGCAAAATAATTATCCAAACAGTTAAACAAATGTGCACGCCAAAGTTTTTAATCATTCAGCTTTGTTAAGTTAAGCACAATTCGAGCAATTGCCGAAATACACTGATTTTGACACAAATTGGAAGTTATTTGTCTTAAAACAAAAATTTTAGTCAAACTATTTTAAGGAAAAATTGATACAATTCCATTCTTACGAAATATTGGACCTAAATCACACAACTTTGGTTGCTCAAAAAATAATTAAGGAGCAAATGTTTCAGTAGTGTGTCCAAGTAAAATAAAATCAAACAAGATATCACGAGATAACAAAAACATAACTTGACTTGGACAAAAATTTAATATTTTGAAGCAAACCTTACTTGAATTTAGAGATTCGTAAAAAAAGCTCACCAAGCTAACAAGGTTATCCAACATATTTTTGACCAAAAGTGAAATGTTAAAATCATGTATTTTGCTACACAACAATTAAAAATGGATTTGATCCGAAGGGATTATCAACTAAGGTTTTGACAAATTTATCCACTTAATACTCTAGGAATTGGAATTGAAGTCCAAGAATCCAAGATGCCTTTTCTGTTCAAAACAACAATCAAGTCAAAGTAATTAATTTTAATCAAGAAATAAACAAAATGCGCAATAAAAATAATTCTAAATTCAGAGCTAAATTTGTACAATTTCTTACAATGCTCAAATGTAGGAATTTCAGCACAAAAAGTAGAAAGAAGTTCGTACCTTTGAGATAGGGTATTGACTATTATATATTTCTTACCTCACTTTGGTTGCAACGATGAGATACTCAATTGGGAGGTTAGTTCATCACGACTTACACCTTTGAAGGCCTGCACATAAGAAACAAAACTAGACAAAGATAAATCAAGGTTAGGCATGACATAAGGAGAAGTAAATTATCTTGAAATCTTTCTCATTTCTCTATTTTTCTTGGCTTATGGTTGAAACCTTTACAATCTTTTTATCTTGACTTTCGGCCGTTATATGACTTTTGCCACTTTGCTCTTTACTTTTATTCCATTCAAGAAATTTTCTTTGAATTTCTAATCTTTCTACATTTATTTGATGTTGTGGCAAAGCAATAAATTTAAATTTTTTACCCATTTTAGACAAGTGATACACCTTAGTATAGCTATCATAGAAACTATTTTCAGATAATACTCATAGCTCACCAAGTTGTAAATGACATGTGTGCAAAGGTGCTACATCACAAACTACATTATCAAAATACTTATGACAATAGTGAAGGATAAAATAACTTGCTCAGTTATAAACACTTCACTTTCAGTTGAACAACGGAATTCATAAGCTTTTGGATGTGGCGAAGTAGGCAAATTCAAATTTTCAACAAGGTATGTACTTGCCATATTAACCCATATGCTACTATCAATTAGCTAGTACAACAAATCCTTTCATTCACAAGAACCTTAGTGAAGAAAGTCTCTTCCCGCCTGCAAGACGTCACAAATAAACTCACAAAACAAAGTGGTTAGTGTTAGAAAAAAATTAATCAGAATTTTTTCTCACCACTTGGAGAGTAATTCACTGAAGTTATATCGCTCAATCCCTCATGTATACCTTCAATTGAATGGCTTTTATCACTCAAATGATCTCCCCACACATTGCCATTTTCCACTGTTTAGTTCACTTTGAAAGTCTTTGGAAGACTATTGAGGACAAAGTTTTCTCCAATTATGTCTTAAAATTTAATTGGTTAGAAAACTGAAACAAAACAAATAATCACGGGCATTTAACAAATAAGAGACACCAAACTTACAGATTTAAGCTTCAAAGAACGAGAGACAACAAAATATCGAAGACTACTTGAAGCATTCAAAATGTATTGAAAACATCTACAAATTAGGTCAGCAAATTTACCAAATAAAAATAAATAAACTAAGTTCTCACAAGAACAAACAAGTAGCATTTATGACTAACTAAGAAATTAAAAGAACCAACAAAATTAATTGCTTTTGAACAGAATTACAATTTTGAAAAGTACACCTTGATTTAGAAAGTTACCAAAAATTGAAAGCGTCAAATTTGGTGGATTTCCTAATTCAATTGGGATTAGGTTAAGTAATCCAAATCCTACTAGGATTAGGATTAGTTTTCCGAGTCCAACTGGGATTAGGATAATTTCCCAAAGTCAACTTGGATTAGAGTTTTTCAATCCTACTAGGATTAGGATTAGAAGCCAATTCCAAATAGGATTAGGACATGAAACCAATTCCAAATAGGATTAGAATAAGGAAACCAAGTGCAATTTGGATTGGAATAAGAAATACCATACACAAGCAGGGAAAAAGGTAAGAAACCAAAACTTTTTAGATCAGGAAAGAAACAATTTTTTTCCACCTTTTCAATAGCCTATTCTTCTTCTCCTCTTTTTTTACACGTTTTTTTAATATGCTTTTATTTTCACTTTTGGGCCAAACAAATTTTTTTTCTCTTTTTTTTTTTCAATTCGGCCAAGGGCACTTCTTTTTTTATCAATAAGAATATTGAAGCAACAAACAACCAAGATTTAATGGTAATCAATAATCAAGGTACAACAAAGAAGAACAAGGCATAACACAAGCAGAACAAGGCGCAAGATCAATAACAAAACAAGAATCAACAAGGAAAATGTTTTTCGGATGAACAACAATGATTAATAGTCACTGTGAACAATATCGATTTCTAGTACGTGAACAGTAACTTTTTTTTGGCAGAAACTAAGATATGATTTTCTTTGAAAGAAAGTCTAGAAAAATCAAAGAGGGAAAATAAAAAGAACTAACCAGAATTGAACCAGCTCTGATACCAATCTGATGCAAACCCCGTACACAATCTTGATTGTATAAGAGAAACCCAACAATTCAAGATAGCACCAAAACCCTATGGATCAACTCCAAAGTTTGTCACAAGAATATTGGACAGCCAAACACAGACAAACAAGAACGAAAAAGAACACATAAGAGTCAAGCAAAAATTCAACCAGTTGTCTATAGTGAGACAAGAACCAAACTCTTAAGAAAATTTAAAGCGAGAATTGACCCGTTACCTATATGAATCAAGCAAGAACCAAATCCATAAGTCAGATAGAACAATCACCATTGCTCTAGCGATGATCCCAACAAACTCTTAATCCAAAGACTAAACGAAAAAACATTTTCCTCATGAAAAAGAATAATTTTAGACAAAAATATGTTGTAAAATTCGTCCATGTGATGATACCTATTTATAAGCTTAACAAAGTCAAAAAACTAACCAAGAAACTCCTAAAATGGTAGTGCTAGGGCTCAGCCATAAGTACCTCCAAAATTTGGGCTATGTGGACATTATTAAGGCTAATTAATGAGCCTAAAAACTAAGAATTAAACCACTATTTAAACCCAACTTAAACTAGCCCAATTTACACAAGCTTAAAGTATTATTGGTGCATTACACAATGATAGACAGAAACGCAAAAAGAATCCAAGTAACCATATAACACAATATTCTGTTGTTGGACTTAAACAATCTCCACTACTGTTTCCCTTTGAAGAATTGGACTTCATTCTAATTTGATCGAATTGAAGATGGTCCAATCCAACTTAAGAGATCTCTTGTACCATCGAGATGTGCTCCAATCTTGGCAAGCTCGAGTCCACGCTTGCTCTAGCTCTCGTCTCCTCATCTTGACACATCTTTAGGAAATTTTGATCCGTATCATTCTCTTCCTTCTTGAAAGGATTTGTCCTCGAATCCAAACCTGAATAAGAAAAACACAAATTAGTTAAATAGGACACAAGACTAGAAGAAGATAGGCCATGAAGCTATGAACTATTGTGAACACAACAAAGTTTTGCAAAGTAATTATCCAAACTATTAAAAAAATGTGCATGCCAAGATATAAAATCATTCAGTTTTGGTAAGCTAAGTGCAATTTGAGCAATTGCCGAAATACACTAATCTTTGACACAACTTCTAAGTTATTTGTCTGAAAAAAAAATTAGTCAAGGTGTTTTGAGGTGAAATTGATAGGATTTTATTCTTACGAAGTATTGGATTTAAATCACACAACTTTGGTTGATAAAAAACTAAAGAACAAAAGTTCAACAGCGTGTCCAAGTAAAATAAAATCAAGCAAGTTATCACGCTATAACAAAAAATTGACTTGGACAAAATTTGAGTATTTTGAAGTCAACTTTATTTGAAATTAGAGATTCGTAAAAAAAGTTCACCAGGCCAACAAAATTATCCAAGATATTTTGAACAAAGGTGAAATGTTGAAAATCATGTAGCATGCTAACAGTACAATTCAAATTAGATTTGATATCAAGTAATAGATTATCAACTCTGTGGTTTGGACGAATTTATCCAAACAATGCTCCATGAATTGGAATTGAAGTCCTTATATCTAAAATGCCTTTTGTATTCAAAACAACAATCAAGTTAAAGGAATTAATTTTAATCAAGAACCAAAATAAACAAAATGTACACTAAAAATATTCTAAATTCAGAACTAAAATTGTACAATTTCTTATGATGCTCAAATCTAAGAATTTCAGCACAAAAGTTCATACCTTTGAGATATTGTATTGACTATCATATCTTTCTTACCTCGCTTTGGTTGAAATGATGAGATACTCGATTGGGAGGTTTGTGCATCACGACTTACATCTTTGAAGGGCAGGACATAAGAAACAAAATTAGGCAAAGATAAATCAAGGTTAGGCTCTTATAATAAATTCACTTGATATGTCGCTCTTTTCTCTCTTTTTCTTGGCATATGGTTGAAGCCTTTACAATCCTTTTATCTTGACTTCGGGAGGTATTTGACTTTTCTCAATTTGCTCTATACTTTTATTCCATTCAAGAAATTTTCTTTGAATTTCTAATCTTTCTTCATTTATTTGATGTTGTGGCAAAGCAATAAATTTAAACTTTTTACCCTTTAACACAAGTGATGCGCCTTACTATAGCTAATCAAAAAAACAATTTTCAGATAATTCCATAGCTCACCAATTTGTAAATGACATTTGTGCAAAGGTGCAACATCACAAACTACCTTGTTAGAATACTTACCAGTAGTGAAGGATACAGTAACTCGCTCAGTTACCTCAAATACTTCACTTTCAGTTCACTATCAGAACTTATAAGGTTTTGGACATGGCAAAGTAGGCAAATTCAACTTTTCAAAAAGGTATGTACTTGCCATATTAACCCTATGCTACTATCAATTATAGTACCACAAACCCTTTCACTCACAAGAACCACATGGAAGAAAGTCTCTACTAGCGTACAAGACATCACAAATAAAACTCACTAAACAAAGTGGTTAGTGTTGGAAAAAATTAATCAAATAGTTTCCTCACCACTTGGCTTTACTCTTTGGAGAGCTATTCACTCAAGTTGTATCACTCAATCCCTCGTGTATACCCTTAATTGAATGGCTTTTACCATTCCTTACCACACACTGCCTTTTTCCACTCTTTAGTTCACACTCGTCTTTGGAAGACTACGAGGACCAAAGTGAACTCCAATTATGTCTTAACCACTTAATTGGTTGGAAGTGAAAGAAAACAAATAATCATGGGCTAAAACAAATAATCACGAGCTAACGACAAATAAGAGACACCGAACGTTTGGATTTAAGCTTCAAAGAACAAGAGACAACAAAATATCCTAGACTACTTGAAGCAACAAAAGGCATAGAAAATAATTGAGAATTTGGTAAGAAAAATTACCAATTAAAAAAAAGAAACTAAGCACACAAGAACTAACAAGTAGCACTTCGGACTAACAATGAAATTAAAAGAACCAACAAAATTAAGTGCTTTTGAACAGAATTACAAATTTGAAAAGCAGGCCTTGATTTAGAAAGTTTCAAAAGATACAAAGTTTCCTAAAATGGAAAGTGCTAAAATCGGTGGATTTTCTAATTTATTTGAGATTAGGGTCCTAGTAATACAAATCCTACTTGGATTAGGAGTAGTTTTTCGAGTCCAATTGGGATTAGGATAATTTTCTTATGTCAACTTGGATTAGGGTTTTTCAAATCTAATTAGGATTAGGAGAAGAAACCAATTCCAAATAGTACTTGGACATGAAACCAATTCCAAATAGGATTAGAATAAGGAAACCAAGTGCAATTTGGATTGGAATAAGGGGTGTCAAACACAAGTAGGAACAAAGGTAAGAAACCAAAACCTTTGTTGATCAAGAAATAAGCAAATAATTGCTATATTTATAAGCAACCAAATATGAAAACCCTAAATTTTTTTTTCCACCTTTTGAATAATCAATTCTTTTTCTTGATCTTTTTTCAAGCTTTTTTTTGAACGCTTTTTTTTCACTTTTGGGCCAAAGAAATTTTTGTGTTTTTGTTGGTCAATTTGCCCAAGAGCACTTCTTTTTTTTTTTTTTTTTTTTTATGAATAAGAATAGAGAAGGAGCATACAACCAAGATTGAATAACAATAAAGAATCAAAGTACGACACAAGAAGAACAAGGTTAGTGCACAAAATCAAAAACAACACAAGAATCAATATGAAAATTTTTTTCTGGATGAACAGTAACTGTGAACAACAACGATGAATAGTATGTGAACAATAACTATGAACAGCAACATTTTTTTTGGCTGAAACTAAGATATGATTTTTTTTGAAAGAAAGTCTGGAAAAATCCAAGAGGAAAATAAATAGAACTGACCAAAATTGGACTAGCTCTGATACCAATCTAATGCGAACCCCATGCGCAATTGACTTGATGCCACGAAACCCAACAATTCAAGATGGCACCAAAACCCTAAGGATCGACTCCAAAGTTGGTCACAAGAATTTTGGACTACAAACACTCACAAACAAGAACAAAAAAGCGCACATAAGAGTCAAGCAAAAATTCAACCCATTGTTTATAGTGAGATAAGAACCAAACTCTTAACAAGATTTAAAGCGATAATTGACCCGTTGCCTATACGAATCAAGCAAGAACCAAATCCATACATCGGACAGAACAATCACTTCATTGCTCAGGCGATGACCCCAACAAAGTCTTAATCCAAAGACTAAAAGAAAGAAGTTTTTCCTAAAAAAAGAAAAATTTGTATTGATAAAAATCTGTTGTAACATTCGTCCATATGATGATGCCCATTTACAGGCTTTATAAAGTCCTAAAAACTTGCAAAAATACTCCTAGAAAGGTAGTGCTAGGGCTCAGCCATATGTACCTTCAAAATTTGGGCTAAATGGGCCTTATTAAGGCTAATTAATGAGCCTAAAAATTAAGAATTCAACCAGCATTTAAACCCCGCTTAAACTAGCCCAATTTACACAAGCTTAAAAGTACTATTGGGCTTTACACAATGATAGACTGAAATACATAAAAATCCAAGTAACCATATAACATAATATTCTGCTCTTGGACTTAAAGAATTTCCACTTGTGCTTCACTTTGAAGAATTGGACTTCATGTAATAACTAATTGAAGATAGTCCAATCCAACTCTTTCAAAGTACCATGAATATGATCCAATCTTGCCAAGCTTCTACATTTGTATAAGAGACATCTGTCTCTTATTGGATACATCTTTGTCGGCATAAGTGGCTCCATATCATTCCCTCCCTCCTCGAAAGGATTTGTCCTTGCGAACCTACGAAAGAAAAACACAAATGGGACACAAGATTAGCAGAAGATAGGCCCTGAAACCATGCACTATTGCAAACACAACAAAGGTTTGTAAAGTAATTATCCAGATAGTTAAACAAATGTGCACGCCATAGTATAAAATCATTCAGTTTTGATAAACTAAGCACAATTTGAGCAATTGCCGAAATACACTGATTTTGCAACAAATTGCAAGTTATTTGTCTGAAAACAAAAATTTTAGTCAAAGTGACTATTTCATTCTTACAAAGTATTGGACCTAAATCACACAACTAGGCTTGCTAAAAAATCAAGTAAGGGACAAAAGTTTCGGTAGCGTGTCTAAATAAAATAAAATCAAACAAGTCATCACGCCATCACAAAAAGTTAACCTTAATTGACTTGGGCAAAATTTGAATATTTTGAAGTAAATTGAAATGTTAAAAATAATGTAGCAAAGCCCTGACAACTTAGAGATTATGCTATACCTAATTTTGAGGAGGCAAGTTCTTGCATTTCTCAGCTCCCAGTACAAGCAAATAACTTTGAAATCAAGCCTACATGATACAAATGCTCCAAACACATGCTATGTTTGGAGGAGGACCAAATAAAGATCCCTATGACCACTTAATCATATTTGAAGAAGTCATTGATTGATTTTGATACAATGGGGTCCATCCTGATTGCATCAGAATAAGAGCATTTCCTTTCTCCTTATGTGATAGAGCAAGGTTTTGGCTACAATCATATCGACAAGGCACTTTCACAACATGGAACCAACTCGCCAAGAATTCCTAGCCAAACACTTTCCACCGACTAGGATCGCTAAGCTCCAAAATGAGATTACATCATTTATAGAAATCACTGGAGAGAGTTTAGGTGAAGTGTGGGATCGCTTATTAGGAAGTTGTTGAGGAAGTGTCCGCACCATGCTATACCTTATGGTTGCAAGACCAAACCTTCTATAGTGGACTATTTCCATAGATAAGACGGATAGTAGATGCAAGTGCGGGAGGCTCTTTTTCTTGCAAGACTCCGGAAGAAGCACAAGAATTGCTGGAAAGAATGGCATCCATTCATTACTATCATGGAGCAATAACTGCTTCAGTTGGACAACAACAACCATAAGTGAATCGAGCCAACGTTCAACAAGGAGCTATGCATAGCTATGATAGCTTCTTGTATCAGCAAAACATGATAGATGAGCGCCATTACATGGCTTGACTTAGACCGTAGAGAATATGGGAAGGAGCTCGGTGAGCCCACAGGTCCGACAAACCAAGGGATCTTCTAATAGTGATTTCTGTGGAGAAAATCACCAAAATGGTTGTTGTGAAACATCAATGATGCAAGGTGAGCAGATTCAAATTATTTCTAATCACAATCTCACCTCAAGAAATTCGCCCACCAATTGCTTACGGGAACATATATAACCCGTCTTGGCGAAATCATCCTAACTTTTCCTAGTCAAACCAAGCAAATGTTCAAAATTTGTCATTTCAGTTGAATGCACCTCAACAAAATTTGTCCAATCAACCATCATCATCTAGTCTATATTTATCACCACATCAAAGGAATTCCCAAAATTTCCACCTTATCAAAACAACTCATACCCACCTGTATAACCAAGACCGCCATTTCAAAATTCAAATTATTCCATACATGTGAATCATGAGGAGTCACAATGATGATAATTTGAGATGGGATTTTGAGAGGTTGCAAAGGAAGTACGAGAATTTGCTAGTCATCACAAGAAACCTTGAGAAGCAATTGGGGCAGATAGCTCACCAAAATAATGAGCGACCAGAGAGAGCATTACCAAGTGATACAGTTCTTAACCCAAGGGATAATAATCAAGAGAGAGAACATGTTCAAGCAGTCACATTGAGGAGTCGAAAAATGCTAGTGCTGAAGAAAGCTGTGGAGTATGATGAGTCCAATAAGATGGAGAATGGTGCACAGGGAAAAGAAGACATATCAAAGTGCAAGGACAACAATGAGGAACCATCTAATTTCTCTTGGCCAATAAGGTAAGTCTGAGGAACATTCAGCAACTACAGTTAAGCAGGTAAGTGTTCCTTTTTCACAAAGACTGAAAGAGGATGAAAAAATGAAAAAGTTTAGGAAGTTTTTGAAAATTTTTAAGAAAAATGAGATTAACCTTCCTTTTATTGAAGCAATAGAAAATATGCCTAGTTATGCTAATTTTATGATGTAGATATTATCTAGCAATTGATGGGCGATGAAATTTTATGCTTGAAAGAAGGATATAGTGCTATCATTCGGAAGAATCTTTCCCCTAAGCTCAAGGACCCCGGCTCGTTCTCAATTCCATGTGAAATTGAAGGAGTGATATTCCATCGAGCTCTATGTGATTGGAAGCTTTTATCAGCCTCATGCCTCATTCCACCTTTAAGAGGTTGAATGTAGAACGAGGAGGATTGAAACCAACGAACGTCACTATCCAATTAGCCGATAGAAGTGTAGGTAACCAGTAGGAGTAGTGGAAGATCTTATTATCAAAGTTGGGAAAGTATTTCTCCTGGCGGATTGCATCGTTCTTGACATAGAAGAAGATGTGGTGACCCCGCTCATATTAGGAAGACTTTTCTTGGCCACTAAGTGAGCCATCATTGACGTCCAAGCTGGAAACCTGCAATTTAGAGTCAATGGTGATATTGTTTCTTTTAATTTGATAAATTTCTTTAAATTTCCAATTGAATATGATGATGCTATGAATATAGATATCATTGATGATTTGGTTAATAATTTTTGTAGGAAATCCCTGAAAGAGAAGACCCCCTAAGATTGAGCTCAAATCATTGTCTTCTCATCTTAAATATGTTTTTCTAGGAGAAAATAAAACTTATCCAGTCAGTGTAAATGTTCCTCTTTCTGAAATTTAAATGGGCAAATTAATCTGTGTTGAAGAAGTATCGTGGGGCCATTGCATGGAACATAAATCATATAAAAGGCATAAGTCCCACTGTTTGCATGCATAAAATATTCCTTAATGCCACCTATAAGCCTATCAGACAACCTCAAAAGCAGTTAAATCAAACCTTAAAAGAGGTAGTTAAGAAGGAGATTTTAAAATTATTAGATGTCGGGATTATATATCCCATCAGTGATTGTGAGTGGGTTAGCCCAACGCAAGTTGTGCCAAAGAAAAAAGGGATGACAATGGTCGTAAATGAAAAGAATGAACTAATTCCCTCTAGATTAGTGACGGGGTGGTGGATGTGTATCGATTATAGAAAACTTATTGAAGCCGCTAGAAAAGTCCATTTTCCTTTACCCCTTATTGATCAAATACTTGAAAGATTGTCTCAACATGCATTTTATTGTTTTCTCGACGGTTATTCAGGTTATTTTTGAATTGGAATAGCCTTGAAGATCAAGAGAAAACTAGTTTTACTTGTCCATATGACACATTTGCATATACAGGGCGTATAAGAGACATGGTTTATGTAATGCTCCTAGTACTTTTCAAAGATGTATGTTTGCTATCTTTCTTTATATGATCGAGAAGTTTATTGAAGTCTTTCTGGATGATTTTAGTGTATTTGGTGACTTTTCGATTCTTGTTTAAATAATCTTCCATGTGTGTTAGAAAGATGTGAGCCTTCAAACTTGGCACTTAACTGGGAAAAATGTCATTTTATGGTTTAGGAAAGGATTGTTTTAGGCCATCGTATTTCATCTAAGGGTATAGAAGTACATAAAAGCCATGTAGAGATCATTGAAAAATTACCACCCCCCCACGAATGTGAAAGAAGTGAAGGGTTTTCTTGGTCATGCCACTTTTTGCCGGCGGTTCATTAAAAATTTTTCTTTGATTTCTTGCCCATTACGTGCTTTATTGCAAAAAAAGATGTGCCTTTTATTTTTTATGATAAATGTGTGTCTGCATTTAATAAATTAAAAGAAGTTTTGATTACTGTACTCGTGATAGTCGCACCAAATTGGAATTTATCGATTGAATTAATGTGTGATGCAAACGACTATGCCGTGGATGCTGCATTGTGTCAAAAGTAAGAAAAGGTCTTGCATGTTGTGTATTATACAATCCGAATCCTTAATGAAACACAAAAAGAATTATTCCAACACAGAAAAGGAATTGCTAGTAGTGATTTTTGCATTTGATAAGTTTAGGTCATATTTAATAGGTAATAAGGTGATAGTTCATACTGATCATTCAGTCCTTAAATACCTATTCACCAAAAATGATGTATAAGAAGACAGGGGAAAACCTCTATCTTCAGGAATTTGACGACGAGGTGGTGGACAAGAAAGCAACCAAAAATACTGTAGCAGATCTCCATTTATTATTCTTAAAGGACCCATGCCTAGAGAATTTGATGAAGTTCCCATAAATGAGACATTTTCGGAAGAACATTTGATGAGAATGTAGGATGGGGCACCTTGATATGCGGATATTGTCAATTTCTTAGCCGCCAAGATCATTCCATCCACCATGGATCTAAATCAAAGAAAGAAATTTCTTTTGGAAATTAAGTACTATATTTGGGATGACGCATACCTCTATCGTCGGTGCGAGGATCAAGTCATCTGGCAGTGCATTTTGGGGAGTGAGGTGCAAAGTGTCTTATTTCATTGCCACTCTTCACTAGTGGGGAAACATCACGGCTCACAAAGGATGGCTGCAAAGGTGTTGCAAAGCGGCTTGTTTTGGCCAACATTGTTTCGTGATGCAAGAGATTTTGTGACCCAATGTGACCAATGTCAATGTGCAGGGAATTTATTTAGAAAAAATGAAATGCCATTGCAAAAGATTCTGGTTTATGATATTTTTGACGTGTGGGGTAATGATTTTATGAGCCCTTTTCCCTCATCATATAAAAATAAATATATCATGGTGGTGGATTATGTGTCCAAGTGGGTTGAAGCTGCGGCATTACCAACGAACGATGCAAGAGTAGTGACAAACTTTGTGAAGTTTAAAAATATTTTCTCACGATTTGGTGTTACGCGGGCTATTATAAGTGACGGAGGATGACATTTTAGAAATTCCATGTTTGAATCTATTTTATCTAAATATGGAGTCACCCATAAAATTGCCCTGCCATACCACTCGCAAACTTCTGGGCAAGTAGAAGTTTCAAATCGTGAGTTGAAGCACATACTAGAAAAAACCATAAACTCGTTGAGAAAAGGTTGGTCCAAGAAGCTCGACGATGCACTTGGGCATATAGGAGCACCTTCAAAACCCCAATTGGTATGTCACCTCACTGATTTCATCTTCCGGATGAAATTTCGCACAAGGCATATTGGGCGATCAAAACTCTCAATTATGATTTGATGGAGGGCGGTGAGAAGAGGTTTCTTGATCTAAATGAATTAGACAAGCTGCGAATAGAAGCCTATGAAAAGACACGACTATACAAGGAGAGGACTAAGTTGTGGCATGACAAACATATTTTGGAGAAGAATTTGAAATACGGGGACATGGTTTTATTATACAATTCAAGACTCAAGTTGTTTCCCAAAAAATTGAAGTGAATATGGAGCACCTATTTGAAGTGGTGCAAATATTCAGTATGGTGCTGTAGAACTCAAAGGAAGTCAAGGAAATTTGAAGGTGAATGGCCAACGGGTGAAGCACTACTACGGTGGGATTTTTCACGAGGGGCGGGAAATCGACCAGCTAGCTAACCATTGATCAAACGAGCCAAAGTCGAGCCTAAGACTAAAAACAAGGGCGCAATATAGGCAACTCATGTTTAAGAATTTTACACATTAATGTTTTGTTAAGTTCCTCAAATTTATTGTTTTTTCCATTGTCTTAAAGATGAAATGTTTTCTTTTGTTTTAGTGGTTGATGTTTTCCAGTTCGACTCAAGGGTAATTTGTTCCACATAAGAATCACCAAACATTTTTCATTGACAGAGAAGCTTCCCATTTTCCTTTTGTACTCTTTATTTTTGCATTGGGGACAATGCTACATCTTCTCTAAGTGTAGGGTGGGGAGTTTTCTTCATTTATATTGGTTTGGTGTTTTGTTTGTTCATTTTGTTCAATTTTTGCTTTTATATTTGTAGCTTAGCTATAAATTTGAGAGCTTTTCAAATTTTTGAAAGTTTTGTTCACAAATTGCTTAGTATGTTTCTTTGATTTTCTACTTGACAATTCTTGACATAAGTTGTCATGAGTAGGGTAGTCGGTATTAATATTTTCCTATCATGATTTCTCATTTTTGAGCACTAATAGCACTACAATATTGTACCCTTTTGGTCCTAAGAGATAATTGTGCAGCTTCTCTTATGTTGCACTCCAGACATTTGCTTTATTACATTTTCGAAGCAAAATTTTAGATAATTTGATTTGATTTAACATCTGATGGTAGGCATTTCTTTGGACGTTTGAGCCTTTCAAGCCAACCCTACTGTGAAATTTATCCCTACAACCCTATTTGAGCTTTAATTTGTTTTGAACAGATAGAAGCACCATATCATTTTTATTCAAACTTATTTTTTATCTTCCTTTGTGAACTATTCTAAATGTTCCTTAAGAGCTTTAATGCCACATCAATTATTAAGGGATATAAGGATGGAAGGTATTGTATTAGAGTGTTTGAATGAATGGTGTGCAGTTTAAGGCATAGGGGTGTTCAAAAAAAAATTTGTTGAACATTGCAGGTTGCTATTGTTGCCTGCAACATCCTCTTGTTCATTAACAGGACGGTTTGGATTCTCCATTATGTTGTGACCTTGGATTGAGTCTTGTCTTCTGCGATTTTTACATATCGTCCGTGTCAATACACATCTAGATCAATGTATAAGAGACAGCTTGATGAACGAGTATCGACCATAAACTAAAACCTGAAAAGCGGTTAAATCCAACCTCAAAAGAGGAAGTTAAGAAGGAGGTTTTAAAATTGTTAGATACCAGGATTGTATATCCCATTAGTGAGAGTGAGCGGGTTAGTCCAACGCAAGTAGTGCCAAAGAAAGGGGGGATGATCTGTAGTCGTATATAAAATAGAATCAACTAATTCTAGCTAGATTACTGACGGGGTGGCAGTGTTGGGATTTCCTAGCCATAATATAAAAATAACGCAGCGGAAAAACACCGGAAATCCCTATAAGAGGATCCAGATGTTCCGATTAAATCGTCTAAAGGTTTCACTATATTGCATCTACACTCTTATACACATCTAGATGTGTATAAGAGACAGATTCAGAATTTTCTTTAGGGTTCGAGGGTCTGACATGCGACTCATTAGTAACACACAGTCGGACAGTCGGCCGACCTTAGGCGCTGCTCGATTGAACGAACGCCTCTACGGTATCCACACGAGTAGCTTTTCCGATTTTAGGGTGTTGCTTGCTAGAGCAGTGTTTCGGAACTATTTCGTAGGGTTTTTCGTCCGACTGTGTGTTACTAATGAGTCGCATGTCAGACCCTCGAACCCTAAAGAATCATATTCTATATATAGCGGTTAACCTAAATTCAAAGAACTCTTCTTTGATTAGATGTGTATAGATTGAATTCTTCTATCACACGTATTAGGTATATAAACGCGTATGATAGTAACCAGATATAGTTCCTTACGAATTATTATAATTACTATTTAACTGGACAATCCAGTAAATCCAATGTAATTAGTAAATAATTCTCGTTCATTCTTATTCAACGAACTTAGTCAACAATTAACTTAACCCAATGCTTACTCTTAGTGTGTGACCCTTTAGGTTCATTTAACGTTGGCAATAAGTATAATTTCTAATTCCAACACTGTTGCCTTTAGTACATAAACCAACAATACTCCCACTTGGACTAAAGACAATTAGTCCAGGAAGTTTTGGAATTGAATAAATTAAACACCTTTAATTTATCATTAACAGATTATACTCATAGATCAAGATTGGCCTCTAGCAAGGCATCATGGGGTTATGCTTTAAATGAAGATCATTGATCATTGAATCCTTTTCCAACTAATGCTGTACAAAAGACTTCATATCAGATGTCGTACTTATAAACAGGCTCTTGTTTGTCTTAAAGACTTAAGATTTGGGGCTGTGACTGGTAAAATTCGATCTCTAAGTAGAATGATAAAACAAATGAATTTGATCACCTTATCAATCCATTTGAGCACGGCCATGCATTTTACATTCCTACTAATCGAGGGGCCCAAAGACATCTCTCTCATAATAAGAGGGACAAATTCCATCTTAATCACTCATTTTCCTCCGCATAATTTCTACATGTTCAATCACAATCTTTATAATCATCCGGTTAAAGACAACGTTTGATTGTGTCAAAACACATAAGTTCTTATGTAGGAAACTATGGTGATCTCAGGTCTAAGGATGAACAACATGTTCATAATGAGAATTACCAATGACATAAAACCATGTTGTATTCTCATAACGGGAAGCCAAATAATTTTCTCTCTTAAATGGATTCTAAATCGTTCACAATTCACAAATCAATATCTGTCTCTTATACACATCTCGTTCTGTGTATAAGAGACAGAGATAGAATATTGTCATATCTAATGATACCCAAACCTGACTCTTTTGAAATCAATTTGATCTGTATCTTAGACAGAATAAATCTTATTGATCGGAACATGACTAAATCACTGTTTTGGTTGTGGTAGTGGTTTAGTTAATGGATCAGCAATGTTGTCATCGGTTGGTACTTTGCATATTTTGACGTCTCTAGATCAATGATCTCACGAATGAGATGATAACGTCTTTGGATGTGTTTGGATCGTTGATGCGATCTAGGCTCTTTGGCTTGTGCAATAGCCCCATTATTATCACAATAGATATCAACTGGATTAGTGATGCTAGGAACAACACCTAATTCAGTGACAAATTTCCTAATCCAAAGGCATTTGATGCTGCATCTGATGTTGCTATATATTCTGCCTGTAGAATCTGCTATGGTCGCTTGCTTTGAACTCTTCCATTCTAACAGACCTCCATTTAAATGAACACATATCCTTCACTCTGATCTTATATCATCTAGCTGTCAGATTGGAGACTTGCATGGTCGAACTCGTTCATCAACAAGCTCTTTTTCCAGTCCTCCATAAACCAAGATAAACATCTTTAGTTCTATCTCAAGACTTAAGGATATTCTTGACTCTGTCACAACATAGACAGGTGGAGATGCGATTGGAGACAAAGCATAATTGTTGCTCAAATCATATGAGACATCCGGTCGAGTACATAACATCGCATACATGATGGATCCTATAGCTGATGCATATGGACATGTACTCTGCTGTCTCTTATACACATCTAGACCAAGAGGAGGTTGTTGGTTTATGTACTAAAGGCAACAGTGTTGGAACCAGAACAGTCTAAGCTATATAGGCCCTGTCTCTTATACACATCTAGATGTGTATAAGAGACAGCCGGAGGGTTTTGTACATACAAAACCAGAAACACAACTGCATTTGCATTAATATTCTTGTAAACACAAGGTTCATCTTCATTTTTGATGAATCCAAACTCTTTGACTCGCTTCAAAACGAAGATTCCAACTCCGAGAGGCTTGCTTAAAGGAACTTCTAATACAAAGAAGATGTGGGAAAGACAGAAATAACAACTTTTAACAAGATATCAGGTTGTGTCATATACACATCCTCGAGTAAGTTTCCATTAAGAAACGCTGTTTTGACATCCATTTGCCATATCTCATAATCATAGTATGCTGCAATGGCAATAAGAATCCTTATGGATTTAAGCATGAATTTAGGCATACAGGTTTCATATCATAGTCTATACCATGAGTTTGTTTGAAACCTTTTGGTCAACCAATCGTGCTTTGAAGGTATGTAGATTGCCATCCATGTCAGTTTTCTTCTTGAAAACCCATTTACACCCAATAGTTTTTATACCATCCGGTGGATCAATCAAAGTCCAAACTTGATTGTCAAACATGGATTGCATCTCAATTGGAACAATCACAATTAGTTCCTCGTAGTCCTGGACTAGTCATAGCACTTTGGTAGCTAGTGGGCTCATGGTGATCCATGAGTAACACATCATTTGTATGTGTAATCAGAAATCCAAGTATCTCTCGTGCATATTTCTAGCTCTACCGGATCTACGGAGTCCTTGTGTTTCATGTGGAAGCTCAACAACCGATTGTGAGTCATTCCCATGTTCCAATTGTGTTGTCTCATTCGAACCAACAACTAATTGTGATTCTTGATGAGATTGCACAGAAGAGAGAGTGTTGTCTTGTGGATCTTGAAATTCTTCAAGATGTACTCTACTCCCACTAGTTCTTTTGGAAAGTATGAATGTAAAAATTGTGGCCGTGGGAGAATGGAATGGATAATTTTAAATCAAATTCATTCATTTTATCATTCTACTTCGAGAGTAGAATCTGTTAGTTGGACAAATTAAAGGTGTTTTAGTTATTCAATAAGAGAAAGGACAAGTAATTGATACTTATAAGAGCTTTTAAGGTTAAATGTTGTATAAGTCACATAGTTGTTAAGCCCATAGGCATATGATGAGTTTATTTACATGCCTTTGTACATGTTTATGTGATGTTAAATGTGGCCCCTGGAGACAGTAGTTTCGTAGATATGTGGATTTAAGATCAAATTGATTCAAAAGCCCATCTTTATGGAGTTTTGATATGCGCTTCTCATTTATGTGACAAAGGCGACAATGCCATAAGAAAGTTTGATTTGAATCATCCAATCTAGGTTTCTTTGTATTTATGTTATAAACAATCTCTGGATTGGGCTTTTCAATGTTTAGAACGTAAAGACCATTATGCAAATCAGCATTTCCATAAAACACGTCTTCACGGTGAATGGAGAATTTTTTATTCTTAATAAAGAAATCAAATCCATCAAGCCAAAGCAGGTACATAATAACAATTATTCAAAGTTAAAATCAGCCCGGGAGGTAAAAGGAGTTCACATGTTCCACGGCTAGAGCAGCAAGTCTTGCTTTGCTTCCAACCAATTTATGACTATCAAGATCTGTAGAGATAGATCTCAAAAGCTCATTGGCATTAACACAAAGTACTTATCCACATCCAGTATCTAATACCCATGACGAGGAAATAGAAGTAGTAAGATTAACGTGTATAACATAAATACCAAGTAGTAGTCTCACTACTCTTCTTCTTCTTTAGATCTTCCAAATAGAGTTTGCAATTTCTTTTCCAATGATCGGGCTCATTGCAAAAGTGACAATGTTATTCCTTTGGAGGCTTAGGCTTGTGCTGGTTCTTGGGCTTGTTTTGTGTCATGTCTCGATCTTTCACATCTAGATTTGACCTTCCTTTCGCAAGTATCCCCTTACCTTTATGAACCATTATGAAACTTGGCCAGGCAATTTTTTGATATTATGCTCAGCAGTTTTAAGCATCGAATGCAGCTCACTTGTTTGAGAACAATTCTCAAACCTCTGAACCAGTCAAGGAACTTGGTCCCATTCAACTTGTCCTTCTCAAGGATAGATCGCAAAGATAGTGTTGAAGTGTTATTAGCGGCCATCGATCTACAACAATTATGCAAAGTACAATATTTCAATATTAATATAAAACTCCCACTAAATCAATTACCCTCATAAATGAATACACAACAGTTTGTATTTAGTGGGTTAAGATCCATATTTCACTTAACTTTAACTCAGCTTTGGCATGACAATTAAAATTAAGTTATTTAGGTAGGTAACTCTTTACCAATTACATCATATGTAACTCTTAAAACAATTATGAGATCAATACATCACATGTACCGCATTATAACACATCTTATGTGTATGGGCCCAAAAGCGTTGTCTAGCCCACACATCTAGATGTGTATCTTATACACATAATAGTAGTGTATTACTAATTTATTTGGTAAAGACAACAACCTACTATTCCTTGAAGCATGGAAGAAATCAAAGTCTTTGGAAGGTGTTTAAATTTGGTGGCATACTGATTAATTGAGGGCTTAACATGTTATGTGAACTTGTTAATTGATCATATGTTTTCATGCACCACATATATTTAACATTTAACATCACATAAACATATACAAATAACAGTAAGATAAACGTGTCATAGCATGGCCCTTAAACTATGGTGATCTTCATAAGCCAATATGAAGATCAAGGTCAATCCTAGGGTCAAATTACAACTTCAAAATTTCTTCCATCTTCATGGAATACACCTTGTTGTTGATTGACGCCAAGTTGCTCCTCTTGCCTTCTTTACAACCTTGATGTAATAGAATAATACAAAACTTTAAAATTACAAAAAAAAGAAAAACGACACGCAGGCCGTATTTATATAATTACACCCCAAAATAGAAATAAATTACTACTCTAGTAGGTCAAAAGGGCCATGCTATGCATCATGCATATGAACACATCATAAAACTGAAAACATACGTATTATTTATCCGACGTTATAACCAAAACGATTTTAAGCCACTACGACAGAAAGTACGGCGGTCCCGCTAAAGAGTAATCGTAACTCATTTAGCAGTGTGCTCGAGATATGATTTTTCATACAGATTACACATTATCCTTTTGTGTTATCTCATTGAACTTGAATCTTATGCATATCGCCTTTGACAGAAGAATACTTGTCATATATCCAAATTCAACAGAAAGATACTTATATCACATATACATATAGTTCAACAAAGAATCTATCAAATAGAATCATTGCATACATCATATGTATGTATTGAGATCAAGATATCAAACAGATTTTCAACAGCATACATTCAGCCGTAACTACAGTTCATGTACTTCGATTATGTCCAACATAATATGTTTTTAACTAATTTCATCAATTCGGAAAAGCTACTCGTGTGGATACCTGTCTGTCTCTTATACACATCTTTTATTACCTTGCGGCCATTGGGTTTTTCGTCCACTGTGTGTTACTAATGAGTCGCATGTCGACTCGAACCCTAAAGAATCATATTCTATATATAGCGGTTAACCTAAATTCAAAGAACTCTTCTTTGATTAGAATTCTTCTATCACACGTATTAGGTATATAAACGCGTATGATAGTAACCAGATATAGTTCCTTACGAATTATTATAATTACTATTTATGTTGGATGATATCTATATTATTAATTAGTAAATAATTCTCGTTCATTGAATCTAGACACAAATTCTTATTCAACGAACTTAGTCAACAATTAACTTAACCCAATGCTTACTCTTAGTGTGTGACCCTTTAGGTTCATTTAACGTTGGCAATAAGTATAATTTCTAATTCCAACACTGTTGCCTTTAGTACATAAACCAACAGGCAGATGTGTATTGATTATAGAAAACTTAATGAAGCCGCTAGGAAAGACCATTTTCCTTTACCCTTTATTGATCAAATGATTGAAAGATTGTCTGAACATGCATATTGAGTCTTGTCTTCTGCGATTTTTACTTATCGTCCGTCAATCTCCAAATCAATCGGATAAAGGGATCGATTGGATGAACGAGTATCGACCATAAACTACAACCTGAAAAGTGGTTAAATCTAACCTCAAAAGAGGAAGTTAAGAAGGAGGTTTTAAAATTGTTAGGTACCAGAATTATATATCCCATTAGTGATAGTGAGCAGGTTAGTCCAACGCAAGTTGTTGAGTGCCAAAGAAAGGGGGGATGACTGTAGTCGTAAATAAAATAGAATCAATTAATTCTAGCTAGATTACTAACGGGGTGGCAGATGTGTATTGATTATAGAAAAATTAATGAAGCCACGAGGAAAGACCATTTTCCTTTACCCTTTATTGATCAAATGATTGAAAGATTATCTGAACATGCATATTGGGTGATCAAAACTCTCAATTATGATTTGAAGGAGGCCGGTGAGAAGAGGCTTCTTGATCTAAATGAATTAAACAAGCTGCGAAGAGAAGCCTACAAAAGACACGACTACACAAGAAGAGGATTAAGTTGTCGCATGACAAACATATTTTCGAGAAGAATTTGAAGGCCGGGGACATGGTTTTATTATACAATTCAAGGATCAAGTTGTAATCCCGAAAAATTGAAGTCAAGAAGGAGCGGCCCATTTGATGTAGTGATTTGATAACGTTTGGTGCAATAGAATTCAAAGGAAGTCAAGGAAATTTCAAGGTGAATCGGCCAACGGGTAAATTGAGCTACCATGGTGGGATTTTTCAAGCAGCGGGAAACTGACCACCTTTGAGTTCATTGATCAAACGAGCCAACACAGCCTAAGACTATAAACAAGGGTACTATTCATGTTTTCCAAACCTTATTTTGATGATGACATAAGCACTTAACTCTATAAACAAGTTGTGCAGGTCTGTTACTTGTTTTGCTGAAGACAGAGTGTTCGGACGCATTATTGTTCCGAACTATGTCAAGCTTCTCGGACGCATTCCACCGTCCGAACCAACAGGTAAAAAGCAAGGATATAACTGCTTCTCCATCGGACGCACACAACTAATGTGTATAAGCCTCAGGTCTAACATGACCGTCCGAAGCTCCATTCAGACGATGGAATGGACGCATGCACGGACATCCGAACGAAGTTCTTCACCAACTGCATGGAGAACGGACGCTGTGTCGGACGCATCCTACTTATCTCGGGCGTCCGAAACCCCAACGGCTACTTTTTGTGCAGCTGATTTATTATTTAGCTGTTAGGAAGTAGTTACAACCACCATTAATTGCTCCTATAAATAACTGCTTTGATATTCTGTAAAAATCATCTAATACATTGAATACAAGCCATAGAAAAGAGCAATTTTAGTACAAATTGGCTATAGTGCTTTATTGTATTAGTGTGCAGTTTAGAGTGCAATTCAACTTTGAGTGGAGTAATAATCTTGTACGAAAGTGTGGTTGTAAGTAAGATTCTTGGCTCAACTAAAAGAGTTTTAGTGTGAGCAAGAATTTCCCTACTTTGTAAAGATTTTTGGCTCACCAAGTGTGTGAAGCATTTTAGTGATTTGATACTTCAAACTTGTTAGCTTGGAAGTATTGGCTGTTTAATTTTCTCTCTTTCTTATTTCACTATTTCATTGATTCTATAATATCAATTCTTATTTGAAAAATCTTACTAAGATTAATTTTTCTAAAAGTATTTTTAGAAATCTAATTCACCCCCCTCTCTTAGGTTGCTTTGGGAACTCATAACCAACAATTGGTATCAGAGCTTGGTCTCATTTTATTGCTTAAATTGCTTTTGAGAAAATAACTATTATGGCAACCAACAATGCTCTATTTTTTTAGGGTCAATCCATTACTAGGCCCCCTATGTTTAATGGGGCAAATTTTATTAGTTGGAGAGATAGAATAAAAATATTTTTGCAATCTATTGACATGGACTTATGGTATGTCGTCAATGAAGGTCCTTTTGAAGCTACTATCATTGATGATCACACAAATAGAAGAAGAGAAAAGACAAGGGATGAGCTCACTCCACAAGACAAGGCAAACTTGACGTTAAATGTAAAAGCCATGAATGTGCTATATAATGCCTTGGATGCAAATGAATCAACTCGCGTGAAGGGATGCATTTCCGCTAAAGAAATCTGGGATAAATTGAAGGAAATCCATGAAGGGGGCAACGATGTTCATGAGCAAAAGAAATCCTTACTTGTTGCCAAGTATGAGTTCTTCAAGATGGAACCACATGAAAGGTATATTGACAAAATGTATTGTAGGTTCAATGACATCATTAAGGATCTTGAAGCCTTGGGTAAGAGTATTCTTTGGGTGAAAAAAATAGAAAAATCCTAAATGCTCTATCCAATGAATGGGATGCCAAAACAATTGCTATAGAGGAAACCAAAATCCAAATTCAATGCCTATTGAATCGCTAATCAATTCTCATACATCTTATGAATTGAAGTTGAAGGCCAAAGTAGTGGATGATGAAGAAGCAAGGCCAAGAAGGAGCATTGCTCTAAAGACCTCTCAAGAAGAGGTTGAAAACAGCTCCATCAATCTAGAAGATGAAGATCTTGATGAAGGAGATCTTGCACTCATCACCAAAGGATTTCTTAAACACTACATCAACAAACGAAGAATTAGAAGAGGCGGAGCTACAAATAATTTCAAAGGAAAGATAAGGCTTGAAATGAAGAAGCAAAACGAAAAATGTTTTGAATGCGGTCAACTCGGACACTTTGCAAATTAGTGCCCTTCCAAGAAAAAGAAGGAAGGGAGAAAACCTAGATTCAATAACTTTCAAATCACATGGGATGATTGTAACTCCGAAGGAGAAGTTGAAGAAGAAATGGAGTCGGGACAAATGGCCTTTATGGCCATTGGAGATGATGAGGTAAATTCTAACTATGACTCAAATGATGAAAATGATGAAAGTGATCTTGAAGCTTTCATTTTGAAATTGCATGATAGCTTAAAGAAATCATATGCTAGAAATAAGGAGTTAGTCAAAATATCAAATGCTCTATTGAATGCTAACTCTAAACTTGTGAATGAAAATAATAGGCTATCACAAGAAAATCGTGACTTGAAGAAAAGAATGCATGTGAGATCAAAGGTCAAGGAAGATGAAACCTCCTTGAAGAAAAGAATGGATGATTTGAATGTTCTCTTGACTAGAAATCTCATGAAATGTTGTTGATTTGAAATTTCTAGAAATGTATTAATCAACAAAAATTTTATCATGTTTAGAAGGGTGTGATGACTTATGTTTTGTAAAATCAAAATCATCTTTATATGGAAATAAAAATATTATTTGTAGATATTTCCAACAACATGGACATGTTAAGAATATGTGTTATGTCAAGAAGAATGAAAAACTTGGAATGAAAGTCGCATGGATTGATAGCAATTTCACTAACTCATATGTACCCAAGAAAATGTGGGTACCAAAAGTTATCAATTAATTTATTGTGGAGGTACTTAACATCACCAACAATGCTAAGTGGTTCATAGATAGTGGATGTTCAAGGCACATGACGTGATGCTTCTCTCTTCACAAATCTCATATCCAAAAATAGTGGAAAAATGACATTTGGAGATAACAATAAAGCAAAATCAATCGGCATTGGTGATGTAGGTAAAAATGGTGAAACCTTGATTAAGAATGTGCTTCTTGTTGATAATTTGAATTACAATTTATTAAGTGTAAGTCAACTTTGTGATAAAAATTTATATGTATTTTTTACCAAGCATGAATGTATCTTATTCTTGATAAAAATCATGCTGTTTTAGTCAAGGGCATTAGGCACAATGATGTTTATGTGATTTATCTTGATAAAATTAGCAATAGCAATGCAAAATGTCTTACCGCTTCCATAGATGATCCTTGGCTTTGGCATAGAAAACTTTGTCGTTTTAACATGGATTTGACTGAAAAACTTGATAAGAAGGATTTGGTAAGAGGTTTGCCAAAACTAAAATTTTTGAAAAATAAAATTTGCAATGCATGCCAATTTGGTAAACAAGTCAAAGTTTCTTTTAAACCAAAGAATTTTGTGTCCACTCATAAACCTTTAGAATTATTGCATTTAGACTTATTTGGACCTACTCAACATGCTAGTCTTGGTGGTTGCAAATATGCCTTTGTTATTGTAGATGACTATTCTAGGTATACTTGGGTATTATTTCTTGTTCACAAAAATGAGGCTTTTCAAAACTTTGTAAAATTGTTTTCCAAAATTCAAAATTTATTGAATTTAAAAACTATCATTCATTTAAGAAGTGATAATGGTGCTGAATTTAAGTTTGGAGGTTTTCCCGACTTTTGTGTTCACAACGGTATTTTTCATGAATTTTCGGTTGTTAGAGTCCCTCAACAAAATGGTGTTGTTGAAAGGAAAAATAGGACTCTTCAAGAAACTGCTAGAACTATGATTAGTGAATGCGACTTACCACAACACTTTTGGGCCGAAGCTGTTCAAATGGCCTGTTATGTCATGAATCGAGTTTTATTGAGATCCTTTTTAAACAGGAACTCTCTTATGACACATCTTTTTTGTAAGAAACCCATTGTGAGCTATTTCAAAGTTTTTGGTTGCAAATGTTTTATTTTAAAAATCAAAGAAAACCTTGGAAAGTTTGACAAAAAATCGGATGAAGGAATTTTTCTAGGATATTTTAGTGACAAGAAAGCATACCGAGTTTACAATAGAAGAACGCTCTTGATTGAAGAAGTTGTGCATGTTACATTTGATGAAACTATTGATGTTTTCTTCTCAAAGAATTTGTGTGAAGATGAAGATGTAGGTATTCTAAAAGAGCTCGAAAAGCTCACTATTCATGAAGATCATCAAGAGATCACATCAAGCAATGATGACAATGACCATCAAATAGATGATGGAAAAGAAAAGAATGAGATACTCCAAAAGATCTTCCGAAAGCTTGGAGATTCGTCTCTAGTCACCCTCAAGATTTAATCATAGGTGATCTATCCGATGGGGTAACTACTCGTTCTCATAAACCTTTGAATAGTAATTGTGCATTACTTTCTCACATTGAACCTAAACATGTAGATGTTGCTTTGAATGATGAATCTTGGGTTAATGCCATGCAAGATAAACTTAGTCAATTTGAGAAGAATAACGTATGGACCTTGGTTGAAAGACCATCTTCTCATCCCGTAATTGGAACAAAACGGGTTTTTTGAAACAAATTAAATGACAAAGGTGAAATCATAAGAAACAAAGCTAGACTTGTTGCAAAAGGTTATGCTCAAGAGACATAGAAGGTATTGACTTTGATGAAACTTTTGCACCCGTGGCTAGATTAGAATCCATTCGCATGTTTCTCGCATTTGCATGTTTCAATGATTTCAAATTATTTCAAATGGATGTCAAAAGTGCATTTTTAAATGGTTTTATTGATCAAGAAGTTTTCGTTGATCAACCTCCGGGCTTTGAAAATAAAAATATTCCAAATTATGTCTTCAAACTCTCCAAAGCTTTATATGGTTTGAAACAAGCTCCAAGAGCTTGGTATGAAAGATTAAGTAGTTTCTTGATAGAAAATGGATTCAAAAGAGGTGTAGTTGACACCACTCTTTTTACAAAAATAGATTTCAATGGTTTATTAATTGTTCAAATTTATGTTGATGATATTATTTTTGGAGCAACTAATGAAAGTTTGTGCAAGGACTTTTCACATTTAATGCAAAAAGATTTTGAGATGAGTATGATGGGCAAGTTACAATTTTTTCTCGGACTACAAGTTCACCAAACAAAGGATAGGCGAGGAACGTTTATTACACAAATCAAGTATACAAAGGAGCTACTCAAACAATTTGGAATGGAAGATTACAAAACAAGTTGGTACGCCTATGTGCACTTCAACCAAACTTGATAAAGACGAAGGAGGTAATAGTGTTGACGAAAAACACTATAGAGGTATGATCGGAAGCCTACTTTACTTAATAACCAGTAGACCAGATATCATGTTTGATGTTTGTTTATGTGCTAGATTTCAATCTTGCGCCAAAGAATCGCACTTGATAGCTGTAAAAAGAATTTTTAGATATCTGAAGGGTACAATGAATTTTGGTTTGTGGTATCCAAAGTCCTCTACATTTGATTTAATTAGTTATTTTGACGCTGACTTTGCTGGGTGCAAAGTTGATAGAAAAAGTACCAGTGGTATGTGTCATTTCCTGGGAGATTGTCTTGTGTCCTGGTTTAGTAAAAAACATGAAATTCTATCTCTCTTTCACTACTGAAGCCGAATACATTGCTGCTAGAAATTGTTTGTGCTCAACTTCCTTGGATGAAACATACTCTGAAAGATTTTGGTGTTGTTTTTTATTTTGTGCCTATAAAGTGTGACAACACTAATGCAATTAATCTCACAAAAAATCCTGTTATGCACTCTAGAACCAAACACATTGATGTTAAGCATCATTTTATTAGAGATCTTGTTTGTAAAAAGGAAATTCGTGTTGATTTTGTGCCTACTTTAGATCAACTGGCTGATATTTTTACAAAACCCTTGGCTCTAGATCGCTTTGAATCTCTCAAAAAATGTTTGGGGATTTTACAGATCAATTTGGCATAATATCTTCGTTCGGACGCACTCGCTCGTTAACAACATTCTTTAGAACGTTCTCTATCGTCTGAAAGGCTCATCTTTGCCTCGGACACTTATAATCGTCCGACCGTTATTTATTTTCTTGCCTTAGTCCCTGGAATTCTTCCGGACACTTTCCGTCATTTGAAAGAACATCGGACGCATTGGATCTTCCATCGGCCGTCTCGTTCATCAGCTTTCAGACGCTTCATCGGACGCACACCAATCGTTCGGCAGTCCAAACGGTCTCCCTGTTCGATTAAAACCGTCCATTTTCCCCCATTTCGGACTCACCCTAACCCCCGAAACCCTTTCTGGCAAAATTTTTTCTCCAAAAATTCCTCAAAATTCATTCTTTCTCTTCCCAAATTGATTGGAAAATTATCATCTCCAAAGTATTCCTCACCATTATTGTATCTAATTCCCCCCATCTACCATCTCATTTCATCAAATTCTCACCAATCTTTCAAAAAAATTAAAAGTTTTTCTCCTCTTCCTTCCCTTCCTTCACAATGGTTAAATCCCGCGGAGGTTCTTCTACAGCAACTCGTGGACGAAAAACAAAAGGGAATGCTCCAGTGCGGGGAGAATCGTCTACTAATCCTCAAGTCTCCTCAAATCCAACCTTACCAAAATTCATCGATGCCAAGGCATCCGAACGGTATACATCTCTTCTGAGCAAATCTATAATTGTTCATGCCTTGACGTCCTGCGTCTCAGAGTCTTTTTGATGAATATAATCTTCCCATTGTCAAATCATGCTTTGAAAAACAAAATTGGGGTCACCTAGTGCATATTGATTTACCCGTGTATCATGATATGGTGCTTCAATTCACAACCAATCTTCGAAAAGGCCCCACTATTCGCACATTAAATTGTGTAAACAGCACCAATCTTGAGATTTCCTCCAACATCATCAACACTATGTTTGAATGTGACAGTCTCAAATCTGAATGATTTCTCTTATTTCTTTTCTTTAGATAAATGGCCCGCTATTGATACTCGATTTGACATTGATGAGGTCAGGGCTATTTTTAACATCAATTTCAAACAGGCCTCGAAAGCCAAAACCACATTGCTAACTCCTGAACTAAACATTCTGTACACTCTTGTCACGAATTTGCTATTGCCAACCGATGGGCATCGCACTGAGCCTGGAAAAATGCAGCTTTACTTATTTTTTTGTTTTTCAGGGGGCATTCCTCTTGACTTTGGGTATCTCTTCTGCTCCCTGTGGGAACTCTTTCTTACAGATACCCGAAGAAACATTCCTTTTGGAAAATTCCTCACCAAAGTTTTTGATTTCCTTGATGTCCCTTTCAGCGGCAATAAACAATTTCCCCCTTATTTCAACAAATCCTATTTTGAACAAAAAGACCTCCGTTTTTTCAACGATCAATGGTTAACTAAGGCAGCTTTTGATATTGAACGTTCAAAATCCCAGGCCTCTACCTCTGGTTGGCAATTCCACATTCTCCTCCTCCTCCTCAAACATCTCTGACATCTTGATCCTCATCCATCTTTCTGTGAACCCTCACTTTGAAATATCTGTGGCCTTCTCACCTCCTTGAGATGTGTATAAGTCAATTTCTTTCAACGTCGCACTAACCGTAAGTTAAAGCGACTTTAAACTCGTCAGGTGATTCTCCAAGAGGCACTTAGCTTGGGCATATCTGCTTCGGCTAAGGTTGAATCTGTTTGACATTCAAGATGTGTATATGAGATGTCTTGGATCCTCGACCCTTCTACCGACAGTGATGACAATGATGAAAATGAGGATGTTCGTGAGGATGATGAAGAGGACGCAAATAATCAAGGTGCTTCCAATGAAGATGAAGGCGACAATGAGGATGTTGACGACACGTTCAATTTCATCATGCAACGCCATACTAAAGAAGATAAAGACAGTGAGGCTACTGATGATGATGCTCCTTCCAAATGCCAAAAGATTGAAAAGTGCTCCAAGAAGAAAAATGACTCAAATTAGTTCCTTTTCTAATCTGTTTTTTAATTTTTGGCATTTCTCGTTTGTGTATTTGCTTAGTTAGAATTGCTCTCAGATTACCCATTTTATGTATTATTTTGAACTAGTCCATTTTATTGAATATTTGGGTTTTCTCCTGTTGAATACTTGGGCTTTAACCTTTATATGAATTTTTGCGCTGTTTCTATTGAATATTTGCACATTCTCAGGGAACAATTGTTTGATGATGTCAAAAGGGGAAGTAGTACTTTATCAAACAAAGTTAAGTATTGCATAATGAAAATGATTGGATGTAGTAATTGCAAAATGACTCATATCTGATTGATCTTACATAATTATTCCTTGAATGAGTAGTACTTTATATTGCATAATGAAAATGATTGGACATAGTAATTGCAAAATGACTCATATCTGATTGATCTTACATAATTATTCCTTGAATGTTTGTCATTGTCACGCCCCAAAAACGGGACCGTAACACGCCGCGCTAATGGTACACCGGACCAAAGCGCAAGGCACAAACGAACAAAGCAACAAACTTAACCGCAATGTAATAGAACCATCAAACCATTACTTAACTATAAAACCGAATATTTCATTTTACACAAAAATACGAATTACAAAATTCCTTCTTAGTACAAAAGATGCTACAACAAAAACAAAGTTCATCAATACAAAACCTATCTAATACACTACCCCTTTCCAAACAAAAGAGAAACTTGGAAGATTATCCTGTAGAGTCCTACCAGTAATGTGGAATCTGGAGAAAATCTAAAAGCTGCTAACGCGGTGAAGAGTCAAAACGAGCACCTAATTGTAGTGGTTATGGGGTATGGATTATTGTGGAATGGATATTGATACTGTCTCTTATAATGGGGCCAAGCATGTTCGATAAAAAGAAAACATAAAGATAATAACATTTGTGAAAACCATAGTCATGAAGCAGTTTCTAAAATGTCTCATGCCATTTAAACGTCAATAAACCATGTGTATAAGTAGTTTCTAAAATGTCTCATGCCATTTAAACGTCAGGCATGTCCAAAACATAGTCAAAAAGATCCAATCATTTCAAAACATAGTATGCTAAAGCATACCGTAGCCAAAAAGATCCAATCATTTCAAAACATAGTATGCTAAAGCATAGCGAACAAATCCAAGTACAGTTTCAATCCGGAATTTAATAAAATAGCATGAGTATCTTTTAGGCTCAAAAGTATGTCCAAAACATAGCCAAACAGATCAAATCATTTCAAAACATAGTATGCTAGATTATAAAGCATAGCTAACAAATCCAAGTATAGTTTCAATCCGGAATTTAATAAAATAGCATGAGTATCTTTTAGGCTCAAAAGTATGACCTACAGTACTAGTCAGATCTAGTAATCTACCACACCTACTAGTCTGACCGGGAGGTCAAGTTATCCCATCACAAGACCCCGCAGTCAATTAGTTCAAAACATTCACAGCAGTCACCATGGCGTCCCATGGATGACTATAGAACCGGTTCTCCACAAATCAAACATTTCCAAACACATCCAAAATTATATACCTAGGTCACCTATGAGCCAAAACAGCTTATAAAATGCTTTCATATCAAAAGAGTTTGCAAACATATCATTTGATTAACATAAAATAGCTTGGTCCCGATTTCATATGTAATAATTCCAAAACTTGGTAAAAGTGCAGTTCCAAACATCATACACATTTTAAAATCCATCCAAACATATTTCGAAAGTCGTTAAACAAAATACAAGTGGAAGAGGGTCTATGTTACCCAAGCTGTATTTGTACCTATCAAAGCAAAGACTGCACAATGATCACAGAACGCGATCGCGGCAGTCTTGTGTATACACATCTAGTGTATAAGAGACAGCACTAGATGTGTATAAGATCAGATCCAGGTGTTAAAGAATGACTAGGGAAGCAAAAACGACGCGAAACGATAGAAAACGACACCAACAACTCTTTGGTCAAAAATGACCTTTTCACAATTTCTGACCAACTTCGACAAGCTAAAACCCCAGTCAAAACACTTAGTTAACCCTCAAATTCGTATTATAGCTAGATTAGGAGATAATAAGCCAGTTTTCCGAAAAACCGAAAACTTAGCCTCCCTAGGCTATAATTAGGCTATCCTCCCCGCCAATAAGCATCTAAGCTTCACACTCATTCAAGGGACCTTGGTTACAACCCAACTCAAAACAACATATTCAACCAACCAACAAAATCCATTTCCAAGGTATTCAAGGGACCTTGGTTACAACCCAACTCAAAACAACATATTCAACCAACAAAATCCATAAACGGAAAGATTCACCGAGCAATAGCCGGACTATATCAATAGCATTCCAGGTACTGGATTGAGAACTAGCAAAGTTGATCGAGGCATATCAGATTAAGAAATAGAACAGGAGTTCCAAATTATCCTAGTTGCGCCAAACTTCCGCTTACTTAGCATCATATAAATCAATTCCACTTGGTTTCAAGTCTCAATTCCTATCCAAACTAACCTTAAACCACTCTTAAAACATCATTATGTGCATAGACATAAGCATTCATAGCATAACATTCTAGGGCACATATGGAAGACAAAACCCTAACTCATAATCTTAAAATTTGTAATCTAACCATGGAAAGTTGTTAAAAATCAACCCCAATCACTTCCCAACCTCCAAAACACTAAAAACAACCCATAACATACATAAATCATAACTTATAAGGCTGCAAAGAGGATTTTCTCAGCCATAAAGAATCCTACAAAACTTGAAATTAAAGCTTGAATCATAAAGGCCATAAGCCATAAATATGTGCTAAAATACATAAAATCTTACCTTCCAAGTGATTTCTACTTGAAATCCAAGAAAATTTTTGGGGAAAATGGAGGAAGAGGAGTTCAGCTGCTGCTAGGAAGAAATGAGGAAGAAACAACAAGAAGAATCCAACCTTTATGATTCCAAGCCTGTCTCTTAAAGTTCCCCCTCTGTCTAATATACACATCTAGATGTGTATAAGAGACAGACATAGTCAGACGGTTCAATGCGTCCGAACACTCTGTCTTCAGCAAAACAAGTAACAGACCTGCATAACTTGTTTACAGAGTTAAGTGCGATGATGACATAAGCACTTAACTCTGTAAACAAGTTATGCAGGTCTGTTACTTGTTTTGCTGAATTACACAGTGATCGGACGCTCCCGTCTGAAGATGTCAAGCTTCTCAGACGCATTTCACCATCCGAACAACAGAATCTTTCTCTTATTACTGCTTCTCCAACTGATGCACACAACTGTCCGAGCAAAGTCTCTGTCGGATGAACTTGACAGTCCGAAGCACCATTCGGACGATGGAACGGACGCATGCAACTTTTTGTTTTAGCATTGGGGACAATGCTATTCTCTAAGTGTAGGATGGGGAGTTTTCTTCATTTATATTCGTTTGGTGTTTTGTTTTTTCATTTGTTCAATTTTTTCTTTTATATTTGTATCTTAGCTTTTGATTTGAGAGCTTTTCAAATATTTGAAACTTTTGTTCACAAATTGCTTAGCATGTTTCTTTGAAATTCTACTTGATAATTCTCGAGCTAAGTTGTCATGAGTAGGGTAGTCGGTGTTAATATTTTAGGTTCTATCATGATTTTTAATTGTTGAGCACTAATAGCCCTACAATGTTGTACCTTTTGCACTCAAGACACTTGCTTTATTAAATTTTTGAAGCGAAATTTTAGATAATTTGATTTGATTTAAAGATGATGATGGGCATATCTTTGGATGTTTGAGCCTTTCAAGCCAATCCTACTGTGAATTTTATCCCTAGAACCCTATTTGAGCTTTAATTTGTTCTGAATGGATAGAAGCACTATTCATTTTTTTTTGAACTCATTTTTTATCTACCTTTGTGAGCTATTCTAAATGTCCCTTAAGAGCTTTAACACCACATTAATTATTAAGGGGATATAAGGATTGAAGGTATTGTATGAGAGTGTTAGAATGAATAGTGTGTAGTTTAAGGTGTAGGGGTGTTTAAAAAGAAATTTGTTGAACATTGCTGGTGGGGCCTATAACTGACACTTACAATGAATGCTAGTAGGTGGTGCCCATCACTAGCAGCTATATAGAATGTTAGCAGGTGGTGTTGCCTGTCATTGGTACTTGCGTAGATATTTTTTACGGGTAGTGCCTAGAACAGTACCCATTTTGGGGAAAAGAAATAGAAGGAAAAAAAATAGGCATGATATTTTTACAAGGTGTTGGTGAGTAAGGTTGAAATTGAAAAAGAATGAATTTATTCTACTTGTTGCACAAACTTTTATGGGTGTTTGGTCAATTAAGTGCGGGGTTACTTCTTTGAAGGATGGATGTTTTAATATTCGAAAAGAAGTTTTATATTGATGTGTGGCCAACATTAATTTAAAGATTTTTTTCTTATTTGTTTATCCTTTTTTCTGTCTTTGTTAGCAAATAACCTAGCCTTATGTTACAAGCTAAAAGTCCAACCTAATTTAAGTTGAGTCAATTGTTTACATTAGTGGAGAAATGTTAGAAAAGTAAGCTATGGAGTGTTTAGAAAAATTAAAAGGGTTTGCATGATTTGATCTGAGTGTCTTAAAAGTTATTTTTGTATGGCTATGCACACACTTCTTTCTACACTGGAATTCATGTATAGGGTTTATTATCATATGACTATTTTCCTTATGATGGTTTGGTTCTTGGTTATTCATATGGATAATTGATGAGATGTGTTGAGTATGTTTGTGATTTATTTCTATATTTTGCTCGAGGACGATAAAAAACGAAGTATGGGGTATTTGACAAACTTGTAAACGTAGTATATTTTTAGTGTCGTTTAACTCTATTTTTTATGTAATTTGAGCAAAGAATTGAGTAATTATGAGATAAAATGGTTTATTTTGAGTTTGTAGGGTTTTATTGAAGAAAGAATTCTCTTTGACCATAAAAGTGGTGGAAAATTGCAAAATTGGAATTTTGTGCATCGGTGAGGAGCGATTTTGACACAGTTTGGTAGATTGAGCATACCTTTCTTGTCCAGGCTCCAATTAAGATGATTCAAGATGTTTTGGAAAGCCAAGACATGGAGCTACAATTTTTATGTTTTGAGGTTTCCCAATTTTTCCCGGATCATGGAGAAAAGTGAAGATGAAATGAAGCACCTTGTCTGGAATCAGAGCCTAGGTGCTCCAAAATTACAACGCCCAGGCACAGGTTACCAGATCGGTTGCATGGGCTGGCTTATTTTGTAAGAAAAGTCCTCTCGTGAGCTTAGTAAGGTGGAAAAGCATGTGCTTATCATCCCAAAGCTCCGAAACCCTAAAAATATCGATAAATACACCAAGAGAATGGGGGGAAAGGATCATAATCTTCGCCGTCATTAATTTTTAGGTTTTTAATAGATAGATAGATAATTTAGTCGTAGGGTAGATTTTCTCAATTGTTCGAGCTAGAATTTATTTCTCTTGTCAAGAATTCAATACTTGATGATCATTAACATTCTTTTTTTCTACAATTACTTAGTTTAATTTATTTTTATGCAATTTAATTTTTGTTCTTATTACGTTCTTATTCTTTAATTATCGTTTTTCTTTTATTTTCTTTAAATTCTTAATCGCTTTTATAGTTGAGTTGTTAGGGTTCTAATTTAAATGCTTTTATTTTCTTTCATAGGGTAGATTAATTTAAATTCTTGTTCTAGATAGGGTACATTTAAATTAAGGTTTTCGCTAATTATATTTAATTGCTTTCCGTAGGGTTAGAAATTTACATTCTTGTCTTTATTTTAATTTCTTGTGGTTAATTTTATTTTAAATTTAGTTAAAACTTCGGATTAATTCACCTAACTAGTAAATAGGCTCTGAACCTAGTAATTGTTCCAATAGTCCTCGTGGGAACGATCCTTACTCATCATGTATTCAAACTCACCTCGTATACTTGCGAGCGTGTGAGAGTTGATTACGATAATTAAGGTCTTTTTTATTACTTGTTCATTGTTCTCAAAAACATAATCAATATTCTACTGAGCAATTTGGGTCCGTTTCCGAGGACTATTTTTTGTTCGTAACAATATTAGGTGTAGTAAGTCTTACTAGATTAGACTTTTTATTTATTTTGTTATTCATTTGTGTATAATTATTTCTTGGATTGATTCTCTCGAGTTTGTTTGAATTATTTCTTCATTATTTGATCTTTGGTTTTCGTTCTTGAAGTTTACGGTCGATATTTGTTTGTCCAATCAACTACTTCATCCGATTGATTTGGAGATTGAACGGACGAAAAGTAGAAACCGTAGACAACAAGACTCAACCCAGGGTCACAATATAATGGAGAATCCAAACTGTGCTGTTAATGAACAAGAGAAGGTTGCAGGCAACAATGGCAACCTAGTTAATACTAATGCTAACCCCCAACATCTTAGAGATTATGCCATACCTAATTTCGAGGGGCCAAGTTCTAGCATTGCTCGGTTGCCAGTACAAGTGAATAACTTCGAAATCAAACTTGCGCTGATACAAATGCTCCAAACACATGCTATGTTTGGAGAAGGACCAAATAAAGATCCCTATGAGAACTTAATTAAATTTGATGAGGTCATTGATACATTCTGGTACAATGGAGTCCATCGTAATTGTATTCGAATAAGTGCATTCCCTTTGCACCTTCCTTACATGACAGAGCAAGGTCTTGGCTGCAACCATATCAATTTGGCATATTCACAACTTGGGACCAAGTCACTCAAGAATTCCTAACCAAACACTTTCCACCAGCTAGGACCGCTAAGCTCCGAAACGAGATTACATCATTTAGACAAATCATTGGAGAAAGCTTAGGTGAAGCGTGGGATCGCTTCATGGAGATGCTGAGGAAGTGTCTGCACCATGCTATACCTTTATGGTTGCAAGTCCAAACCTTCTATAATGGACTATTTCCAGAGACGAGAGTGATAGTAGATGCAAGTGCAGGAGGCACTTTTCCCTACAAGGCTCCGAAAGAAGCACAAGAATTGTTGGAAAGAATGGCAACCATTCATTACTATCATGGAGCAATAACCCATACAGTTGGACAACAACAACCATAAATGAATCAAGCCAACTTCCAACAAGGAGCTATGTCTAGCTATGATTCTTTCTTGTCTCAGCAGAACATAATGATGAGTGCCATTAACATGCAAACTTGACAAAGGCCGTAGAGAATATGGGAATAAAGCTCGGTGAACTCCATAGGTCCGACAAACCAAGGGATCTTGAATTGTGATTTCTGCGGAGGAAATCACCAAAATGGTTGTTGTGAAACATCAATGATGCAAGGTGAGCAGATTCAATTTATTTCTAATCACAATCCCACCTCAAGAAATCAGCTCACCAATTATGGGAACATATATAACTCGTCTTTGCGAAATCATCCTAACTTGTCCTAGTCAAACCAAGCAAATGTTCAAAATCCGTTATTTCAGTTGAACGCACCTCAACAAAATTTGCCCAATCAACCATCGTCATCTAGTCCATATTTACCACCACATCAGAGGAATTTCCAAAATTTCCACCTTATGAAAACAACTCATACCCACCTCCACAACCATAACCGCCATTTCAAAATTCGAATTATCCCAAACATGTGAATCATGAGGAGTCCAATGATGATAATTTGAGAAGGGATTTCGAGAGGTTGCATATAAGGAAGTACGAGAATCTGCAAGCCATCACAAGAAACCTTGAGATGCAATTGGGACAGATAGCTCCCCAAAACAATGAGCGACCAGAGGGAGCATTACCAAGTGATACAATTCCTAACCCAAGGGATAATAATCTAGGGAGAAAACATGTTCAAGCGGTCACATTGAAGAGTGGAAAAACACTGGAGCTGAACAAAGTGGAGGTTGATGAGTCCAATAAGATGGAGAACGGCGCAAAGGGAAAAGAAGACATATCAAAGAGCAAGGATGACAATGAGAAACCATCTAAAGCTCTTGGACAATAAGGTATCTCCGAGGAACATTTGGCATCTTGTCCTAAGCAGGTAAGTGTTTCTTTTATAAAGACTGAAAGAAGATATAAAAATGAAAAGTTTAGGAAGTTTTTCTCCTTTTTTAAGAAAATTGAGACTTACCTTCCTTTATTGTAGCAATAGAAAATATAAGAGATTATTCTAAGTTTATCAAGTATATATTATCTAGCAATTGATGGGGCATAAAATTTTAAGCTTGAACGAAGGGTATAGTGCCATCACTCAGAAGAATCTTTCCCTAAGCTCAAGGACCCCGACTCATTCTCAATTCCATGTGAATAAGTAAGAGTGACATTCTATTTAAATCTATGCCTTATTCCACCTTTAAGAGGTTGAATATAAAGAGGATTCAAACCAACAAACGTCATTCTCCAATTAGCCGATAGAAGTATAGGTAACCGGTCGGAGTAGTGGAAGATCTTATTGTCAAAGTTGGAAAATTATTTCTACCGGCGGATTACATCGTACTTAACATAGAAGAAGATGTAATGACCCCGCTCATATTAGGAAGACCTTTTTTAGCCACCGGGCGAGCCATCATTAACATCCAAGTTGGAAACCCACAATATAGAGTCAATGGTGATATTGTTTCTTTTAATGTTATGGATTCCTTTAAATTTCCAGTTGAATATGATGATTCTATGAATATAGATATCATTGATGATTTGATTAATGCATTTTTGTAGGAAATCCCTGAAAGAGAAGACCCCCCAAGGTTGAGCTCAAATCGTTGTCTTCTCATCTTAAATATGTTTTTCTAGAAGAAAATGATACTTATCTAGTCAGTATAAATGCTTCTCTTCCTGAAATTGAAGTGGGCAAATTAATGTTTGTGTTGAAGAAGCATCGTGGAGCCATTGCATAGAGCATAAATCATATAAAAGGCATAAGTCCCATGGTTTGCATGCATAAAATATTCCTTAATGACACCTATAAGCCTATCAGATATCCTCAAAAAAGGGTTAAATCCAACCTTAAAAAAGGTAGTTCATAAGTAGGTTTTAAAATTGTTAGACGCCGATATTAAATATCCTATCAGTGATAGTGAGTGGGTTAGTGCAACGCAAGTAGTGCTAAAGAAAGAGAGGATGATTGTGGTCGTAAACGAAAAGATGAGCTAATTCCCTCTAGAATAGTGACGGGGTGATGGATGTGTATCGATTATAGAAAACTTAATGAATTCAACTAGGAAAGACCATTTTCCTTTACCTTTTTCATGATCAAATGCTTGAAAGATTGTCTAGACATGCATTTTATTGTTTTCTCGACGGTTATTCAAGTTATTTTTGAATTACTATAGCCCCTGGAGATTAAGAGAAAACTACTTTTACTTTTCCATATGGCACATTTGTATATAGACGTATGCCTTTTGGTTTATGTAATGCTCCTAGTACTTTACAAAGATGTATGCTTGCTATCTTTCATGGTATGATCGAGTAATTTATTGAAGTCTTTATGGATGATTTTAGTGTGTTTGGTGACTCTTTTGATTCTTGTTTAAATAATCTTGCATGTGTGTTAGAAAGATGTGAGTCTTCAAACTTGGCACTTAACTAGGAAAAGTATCATTTTATGGTTCAGGAAGATATTGTTTTAGGCCATCGTATTTCATCTATTGGCATAGAGGTAGATAAAAGCAAAGTAGAGATCGTTGAAAAATTATATTTTGGTGGGTGAAGGAAGTGAGTTTTCTTGGTCATGCGGCTTTTTATCGGCGTTTCATTAAAAAAATTTCTTCGATTTCTCACCATTTATGTTCTTTATTGTAAAAAATATGTGGCTTTTATTTTTATGATAAATGTTTGTCTGCATTTAATAAATTAAAAGAAGTTTTGATTACCGCACCCGTGATAGTCGCACCAAATTGGAATTTACCCTTGGAATTAATGTGTGATGCAAAGGACTATGCCATGGATGCGGCATTGTGTTGAAAGAAAGATAAGGTCTTGCATGTTGTGTATTATGCCAGTCGAATCCTTAATGAAACACAAATAAATTATTCCAATACAGAAAATGAATTGCTGGCAGTGGTTTTTTCATTTGATAAGTTTAGGTCATGTTTAATAGGTAATAAGGTGATAGTTCATACTGGTCATTCAGCCTTAAATACCTATTGACCAAAAATGATGCTAAACCTAGATTTATTCGACGGATTTTACTATTTCATGAATTTGACTAGGAGGTGATGGATACCTCAAGAAAGGAGTCAAAAACACTGTAGTGAATCACCTTTCACGACTTAAAGGACCCATGCCAAGGAAGGTGATGAAGTGCTGATTACTTGTTCTAGTTAGAGTTCAACTTAAAAACAAACTAGCAATGAATAACCCCCACAAAATCACTATACTCTACCTAACTTCCGCAACTATACGAAGTTGATAGTAGTATAAGATGAGTGGGTATCGTTCCCACAAAGATTGTTTGGCAAGCAATTTCCATGATTTACGGATCCTTGTATAGTTAAGCAAAATCAAATATAGAAGATGAAACTACACTACTCAAAGCCACAATTAAACTCAAGTAATTGAAACCTAATTATAAGCTAAATTATCTACTAAAGCAAGTAAATGAAACTAAGCGATTACGAAATTGAGAAAATAATAAGAGCAATTAAATAAAATCACTTAATTCTACTCTAAATTAACCAAAATAAGACAAAAAATAAAAAGCATATAACCCAATTAAAAGACTACATACAAGAAGTTTTGAAGATTAGAAGCAACCATTTCTAAACTAGAAATTGGAAAAAGTTAAAATTAAAATCTAAACATTTTTGGATTTTTGTCAATAATAAAGAAAGCCCACTAAAAATTTACTAGAAATTAATGCAAGGAATTGAGAATTCGTAACTAAAAAGTAATAAATCAACAAGAACCCTAATTTCTCTATGAAACTCTAAAGTGAAAGCAAAGAGATTCTCACTAATTTAAACTTGAAAGCAAGTAAAAATTATATCTACTTGAAGCTAATGATTAACCTACTACAATTATCTAATCAAAATTTAAACTTGAAAGGAATTTAAAACTAGATCTAAAAGATGGTTAAAGAGAACTTTTTATTAAAGCGGAAACTTGAAAGTTAAGCTATCCTAATCTATCCTAAAAATTACTAACTACCTACTTACTCTATTCCTACTTACTTCTATTACAACTTTAAACTAGCTTAAATAGTGAAGTATTACACAAGGCAAAATCAAAATGTGACATCTCGCTTGGTTGCTAGAATATTACAAAATTGCCCGTACAACTTAAACCACCAGTGAATGCATATCGCAATCTGGATTTTGAGATCGCGATATGGACTCTACATCACTTAAGTCATTTTTTTGAGTCCAAATCACGATCTGGAGAAGTCCAGATCGCGATGTGAACTCTCCTTCCAGCAAGCTTTCATTTCTTCTATAATTGCAATTTGGTCCTTGAACTTTGTTCATTCCAGCTTCCAATTCCAAATTTAGACCTGCATAATATTAACCCAATTACGCAATTAATTAAGCTAAAATTTTAATAAAAAACTTATCATATCTAGACAAGAACAAAAACATAAACACGCATGAAAGAAATTAACTAAAACCTTCAATAAATTGCTCAAAGTTCAGAATTTAAACTATCAAAATGCTAAAATTTAGAGTAAAATAGCTCTAGTTTACTAGAGTTATCACACCCCCAAATGTAGCATTTTGCTATTCCCGAGCAAAACAAAAATAAAAGATGCCTATCCTAACACTTAAACACATAAACACCACCAACATTGACAAAACACTTGATGAATTTTGGATGTACTTAGAACAATTAAGAAACCTCTCAAGAAACTTTCAATACTACATGATAAGTGAAGTGTTTAAATGAGTTGATCCAACATTGCAATTTTTCTATAAGGAAGCACATGTTGATTTACTGCACAAGATTTCAAATCACCAAGAATAACTATTCTCAAAAAGAGTTACCAAACATGTTAGTTCTATCTATTTAAAACTTCATTTCTTCTCAAATCACAAATATTATGGAGTTAGTCAATTATTCTGACTAGGCCTCATGAAAATAGAAGTTCATTTAGGAAGCTACTGAAATGCAAATCTCACACATTTTGGGAATAGACTTCTAACAAGAAATAAGTAATATGAGATCAATGATAAGTATTACAACTATTTACTCCTTAACTTATTGGTATACTAAAGCACAATTTCTAATGGCTTAATTCAGAGAAAAAATATGGGTTCATATTCAGAATCCCGTACTTGTCTTATTCCTTGAAGCAAAATATTTTTTTTAAATTAAAGACAGCCCTAAACCAAGGAAAATAAGTGAAATGTACTTAAAATTAATGTCAAATACTAATTATTCACAAATTAGAAGAACATTCCCTATGCAAACACACTAAATGTCCCAAAATTCCTTCTATTTCATTTATCTCATTTTTTTCAAAAATAAATTGTCTAATCAAAATAATATAAGTGATTTAATCAAAACAATATTTCAAATAAATTTTCAGTACTTCTTTTTGAAAAAATAGTAATGCCAACTTTTCGAAATCTTTATGTTATAAAAGAACTACTCACTCATACTAAAATGCTTGAAATGACCCAATCGAATACTTCAATCATATAGTATTGTACTTCAAAATTCATCATCATTGAGTACTCAATTGATCACTTTTCCATCCATTATACATCAAGTGACATCAATATGCACAAAACATTCCCAACACTAAAAATAAACACCCCCAAACTTGTTTTATCTCTTTTGTTCAAGTTGATGAATAATTCATCCTTCCACTCACTCAAAATCCAACATAAAGACATGTTCAACAATAACAAAAACTACTCAAACTACGACACAATTTCAAGCTAACAATAAAAACTGAGTAAAAGTGCTAAGAGTATTTAACCATGCACTGCATTTCATCAATTAACATAAAAATCAACATTCAATTTAAATCATCAACAATTGCAAAAATGGCATCAGTTTAAGGCCCTTAGCCATTCTACTCTTATTAGGCAATAAACATGACCAAAAACTACACCAAGTATCAAACAAGCAATTCTTAAAAGGATGTCATCCATGAAGCATCAAAAAGATATCTACTTGGCGCCAGCTTAAAGCCATTAGCCAAACTACTCTAAAGAAAAACTAAAATATCCTAAATCCAAAGACTGAAAATAAAATAAAAGTAATTAAAAGTCAATGTGCTAAATCATGGAAATAGAAAAATGCTCATCTTCAACAAAGTGCTTCAATGGTGCTCGAGTTGTAGATCATCAAAGTTCAATGCAGCTAGTTGCATCGCTCTTCTTGTTCCATCTCCTCTTGACACTTCTCGGCATCACTGGGTTGTGCTTCTTCAAGATCGTCATCTTAATCCCCTCCGGCCGCTCCTGCTTGGTTGGATCCCTCCTGATGAGTTGAAGCTGCAGGTGGTATGTATGTTGTCCACGAGGTGGACCAAAGTGCCAAACCGAAGGTGGTGGTAGCCGAACCCATGTAACCAATGAAGTGGTCTTGAGGGCTTCCCTATTAATATCAAATTGTTATGCATCACCAGCTGACTGTACGTCCAGTATGCTTGCAATTCATTCCTTTCCTCTTCACTAACCGAAGCATTCAACACAAAACCAGGGGGCATCGGAATAAAGAAAGTACTCTGAGGTGGTAGTGGCGGTGGTTGGGTAGGGTGTTCTTCTTGATGGTAGTTTTCATATTCTCTCACCCTTCTGTAAACATACTCCTGATTAATCCTACCTCTTGGATATGTATGGATCACTAGCTCCACAGGATCAATCGGTTAATCTGCCAAAGTGCACAAAAGGTGAATCAAACTAGGGGCATAAAAGATAGGTCGCCCGGACCTTCCACTATCCAAGAACCCCTATCTAACAAGGTTACCAATATTCACTGGCACACCTGTCGTAATGGAATAAACAAAGAATAATTTATCCCTCTGGATATAACTCAAAGCGTTGGACCCTCAAATTCGGCAGCTAATAAAATAAAACCATAACATTAGATTGTCTCAATGAGAGTCCCTGACGTGAAAATCTCAATTCAGTATTAGAGAAAGCACTCCGAATCCAGTTAACATAAACATCACAAATGGAATTTTTAATTATGTTCATATCTTTCTCCTTATCATTCAACAATGTCAAATATTGACTAGAAGACATAGGGGGTATGTTAAAGTAAGCATTAATCAAATTTGAACTGAAATCCACCAATACCTCCCGTACTCTCACCTTGCTATCCTCCAATTCACACAAAGTATAGTGAAATTCCTCTAGTCACTAACTAGGAAACCCCGGAGTCAATTGGAATATTAAACCCCTCCCAATGTCTTGACCTAATTTGCTCTTCAATGGCTTTTCTAGCTTTCTCGTAAGCCCCCCAATGCATCGATAGGTCAAAGTTTCTTTCTCGAATAACCTCATGTTTCTCATTGTCTTTATACAACTATTGGGCTCTATCACACGAGAATTGAGGTTCTATATGCCTACCACCCTCAAAAGGTTGTTCTATGCCCCCTTCTCCACTCGTTCCCTCTCTGACTTTTCTTTTCCTTGATCCCACTCCTCTTTCCCTCATTCTAGCTCTTCTCTCAGCACTTCCATACACTCCTCTTGTCAAGGATCACAATGTGTATTCAATCAAAGTTTTAAACAAGTACCAATGATTCCAAGAACACAGACAATAAAATTGATTCGCCAAAATTTCAACACAATTTCACAATTTCTCAACAAAAACTCAAACCAATCCAAACCACAATTAAATGATTCAAAAAATTGACCAATTGTTAATGTCACAATTTTTTTCTCAAAAATTCGCACAAATTATTGCCCAAAAATCAACAATTGGCTACCAAAAATTCCACCACAAATTCACTCAAAATACCCAACAATTATCTTCAACAATTAGAACAATTGAAACCACAAATTCAAAGAAGGATATTACCTGATTACGGACTCAAAATTTCCCGAAAAACTCTTGTGTCAATCCTCATTGATGTTAAAATTTCTCCAAGAAATCTCCCGAAATATCCTTGCTTTGATAATCCTAGAAGGAAGTAAGATGATGTTAGTGGTGATTATGAAGTTTGGAATGATATTGAAGAGAAGATTATGGAAGAATTTGAGGGATTGGGGAGGGTATTCTTCGGCAAAGAGAGAAAAAATGAGAAGATTGTGAGAAAAGAAGAAGAAGAGTTAAAATAACAAAACATTTGCCCTTCGAGATCCCAATCTGGGTTTCCCAAATCGCGATCTCGACTCCAGTGAAAAATAGCTTTCGCAGAAGTTTGAGTTATCATATCGAGATCTCGATTTTGAGATCACGATATGGAACAAATTACCAATATACCCTCCAGAACTTTGAGATACATATCACAATATCGAATTTGAAATCACGATATGGAGCTAAACTTCTGCAAAGTGTAGATTCAACACTTAGCCAAAATTTCTCCACTCTTCATCACTTTTCTCCAATTCCATGCACAACCTACAAACACAAAATTAACAAGTTAAGATGACAATTTCCCTTATTCTTTAGCACCATTTATTCAATTCAAAAACATAAATTTTTAAACTAAAATTTTAACCTAATTCAAACCAAATTACTCAAATTTAAACTAATTAAAAATCATACCAAAAGAAAACAATAACAACTAAATTAAAGATTTGGGTTACCTCCCAAGAAGCACTCTTTTATAGTCACTAGCTTTACTATGGCATGGGCGTTAATTCCAAGTACTTGAGGATGATTGACCCTCCTTTTCCTTTAGGTTTCCATGAAAAAAGCTTGATGCCCTTACATTTCTTTATGAGTAAAGCTTGATTTTTGGGTATTCCATGCACAAGCCCTTTCTTTCTAGCCTTAGCCATCGCTAGTGCCCCAATTAACATCTCCAATTGTTTCCCAAACCATTTTCTTTTCTTTTTGTTCCTTTTCAATTTCTTGATATCACCATTTTTCTTATTCTTTGCAAAACTGTCTGCATCCTTCGTCAACACACATCTCTTATCGGGTGATTTTTCCTTCAATTCATTTCTCGGATCTTCCTTTATTTCTAACACTTGCTTGAGCAAATTGCCTTGGTTAACTTCATTTTGCTCTTCATTTGACCTAGCAAGGATAAATTAAGAGATTGATTAGCACATTTCTCTTCAACAATGGGAATATTATCATTATATTCAAACACATCAAATTCAATTGATTCATTTTCAACTCGTAAGATCAACTTCCCTTTGTTCACATCAATTAATGCATGAGCGGTCAACAATAAAGGCCTCCCTAGAATCAATGGAATCTCATTCTAACGATCTTCAACCATATCTAGCACAAAGAAATCAACAGGAAATACCAACTTGTCAACTTGTACAAGCACATCCTCTAACAAGCCGTATGGTTTCCTCTCAGATAAATCCACCAATTGGAGTGTGATTTTAGTTGGCTTGACATTGTTGATCCTTAATTTGTCATAGATGGCCTTTGGCATGATATTTATGCTTGCCCCCAAATCACAAAGTGATTGATGCCATGTTTTTCCTCCAACATTCACCGGAATCATGAAACTACCGGGATCCTTGAGTTTAGGGGGCAACCGCCTTTGAACAATAGCACTACATTGGGCATCAAGGCATACTTTCTCATTATCATCCCACTTTTGCTTCCTTGCCAAAAGATCCTTCATGAAACGAGCATTGTTAGGCATCTTGGTTAGGACATCAATCAAAGGAATGTTGACATTAATCTTTTTCAACATATCCAAGAAATGGTTGATTTGCTTGTCTTTTTCCTCCTTCCTTGGATCAATGAGTCGTTGAGAGGAATGACACTTTTATTGATGGATCTATCTTCAAATGTTCCTCCACATGCTTCTTCTTGGATACCTTGATCTCATTTTTTTGTTCCTTTTTGGAGAAAGAATCATCAACACACTTCCTTGTATATTCTCAGACCCAGACCTTTGACCTTTGTACCTTGCTTCCTTCCTCCACTTTTTTCTTTTCCTTAGATTCTACCAATTCTTTTCCAGTCCTTAGGGTTATGGCATTGCATTTCTCCTTGGGGTTTGGAATAGTATCGCTCGAAAATGCCCCAATAGGTTTGTCATTATTCAACCTTGCCCATTGCCCCAATTGAATCTCCAAATTTCTTGTCGAAGCCTTCAAATTCTCATAATCTCTTTTACGCTCTTCCGTTTTCCTATCCAATTCTCTTCTCAATTACTCGGCTTCTCTTTTCCAACCTTCTTTACCCAAATTCTCTCTAGGAGCATATTGATCATGATACATGGGTTGGGAAGAATTTTCATAATAGAAACGAGGTCTTTGTTGCTTGGTTTTGAAATGAAGGGTTGGGGAAAGATTGATTGAGTTGGGTTGGAAATTTCTTTGATGTGGCAGTTGATATGGTCTGCGAGAGGAACTTGAAGCTTGAGTGTGTTGGACATTTTGAGGTGGGGAATTTGGTTGGTAAGGAGGATTGGATTGGTTGTTGGTGTTACTCCATGAGAAATTTGGATGATTCCTCCAAGAAGGATTGTAAGTGTTCCCATAAGCTCCGGATTGGTTCCTTGGAAATAAAGATTGATTAGCCACATAATTGATTTGTTCATTTGATCCAATGGCATCTCACATTGTCCATTTGCATGGCCGCCTCCACAAAAATCACATGTCATGCTTGGTTGAGTTGGAGAAGAAGTCATAGCATTTACACTACTAGGTTTTCGTAGATTCTCCAACGCCTTTGCCATGTTGTTCATCACACTCATGAACATGCTTTGTTCTGCCGAAAGGGCATCTTGCATGTTTAGATTCAACGATCCACTATTTACATTGGCTTGATTAGCTTGGCATTGAACCACTATAAGAGTTATCGGTCCATGATAGTAATGGTTGTATGCTATCCTATTCAACAACTCTTGAGTTTCATCCAGAGTCTTATATGAGATAGAGCCGTCGGCGGAGGCAACTACGATGGATTTTGTCTCTTGAAGTAAACCATTATAAAAGGTTTGGGTTTAAAGCCACAAAGGTCTGGCGAGACATCTAGATTTGTCTTAGCAACTCTTTGAATCTTTCCCAAGCTTCCCCTAGGCTTTCACCAACATCTTGTTTGAATGAGGTAATTTCATTCCTCAATTTGGCGGTTCTTGCATGAGGACAGTACTTCACCAAGAACTCTTGAGCACGTTGGTTCCAAGTGGTGAATGTTCCTTGGGCGTGGGATTGCAACCATGACTTTGCCCTATCACGAAGAGAAAAAGGAAACACCCTCATCCGCACATAATCTGAGTGTACTCCATTAAATTTGAATGTGTCCAAGACTTCTTCAAAATTCATATAAGGTGTGTGTAGGGGTCCTCATTTGGTCTATCTCCGAACATGGCATGGGCTTGAAGCATTTGGATTAGGGCGGGCTTGATTTCAAAATTGTTGGCTTGCACGGGCATCCGTGCAATGCTCAAGTTCGCTCCATCAAAATTGGGTTGAGCATACTCCCTCATTGGCCTTCCATTCCCATCCATTCCATTTCCATTCCCATAGCCACCAATCCCATTATTTCCAACTACCTCTTCTTCTTCGTTTTCTGTGTTCACATTCCTTTGATGAGCATTTGCATTTGCCATCTCTATCCTTTCTTGCTCTTGTTGTACCCTTCTCAACCTTTGAATTTCCCTTAGCTCTTTCTCCCGTTCCTTGTCTAAGCAAATGAATGGCTCTTGAGCTCCTCTTACCTTGCACTACACACAACCAAGGAAAATAGTCAATTGAAATTCCAAGTCAATTCCACAAGATATCCAACAAACATAAAAATTCACAAAATTAACAACTAAACTAAACCATGTAAACTCAAGTGCTTAATCTACACGACCCGTAAAGCGTTTGATATAGCCAAAAACCAAGGACAATCCCCCGGCAACAGTGCCAAAAACTTGATTGCTTCGTTAGGTAGAATTTAACTTTGAAAGGACAAACAAGCAAGAATTAACCACACGAATTCACTATACTCTACCTAACTTCCGCAAGTATACGGAGTTGATAGTGGTATAGAATGAGTGGGTATCGTCCCACAAGGATTGTTGGAAGGCAATTACCAAGATTTACGGATATTTGTGTAGTTAAGCGAAATCAAACAATGGACGATAGAACTACTCTAGTAAAAACCATGATTAAATGAAAATGATAAAAACTTAATTTTATACTAGATTAACTAAAAATCAAGTGAGTGAAAATTACCAATTACGATATTAAGAAACTAATTAATCTATTCTAGAAAAAGCAAGTAAAGGAAGGCACTTAATTCTAACCTAAATTAACCAAATTAAAACTAAAATTGAAAGCAAGCAAATTACCCAATTAAAAGGACTACAAATAAGACAACCTTGAAGACTAAAAGCAACCATTTCTAAACTAGAAATTGAAAAGAGTTAAACTAGAAATCTAAGTATTTTTGGATTTTTGATAGAAATAAAGTAAGCCCAATAGTAATTAACTAGAAATTAATGCAAGAAATTGAGAATTCTTAACTAGAAATGCAAGAAATTATCAAGAACCCTAATTTTCCTACAAAAACCCTAAATAGCAAGCAAAGAAATTCTTACTAAATTAAACTACAAAGCGGGTAAAAATTATATCTACGCGAATCTTGCGATTAACCCACTATGATTATCTAATCAAAATTTGAACTTGACAAGAAATTAAAAGAAGATGTAAGAGACAATTAAAGAGAAATTTCTATTAAAGAAGTAAACTTAGAGTTCAAGATATCCTAAACTATCATAAAATCTAACTAAAACTAATTACTACCAACTCTACTTCCTAATTTTTAAGTAGCTTAAATAGTATAGTGTAATGTTACACAAGGCAAAAATCAGGAGTTGTTAGCTGAAAGTTTACCAAATTGCCCTTACAACTTAACTCTCAGCGAGTCGAGATCGCGATATGGAACAATTGAGATCGCTATCTCGACTCTAATACATTAAGGCAATTTCTCGAGTCGAGATCATGATATGGAGAGTTTGAGATCGCGATCTTGACTCTTTTCTCAGCATTCTTCATTTCTTCCATTATTGCAATTTGGTCCTTTGAGTTTTGTGCATTCCAACTTCCAACCTCTAATTTTGACCTGCATAATATTAACACCATTAAGCAATTAATTGAACTAAAAATTTAATGACAACCTATCATATTTAATCAAGAACGGAAATACAAACATATATGAAAGAAATTAACCAAAGTCTTCAATTACGTACCCAAAATTCGGGATTTAAACTATCAAAATGCTATAATTTAGAGGAAAATAGCTCTAGTTTACTAGAGTTATCAATTATCCTTTATTTTTTGAAATATTTGTGACTTTTCTAGTACCATCGTAAGGAGGACGGCCCAAGTAAATAAAAGGTTATTATTTGTGCAAGAAATCGATTAAACAATTCCACATTTTGAGTTGAGACCGAGAACATTTAGCTGGAGCAACCTAAAAACTCTTCCTCCAATTAATTCACTGATCGGATCCTTGTTTATAAACTTACAAAAATTCCAATAGCCTTGGCAAGCTCTTCTTGTTTCCCCTTGTGAATAGTATAATGTCATCTGCCAATGCTAGGTAAGAAACCGTTTCATAGCCACAATTGATCAAGAGCTTCCAAAAATAGGATGAAAAGAAAGGGGGATAGTGGATCTACTTACTTTATTCCCTTGAAGCTTGAAAAAAATCACAACTTGCGCAATTGATAACGAGAGAAAACCAAATATTCTGCAAGTTATTGAGAATTAGGCCAACAAACTGCACATGAAACCCAAATTTAAGAAGGAGTTTTTTGAAAATACCCAAAATATCCAGTCATGCCTTCTCATGTGCGAGTTTCAAAAGAATGTTATGTGCCTAAATTTTCCTATCCAATGAATGGATCAACTCCTGTGCGAATAAAATGTTGTCCAAAATTCCTTGAATACCTATAAAAACTTATTATTGAGGGAATATAAGAAGAGGTAGCAATGGAGTCAAGTGGTTGGAAATGACGTTAAAACTTTTTTTTGAGCTAAGTGAAATAGGCTTGAAGGTAGAGAAACTACTATGGTTTGAGCTTTTAAGAATGAAAACAATCAAGGTACAAGTTACACTCCTTGGAATTGGAACCCCAGAAAAAAAAAATCTTTGACACCAAAAACTAAGTCATTAGCATAGCAAAACATCCTAGCAGCGAACAAAGAAAAAACCAGTGAACCTGTAAGGTCATGCTGCACTATCCTCATTCATATCCCAAACCACTTTCTTCTTCTCATCCATGGAGATGGGAAGTAGTAAAACCAAGTTCTGATCTTCCATTACTATTGTGGGGATATTTTATAGCAATTAAGTCATCTTTTACGCAAGTATTATCAATGGTTTTTTCCTACAAAAGATCATTAAAGATTTGAATTCTTCCACCTTGAATTTTCTTGTTGGCTGTTTAACTAATCTTCCCATGGAATCCTTAATTCAATGCATAGAGAGCCTCACATGTTTCTCCTTAACCGAAGCATGAACATATTTTGTATTTACATCGTTCTCTTTGATCCATTTTAAGCATTTTTTTGTTTCCAAAACTCTACCTCATCCCTTAAGTGTATAAGTAACTTGACTTGTGCTTGAGAGTAAGCTTGCCTTGCCTCCTTCAGAATAATTCATTTCAAGATCTAGTTATGTTTGCTTAACCTCTTCCATGGCTTGGATAATATTATCAAACACATTCCCAAAAACCTAAGAATTCCAATCCTTTAAGGCTCCCTTTAGTCTCGTAGTTTCAGCACAAACCTTAGCATGCCATAGCTCTGAACTGGAGCATTCTAACTGTGTTAAACAAAATAGTTGAAAGACTCATGGCATGCCCATGTCATCTTTTGAAACTTGAAAGCCAAGGGCCCCATTTGTTTATCACCAAATATATAAAGATGTAATGAAAAATGGTCTGAAGAAACTCGATTGAGATGTTCTACCCTCATCCTTGGGAATTGATTTAGGCATTCTTCTTATATAGCAAATGGTCCAGCCTCCTCAAAATTTGTTTTCCATTCTGCACTCCCGTCTACGTGTAATACCTCCAGAGAAAGGAACTTCTTTAATGCAACAATTATCATGGTAGAGAAATTTGACATAAATGAATGTGGCTACAAAAGTGTTATTTGAGCAAGCATTAGGTGTATATATTGCTCTTTATTTTGTAAAACATTTACATGGTATTTCTCTTTCCACAAAAGCCAAATCTTGTTTGTGATATTCAAATGACAAAAAGAGAAACTAAAAATACTTACAAACAACTTCCAGTTTCATTGCCTCTAGATGTGTATCAATGGTTACTTTTAGAATGAGATATTATGAACATCTAGATGTGTATTCCAACAGAGACAGAGAAATTTTCCCCCGCACATTCTATACGAGACGTCATTCATTTGGAAACATTAGGAGTTGAAGTTGATGAATCTCGAGCCATTGCCCTCATGATTATTGTTTTAGTTATGGCATAATATTATTTCTTTTTATTTGTTTCGATTATTTCAATTGACTCCAAGCCATGATCATTCAATTTTGCCTTGTTTCCTCCCAATCTAGCTTGAAGGTCATGAAGAAAAGTTACAAACCCAGCAATTAAGGCCTGCCAATCCTAAATGCAAATTGAACTAGAATCAATATCAATTAACAGTCAAAATTTGATGGTCTTGGCTTTGGCACCTCTAACCCTTGCATGATGGTCATCAGTTACCCTTATATGAAGGTTATTGGATACTGGCAGAAGTAAATTGGCACCAATAGCTTGAGACAAATTCAAGTCCTTACCCAAACATCCTTGTTGTAGTTTGCCACTGAATATTAGATGAATTTGTCGTAGCAGCCACAGTATCAACTATGTAAACAACCCTAGAGCTATTCATATGATGGAGTGTCCAACTTTTCTTGAATGTTAATCCTAGAAGACCTCTCTTGGAGATTAATTTTCTTTATGTTTTCTCCATTGAGCAATTTATTCATGAGTTAGTGGTGTTGATTGATTACCAGACTAAGTACCTATAATTTGAGGGGCCTTTGTTTGGCTAGAATTAGGTTGTTCTGTCTATATGAAGTCTGGCCTATATTATCTTGTTCAACATTTTATCCTTAGGTTGCCATAAACTGTCCTTTTTCTTGTTCTTCCAATGTACTATTGGACTAGTAGGTATCTTGAACACCATTGGAGTGACAATCTTGTTTGTTGTGACCGAGTTTTTGGTAAGAATTCCAATATTGAGGCAAATCAGTATAGGTCATTGGCTACCAAAGTTCCTAATTGAGCCACCTTCTTTACCAATCCAAAAGCTTTTCAGTCGAGGTTTTGCCACGTCAACCTTGATGCAAAAACTAGCAACACTTGGTACAGAGAATATTGTCACTGAGCATCAAGTTTTAGGAGTTCATACACATCTAGAAATGGAAAAAGGATAATTAGATGTCATAAAGATGAATAGGCAGTTGATCTAATGAAACCCAAACAGGGGCGATGAGAGATTACTGATGAACCCTAAAGTTTGGAGTCCACTTCAATGCTCACATCCCAAAACCCTAGAAGGACCAAAAACCTCAAACCCTGCAACAATGATAATCTTTTTCAAAATCAAACCATATGAGGACATGACGATAGTCTAGAAACCCTAGAGCAAATGAACTTTTGAATCCAATAGATAGAAAAGCCTTTCTTAACACAACATACTTGATTTCCTCCTAGCAAATTTCCGAACAAGAGCAAACTGTTGGCCCCAAAGCAACCTAAGAGGGGGGTGAATTAGGTTGTCTCAAAAAACAAACCTTTTGAAGTGCTTAATGAAAATACAAACTTTGTGCAACAAATGAATACTTAAGCACAAATGATCAAAGATAAATAGAGAAGGATTTAACAATCAAAGCTTGAAGAACAAATAAAAGATTGAGATAAAGAATATCAAACCAAACTCCCAAGCTTCTCAAGCTTGGAGTACATCCACTAGTAGTGCCTCTTCAAAGAAGGTGAGGCAATAACCTTCTTGTACACAGAGTAGGCTCACCCTTGCACCAACTAAGTTTCTCTAGTTGAGCCAAAGGGTTTTACACTACAACCTCACTTTTGTACACTTGTTATCCCTCCACTCTTACACTTAAAGATCACTCACTAGTCTACTCTTGCTCACACTAATTTCCTCTAGTTGAGCCAAGAGAACTATACTATCCAAACCAATACAACCCACAATATTTTAGCCTATTTCTCCCAAAATAGCTCTTACAAGTGTTTGTATTGAATGTAGTGGTTCCTTACATCATTTGGAAGTTCTTGGGCTATTTATAGATGAAAGATATGCTGAAATTTGAGCTCTAACGGTCAAAAAACTAGCTGTTAAAAACTAGCCGTTAGGGGTGCTCGGACGTCCATTCATGCATCCTACAGCTTGATGATCAGTGTCTCGGACAGTCATATGCGTCCTACAGCTCGATGAACAGTGTCTCGGACGGTCTGTGCGATAATAGGGAGCGTTGATGAACAGAGTTCAAATGGAGCTGTTCCCATACTCGATGAAGTGTCTCTGACGGTCATATGCGTCCCTGACTCGACAAAACTTACTTAACACAGTTTCAACTGTCTAATGTATCCAAATGAATGACGTCCTCGTATCTTTCGGACGCTCTTCATCGTCCGAAGGTGTTATTCAACTTTTGGTTATTTTTCTTGATTGTGTTTGGATGATCATTTTCATCCGATCCTTCCTGTTTTTCTGCACACTTGTTTGCAAACCATTAGTATGATTTGGTCATCATCAAAACATGATTATCATAACTGGAGTTCAACACAAACTTCAATGGCTTGGACAGATTTGCAATCTTATCATACATAAAAATAAGAGCCGATTATCCATGATAAAGTTGAGAGTTTATTGTAAGGTACTGTGGTTGGATTACTGCTAACTACATCTGCAAAAGATTTCAGAGCACACAAAAAATGTTGCCCTCCAGTCAAGGACTAGATGGCAACTATAGTTGGAGATAACCCTAGGAATCCTAGGAAGATGTGGGAGAGATTGAGGGGTAAAGAGAACGCCTATAAATTTTTATTAGTTCTCTATTTAGTTTACTTACTTATCATTAGACAGTTTCTTCTAAGTTCTAATGAAGAAGTTGTATTCTTACCTTCATAGTGCTAGTTCTTAGGGCATCTCATGTATTGGGATTTTATCCACGATTAGGCTACCAATTGTACCCAATATTGAATGTGTATTTTGCTCATAATTTCTTTTGCTAAACATGTAAAATCATGACAGATTAATAATGGATTATGTGCGGCAAATGCGCATAGCAAAAAGTGTAGTCGTATCAAAGTCTATGCAAAATCTCTCCAAATAAAATATTAGCTGTATAAAAGATGGGAAGTTCAAACTCGTCTAAAGATATGCCCAGAACTCCATCCAAACATATGACAATGAGTGAGACCTTAACATAAATAGGAAAGTTCGGACGCAGTTACAATTTCAGACGTTCGAATCTTGACTTTTGCCTTACACAACTATTTGGATTACTATCTCCCCTCCCCCCAAAAATTCCCTTACGTGGTTCAAAATCAACTATATCCTAGGTTTAACATGCTCCCCTCCCATTATTTGTATATGTCGTGAAAAATATGAGGAAGTAATGAGTTACATTTTCCTTCGTGAATTTTTAAATATTTGAAATATAAATATGCACGAATAATATTGATTGGTTTCATATTTTCTTTTCAGTTGTGTTTATCAAACTACCTATTCCAAATAAAGTTTTATTTTATTTCGAATCCAAACAATTATTTTGTTTTTGCAAAAATAATATAATTATATCAAATAATTATTTTGTAACTTTATTTGATCAAGATAATTCTAAAAAATAATTAAACTTCTTTGACCGAACAATTATTTTAGTTCTTTGATTTGTTAATATTAATGTAAACATCATTTGAATTATCAACTTTTTTAGTTTAAAAATACTTTTCAAAATTTATTTTTGAAGGATAAATGGAGGCTCCACCATTACCCTTAAATGGAGAGGATCCTTGTCCCTAAAACATTACTACTCAATATCCAACCTTTAAAATCTTAAAATCCTCTTGTGACTTTATATTTGTAATAACAATAACAAATGATTAAACTATTATTGAAGAAGGGAGAATCAATTTTTTATTCCAACATTATCCCTTTACAAAATTTAATTATTCTAATGGAAAAATAAAAAGAAAATTTAGGGGGTTAAATGAAATTTTTAGCAAATAAAATTCAAATGAAATTTTTCATGTTATTCACCTGTTAAAATAAATGTTATTTCTTTTTTAATCTACAAGTTTGCAATTCCCAAAAAATAACAATCACATTTCATTTATTATATACTTCAACATGTTTTGTAGTTTTATTAAATCTCACTGATACAAGATGACATTAAAACATGAATTTCATAAATAAGTAGTAAAAATTAATTAAAGAATACATTTGAATTTATTGTTTACAATTTATTGCAATTGAATGAAGATGTGTATAGATATTTAAGGAGAAATAGATTATAAATATTTTAGTTTTACTAATTTGTGATTCACCCTACAAATTATGTGTCACATTTATATTATTATAAGATATTGTATAATTTTACGTATTCCAATTTCTAAATGAACATGGATAAGAACATTAATGAGTACACAAATTTTTTCAAATAAGTTGCGAAAAATATTTATTTGAAACATTAAGTGTGTTAAGTGAAATTATTGAAAACCTTAGGTGGTTTTTAAATTCCTTTTTCGTTATGTCATCGAAGGATAATTTCATAAACCTCCCATAAAGTTTATACTAATATCACTTACAGTGCATTTATAGAAAGTGATAAAATGATAAAGTCACTAACGTGTCACTAGATCTGTCAAAGAAGAAATGAAATCCAACCAAGTATCTAAAATCAAGTGTTGGTAATTAAATATGATTTTTTCACGTGAACTAACTCTAGCAATTATTTCCCTATTACTTAGTACCCTTGAACTTTCAAAAATCTAATTTACATCATTCTTTTGTTATTAGGGCCCGAATCACTTCGAAATGACATTTACAATCTTAGTACTAAAAATATAACGATAAGAGGTAATTTCACAAACCTCCCTTAAGATTTCTAAAAACTTTCACTTTATATCCTTTATGTTCTAACAAATTTAACAAATTTTTTTCCAACTTATTTGCATAAATGTATTTGTCCATTAATATGTTAGCCTTCGTCGGTTCGAAAAACAATAATGGGAACCATAGAGGAAACTAAATACTTGTAAACTGAAAATTAATAAAATGTAAGTTTGATAACATTTTTTTAGTAAAATTATTTACAAATCTATATGAGTGCATTAATATAATCATGTGGGTTAGTTAAAATAAAAATTTGGAACACGTAGGAATACACCATATTCTAATTACAATAGAATAAATATAGTTAGTATTTTGTTCGAAAAATTGCAAACTCCTACACAAAATATATATATGTTCTTTAATTAAATTTTTGCCAAGTCATTTATCAAAATGTTTCCTAGTATTAATGTGCTTGTTTGTGTTGGATTGAACAAAAATTTAAAGCACATAGAATCATACCACATATTATACTAGAATATGTTATAGGTATTTTTAGAAAATCTGTAACACAAGAACTGACTTTCAATTTCACTTCCCTAGGAAAATATGTAATTCTGTATTCTGGCTTTTAAATGACTGTTCTACCCTTCCAAGACTTCTCCAAAAAGGCATCAAATGTGATAAGATTAAAATTGAGGTTTAAAGTACAATTTATAAAACTTCACCTTTACTATTTAAGAAGGCAGCTCAATCATTCTTGTCCATTTCACTAGCTTAACCTCCTACTTCTTTAATATCTTTTCTCTCAAAGTTCTCTTTGCTTTCTCTTTTGATTCTAGGTGGAAAAACGTAGTAATTCAAGAAGAGTTTAAATGTATAGAAGTTAGATTAATACAATATATTAGCCATCAAGGTTAGTAATTGATGATTTAAGTTTCAAATAGGAAGTTAGGTTCCAACAGTTATTTCATGGTTTGTAAATGTGTAAATCTTATTGTTAATCATTGATTCTTATTGGCAAATGATTCTCTACTTTGTTCAACCTTGATTTATGGTTAAAAAAACTTCTTAAATATGATATTTGAGGGTGATTAGATTTGGGGGGATGCTGGGTTGCACGAATTTTACATGTTCCTAGTGTTTAAGTTCAGAATTTTTGGTGTTTAATTACAATTTCACTTGCCTAGTACTTCCACCACTTGTTTATACATGTTTTAACACTTGTTTTTAAGTATTTGGATTTTTTTATCATCAAATTGAGTTACTTCAAGCCTTTGCTACAATGATCAACTTACTTATTCATGTGACTAACTAGTTTGTTCAAAAAAACTAGCTAACTTGTTCATGCTTTGCTTATTTGTTAAGATAGAAAGCACAGTGGTCAAAACATGAGTTTTTCATAACCCATGGGCCTATATGCAAAGTGATTCCTTGGACTCAATTGAAAACCATTCAAAATAAATTATATGAGTTCAATGTGGAAAATTTCTAAAATAACTGGGTTAGAATAGAAAGATTAAGCAATTTGGGGGTCTAAAACACAATAATAGGAAAATTTAAAATTTGACGAGCTAACATTGCCTTCTTCCCCTTTTCTCTATCTTTCTTTATTTTTTTCTTAGGAAAAACAACATTAATATTCCCTTACATTTCATGTTTGTACTATTACTCCTTACATTCAAAATAATTCATTCATCTTTATAAATTCAAAACGTGCTATTTTGGTCTTTCAATACAATTATAACTGTATACTTTGGCATGAAGTACTCACAGGCTATCACATGTTACATTTTCCAAAGGCAAAATTGGCAATACACAAACTCTAAACACTAAACAACATTACTTAAAATCTCTTCCAGCTATCATCTCTCAAAATTCTCACCGATTATTACCACCCCATCCCTTGCCTCACTGCTTCCCTTAAGTCACTTCTACTCCAGAAGCCTTCACCCTCTTTTATTTGGTATAATTTACTATTTAGGATTATGTGTTGTCAATTTTGCCCCTAAAAATATAACATGTCATACACAATTGACTATTTCAAAGCAAAATATGCATGTAATTGTGTATAAGGTACCAAAATTAGAAATTTTAATTTATGAGAGACGAAAATGCATTATTTCCAATTTAAGGGACTAAGAGTCATTTTTCTTTTTTCTTATATTCCACAAATCAAACCCAAATCCAACAAAATTGATATCTCTTATCCTAACGGCTAGTAGAACACAACTATAATATTGGTTGAGCAAAAACTACATAAATTAAATAGGATCGATGCGAGGCCAACATTGTAGACCTATTTCACCATTTTAACTAATTTTCATATTTGTGTATTCCAATCACTATTGAGTTTTTTTTTTTTTTTTTTTTGCTATTGAATCCAACTTCTCTCCTTCCCCTTAGTGACATGAAGCCATGACCAGAGGTTATAGGGGATTTAAGACCTAGCTTATTTTATACTTACTAAGTGTTGATATTAAGCTAAGAAAATATACGAAATTCACAACAAAAAAACATCAAACTTATGTTTCAAACATTTTAAGATAAGTTGATTTTGTGGGCAATCATAGAAACTTTCTTCTCATGGCTATTTGTTTATATCTATCCCCAAAAACTTTCAATCCAAGTAGCTCAATAAAAAAATTCACATACCAATTAGCTGAAGTTTAAACTAGAATTACAGTATGTCGATTTTCTCAAGTGGTAGACCCAAACAAATAAAATAATTTCACACCAAATATATCACAAATAACTCATTTATAACTCAAATACTAAATAAAGCATTTCAAATATGAGACTAGGACAACAAACAAGCCAAATCACAATTTGGACACTAAGCTCTTACACAATGCTTGAAAGGTAAGTGACTTACATTGGATTTTACTCTTGAAGGCCAATAGCCTATTTATAGTTTTTGTATATCGATTGATTAGTAGGAAAAATGGTGAGAAAGAAAGAAGTTATTAAGGCTTGGGTGTTTTGCTTGAATACTTTAGGTAGAAATTTCTAGATGAACTACTAGCCTTTAAATTAAAAAAATTAAAAATTAAAAAAAAAACCACCTCTCTCCTACATTCTAATAACTCGAATCCATGACCAATAGGCCATAGTGGAAGTGTCTTACCACCTAAATTGAACTTTAGTTGTCTAGATGAGCTACTAGTCACTACTTTCTAATTCTTTCTCAAAGTTTCTAGAAAAATCATAGGAGTATTTGTTGATTTTCTAACATTCCCTCTCAATAAATACTCTTTTTTTTTCCTTTCCTTTGTTTCTAGTCTTTTGTTTTTATGCCTTCTTCTTTTTCTTAATCTCAACACTGCCATCATTTGTATATCTTGTATTTGACGTCCCCTCTTGAGTAGTTCGTCGAATTTGGGGATTGTATACATTGTCTGACTTGTCAAAATGATTTAACTGCACATCTTTAGTATTTTACCAATATGCCTATTATAAACGAGCTCTTTTATTTTACTTGTTCCTTCGTATACGAGTGCTTAAGTCTTTCAACAATATCATCAGCCTTCTCTTCCAACTTTTGTTGTTTCTATGCTTCATCTCTTTTAGGATTTAGAAGTTGTTCAATTCAAGAACATTTCCCCAAAAATGTGTCGTTGAAAACTACACATTCTATTGTCTCCACATAAGCATCTTGAATAGATGCATACATTGCCTTTAGTTGTCGCCTTTCCATAATTGGTTCTTCTATGACTTCCAAATTGTGAGATAATATTATGTCATCTAGCTTGGACAACATGCCATTATACACCCTTGACATCAATATCAATGAAGACTCCTTTTTAGTGCCCTCAAAGGACTCTTCATCTGCTATATCACTGGTACATGATGCTTCAATGTTCTACTCATCTTCGTTCTAGTCATTAGCCCAGAAGATCAATATTATTGATTCTTCTGCTATAATTGTGCATCAATCTTCCTCTATCTCTTCCATTAACATTGTAAATGGTTCGGAGTTTTATTATTCCTCTAATACAGGAGAAAGATGGAAGTTCCTCTTCTGCCAGTGCAAGTGATACTTGAAAGTTCCATTCTTCATCACTTTCTTCATTGTACTTCTTAAATGTTGCCATATTACCTTCTTCATGCTCATATCAACAATTTCATGCAAAGTGTCCTTTCTTTCCACAATTGAAGCATCGATCATTTCGCTTTCAATCTCTCGTAGCATAGTCTTTATCATCATCATCGTCTTCACTTATATCTTGGTCTTTTTTTGCTCTCCTTTTCTAGGAACTCTTCCACTGCCTCCTTCTCCAACCTAGTTGGCTACTTTTCTCTCTTCCATCTTTGAATCCCCCATCTCTTTGATTGTATTTTCTCTCTTTTGCAAAGAGAGCTTTATACTCCTCTTTATTTGTTACTTTGGATATTTTATTATGCAAAAGATTCTTCATTCGCCAATAAATTCTCCAACTCCTCTAGAGTTGGTTGTATAGCCCATCCGCAGGTTAAAGTAATGAGACCCTTGAACTTCTTGCCTCACTAATCTCATTATCTGGATCTAATTTTGAGTTATCCTCACATTAAGATTTCACAGGCAAAAAGTACTGACTTATAGTTAGGTTTCTTTGCAAGATTGAAAAGAGCTCATTCTCGAGTTGCTACCATTTGCTTCATTCCTTTTGGCAAACGCAAATGGTAGAATGTCCCACCCATCCTGTGGTGTCTTCACTGACTTGATCCATTGCAGTTGCTCATCTCCAAAGCAACTTTCAATGTATAAATGGCCCTTCTACATTTTCGATTCCACTCCTTGAGGGATTTAGAATCACTTGATGGTGCAATTTTATTACCACTAATAAGGTCCCACAAGCCTTAACTAACGAAAAATATCTTATCCGGATACTCCAATTCTCATAATTGACTTTGTTGAACTTCTAGGCAACAACACTAACTGATATGTCAAAATTTGCAATCTTTTCTTCGTGTCCCTAGACTAACCAAGTAATAATGGTCCCAGACCAATAGATTTTATAGTTTCAAACTGTGCCTCGATAAGATTTTTCAAGTACCCCGTTCAACAGTCATCGATCATTCACTTTGACAAAGTAACGATTTATTTGGTCCTTGATTGAACCACTTACAAAACAAGAGCACCACAAAGAAATTGATGATCCCAGATCATCCCACTCTAATACCACTTGTTGGTTTTCTCAAGTGGTAGGTTCAAAGAAATCAAACAATATCAGTTCAAGTATATCACCACAAATAACTCACTTATAATTCAAATATTGAATTAAGCATTTCAAACATGGGACAAGGACAACAAGCAAGCCAAATCACAATTTTGACACTAAGCTCTTATACAATGATTAAAGATCGGAGACTTACTTTGGTTTACACTTCAAGGCCAATAGCCTATTTATAGTTTTATTATGTCAGTTACTGATCACCAGGGAAAAAGATGAGAGAGAAAGAAGGTAGAAGGCTTTTGTGTTTTGTTAGAATACTTTAGATAGAAATTTCTAGATGAGCTACTTGCTTACCACTTGTAATCCTTTCTCAATGTTTCTAGAAAGATTGTAGAAGTAGTTGATTGTCTAACATAGTAAAGCATCGAAATTTTAGATACTCAAGTACATAGCAATAGTCTAAACAAAAATCTGAAATTGGAATTAGTGTCTAGCCCTAGGTAGAGGTCAAATTAAATCAAACAAGTAATAAAATCCTCACAAAATCACTACAACTACCTCACTTCCGCAAGTATACGGAGTTGGTAGTAGTATAGGATAAGTGGGTGTCGTTCCCACGAAGATTGTTTGGCAAGCAAATACCGAGATTTGCGAATCCTTGTATAGTTAGGCAAATATCAAATAAGAAGAGATGAAATTACACTAATTAAAATCATAATTAAACTAACGAAATCTAAATTTAAACTAAATTATCTACATAAGAAAGCAAGTAAGGGAAACTAAGCAACTATGAAATTAAGAAACTAATTAATCTATTCTAGTAAAAACAAGTAAAGAAAAGCACTTAATTCTACTCTAAACTAACCAAAATAGAACTAGAATTAAAGAGCAAGTAATTAACACAATAAAAAGACTATAAAAGACATTATAAAGCTAGAAACCACCATTTCTAAACTAGAATTTGAAAGAGTTAAACTTAAAATCTAAATATTTTAGGATTTTTGACAATAAAAGAAAGCCAACTAAAAATTAACCAGAAATTAATGTAAGGGATTGAAAATTGTTAACTAAAAAGCATTAAATCAACAAGAACCCTAATTTCCCTATGAAAGTTTAAAATGAAAGTAAAGAGATCTTCGCTAATTTAAACAAGAAAGCAAATAAAAATTATATCTAACTAAAGCTAATGATTAACCCACTACAACTATGTAATCAAAATTTAAACTTGCCAGGAAATTAAAACTAGATCTAAAGGATAATTAATGTAGAGAACTTTGTATTTAAATGTAACTTGAGAGTTAAGCTATTCTAATCTATCCTACACTAATTAAAATTACTAACTACACTACTTACTATTACATAGTTACTTCTCTATTACATCTTTAAAGTATCTTAAATAGTAGAGTATTACACAAGGCAAAACAAAAAAATGGTTGCTAGAATATTACAGAATTACCATTACTAATTGGGCTAAATGTGAGTCCATGTCGCGATCTGGAAGAAATGAGATCACGACATGGACTGCAAAATACATTGGCATATTTTCGAGTCCAGATCGCAATCTAGTCTTGATCACAATCTAGACTCTCTATTCAGTAAATCCTCATTTCTTCTGTAATTGCATTTTGGTCCTTGTACTTTACTCATTCCAGCTTCCAACCTCTAATTTAGACCTGCAAAATATTAACCCAATTAAACAATTAATTTAGCTAAAATTTTAATCAAAACTTATCATATTTAACAAAAACAAAAATATAAACACATATGAAAGATGTAAATTAACTAAAATCTTCAATTAATTAGCCAAAGTTCGGAATTTAAACTATCAAAATGCCATAATTTAGAGTAAAATAACTCTAGTTTACTAGAGTTATCAGATCTAGATGTTTGAGCTCCAAATCTCAACATTGGAATTTGAAATCGCAATTTGGAGCTGAAAGGAGCAAAGTGTATTTTCAACACTTAGCCAAAATTTCTCCACTCTTCATCACTTTTCTCCAATTTCCTGCACAACCTACAAACCCAAAATTAACAAGTTAAGAAGACAATTTTTCTCATTCTTTAGCACCATTTATTTAATTCAAAAACATATATTTTTAAACTAAAATTCTAACCTAATTCAAACCAAATCACTCAAAATCAAACTAATTAAAAATCACACCAAAAGAAAACAATAACAACTAAACTAAAGACTTGGGTTGCCTCTTAAGAAGCGCTCTTTTATGGTCACTAGCTTGACTAGGGCATGGGCGTTCATTCTTGCACAAATTGGACTATTTCTCGTTGGTGCCTTCAATAACTCCTCCTAAGTAAGATTTGAACCGGTGACCATTAACTTTGAACATTCCTTCTTTCCTTTTGATTTCCACTGCTCCATGAGAAAATGTTTGAACCATTTTGAAGGGACCACTCCACTGTGACTTGAGTTTTCCCAGGAATAGTTTGAACTTTGAATTGTAAAGTAGAATACCAAAACACTGGCTTTAAATTCCTTCCTTAGAATGAGCTTGTCATGCCATGCCTTAGTTCTCTCCTTGTAGATCAAAGAATTTTCAAATGCTTCTCTCCGAAATTCATCCAACTCATTCAAATCAAGGAGCCTCTTATACACATGCTTTGTTCAAATCAAAATTCAAGTTCTTTATTGCCCAATATGCTCTATGTTCAAGTTCTACCGACAAGTGACATGCTTTTCCATACACAATACAGTACGAAGACATGCCTATAAGGGTTTTGAATGCCGTCCGGTAGGCCCACAATGCATCATCTAACTTAATTGTCTAATCCTTCCTTCTGCAGCATTATTCACCGTCTTCTCCAAAATGCTCTTCAATTCTTAGTTTAAAACCTCAACTTGACCCGATGTTTGAGGATGATAGACTAAAGGAACTTTGTACTTCACCCCATACTTTGTCATCAAGGTCTCAAAATGTGAATTTTTGAAGTAAGAACCCCCATCACTAATAATAGTTCTAGTCACTCCAAACTGAAAGAATATGTTCTTTCGAAGGAATTTAGTGACCACTTTAGCATCATTGGTTGGAGTGGCGATTGCTTCAATCCATTTTGACACATAATGCACCGCAACCAAAATGTATTTGTTGGAATATGTGTTATGAATGGTCCCATAAAATCAATACCCCATGCATCAAATACTTTCCAACTCAATAATTCCATGAAGGGGCATTTCATGTCTCCTTGAAAGATTACCTATCCTTTGACATTCATCACACTTGAGCACAAAGTTTCGAGAATCCTTGAACATAGCTAACCAATATAAGCCATTTTGAAGGACTTTATACCTGCTAAAGGCCATTCGTTGAGCTCCATGGTGCCCTCCAACAGGAGATGAATGAAAACGTCTCAATATATCATTGACTTCACATTCTGGAACACATCTCCTTAGAATTTGATCATTGCACCTTCAGAATAGATACGGTTCTTCCCAAAAGCAATATTTAAGTTCTACAAAGAACTTCTTTTTCTCATTGACACTTAGCATCTTTGGTACTATCCTTGCCACAAGATAATTCACAATATCCACATACCATGGACTTGCTTTCTTCACCTCAAACAATTTCTGAATTGATGATTCTTTATTGATGACTCTTTCTTCATGATTGACAAGTCTAGATGCTTCAATCCTTGACAAATGGTCGTCTACCATGTTTTCCACACCCTTTTTGTCCACCACTTCCCAATGAAACTTCTTCAATAAAAGTATCCATCTCAGTAAACCTATCTTGTCATCTTATTTAGAAAATAAGTATTTTAATGCGGAGTGATCGATGTGCACAATTTCCTTCGATCCTCTAACAATTAAATATGATCTAAACTTATCAAATGCAAAAACTATAGCAAGTAGTTTCTTTTCCGTAGTGGAATAATTTAGTTGTGCATCATTTAAGATCCTACTTTCAAGTAGATGGCATGCAACATTTTAGTCACCTTTTGACATAAAACGGCGCCTATTGCATAGTCTCTAGCATCACACATTAGGATCTCAAATAGAAGAGACCAATTTGGTGCAACAATGACTAATGCAATCACAAGAGCATGTTTTAACTCATTGAATGCTATTAAACAAGAATCATCAAATTAAAAAGGACAATCTTTTTGAAGTAATAAGCACAAAGGTCTAGAGAGATATGTGAGAAATTCCTAATGAATGTCTATAATTAATCTGCATGACCTAAGAAACTTCTTACCCCCTTAACATTAATTGGAGGAGGCAACTTTTCAATCCCCTCTACTTTTGCCCCATCAACTTCTATTCCCCTTGATGAAACCTTGTGACCCAAAACAATTCCTTCTTTCATCATGAAAGATGACAGTTTTCCCAATTGAGAACTAAATCAGTTTCTACACACCTTTTCAATACATTGGACAAATTTGCAAGACAATCATCAAATGAAACACCAAATACACTAAAATCATCCATGAAGATCTCTATGCTCCTTTCAACCATGTCATGAAAAATGGCAAACATACAATGTTGAAATGTGCTTGGAGCACTGCAAAGTCCAAAGGGCATTCTCCTATATTTTAAGGTACCAAATAGGTATGTAAAAGTTGTTTTATCTTGATCTTCCGGAAAAATGACAATTTGAAGATGACCGGAGTAACCATCAAGGAAACAATAATATGCAAAACTAGCCAACCTCTCAAGCATTTGATCAATAAAAGGTAAAGAAAATGATCCTTTTGGGTGGCCTCATTCAACCTTCGAAAATCAATGCACATACGCCAACCCATAACCAATCTAGAGGGGAAAGAGGTCATTGGTTTCACTTATTATTATGGTAATACCACCTTTTTTTGGAATGACTTGTGTCAGTGGGCCTAACCCACTCACTATCGTTAATAAGGTAAATAATACCGGCTTTCAAAAGTTTGATAATCTCTTTCCTCACAATCTCTTTTAAAGTATGATTCAATCTCCTTTGAGGTTGCCTTACCGGTTTGTTTTCTTCATTCAACAAGATTTTATGCATGAATATGGAAGGGCTAATTCCCTTAATATCATCAATAGACCAAGAAATGGCATCTTTATGCATTTTAAGCAGCACAATTAATCTTTCAAGTTGCTCACTTGTCAAAGATGTATTCACAATCACCGGGTATGTCTCATTTTCTCTAAGATATGCATACATTAAATAAGTAGAAGGAGGTTTAAACTCCAATTTGGGGGGTTCGTTAGTCGGAGACCGCCCTTTACCTTTTTCTTGATTCTCTTCATCTTCTTTTTGCAATAAGGTATCATTCTTCAAGTGATTCACATTCCTCATCCTATTGTCATCATCTTAACCTAAGGCATTTGACTCTAAGATCTCTTCCTCCATTGAGAAATGCTCCATCGTATTCCTACAACAATCATCAATTAGATCATCCACTGTCATTTACAATTCATGTGTATTCAAGAATTGAAGAAAGCTTTAATAAACTAAAATGACATTAAATGTAACAATTTCATCATTTATCCGATTAGAGCTGGAAATCTTGAGGCATCAATAAGTGCATGGCCGGTATAAGGAAAGGCCTATAAGAATGATTGGCATCTCTTCATCCTCTTCCATATCGAGCACAATAAAATCGGCCAGAAGATAGAGTTTGTCAATTTTCACAATCACATCCTCATTGATACCTTTTGGGAACTTTATGCTATGATCCACAAGTTGCAATGATATACTTGTTGGTTTCAATCTAGATGTCCATTTAATTTCTTGAATATTGCATAAGGCATGTCTGTAATATTTATTGAAGCTCCCAAATGACACAATGCTGTCCCAAAATATAAACCTCCAATCTCACAAGATATGAAAAATGACCTGAGGTGTATGAGCATCGGTGGCAACCCCTTTGTAAGGAGTACACTACAATTCTCCGTTAAACATAATATTTCATCCCCTTGCATTTCTTTTTTGAAGTAAGGTTTTGTTTCATAAATTTAGTATAGGCGGGCATGTTCTCAAGTGCCTCCATGAATGGAATGTTAATTTTAAACTTTTTGAATATCTCAAGAAGCTTTTTGAACTTTTTCACCTTTTCTTCATCTTTTAGCCTTTGAGGAAAGGGCACATTAACATGCTTCGGCTCATGATAACTCGGATCCTTGCCTTCATTGCTTTGTAAGTTAGGCATAGTAGATTCATTCATCATTTTGCCTTGCCCTATTGAAGACTCCCCTTTTTCCTTCTCTTCATCTTCAACTCTTTCTGCTTTTCCATTTTTCAATGAATGCCTTCCAACTTTTTCTTTGATCTCTTTACCATGTAAGGGTAATGGCCTTGTATTGCTCATTGGGATTTGAAATAGTATCACTCAGAAGTGCCCCTTGAGGTACTTCATTATTCAACCATTGCCAATTGTCCCAATTGAATTTTCAAATTTCTTATCGAAGCTTTCAAATTCTTAAAATTTCTCTTATGTTCTTCCTTTTCCCTTTCCAACTCTCTTCTCAAATACTCCGCTTCTCTTTTCCAACCATCTTCACATACATTCTCTCTTGGAGCAAATTGATCATTATACATAGGCTGGGAAGAATTTGCATATTGGAAGGGATGTCTTGGTGGTTGGTTTTGAAATGGAGGTTTAGGGAAAGATTGATATGAGTTGGTTTGGAAATTTCTTTGATGTGGCAGTCGATAGGGTCTATGTGAGGAATTTGAAGCTTGATTGTGTTGGAAATTTTGAGGTGGGGGATTTGGTTGATAAGAAGGACTAGATTGATTGCTGGTGTTGCTCCACCAAAAGTTAGGATGATTCCTCCAAGAGGAATTATATGGGTTCCCATAAACTTCAGATGGGTTCCTTGGAAAGGATGATTGATTAGACACATAGTTGAGTTGCTCATTGGGTCCAAATAAGGCATTTCACATTGTCAATTTGCATGACCACCTCCAAAAAAATCACACACCATAGGTGGTTGGGTTGGAGAAAAAGCATTGCATCCACACTACTCGATTTCCCTAAGTTCTGCAACACTATTCATCACATTCATGAACATACTTTGTTGTGCCAAAAAAGCATCTTGCTTATTCAAATTCAATACTCCGCTTTGTGCATTAGCTTGATTGGCTTGGTGTTGATCCATCGGTGGAGTCATTGGTCGATGATAATAATGATTGTATGCCATCCTATTGAGCAATTCTTGAGCTTCCTCCATTGTCTTGTAAGAGATGGAACTATCGCCGGAAGCATCCACTATTGATTTTGTCTCTTGAGTCAACCCATTGTAGAAGATTTGAATTTGAATCCATAATAGAATCACATGATGAGAACATTTCCTTAGCAAATCCTTGAACTATTCCCAAGCCTCTCCTAAACTTTCCCCAACATATTGCTTAAAGGAGGTAATTTAATTTCTAAATCAAATTGGCAGTCCCTAAAGGTGGAAAATGTTTTGCCAAGAATTCTTGAGCAAGTTGATTCCAAGTGGTAAAAGTCCATTGGGCATGAGATTGAAGCCAAGATTTTGCCCTATCCCTTAGAGAGAAAGGAAATACTCTCATTCTTACACAATTCGGGTGCATAACTCATTACAATTTAAACGTGTCCAAAACTTTCTCAAAGTTCATTAGGTATGTTGATGGATCTTCATTGTGACCACCCCCGAACATTGCATGAGCTTGTAGCATTTGTAATAAACCGGGCTTAATCTAAAAATTATTTGCTTGCACAGGCATCCGTGCAATGCTAGAATTTTCCCCATCAAAGTTTGGTAAGGTGTATGCTCTTAACGGTTTTCCATTCCCATTTCTATAACCACCTATTCCATTATTTCCGGCAACATCTTCTTCATCATTCTCAATGTTCAAATTGAATGATTTTGATTAGCATTTGCCATTTCAAATCTCTCTTGCTCTTGTACACATGCAGATGTCTCATCTAAATTTCGTATTTCCCTTGACTCTCTAGATGTGTATAAGAAATAAATGTGTGTCGAACTATCTCTTCTTACCATGCACTACAAAAGCCAAAGCAAGTAGTCAAATCAAGTACGAAGACAATTCAACAATACAAACAACCAACATAAATGAAAAAAAGAAAATTAACAACTAAATTAAACTAAAGTGTTTAATCTATATGACCTGTAAAAGCGCTCAATATTGTCAAATACTAAGGACAATCCCCGGCAACAGTGCCAAAAACTTGTCTAGCCCTAGGTAGAGGTCAAATTAAATCAAACAAGTAATAAAAATCCACACAAAATCACTACAACTACCTCACTTCCGCAAGTATACGGAGTTGGTAGTAGTATAGGATGAGTGGGTGTCGTTCCCACGAAGATTGTTTGGCATGCAAATACAGAAATTTACGAATCCTTGTATAGTTAAGAAAATTCAAATAAGAAGAGATGAAACTACACTAATTAGAATCATAATTAATTAACTAAAGCGATTAAAATCTAAATTTAAACTAAATTATCTACGAAAGCAAGGAAAGTAAACTAAGCAACTACGAGATTGTATAACTAATTAATCTATTCTAGTAAAAGCAAGTAAAGAAAAGCACTTAATTATACTCTAAACTAACAAAAATAGAACTAGAATTAAAGAGTAAATAATTAACCCAATAAAAAGACTATAAAAGACACTATAAAGCTAGAAACCACCATTTCTAAACTAGAATTTGAAAGAGTTAAACTTAAAATTTAAACATTTTTTGATTTTTGACAATAATAAAGAAAGCCCACTAAAAATTAATTAGAAATTAATGTAAGGGATTGAAAATTGTTACTTAGAAAGCAATAAATCAACAAGAACCCTAATTTCTCTATGAAAGTTTAAAATGGAAGTAAAGAGATTTTCACTAATTTAAACTAGAAAGAAAGTAAAAATTATATCTACTTAAAGCTAATGATTAACCCACTATGTAATCAATATTTAAACACTTGCCAGGAAATTAAAACTAGATCTAAAGGGCAATTAAAGAGAACTTTGTATTCAAATGTAACTTGAGAGTTAAGCTATTATAATCTATCCTAAACTAATTAAAATTACTAACTACACTACTTACTATTACATAGTTACTTCTCTATTACATCTTTAAAGTATCTTAAATAGTAGAGTATTACACAAGGCAAAACCAAAAATTGGTTGCTAGAATATTACATAATTGACATTACTATTTATGCTAAAGGCAAGTCCATGTCGTGATCTGAAAGAAATGGGATCGCAAAATGGACTGTGAAATACATTGGCATATTTTCGAGTCTAGATCGCGATCAGGAATAGTCCAGATTGCGATCTGGATTCTTCATTTAGCAAATCCTTATTTCTTCTACAATTGCATTTTGGTCCTTATACTGTACTCATTCCAGCTTCCAACCTCTAATTTAGACCTGCATAATATTAACTCAATTAAGCAATTAATTTAGCTAAAATTTTAATCAAAACTTATCATATTTAACAATAACAAAAATATAAACACATATGGAAGAAATTAACTAAAATCTTTAATTAATTAACCAAAGTTCATAATTTAAACTATCAAAATGCCATAATTTAAAGTAAAATAACTCTAGTTTACTAGAGTTATCAATTAGTAATATGTATAATAGAAGGATTTATAGTACTATTTCGAAGAAAATTTTTGACAATGGTTGTGGTAACAAACTCCAATGGCAACAAGCTCCTTCCTTCCCGATTTATTCCTTCATCAGATTTGATAACGGTGAGCAAAAGAAGAATTATGTCTTTCTTTTGTGAAGTTGAGAGCTTACTTAGATGTGTGCCATGAGTTTTTTTTCACAAGGAGTTCCACATCTAATGGTATGCAACGAGATAGAGTAATATATAGATGTTAGAGAGAAACGTAATTTCCTTCAAAGTTGATGATCATTTCTATTACTTCCTTTGATTTTTATTAGCAATAAACAGAAAGAAGGAATTGGAGATAACTATGATAATAAAAACTAGAGATCGCGAAAGACATGGTTCCTCTCTTTCTTCTTTTTTTTAATCATATTTCCTAATTATCCTAAACTAAATAAAATGTTTAAGAAAATAGGTTTCTACAGTTTGCATCTCTTTGTTGGGAGTGCGATGCGCTTCTAGATAAAGAAATAGGCACGCAACACCGATCGATGAATTTAAACTCTTTAAAACAACATATGAAAGTCTAAAAAAAATGACCTAAAATTTTAAGTTTCTTGCATACCCCGCTTACAAGAATCAGGTCAAAACGTAGCTCATGAGAAGGGTCACAAAATGGATAATTTTATCCGATGGATCATCAAAAATAGGAGGAAGTGTCAACATACCTGGAGGATCTTGCCACTGTCAATACCATCATTTTTTACTTTTCCTATTTATCATATCCAAAGAAAGAAAGAAAGAAAGAAAGAAGAAATACAAGAGAAAGCTATTATGTACTTTCAGTTGCAATAGTTTTCTAATGTCAACTCGGAAAGATTTAGGGTCCTTTGGTTGTTTGTTGACTAATATGAAAATTAAGGATCTTGCTTGTTTGTTGATTTTCCCAACTATTAGGATTTATGTTTCGACTTTGGAAGGAGAAATATTCTTTAGACATTCACTTGATTCTTCAACACATTCATAGTATATCCAAATATATTGTCATGCAACTTAGCTCTGACTTTTGGCTCACCCCTAAGATGTAATTATCTTATTTGTTTCATGCTTCCCGAAAAATACTGCATAATTTTCCCTTATTTCTTGCAACACATATATTGGTACGAATAAATGAATAATTATACACTACCGATCAAACATAAAAGACATAAGCTATTTACGAAACAATTGAAGTACTAGACTACAAAAAATGACCAACTTAATATTTTAACTCAACAATGAACCCCTTAATCGACAATTCAAATGAACAATGAGCCTCTCAATTTGAAGCTCGACTCAAGGATGAAACCCTTAATCGCAGTTTGACTGAACAATAAACCTAGCCTCAATCGCCAGTTCAACTTAATAATGAACCCCTTAATTGGCAATTTTGACTCAACAATGAACCTTCTCCACCTGTACTTCGACTCCATGATGAACCCCATAATCGGCAATTTGACTCAATAATGTAACCTCCATCGGTAGTTCAACTCAATAATGAATCCCCTAATCAACAGTTCGACTCAATAGTGCCCTCAATTGGTAGTTCGACACAATGATAAACCAACCAATTGGTAGTTCGACACAACAATGAACCACTCAATTGGTGGTTTGACTCCATGATAACTCCTTAATTGATAATTCAGCTCAATGCAAACCTCTTAACTGGCAGTTCAACTCATTAATGAACACCTTAAATGTTAGTTCGACTCAACAATGAACTCCTTAATCACCAGCAACCCCAATAAAATGATGATTTGGGATACTATCCTCCCAACAGTCCTCCCAGTGGACACAAATTGATTTGAAAAGTCTAGTAGAGCTAAAACAAGAGTAGTACATTTAACCTCTTTAAGCTTTTGAAAAGCTAGGTCAGCCGAAGAATTCCAAAAAAAAAAAAAAAAAAAAAAGCTCTTTTCTTGAGAAAGTCATGCAAGGATCTGCTAAGAAATCCATAATTAGCTATGAACCTCCTATAATACCTTGTTAAGCTCAAAAAGCCTTTCAATTCTTTCTGAGATTTAGCTACTGGCCAATTAATCATAGCTGCAATTTTGTGAGGGTATGTGGAAACTCCTTTAGGAGTAATTATATGGGCAAGATACTCTATCTTCTACACTCCAAAAGCATATTTGCTCCTCTACACAAACAATCCATTTTCCCTCAAAAGCTACAAAGTCTGGTTAAGATGCAGAAGGTGATCTTCCCAAGTTCTATTGTATATTAAATACTACCAAGGAGTGTCAATTGTTCCTTGAATACTGTGTTCATCAAGTTCTGAAAAGTTTAAGGTGTATCAGTTACCCAAAGGGCATAACCAAGCACTCATAATGTTCATGGGTTCTGAAAGCAATTTTATTTTTCCCGATGCACATCAACTAAGCTCATTCTAATCTGATGGTCACAAATCTTATGCCCAACTTGGTGAAAAACTTACCTCTATGAAGTTCATCTATATTCCTCAATGACAAGAAGAGGGAATTTTTTATCTTTGATAGTTATCTTATTGAACTCTCTATAATTAATGTACATTTTCCAAGTCCCATCCTTCTTAACCGAAACTACAAGAGAAGAAAATATGCTGACACTAGATTGAATAATACCAGTTGCTAACATCTCCTTAACTTGCTTTTCAACCTAATTTTTCTACAAACACAGGTATTTATAGGGCCTCAAATTTGCTGGGTTTGTGCCTCCTTTTAGAGGAATAGTAGGTCACGCAATCTCGTAGGTGGTAGTGTACTAGGTTCATCAAATAAATCAAAATCAGTAGACAACAATTGTTCAATATATTAAGGAGTCAGTCCATTATTAACCTCATTTTGTGCCTTTTGAATGTTGTGTAGAGAGGTTAAGTGGCATTCACCTTGTAGTTGAAACCTCCAATGAGCAAAGTTGTATATGAGCTAACTGGCTAGGCTTCCTCAAGGTCTTCTGCAATTGTTTGGCAGACACAATTTTAAGGGAAGCCTGACTAGAACCCCTCAATACCACTTTTTGCTAGCCAATTGTGAATTCCATCCTCAATTGAGCATAATTCCATTTGATGTCACCCAAGATCAATAGCCATTGGCACCCCAAAATAATCTCATATCCCCCAACCAAAAACACCCTTAGATCAGAAGAGAACTCTACCCTTGCATTTTCTAAGAAAATCCTTTACATTCATTCCTACTGATCAATTCCCTGCCATATGCCATATAGACCTTCATGCGTACTGCTTGATTAATCCTACAACTTAATCTTTTTTGCAACTTCAAGATGGATGAAGTTGTGGCTACTACCTCAATTACTCAAAATGTGTATTGTCTGTTTGTTCACATTTCTTGTTACTTTCATAATTTGGAAATGTAATACCCTTATCATGGCATGTAGAGATATACAATTGTAGGCATAGATTCTTAGTCCTCTTGTCCGTGCTCTATACTACATTCTTCCTTGCCTTCTTCTGCATCCAAGAACTCATTGTTTGGACTATCAATAGAGTTGACCCGGCCCGAGCAACCCATTTGGCGTAAAAAAATAATGGGTTGAGTCTCAAGTCAAGTGAACTGATTTGATTTGAGTTTGGACCTAACATTTTGGTACGATTTCTTCATGAGTTAATCTTGGGCCATACTAAACTAAGTCCACTTAAGACTGCTCGGATAATATGTATATATGTAATATTTTTTTGAAAGAATATGTAACATAAAATATATAATATTTATTGTGGATTGAATATTTATTACATAATTATTTCCTTGTATAATTTTTGTACAAATTATCTGATATTGGTTAAATAAAATTATATATATTTGAAATATATAGATTTTTTTTAAAAAATTTTTAGGAAGAGATATTGTGAGTTTGGACTGCCCCAATTTCAACTTGAAGCTTGCTTAATTTTGATTGAGTTAAGTATGAGCCTTTTGAGCTGAGTTTGGACTGAACTCTACTATTTAAAAATAGGCTGAGTTTGGGTACGTTAAAACTTGGCTTACATAGCTCAATTGACAGCCCTGCTCATCGTCTTCCTCATGTAGTTAATAGTAAACGGCCGCCTTTTTGTGCACTGATGGCATAGAGTACGCTTCTCATCCCAGCAGAAGCAAAGTCTAAGACCCTTTTTCTATCCATTTCTACATTTGGAATTCTTCTTGATCTAGAATTCCTAGAATTAGACATATGTCCCTCCTTGTGAGATTTATAAGTAACTAATGCCCGAGTATTCTAGAAGTTCTTGGTTTCTAAGGTTGGCCTCTAGGCAATAATGGTAGCAACTGCATGATTCCTTTCTTTACTCGGACTGGTTTTTTTATGCTTCATCATCTGGTGTCCAATTTTTAATACCAGATTCTTCAATTCAAACATTTCCCTTCCATTCTTATCCTGATATTCCTACATCAATTTTATGAAATGTGCTTCTTCCACTTTCCACACATTGCGGGATCACATGCCTTTTGCTATAGCTACCAAGAATCGACAGCTCTGATACGATTGATAACAATAGATTTATTCAAATAACCAAAAACTAATATGACATAATTAATAGAGTTTTAAATGGCTGAAAATTAGGACTTTTATGGATATTTGGATGAATGAAGGAACTGTACAGTTAGAGGATTAATGGAGAAATAACCATAAAAACTATACAAAAGAGAGTTGTGATTGGAATAGAATCCAATGGGCAATTTGAGAATCAGTTTTCATAAATGAAGGCAATTACAACAAAAACAAGATTGAGTCCCAAGCTATCATTACAACTGCTATTTATACTAATTACTTATAACTGCCATTGCCACTTGCCACTTGCCACGTAGACTTATTCCAACTTAACTCCTGTAGTCTTGTTGAGCTGAACTAGCGAGTTGAACTGATCTTTGGCTGCTTATCCATCTAGATCATAGCCTGATTTCATATCACACACGGGCTTGGCCTTTCCTCCGTCTCAATCACCCCACATCCCACGAAAGTCCACCCCTGCCCTCCTCTCTTTTCCATTTCCCCTTTCATCTTCTATACCAAATTCCTTTTAGCAAATGATTTTAACTTTTTAAAATTTTAAATCTGATTGGTGAAACTAATGGTTGACAATTTGTTAGAATTGGTGGCTAACTTGGTGCAACGGGTGGTGGATCTAGTTGATTTGGTGCTATTTTTGTCAAAACCGCGTGCTACTATTTTAAACAGTTTTGACCCTTTGTGACTGGTTATAAATACTTTCATGCTTTATAATCTAATCAGACTGACATCGTTGCTGGTTTATGGTTTAATTAATTGGTTCAACTGCAAACACTGGTTAAAACTTAAAAGTAGTTATACTCTAAATCTGTACAAGCCTTTAATAATTTAATACTCAATTCTAGGGTGCTGTTTGATGGGTATTCAACTTTTTAATTTATTTGACTTGATTTGTTTGATTTTCGTCTTGATCAAAATCTTAAAATTAAAATTAAATCACATAAATCTAAAGTCAATTAGTTTAAATTCTACTTATTCGATCGGTAAATCGAATAAATCGAGCAAAAAATCTCTTTCAATTGATATTCTAATTCTAAATAAGTATCAAAGTATATGTAATTAGTTAAGTCTAGTACCTATATGAACATCTGAATATATATATATATAATATATATATATATATATGCATATATGTATATATATATGTATGTATTTTTGTATATTAATGGCTAAAGAAAAATCTATCTATATATATATATGTATAAATGTATGTATATATGTATGTATGTATATATATATGTATGTATATATATGTATGTATGTATGTATATATGTATGTATATATATGTATGTATATATATAATCACTTAACTCTAATTTTTGCATATATTAAAAGAAAATTAATAATTCATTCAATTATTTATTAAAATAAAAATGTTACATTAATAAGTTATACACTTACATTGTATTATCACTTATTTAAAAATTATACAAAGAAAAATATTTAAATATTAAAAATTAAGAATATTATTGGTTATTAAGATATTTAAAATATATTAATATATTGTTATAATATATGGCTAAAATATTAAATTATATAATTATTAGACTTATTCACTCAATTTGAATTGAAACTGAAATCGAATCGTGGTTCGAGTTTGGCTCTTAGCTGCTAGCCCGACTTTATGGACTTCTTCAGAAATACAACCCATTCATCAAACAAAATTTCCTCACTTGGACGGAAAAATACGTGTGATGGAAGAAAACCCTTCTTCAGAAACCTGTTGCTCAACTCAGCTCCAAGAGAAATGGCTGGGGTACGCTCTAACATTTGTCAATTTAGAAGTATGTGTTTAATCTTGGGAGGTCAATCGTTTGATTTTTTTTTTGGTTGGGTATGATAAAGGATCCAAGATAAACTCAAGAAGAAACTGATCATGGTAGAAGAAGAACAGACAGAGGATGAATGGCATGAAAAATTGGATTAGAATCGAATTTGTTGGTGGGGTTGACTTGAGCTTCTCAAAAGAGGATCCATCTATTGCATGTGGTACTCTTGTGGTTTTGGACCTCCACAATCTTAATGTTGTATATGAAGATTCCTCAATTGTTAAGCTTGATGTCCCTTATATCCCTGGCTTCCTTGCCTTTAGAGAGGTCTTAATCCTATACCTATTTTTCTTTTTGTATGGTGCAGTAATTTTTGAGAGTATTTCTTTGCCCCATATAACTGATAGTGTGTATATATATACATTTATATTTGTCTTTATATTCTATTTGATTTGAGATATTATCTATGTGGGGTAAGTTTTTATTTTTATTTTTTTTGGGTAGTTTTTATTTGTATTTGACAATGGTGGTTTTACAAATTTGTACCTGTTATAGAGTTATTAACAGTGGATTGCTTTTTTGTTTGATTTACATGTATTTCTAACTAAAATGCGGTTTCTGATCTTCTTGTGGATTTAATTGGTTTTCGTTTTCGTTTTGCTTTTAATTATAATCTTTTGTATTTTCAGAATGATGATTTTTTGTCTTCTCAATTTTAGGCTCCTGTACTTCTAGAGCTTTTGGAGAAAATGAAGAAGTGTTCTCATCCATTCTACCCACAAGTAATTGTTTGTTTTCTTCTCAAATGGTTTACCTTTATCTTTTGTTTTTGATTTCATTGCACAATTTGAATGTAGAATGTAAACTTACTGTATCAAAAAAGTTAATTTCCCACAAGACTTTTTATTCTTTTTAATGTTTGGTGCAAAATTGGAATGCAAGACTGAACTCTTAAATGAATCATGTATGCCAACAGTTATTGATGGTTGATGGCAATGGGATACTTCATCCTCGAGGCAAGTTACTTTCTTCATTTAGCTGATAACTAATATTAGAGCACAATTTTAGATAAATTCCATGTAAAAGATTAAATTTTGACTTTGCTGCTTTATATGTTTGTTTGATTGCTCATTTTAGTAGATTATCATTTTAAACTTGTAATCCCTCTTGCTTAACGCTTTCTTATTGGCTTGATATTAATGTATTTGAGAATATGCCTGTTAAGTTTGGTTGATATGGTATTAAAATTTATGATTTAATGTAATTGTTCTTATTCTCACCTGTATTATCATGACATTTATTTTTATTCATTAAATATTTGAAAGATAAGTATTCAATAGTTAAAGCAAAAGAGAGTTCATGACTCCAAGGCAGTGACTTCTCTAGAGTCTAGATAATGACACTTCGTGTGATTCTATTATACTTGATCATTGTGAGTTTGACCGGTAACTGCTTTCTTGAAGTTTGAATAATTTTTGTGTTGTAAAGATAGCAACTGAAGAATTTTTAAAAGATCCCTTTTTTTGTTTTGTTTTGTTTTTTTGGCTTTCTCTAGATGGCTCTCTAGAATATTTCCTAGTACCTACTATGTCTGATTACACCTAATGCTAAACAAACAAACAAACCAAATTTATTCCCCTTAAGTAGGGTCGGCTGTATCAATCTTGATACGCTATTGCGCTATAAGTAAATTCATGGACCATATCCTCCTTAATTCATAGATGGGTTATATCTTTCTTGCAAGTTACCCACTAAGTTTTTTGGTCTTTCCCTGCCTCTCTTATGTTAATTACTCTCGCTAAATTCTGGCATGGCATTCTACTAGCGATCTTAACACATGACCTAACTACCTTAAATGTGATTCTCTTAGCTTCTCATCAATAGGTGCTATTCCAATATTATCACGAATATGCTCATTGCGTATCTTGTCCATCCTAGCGTACTCATATATTCATCTTAACATTTGCATTTCTGCTACTCTTATATTTTGCTCATGTGTGTAATTCACTGTCCAACATTCAGACTCATAAAGCATCACTGGCCTACTTGCCGTTCTATAAAATTTACCCTTAAGTTGTAAAGGAATTTTGCGGTCGCATAACATTCACATGCCATTTTCCATTTAGTCCAACCAGCTTGTATCTAATATGTAACATCTCGATCTATACCACAATCACTCTGAAGAGATAAACAAAGAATGGCACTAAATAATTAAAATTTTCACTTTTGAGTATGTCTTGATCACCGATACTAACCCCTATTCTATTCGTACGTGCATTCTTGCTTAAAGTTAGATTCCATATATTTTGGTTTTGATCTATTAAGTCTAAACCCTTTTACCTCATGTGCATCTCTCCAGACCTCGAGTTTAGCATTAACCCATCTTTTGTTTCATCTACTAAAACAATGTTGTTTGCAAACAACATACACCATGGTATTTCCTCCTGTATGTGTCTTGTAAATTCATCTATGACCAATGCAAATAGGTAAGTACTCTGAGCTGAACCTTAGTGTAAACCTATATTTATAGGAAACTCTCGTGTCAACCCTCCTGGCGTTCTTACACTTGTAACCACATCCCTATACATCTTCTTTATTGATTCTATATATGCTATTCTGATTCCTCTTTTTTCTGAAACTTTCCACGTAACTTCTCTAGGGACTGTATCGTATACACATCAAGATCAACATAAATCATGTGCAAACCGTCTTTCCTTATCATGGTAACTCTCGGTAAGTCTCTTTAAGGGATGTGTGGCTTCAGTAGTCAATCTCCCTAACATGAAGCCAAACTGATTATCTGACACTTTAGTTTCGTTTCTTAACCTTCTTTTATTGCCTTGTCCCAAATTTTCATCGTATGGCTCATCAACTTAATAACTCTATAATTCACACAATTTTGTATATTTCTTTTGTTTTTGAATATGGGTATGTGACTACTTTTCTTCTATTGATCAGACATTTTTCTACTTGTGCGCAACAAAATATTTCGAGTCTGTAAAAATTGAACAAACAAGAAATATAATGATAAAAATATGAATATATGAAATAAAAGATTACAATCTCTAGGATATTCTCAATATGGGGAGAAATACACTTCGATTCTTGTATAAGAGATGCGATCCGTCTCTTCACAGCTTATTCTCGAATCAGATATTGAATTCTTCACGTCTTGATATGGGAGACCTGAAGAACACTTGATGAAGATCTTCAAATCTTGATATATGGAAGACTTGAAGAGAAAATTTGAAGACTCAGATGTTTCCACAGCTTGCAGACTTCAGAAATATGTGTGTCTGTATATCTGTCTCCGTGTCTCTGAATCTTTGAGGGATGACCCTTATTTATACATGTATGGAAGGAGCAAGGTAGAAGACTTGTAGTACATGTGTAACTTCTTACTTGCATACCAAGAAACAAATTCTTCTCCTTGTACACACATAAGAGATATTCATATATAAGGACTGTACTATTTTGATATTATCTCCTTATTTTAATTTAATAAAGAGATAAATACTAGAGTATATATATCCTTATTGGCCAAGTCTTGCAGACATGTGACATGGCACAATTTAATTGGAAGACCGACACAAATACGTTTAATTGGTCGAACTACCTCATTTTGACATGTGGAGCAATATAATTGGTTTTAAATTAACCAATACTCCAAAATATATATATGATATATGGCATTATTTAATTGGACCATAAATATCCCATATATAAAAATTAAATTTATTTATAGACAAATGAAAATTTTAATTGAAATAAAATTTCATTGTCTACAAATGCCCCCTCGAGACTTGTTCGTGAATGCCGAATTTTGAATGTGACTGAGCGGACAAGTCTCGATATCTTCTTTCATCAAAATATCTCAAATTTTAATGTTGAATAAAGCCACAAGCAAAAATATGCTGCTCATGTGAGCTCTACTTGAATTCCATCCGCCGTAAGTTCCAATTCTCATCTAATTATACTGGAATCTTGAAGACGAAATTACGAACTGAATTGAAACAATTCACATATCAAATTAGGCTTCCCAAGTGGTAAAGTTAAGGCTAACTTGAAAGAAATTGCATCCTATGTTGTATGAATTCCGAATCCCATTTATTACCAATTTCGAGGTAATTTGTTTAACAATTCAGTTTCCAATTAGGATTGAAATTAAACAAATCTTTGAAAGCAATTCCCTTTTGAACTAAATTGGAGACAATTCCTTGTCAAACTTAACTTCCTATGTCAGATTTGTGCACAAAGAATAAAATCCGAATGCCGAAAGGATTCCGAAATCAATTCTAATCCCATATGAAGTCCAATCAAGAAATTCTTTCATCCGAATTGTATACTATTTGGGACAACTCTGACATCTATAAATAAAATTGGTTCTGCCACAAATCTTTGGAAGTTTATTTGAGCAGAGGAATTGTCTCCTGTTTAGTGCAAAAGGGAATTGATTTCAAAGATTTGTTTAATTTCAATCCCTGGTCTCTTATACACATCTAGATTTTTTTTTTTTTTTTTTTTTATTATTATTATTATTATTATTATTTATTTATTTATTATTATTATTATTATTATTTTATTTTATTTTATTATTTATTTATTTTTTTCTCTTTTTTTTTTTTTTTTTTTTTTTTTTTATTCGCAGCAGCAAAGCAGCTGTCTCTTATACACATCTTATTTACATTCTGCCATCAAAACTATATCAAGATTTGAAAGATACTCTCATCTAGATGTGTATAAGAGACAGGTGTCTCTTATCAAGACTTGTGATACAATATCAACCAGCCATAAGTTGTGCTAGCCCTCCTCACATCTGAATGTAAGGTCTAGCTGTTTCCATATTCTAGCTTTGTTATAAGAGATCAGTTACCAAGCTCGTCTTTCGCTTTGACTTCTCTCGCAACAAGGAGTGAAAAAGTGCTCATACTAAATTCCTCTCTTCATACCAAGGAGCCGAGTGCCGCCAAGTTCTCACTTCCTTTTTGAGTTCTAATCTCGCCCTAGCGTCTTCATTTGTCAGAAAGGTAGTGCTCTATAAGAGACAGATTTGGAGGTACTACGGGAATGGTCGGAAGACGTCAAGTGTGACACCTTGAGACACTCTTGACATCTCATGTGTATAAGAGACAGTTTATGCGTCACGCTACTCGTATGATCGCTTGTGATAACATCTTGCGTGGTAAACGCAAATATTGGTGCCCTCAACAAACAGTCTTCATACTTGACAGAGCTATCAATTTCCCTTTGGGATCTTTATAAGCTTGGAGGTCTTCCTATCTCGTGGCTCATTCTTTGGCTGTTGGCACAACCTCATCGTAGAACTGTCTCTTATACACATCTAGATGTGTAAAAGAGACAGCTAATAAGTTGTAGACACTTGTTTGCGGCATACTACGGAGCTTACCAAAATGGTCGTGAAGAAGTTCATATTAAAGACTGGGTGCGTTTTGGTTCCGAGGACAATCCAGATATCGAACTCCGCCTCCAAGGGGTCAAAGACGAAGCACCAATGCAAAGCCCAAGAAGACTTTCAACCCGTGTGGAAGTGTGGACAATTCTTATTTACTAAAAATCAATAACGAACACATTCCATTTGATACGTTGAACATCGAAGCCTCTCTAAGGGGTGAAGTGTGTGTGGGAGCAGAAAGATAGCATGCTGGATTTGTAAATTTCTCTTACCAAGTAAAGAAAAATGTGATATTTCAAATTAAGTTATAGATGTTAGTTACTTTAAGTAGTACAGTCCTCTCGCAATCCCGGTACTTGCCAGCATCTATGACGGCTTAAGAAAGGTCGTTCAAGCTCCAAATTTACGAGAGTGCCCAGCTATTTTCCCATTTCACTATGTCTATGGCTCATGGATTGGTCAATATTTTGATACTTATCACACAAATGATCGAACAAGCTGTCTTGCCCGAATGGCTAAATTTAGTGGGGAAAAGATGGCACAATTCTTCAATACTACGGACGCAGAAGATATCATTAAAAATGTGAACCCATCAAGTTTTCCTAGACTACGCATGACCCAAGAAGAGGAAAAAGTCCTCATGGATGAAGGAGTGGCGATCACTGGCAATATTTGATCGGAATATTTCATCAGTCAACGATCGGAGATTAATTTGTTTCCTGTTCTTATACACATCTACATGTGTATAAGAGACAGGTATGATCCATATCTAGATTTTTCCACAGCAATTTGGTTTTTGCCAAAATATCCCAAACAAGTTGAAGGAGATAACTCATACTCACACCTTGGGAGAAACTGTTCAGTTGTGGGAATCTTCAATTCGTACATCAACTCATGTCTATAAGAGACCATACCTCCGCAAAAAAGACATCCATTAGTTACAAAAGAGTATGACACTTGGTGGTCGATGCGATCGCAAAGAGCATTCCAAGCACAATCATCAAACTTAGCGTCAAGAGGGCAAATGAAGATGAAGCTCAAGATACGGGAGCGAGAACACCCCCATCAAAGAGATCCAAGCACGATGCCTCTCAAAAGTGTTTAAAGTATGGAGAAAATGACTATAATACAATTAAGAGAAAGGAAGCCAGGACGAATCCTAAGAAGACTGCAAAGACGAGGATAGACAAGGCTTCCCAAGAACTTATAGCAGTCTTATAATTGGATAGAATTTGTTCAAGTAGAGGGTGAACATTCTGGAGAAAGCTGTAATTATAAACAGCGTCACTGGAATAAGACCAAAAAAATCAGAACAAGCTGTCTGGATGCACATCTAGATGTGTATAAGAGACAGGAGAAAATATAGAGTCAGATTTTTTTGGTCATCAAAGTGACAAAAAGAGAGAGGAAGAAAATATATGACATATATTTGTGTATTCTGCCAATTCTTTTGCTATGCATCTTTGAGACAGAGGTCTCACTCAGGAACACATCTAGAACACATCTATTGAAGATAGAAAAATCATTCTTCAAAAAGATCTTGATGATTTGGAGAAGCAAAATATGGAAGTCAGCTCGACCATTGACCGAGAATATGAAAATCTCAAGCAAATGCAAGTTGAAGTATCAAGAGCACAAGATCAAATTTCTTCCATTATCGGCCGAAACACTACCTTCCTGACAAATCCTCACGCTAGGGAGCTTGAGAAGATGAGCAACATCCTTGAAGCAAGCAAGATAGCTGTAGTGGATCTCAAGTTTGATATTTGAATCATATCAAATCCCTTAATTTCATTTGTTTGGACACTTTTCTTTCAATAATAAAGACATTAATTACTTTTTCTTATCTTGCGTTTTTTTTTTTTTTTTTTTTTTTTTTTTTGGCAAAATAAGTAAAGTAACTAACATCTATGAACTTAATTTGAAATATCACATTTTTCTTTAAGGAAAATGAGTTGGTTTTAAAGGGGTGTAAGAGAACTTAGAAGTTGCCCCCACGCGATGAATCCTTTAAAGTGCGCTTTTGGAGTTACCTCTGGAAAGCAACATGCAGTTTAGGCTCGTGCGTCAAGGAGCATTTAAATTATGCGTAATATCGCTTCAAATATTTGCCATTGATGGGGCCAATCCTTAATCCATCTTCAGCGATCAATTTGTACGAACCATTTGTATAGACTTCTTGGACAACATAAGGGCCATCCCATTTTGAGACAAACTATTTGACCTCCAATGCAAGGATGATTGGTCTTCGAATAGCAAGGATCTTATCGCCATCCTTTAAAATGTATGATAAGAGACAGCCGTTAAACAATGGCCAAAGAATGGCAGTATTTGAAGATTAATAAGTCGTTGCTGAGCTTCCAAAGGCTTTTCTCATCAAGTGCTTCCAACTCTTCAAGACGAAGACGAACATTGTCTTCTTAATTAAGTCCTTGATGCACAGCTGTCTCTTATACACAGGTAGATGACATTCAAGTGGAAGAACTGCTTCGACACCGTAGACAAGTGCGTATGGACTGTCGTGGCTTGAGTAGGAGTTCGAAAAGTTGTCCTATATGCCCAAAGAGCCTCACCAATCCTTTGATGCCAATCTCTTTTTGACTTGTCAATAACTTTCTTTAGCAAATTGCATAGAGTTTTGTTAAAAGCCTGAAGTCCATTTGCAGCATATAATACATAGAAGAATTATATTGCTTAAAGCCAAACTTCTCGCAAAGCTTGTTCATTGCAGCATTGCAGAAAGGTTTTCCATTATCAGTGATGATATATCGTGGAACCCCGTATCGATAGATAATGTTCACGCGAATAAAATCGACCACATTTTCTTTCTTTACTTCTCTTAGTGCAATTGCTTCAGCCCACTTCGAAAAATAATCAGTTGCAGCTAGGATAAAGATATGTCCAACTGATCCCGTTTGAAAAGAGTGTATCCATGGCTGGCAAATTGGCTAAGTTATACACTAAGAGAAGTAACGGGGTGAAAATGTGGTCGATTTTATTTGCATGGTTGATGTGCTGTCTCTTATACACATCTAGATGTGATATAAGTCTCTTAGCATCAATCTAGATGTGTATAAGAGACAGGTAGTGAGCCTCTTCCATTGCTTGCATAGCTTCATCCTCACCGAGACATCGCAGAAAACTCCATCGAACGATCGCGGTAAAGAATGTCCTTATAGTAGATGAAGCGAGGTGCACGACGAATTTCTGTTCTTCTTTTGCATCGTCAGTAATAAGGACTGTCTCTTATACACATCTATTGGTGTGTATAAGAACCTTCTCCACTGTCTCTTATACACATCTAGATGTGTATAAGAGACTTCTATGAAATCTTCTGTTGAAAGCTCTTGATATATACCAGTCTTTGACATATGGGGACTTGAATTTGTTGATTAGGCAAGATGAGCGTTGAAGCTAATCTTGCTAAAGAGTCAGCTTGTCGATTGTCCCTCCTTGGAACATGTTCTAGTAGAGACAGGGTATAGACCACCTTCTCCTGTGCGTATAGAAATAAAAAGGGCTAATACATGTCATAAAGATTTGAATATGGCAACATATCTCCTTCGGGAGTGATGAATATTATTCCAGCTCCAGCGCCCCCTTGATGTGAGGCACCATCAAAATACATTGTCCAAGGCGGAAGAACTTCGACCACGAAAACATCTTCATCTGGAAGTTTATCAATCAATTCCCACTCAAGGAGTATGGGATGATCGGCCAAGAAGTGGTCAAGCATAGCGAAACTCTTCTTGAAGGCTTTGACAGGCACCAAGGAGGAAGACAAGGAAAGCATTGCCTCTGGGTACGAAGGTGTTTGAGATATTCTTGCCATCTCTTATACATATCTGTCGGATATACACAGCTTGAAAGTAGTGCTTTAACTTTTGAATGGCAAATATGAGAGCCAAACACAACTTCTCAATCGGCGTATAATTTAACTCATTTGGTGTCATCATCCGGCTTAAATAATATAGTGCATTTTCTTTACCCTCACCATTTTCTTGGGCAAGTAATGCTCCTCTGCACTGCGTTCTGTGCAGCAATATACGAATTAAAGGCTTAGCATTCAATAGGTGCAGCTAATACGGGTGGTTTCGTGAGATATGTTTTTATGCTTTTGAAAGCATTACTACATGCTTCATCCCATTCAAAAGGTACACCCTTCTTCATCAAATGGCTGAATGGTTGACATCTCCCAGCCAAATTGGAGATAAATCTTCGAAGATAAGCCAATCTTCCTTGCAAACTTTTCAACTCATGAATGTTGCGCGGTTCGGGCATCCTCGAGATAGCATCGATTTTGGATTGATCAATTTCAATTCCTCGGCTATGTACGATAAACCCAAGAAACTTTCCAGAGGTAACTCCAAAAGCGCACTTTAAAGGATTCATCTTGAGTTGGTATCTTCGAAGTCTTTCGAACACCATTTTAAGATCTTGGACATGGTCAATTTGTTTCTTCGACTTGACAACGAGATCATCAACATAGCACTCTATATTCTTGTGAAGCATGTCGTCGAAGATCTTTTGCATGGCCCTTTGATATGTGGCTCCTGCATTCTTTAAGCCAAAAGGCATGACCTTGTAGCAATAAATGCCTTTGGGAGTTCGAAAAGCAGTAAGTTCTTCATCCCTTGGTGCCATTCGGATTTGGTTGTATCCCGAGGATCCATCCATAAAGGATAAAGTTTCATAACCAGTTGTGGCGTCGACCATCAATTCAGTAATAGGGAGAGGAAAGTCATCTTTCGGACAAGCTTCATTGAGATCTCGAAAATCAACGCAAACACGAATCTGTCCATTCTTTTTCTTCAGACTCAGGAATATGTGGTGCTCATCAATTAGATGCCCTAAGATGCACTTCAACTTTCGGATCTAAGCCAGGCATATCTTGTAATTCCAAGCAAAAATAGATGTTGTATAAGAGTTCAACATATGCTTGTTCAGATTCAGGAGTCAACCAAGTACCTGATGTAGATTGGGCCATCGATCATCATTTGTGAGCAAGGTTGGACATTTCTTCAATTCATTCAACAGCACCTTCAGAGGACTGTTTCTATGACTGGCAACAAAAGCTCATAGTCTTGAAATTGGCCTTGGAAAATCATCCGTAATGTATGAAAAGGTTAGTAACTTGTCTTCTTAAATTTCCATCATTGCAGAAGTATTGTTTCCTTTCGTATTAAAAACATACTCTTGTGCCTTTGGGAAACTCAACCTTTGATGAATAGGTTGCTTCATCCAAACTCTTCCTCGTGGGCCAAGCCTATCAAACACCGAAACACGTGGTGTAACTTTTCTCAATCTATCAAAGACTGATCGCCTTGAACCTTTGAATGCAGTTTCTTCTTTGATAGTAATATGATGCGTATTAGCCCTTTTTATTGCTATACGCACAGGAGAAGGTGGTCTATACCCAAGTCCCATTGACATGTTGTTGACAGCATATCCCTTGTCTTTCAACATCTTTTGGGTAGAAGTCATGCCATGCGTCTCTTCTTCATTTATCTCTACAGGAAGCTTGCCCAAAGTTCCTTCTTCCTTAGGATCGTAACCAGCTTTCACGAGCAATTTGTATGCATTTGGACCAAATCGCTCGTCGGTTGATGCTCCGTGTTTTGGGTAATGAATTGTGCTCTATTTCGGACTCCACCTTTGGCCGAACAAAGCCTTTAAGAAGAGTTTCGCTATGCTTGACCACCTCAATTTTGGTGAGTGGTACAGTGAACTCCTTTAATTCATCGCTTCCAACAAAAGGAGATTGACCTTCTTTTCTTTTTGACTTTGGAACATAACGTAAGACATGTGTCTTAGATTTTTGACCATCTTCCTTCGTTAACTCTTTCTTTGTGTTACCCTGCAGGTAGAATTTAGCATCAGCAAAGTAACTCTCGGTTTCAGTAAAAGGTTTTTCATCAGCAACTACTTTCTTTATGACGCCATTATGGCAATACTTGAAACATTGATGAAGAGTTGACGGTATAACATCATTCTCATGAATCCATGGTCTCCCAAGAAGCATATTATAAGATGTTTTTGCATCAATAACATGAAATAGTGCACTTGAGGATAAATCGCCAATTAATAAATTAAGTGTTATAAGACCAATGGCTCTTGTATACCATCGCTGTCCTCCTTGATTGAATCCTTGGATCATGAGACGGCTTTGTAAGAGTTCATCACTTGTGATTCCAAGCTCTTTTATTGCACGTAAAGGCATTATATTCACAGCTGATCCTCCATCGAGAAGTATTCGGTTCACTTTTTGCTTACGTGCATATCCATTTACGAACAAGGGTCGATTGTGAGCTTTCGTCCCGAGCAATAAATCTTCATCATCAAAAACAATCGTTGTGGCACATTCCTCAAGGAAGTTACACATGGTTTAATTTTTTTGGTTCTTTTGCGAGTGACGAGTGTCCATCCTTCGTCTGACTGATCATTGGCATCATCATCCTTCAATAATTTTTCAATTTGCGTTTCAAAAGGTACTTCACCTTGCGGAAAGAGGTTGTCATATAATGGAACGGGATTGAAATCTCCAAATTTTATCGTAGGCTGTATTGTTCTTATCTTCGATGAAAGACGAGATTCTTTACCATTCTTCAACAAATTTTGGGAGTCAGGAATTATAGTGGTCTGATTTGCACTTGCTTTATCTTCTTCAAGCAAAATCTTACCTTGGCGGGCTAACTCCATCACCTTATCTTTAAAAATAAAACACCTTGTGATGGGATGACCAACCAGGCGATGGTAGCAACAATAGTTTGGATCATTAACTCGATGCTATCTCGTAAGATCTCCCTGAGTGTGGATTTTCTTTGTGGCCTATTTTGCGCAGGGTGTACCCTGTCTCTTATACACATCTAGATGTGTATAAGAGACAGGTTAAGATACGCGACAAAAGTATCCAAGAAAAATAGTATTTGTTGAATAGCTTCTTTGACAACAGACTTGGGAGAAGGCTTGCCCCCTTGCTACACATCTAGATTTTTACCAAAAATTAAAGGATCGAGACAGGCGGTTCTTGATTTCCAAGGCCAATTTCAAGACTATGAGCTTTTGTCGCCAATTTCTCAAATGTCGGAGGTTGGATGCCTTGTAGGATGTAACGAAGTCCCCACTTCATGCCTTGAATGCACATTTCGATGGCGGACGTCTCGGAGAGTCGGTCTCTACAATTAAGGCTTAAAGTCCTCCATCGATCAATATAATCAACAACCGGTTCGTCTTTCCACTGACGGGCGTTGGAAAGTTCAGTCATAGAAACAGTCCTCTTAGTGCTGTAGATTCAGTTGAGAAATTCCCGCTCCAATTGCTCCCAACTATCAATCGAACCGGCTTCAAGATCGGTGTACGGTCGAATGCGTTACCTTTTAGTGAGCGGAGAAATTGCTTGACCAACAAATCACCATAAGTTCCGGCATTATTACATGTCTCGACTAAGTCCTTTATATGCTGTTTCGGATTTCCTTTGCCGTCAAATTGCTGAAACTTGGGTGGTTGATATCCACAAGGCATCATCAAGTCATCGATTCTTGCGGAATAAGGCTTAGCGTATATAGGGTTTGATTTTGAACCATCTTCATATCTCACAAAATGATCATACCTTCAACGAACTCCTTCAATTGATCGGCATGAATCATTCCACCAGAAGTCACATGCACTTCTTTCGCCTTTCCTTTTGTGAAGTTTCGCTTCTTGATGTTCGCAGTGTCTTTGAATTAATTTGACTTCCTTCCGCAGTCTTGTCTTTCTTGTTGACCCGGTCAATGAGAATCGGATACTTTCTTTATAATTTCAGTTAGGTTTGCCATTTGATCCTCTAGAGTTGATGTTTGCGTTACCATAGCAGGCATAACAGAAAATGCTGTAGAAGTTGCGGAATCTTCTCGAATAGGAGATCTCGTATGCGGAGTCCCTTGAGAAGATGTAGAATCATTACTTGATACGTCATCTTCATGTCTTGAAGCTTTGGAATGAGAACCTGCTTCGAGCATCGCGAGGGTTTTCTCGATTGAAGCTCCAACATCTTTGAGCCCCAACATAGGAGAAGTGATTTTGGGTGGTGTCGAACCAAACACGGGAGTTGATGCAGATTGCACCTCTGGATTACTTTGAGAGAGGGCTCTCGAATCCACTTCTTCAAGTGTTAAGAGACAGGTACGAATATCAAGATAATCGACCACCTGCTATGGCATCTATATGCACAAGAGTCAAAAACTACTATGGGATCTACAAATGATCGTCTCTTATGGACATCTAGATGTGAATCGGATGCCTTTGCAGTTGAATATATAGGATGCAAAGAGATGGAAGGTACACTAGATGGTTCCATCGCCAAATTTGTGCGCAACAAAATATTTCGAGTCTGTAAAAATTGAACAAACAAGAAATATAATGATAAAAATATGAATATATGAAATAAAAGATTACAATCTCTAGGATATTCTCAATATGGGAGAAAATTCCTTCGATTCTTTGCTTCAGATGCGATCCGAGGGCTTCACAGCTTATTCTCGAATCAAATATTGAATTCTTCACGTCTTGATATGGGAGACCTGAAGAACACTTGATGAAGATCTTCAAATCTTGATATATGGAAGACTTGAAGAGAAAATTTGAAGACTCAGAGTTTCCACAAGAACCCAAAGGGAAATTGCATAGCGCAAATCTGTCTCCGTGTCTTGAGCACGTCTTCAACCATTACCCTTATTTATACATGTATGGAAGGGAGCAAGGTAGAAGACTTGTAGTACATGTGTAACTTCTTACTTGCATACCAAGAAACAAATTCTTCTCCTTGTACACACATAAGAGATATTCAACTATATAAGGACTGTACTATTTTGATATTATCTCCTTATTTTAATTTAATAAAGAGATAAATAGTGTAGACAATGAATATTTTATTTCAATTAAAATAGACATGTGACATGGCACAATTTAATTGGAAGACCGACACAAATACGTTTAATTGGTCGAACTACCTCATTTTGACATGTGGAGCAATATAATTGGTTTTAAATTAACCAATACTCCAAAATATATATATGATATATGGCATTATTTAATTGGACCATAAATATCCAATTAAATTTATTTATAGACAAATGAAAATTTTAATTGAAATAAAATTTCATTGTCTACACTACTCTTCAATATTTTATTGAAAAGATTGATAAGCCAACTTATGCTTTCTTTCCTAAGCATTTTCATACCTCAATTGGAATATCTTCGGGGCCAACTGCTTTTCCTTTCTTCATCTTCTTCAAAACCTCCTCCACATCTGATTCATGAACCTTTCATAATACATTATGTTTCTATCCACTCCTCAAACTTATTATGTTTCCCAAAATGATATCGTCTCCATTGTCTTCATTAAATAGTTGATGGAAGTATCTCTCCTACCTTTCTTTAATTTCCTTATCTCTTACTAGTATCTTATTATTTTCATCCTTGATGTATTTAACTTGGGTTAAGTCCTTCGTCCTATGGGCTTCTGCTTTAGCAATTTTATAAGTATCTCGCTCCCCTTCTTAGATTCTAATTTTTGGTAAAAATCTTCAAAAAGTCCTATCCCTCGCTTCACTTATATCCTTTTTGCCTCCTTTTTAGCAAGTTTATATTTCTCAATATTTTATTCACTTCTAAAACTATATAGAGCCTTATAGTTAGCCCTTTTAACTTTGATTTTCTCTTGTACACCTTCATCCCACCACCAAGATTCCTTGTTCATGGAGGCATAACCTCTTGACACTCCAAGTATCTTTTTAGCCACTGTTCTCACTCTAGTTGTCATGTCATTTTATAAAGTGTCAGATTCTCCTTTGTGTAAGTAACCCAAATACTTTGCCCTGACAAATCTTTCCTAAAAATTTCTTCTTTTTCCTTCTTTAAATCCTCCACTTAATTCTAGGTAATTTAGGTAGGTTGCTTCTCCTAATGTGATGTTTAAGCCTCAAGTCGACCACCAATTGTGAGGTTAAACTTTCTCCAGGTATGATTTTACAATCTCTACAAACCCTTCTATCTCTTTTTCTTGTGAGGAGAAAGTCAATCTGTGATCAAGATGAACCACTTTTAAAGGTATCTAAATGTTCCTCCCTCTTCTTGAAAAAAATATTGATAATGCAAAGATCGAATGCCATTCGAAACTCCAAGATTGATTTTCCTTCTTCGTTTCTTCCCCGATAACCATATCCACCATGCACTTCTTCATAATCCTCATTATCTCTTCCCATATGTCCATTTGGGTCACCTCCTATAAAAATTTGCTCACCTTGGAGGACACTACTTATCATCTCATCTAAATCCTCCTAAAACTTAGCCTTAATGGACTCATCTAAGTATAGGTTTGACCTACTTGAGGCATATAGACACTAAAGATATTAATAGTGTCACGTCCTGAAATCTAGTTTGAGGGACATAATCCTATCTCCTTTCCTAGTAACCTGCACTACTTCGTCCTCCATCAACCCATCTACAATAATACGTACCCCATTTCTAGTCCTATTTAGTCATGAGTACCAAAGTTTAAATTCTGAATTATCTAATAGTTTAGCCTTTTCTCCTACCCATTTTGTCTCTTGTAAACATAAAATATTAATTCTTCTCCTAATCATTGTATCTACCAACACCAGTAAGAGTTCCAATATTCCAAGTTCCTATTCTAATCTTATTCTCCTGAACTTTTTTCTTCTCCACTACCTTCCCCCTATTTTGTGAGGAATCTTGCATATATTTTACTACACCTAGACCCCCATGGAGATGTAGTGGCCCTTGCCCATTATTCGCCACGTCGCTTACGGGGAACGCCTTAGCAATAATTAATTATGTACTTCATATCACTGAAAGAATTGCAAAGATCCAAAGAAAAGAAATAATAAGAATAAAAAAGATATAAGTTTTTATGCCCTTAAAGCATTGCAATCTTTAAGTCTTGATGTGTAAGTGACTAAAAATCAAATGCAAATAGGAAGCATGATAAATGGCTGTAAGGATAAACAGTTTTTTTTTTTTTTTTTTCTAATATGAAACAAGCATAGTAGTTAAAGGCAATCACTTTGCTTGCTTAAGTGAGAAGCTTCTCGAATCTACAAGATATCATTCTTTATACTTGGAGCAATCGAGGATGAAAAAGCGCAAAAAAGCTAAGTTACGCAGACTCAGATATGGGTGTCATGTACGGGTACATGTCTAGGTGTTAGATTTGTCAATTTCATAAATTGAGAATATGGGGACACTCTAAAAGAGTCGGATATGGGTGTGGGGTTGTGTCTTGTATGCTTTTTTATGTTAGTGTAGTTAGTGTAGTGGTAATGCAATTTTATGACATACACCAATTTAACATTATTTTATAGCTCATTTTTCATACCCACTAGAAAAATAAATATGTTTATGTGTAGTATTAAAGAATAGTAGTGCATTGAGAAAAAGAAGATATTAGAAAGATATAACTATAATAAGATTTAGCTATTTGATATACAATTCTTGTATGTTTCTCCCTCATATTATAATCTTTCTCCCTATCTTATTAGTCCTTTCATGTGACGAAGTTACAACCATGTTGAAGTCAATATAATTTTTTGGCTTGGTAAAAAAGTCAAAGTACCCAATTGAATGTTGACCATATGGACACGGATCCCACACCCACACTCACACCCATATTGACACGGCAGGACACGGGTTCTCTAGGGTTGAGAGGAGAGTCCATGTAACATAGCAAAAAAGCGAGAATCAACAGAATGCTGGAAAAATGACGCTTTTGATATATATATATATTTTAGATTTTAGAGTTTTCTTTAAATAAATGTTGGATCAAATTCCAAATCTAAATCTATTGATTGATGTTTAAGGCATAGAAGGTATTGGTATAAGTGACAACCACTACAGTAAGACAAAATCAGGTTAAGATCAAGTGATCAACTGATCAACATTATCAATCATTTATCTAATCTCCAACAACTACATATTCCATACTCTAATGACACTCTAACCAGCTACGCCTCCTCTCTCCTCTCTCTACCTCCCCTCTTTCCTTCTTTCTCTCTCCCTACCTCCTTTCTCTCCCCTTTTTTCTAGATTATGATCTTGTCTTCCCCCTGTTCACCTACTGCTCCACTATATATATATGTATGAAGATACTTTGCATGTGATTTTATTAAGTAATACCATGCTATAACTGAGAGTTACAAGAACTGTATTTTAATTTACGTTATACTGCATTTTGCTTTAAAAAGCGTGCTTAGGCCCCAAAAGGCTATTGCGATCTGGGTTGCTTTTCACTTTTAACTACTATAATCTTACCCCACGACACGTCCTCCATGTCAGAAGGGAGGTGGGACAGTCAACGTGAGGTGACAAATTGTGCTGCAGCCCAGACAACCGCCAATCCTTGAACTGTTGTCAAGTGAAAACTGGATCCACTTGAAGGCATCAAGGCTCGAACCCTCACTCATGTGGGAGAATTTTGTCTTAACACCAAGACAGACTTCTCATGTGCTTTAGGTTTAAGATAATGATTATTTATTTATGCTCAAAATAAAACCTTCCTTTTTCTTTTTATTCTTTTTGCATCTTTTGGGAACATAAAAGACGCAAATCTTATACAGTGTATTAATAGTTTTGACAAATTATTGTGCCTCTTTTGTACAAAGTAGTCTATACCTTAATTGTTTTTATGGTTTTCTTTTTCAAGTTTCTAATTATCTTCTGATGAAATAACAAAATCACATAATGTTATATTTTTGTATACACATATGAGCTGTTGATATGCCATTTTAGTGGTCTAAAAACAATCTACCAGAGACATGTTAGTGGTTTAAATACAATCAACCTTGTTATGAGCAAGACCTGGATATTTCTTTTATGATTTCTTGAACATAAGCACCAATTCATGTAGGAGACTAATATGAATCTTACATCAAGTACATATACATACACTGTAACCAAGTGATGTACAAAAAAATAAATTACAATAAACTGGATTATTTGATGTTTATTTTGCAATATAATTCTTATAGGTAAAGAATATACTACATAAATGTACTACTTGTGTATGCACGATATATTAAAACGTATTTTTGACATAGATGTAGTACAATTTACAATTACAAGAAAGTGGATTGTACTTTGTCTATGAATGCAATATACTTCCGATAGCTAAAGAACATACTACATAAATGTACTACTCATGCACACACAATATACTACATTGCATGCATAGATGTTGTACAATTTCCTCACTGGATCACATAGTGTATATATACGTACATGATGCACGATTTATATTTCTCCTACACGTGTACTACTTGTATGTGTAATGTATTGAAATTGTTTAAAGACTGCACTATTTATGCAAATATTCCTTTTCCTTATCAATATAAGAAATATGTCTTATAGAATATAAATGTAGAAGAATTACGTTTTTAAAGAATATAATAGCATGTACTTTAAGTTACTTCACCAAAAGATAATAGGAAGATTTACCTAAACAATAAAACCATAAAAACATGGATATATAGACCAGTTTTGTACATCTTATATAGACTAGTTTTGTACAAAAGATGCCAGACAATTTGACATGACCAATAATACATGGCCTAAGATTTGCATCTTCTAGGCTTAAAAAAGATTGATAAAGAACAAAAAGAAGGGGGGGGGGGGGGAAAAAAAGAGAAACCAAAAAAAAAAAAGGAAAGAGGAGGTTTTAATTTTTTAAGCAAAAGTAATCTATATGTATCTTTAACCTAAAGCACATGAGAAATCAGGTATATTGGTTAGGCACAAAGCACCTGCATGGGTATGATCTTTTAGATTTAGGCCTTCAACTTTCATTTTCGCTGCCATGAACAACGACTTTCCGGCCCACTACCTGTCCCACCTTCCTATTGACATGGAACACCTATGTCAGGTATGGTTAGTTTATGTGGCATTAACCACGTAATCAGTGGGTCCCACGTGCATGGATAAGCCAAATTACTACCACTACTCCAACTATGCGGCAAAGTGCATGGATTAGCCCCAGAATGCAATGACAGTAAACAACCACTTTCTGCAGCTATCAGAACCGCTTGAGGAGGTGGCCACAGACATAGTGCTCTTGAACAACATAGTCATGCATAGTAAATAATAATCAGCTTAATCACAGAAATTGAGCATAACAATGCATTGCAGTATTGGACCATTGGTACAATCCTTCAGTTGCGCAAGTAGCTTAACAATATATTGATGTAAGACATACAGCACTCTCAAATATGAAGATGGAGAACCTTTTTTCAACCAAAATATATCAAATGCTGGCATTTGTTTCTTTTGCTAGTTTGGTACTTCGGTGGTTTTAAAAATCTCGTTCCATTGAAGCAAGGTAATAACTTCTTCTTGGCGAGGTAGGAATAGCATGATTTTTTTTACAGCAATTCAAGTAGAATAACTTGTTTCCATAGTGAGTTACAAGTGAAAAGTGACCTAGAGTGCATGACCCTTCTGGGGACTAAGCGCAAAGTGAAGCACACGCTTTTTTAAAGCAAAGCGCACTGTAATGTAACTTAGATATAGTTCATGTAATTCTTAGTTATAGCATGGTTTTACTTAATAAAATCACATGCAATAATCAAGCATGCAAAGTATCTTTTTTAAAACAAAAAAGTTTCAGCTATTCAAAAAAAAAAAAAAAAAGTAGAAGAAGAAGAAGAGGGAAAGACAAGACCATAATCTAGGGGATAGAAAGAAGTAGAGAAAGGAGGTGGGGAGTGTTAGAGTGCCGTTGGAGTATGGAATATGCAGTTGTTGGAGATTAGATGGAGACTGATATTGTTGATCGGTTGATCACTCGATCTTAACCTCAAATTAGGATATAGTTGTTCTCACCCTACCAAAACCTTGTGCACCTTAATCATCAAACATTAGATTTACGTTGGAATTTGATCCAGTGTCCCCACCCCTCCCCCTCAAAGACAAAAAAAAAAAAAACAAAAACCTCTAAAATCTAAAAAATTTCAAAAGCGGCATTTCGTTGATTCTCACTTTTTATTGCTTGTTAAACCTCTATCGCTCCATGTATGAAGGAGTGATATCTTGTCACTTTGAGTTGCCTCTCGCTTAAGGAAGCGAAGCAATCACTTTTATGGGTTAGATGATGTGGCATTGCCACATAATCAGCTGGTCCCACATGCTTGATGGAGGTATGGACATTATTGCCGTTTTATCCATTTCTTTTCATGCTTCATGGAGGTATGGACATTATTGCCGTTTTAACCATTTCTTTTTTCATTTAATATTTGTGAATAGTGACCTCGGCTAGTGACTTATTGGATAGTTGTGCCCTATTCTTGAATTTGACATCTTATTTAGCCCTTTTCGCAAATTTTCCAAAGATTATTTTGACATTGAGAGTTCTGAATTGATTGAAGTTGCTAAAACTTGAAAATATATGCATACATGTTCTTACTGTAAGATAGGCTTCTCTAAGAGTTGGTGTGCATTTTCCTCCTAATTTTATAGGAGTTAACGGAATTCCGAGGCTTCATTTTACTGTAAGGTAATTCTGACCAAGGTTCAGCCATGGTCGAGGTTTCTAGGTCCTTGAATGTAAAAAATTTCGAAAGATTATTTTGACGCTGAAACTTCTGAAGTGGTTGAAGTTGCTAAAACTTGAAAATATATGCATACATGTTCTTATAGGCTACTGTGAGATGGTGTGAATTTTCGTCCTCATTTTATAGGAGTTATCGAAATTCCGAGGCTTCATTTTACAGTATGATTAATTTCAGGGTTAAGCCACAGTTGAGGTTTCTAGGTCGTTGTATGTCGAATATTGGTTAGCTAGGTTACCTTGTTTCTAATATGATATGGATTATGCTGTCACCTTGTCTATTGATCTTCATATAACGTTGTTTTTCTCGTTGAAGTGCTTGAGAAAGCTCTAAACTATGTAAACTAATGTAGGCTTTGGAACAACGGTATACACCATTGGCTTGTCATCTTGGAGTTCTATCTGATCTTCCTACAGTTGGGATAGGAAAGAATGTAAGCTTTATTTGGAGCTCTTATCTCATTTTGCATACTGATTTTAGTCTTTGCACGCTTAAATTCCTTTTTCTTATTCTTCCTTTTCCCCGAACCACATGATCTCGTATTCAGTTATTTGTCATTTTGGTCAGCCGACTTTTTGGATAGATTTTTGTAACCTTGTAGGTCATTCACACAACCATAAAAAAGTAGTTTATTTTGTTAAATTTGATTATTTGATGATAATTTTTATAGGATACTAGATAAATCATGGGCAGAAAGACTAGGAGGGATAGCACGGATATGGTAGCATTGGGAGGCCCAAACTTGTACCTTACGCGATCCTTAGTTGGTTCCAGAATCTCTACCCTTAAACCTCTATATCAAAAACTGTACCCTACCTTGACTAGTTCAGCAGTAAACTTTTAGAAGGTGAGGTACAACTTAACCCTCTGACCTATATTTTTAAACTTTTCTTATTTCCATTGTAGGATATTGGGTCTTTTAGAAGGTGGGGTACAACTTAACCCCCTGACCTTTAAACTTTTCTTATTTCCATTGTAGGATATTGGGTAAACATGTCACCCTACTATTTTCTTTTACTTTGTCAAGTAAGAAATAAAGAATTGATAACATCCCATGGACTTGTGAACTATAATTTTCATTTCCAGCATGATGAAAATAAAAGAAAAATCAGCCAAATATTCAGAATGTAACTACTATCTTCTGAACAAATTGTAGTTTCTTTTTTAAAATAATTAGTTCGGATATAATACCAGACTGATGTAGTCCTGAACTGATTATTCCAATAATTAGTAAAACTATGCTGAAACTGATTTGCTCGTACATTATTAAAAGTAATTATTACTTATTAGTACGGTTAAAAGACATGGGCATCCATCTCAAAATCAATTGGCAATGAGTGGTGTGGCCTAGGAATTTATTAACTAGTCCAGGATCTTTAGGCTACACCCAACCGATGTAGGATATTTTATATTTTCACACCCCCTCTCACACATGACTTGGGCCCTTATGCAAATTGGGCTTGAGTTCCTTGACTTCACGTGTTTATGTTAGCCAATGTTGATGGTGGTGGTTTAGGAGTTTATATCAACCAATACTTCTTGTTCAGGTTTAGGCCCCCCAAGTCGTGTGTGGATGGAAAAACACTTGAGGCTAGCTTTGATACCATGTTAAAGGACATGGGTTTTCATTTCAAAACCAACTGGCAATGAGTAGTGTGGCATAGGAACTTATTAACTAGTCCAAGATCTTTAGGCTAATTGATGTGGGATATTTTATACTTTCACAAGTATATTCTCAAAACATAATAATAATAATATTAATAAATAAATAAACTATTGGTGTGAAATTATGTATTTGTGCTAATTTCTTCTATGAAAGGTAGCCAGGAATCATGGATTCAATAGGGTAGGCTCTCTATCTTGCTTTTGGAACCAATCACCTATCTGCATACATATCTTGGTTCCAATGTTTCATCTTTCCCCTTCTCTATGAAAGTCTGTACTTACACTTGACAATGTCTATCACCTTCTTTTTGGAGAGGATGAACATCTTTGGTATCTGTTTGCTCACCCCAGGAGAGTGGGATTGAATTGGAAGTTCAGACTTCTCCTTCCTTTAAACTATACTGGTAGTAAACTTTCTCTTTTAATTGTTTGAAATTGCATAGCAGTTCGGAATATTTGCATGTATATGCTGAGTTATTCCTTTATTTATACATGTTTTGGTTTAAATACATGCCAGTTACATCATGTTGATGGTCTATCCCTTGCAAAAGTTAGACATCTCCTTGAAGTTGAAGAAAACTCATCTCTGGATGTCTTTACTCTGATTGGGGACTCTGGGTACACCTATGGAGCGGTAAGAGATCTAATTTCATTTTGGTAATGACTTGGTTTATGCACTATAATGAAGAACTATCCCTTTTACTTGCACTTGTTTCCCCTGGTTTAAAGACACAAAGGAAAGTAATATTATTGTCTTCGTCAGATGACAAAACAGTATTATCTTACCATTATGTTATATCATAGTGGTGGTTGTTTTTTTTTTTTTTTTTGCTGGTGGAAGTTATTTCAGCGATTTTCCAATATCCATTGCACATTGAGCAAGATGACAGAAAATAGCACTTTTTTGGATTAACTCTTTACTAACCTATCCTCCATAGAAAGACCAGGACAGACCTGCCTTTTTCAGTCCGTTATGCAACACTTAGCCTATACATTAATAACATAGAACCAATAAAATTATTGCATCACGTCATTTAAGTGGTTTAAAATAATCATGCATTTGATTATTTTATTCATAAAATGTGAATTTCCTACACTGTTTACTGTTTCTGGTGCTTTACATGATGATGTACTTATTTCCAAATCCTTGACCATATACAAATCCTAGTGCTTTTCATATATTAAATTTAGCACATAGAACTACCATGTTGTCTCTAAATTGTCGTGATCTAGAGCTGATAAAAGACTTTCATGCTCTGAGTACACTATGATCATGAGACAACAACAACCAAGCATTTTTCCCACTGAATGGGATCGGCTGCAAGAATCCTTCTAGGACATTATGCTCTGTCATAAACCATATCCTTATCCATATCTAAAGTTACCATATCTTTGTAGAGGTTACCCCCATGTCTTTTTCAGTATTCCCTTACCCCTATATTGACTAACCTCTCTAAAATCAACCCGCATGATTGGCGCCTGTAAAGGTCGTCTTAGCACATAACACATGATCAAATCACCTTAAGCCAACTCGTCTGACAGGTGACTCTAAATGTCATCTTGGCACATAGCACATGAAAATCACCTTAATGTCATTTTCTCATTGATAGGGCCACTCCAATCTTCTCCTTAATAAACTCATTCCATATCTTTTCCATACTTGTATACTTACACATATACCTTAGCATTCGCATTTATGCTACTCTCATCTTCTGGTCATGTGCATAATTCATATGTTACCCAATTATTCATACTCGTAGAGCATTAGAAGCCCAAATTTTATTTGCTTTTGGTTCATCCCGTTAGATGATACTGATGTTCAAATTATTGGCCAATATAATTCCAATGCTATTCATGTTATGAAAAATACTATACTAAAATAATTATCTCCAAAAATTCTATAATAAGTATTGTAGAAGTTGGGATGTGTGGTATAAAGGAGGTCCCAGACCAGATGGAGTTTCGTTTCCTCGTTAACTATATTCCAGCAAGCTATGTTCTGGAGATTCTGTCCATTAAGATGGAAAAAATATTGAAAATATAGAGTTGATTCTGCACTAATGGTGATCTAGGATATGGGAGATTCTGGTCCCCTTATTGTCTAATTCATGTTTGAAGGTTTAGGTAATTTTACCTTGTAAAATGACTTCTAGCAAATAAATAAATAAATGAATAAAATCAATGGAAAATAATAGTGAAATCTATTGAAGCTGGAGTGGAGAAAATTTTCATGATTAGGAAGCTAACTATTCTATCCAATTTAGCTGCTCATTGATTACTCAACAGTCTGTAGGTTACTATTTTGAAAAATCACGCAGCGTGAGTAAAGCAGTGGATAATGACACTGCTTGCTTATAACAATGGAAACTTGTACTTCTTCATGTGAAGTTCTGATTTGTAACTGGTGCGGAGCAATATCTTTGAAAAATAATCATTTTCTTGAGCAATGTGGTAAAAGAGGGGCTGCCTCATCCTCATGTTATAATGTGTATTTCAATTAGAGTTTCCCATTACTCCATCATGATTTGTTCACCTCTTTATAGAATATTTCCAAATCTTAGTTTAAGCTTACTATTCATGTTGGTGTACTTCCTCAAGTCTTCGAGATTAGTTGATGCTTGAAGTACTCTCCACTTAGGGTTTTCAAGGACCCAAAATGTACTCTAATGTAGTATAATGTGCAGATTGTCTTCTTCATTTTGTGTGCTCTTTGGTATTCAGATTCAATTTAAAGAAGTAACACCCAGTCTTTGCACTGCAGGCAATTAGATCGACTCAAGGCTCATTGAAACCCATCTTTGTATCAGTTGGTCACCGTGTATCGCTTTCTACTGCCATCAAAGTAGTCAAGACGGCTTGCAGATTCCGCATCCCAGAGCCCATCCGGCAGGTAAAAGTCATAGGATCCCTTTGTGCTGTGAAAATAAGCATTCATAGTTGTTTCGGAGTCGCAGCAAACTAATCTGTCTGAATATTGAACCTACAAATACATGTTACTCGGTATTCTTGATGTCTATTTATATTTTATCCCTTTGAATTTGAGCTAGCACTGCTAACGTTGTTTGTAAACTGCAGAAATTTTCTGCTTAAAATATGAAAATTTCAGAAGTCTTCCAGTTTCTAATACTGTCTACCATGAGAAGCAAGTGAAATATATTAAGATTTCAGAATAATTCTGCTTAATATATTTCACATGCTTCTCATGGTAGACTGAAATAGTAACTGGAAGAATTCTGAAAACTTCGATAATTATCGAAATCCTGTGATATGACTGGTTTTGTAGTCTCTTTAAATTTTATTTAACTTGGATTCCTGGTAGTTCTTTTTCAGATTTTGAAATGGAGAATATTGAAGCAAATATAACTCATCGTTCTTCCTCACAGCTCAGGGAAACTAGTTAGATACAGTACTGCAGATTGTTCATTAGTTCCCAGTGAAGTTTTCTTTCTTTTCTTTCTCGGTTTTGTGCGAAGTGTCCTCCGTAATTTAAGTAAAATCTGATAAAGGAAATAGTTCTGCTTTAAAATGTCAAGAATGTGTTAAAGCAGTACCTTAAAATAATGTCTGACCATATTGCAAGTCCTTCCAGTAATATTTATCTGATTTCCAATTGAAAATCCCGACGCTTTTATGTTATAGGGAAGATTGCTGCGGCCCTAGAATTCTTTAATATATCTCCTTTATTATGTACTATATGTTTAAAGGGATCAGTTTGGTCCAAAAGTTTTATGAGTTTATCACATCATGTCATTCTTGAAACACACTCAATCTGATTATATGACAAAAAACATAATTTTTGTCCTCTCAACCAATCTCACAGTGGCAATACAACTGCAGTTTTCCTGAATAAAATTGCATAGTGGTGACATGTTACAATTAATTGAGACTTGAAGGTTCGTAAAATTTGTTTTGGGGTAACCCTAACAGCTGAAGTTTTAATTATACCCTTATTCAGAGGCCTAACTGAATAATAAATGCATGTTATCCCACAGATGGATACTTTGATGTGTTTTGGGACTGTAATAACACATGTATAGACTTCAAGACTAAAAACCTTTAAGTTAAGCTTTTTGAATTCTAATGGGATTTTCAGCGAACATTAGTTGATCATTAAAGAAATTCTCTGTTTTTCATTTGATCTTTTGGTTTGGATAATTACCTGCTAGAAGAATTATCTTTTCGAAAAAGATGCTGCATCCATCTCAGATGTTAGCTTCTTTTGTATGTTTGCAATAAATTCTCATATCAAAAAGGTTCAGTGATTAGATGAAACTTGTCTCATTTTGCTCACCTTTTTGGTGGATGGATTTCTTTTGTTGGGTAGTCATGTTTCAAACCGGATTCTGCATGCTACCATCAAGCGAATCATGTTGTTTATTGAGTTTGGGTTAAATTGTAGAAGCACACTGCCTTTGAAGTTGCTCTCAAGTTACCCAGGATTGTCTTTCTTTGTTGACTTTTAAGTACATTTTCTGATAGCAGTAGTGATTTAAAATACAGAACATGTGTTTTATGACATGATGTGTCATGATCTTCTGTTTTCTCTCTCCTCTTCATTGGCTGATTTTCTTGCACTTTCCCTGCTTCCTACCGCTCCTCTCCCATAAGTTGTAGGTAGCGTGATGTAGTTTTCACCTTGAGTTTTCTAGCAATACACTTTCTCATAGCAGTGTCTTCTCTTTGTTTGTTTACTTTTCTCACTTGATGCTGCAGGCTGATATAAGATCCAAACAGAAGCTCAGTAGTGTCTGTTGATAAAGTGCGTCGTCTTTTGAACACTGGTAGGTTTTTTTAATACTTTTCTCTTTTTGGATGCTCTCATTGCTCTGTGTGTGACAGTTATTGATACGTAGGAGTGATTAATTGTACTAGATAAACATTATACCAATTTCTTCAAGTTGGATTTTCATAGGTTTTATTCCAAGTTAAATTTTTCTTTCAACTACTATGTCAAGAATATATGATGATCCAGCCCAGCCATTCACCCGTACCCCTGATCAGCATTCACACATGCATTATGCAGTTACAAAATACATTTCTAGTGGGGAAGGACTTTTCATATTAGAGTCCTCTACTTCAAATGTCTTGCTTAATCGGTTGATTAATTACTACTATTAACAAGAAAAAGTTGCACATAACTGAACTTGTAATAATTATTAACCTATAGAAATTAAAAGTTGGATTTACTGAAGCTGATAAAAGGATGTTTATCTTGAGTTAGGATGAACCTATACATTTGCCTAGAATGGCTTTTTCTTTCTCATGGAGATAGATGAAATATTCTTTTGGTATCTGATGTATACCCTCCTGATAGCATTCAATGATCATCACTAACAAACTAACGACAAGCTGTACCTGAATTTGATTGGTTCGAAAGCGTCTACATCTAAATATTAGGGTTAATTTCATATTCCTCCCGAGGTTTAGCATAATTGCAGCAACCTCCCTTTAGGTACCAAAAATTACACTAACTGCCTTTCTCTAAATCAAATTACAATGATAACCCTCACATACTGAATAAATTACGTCTTGAACAAAGAAAACAAAATAATAATACTAATAATAATAATAAAAAAAAAAGAAACACACGCATACCAAAAGCCACCTGATTTCACCACACCACCACTAGTAATCTTCCACCATCCTCCCTTTCTCCCTTCCCCACTCCACCGACCAAAATCCTCTACATCTATGACTGCCGATCTCCTCACTTTCCTGCCTACAGAACTATGCCATCTCCATTCACACCACCTACCTCTTACTTCCTCTATGAGCTCAGACTAGTAGATTCCTTTGGCTCTAGATTAACTCTGCTACATTGACAGTGTCATCGTTGGTATTATCACAACTGGCAATTACTTGAACAGGTTGAATAACGATAAGATTAGTTGGTGTCCTAAGGTCTCTAGCCCACAATGATTCCGCATCTGTTCAGTCCATCAATCGTTCTTATTTGCTTTTTTTTTTTTTTTTGGTAATTTTATTTGTTTGTATACAGAGCTTTCATGCGTTTGCATTTTTTGGGATAAATTTGTCGTTGATTATCTTGTGCATGCTTGATTTTGTTTGGGTTAAATTGTAGCTGGCATAAGATGGGTGGTGAATTTGTGGTCTTTAATTTAGGAGTCTTTAGATTGACTAGAATAGTTTTGGCAATTGGGTATTTGGAGTTGGAAAGAGTGCTTGGAGATGAAAATTAGGCGAAAAAGTGATAATTGTTGGGAAGTGAAGGAAGGTCAAGAAATATGATGTTGTTAGACGGTGAAAGAATACAGTTTGGTGGTGGGGGTGGTGTTCTATTCTAAGTGTTGCTTTGGCGGGGAAGAAGGTGGTGATGAAAATAATTATTATTCAAAATACAAGAAGGGTATTTTAGGATATGGCTAGGAAATTTTACTAATGTCATCTTTTTAGGTTTGTATTGTTATGTTAAAAGCTAAAGTAGGGGAGGTAAGTGTAATTTTTTTATACCTAAGGGGAGGTAAGTGTAATTATGCTAAACATTAGGGGAGGAATATGAAATTAACCCTAAATATTATATCAATGCAAGTGAGAAGTCATAGATTATTATCTCCATTTCTTTAATGTGTTAGTCATCTCTTTACACTATATTTTGTAATGTGCTTTACTGCTACAGAAAATTCTTACAATCATCACTGCATTTAACTGGGTGACAAAATGCTGTTTCATTTGAATTGGGTTTATCACACCTTGTTCTTAAAAAGCATTTTGTCTTTTCATTTGGATTTTGACAATACTTCTTTTGTTGTTAAAAAGCTAAATTTTTATAACTCTCTCCTGTATGTAATTTGCAAATACAATAATATTGTACATCCTGCAGTCCTCTTGTCCACCTTGAAGTTAAGAGAGGGTCCCTAGTTTAGATTTAACAGAAAATTTCCTCATTTTTTTTCTTTTTTTTTGGGCAGGAACTCCTGGTTTTTGACTCCATCTAAGTGCAAAAACACTGTGGTATCAGTAGAAATTGCCATTTCTGCAACAATTGCTATGTGAGCTTTAAAGTATATCAGCATTGCCAGGAAAAAAGCAAATGCCATTTATGTTGCACTGATTACATTTCTGCCAAGTTTGGTAGCTGATGTCTACCATGCTTAGTTTCATGTCCATCTGTCATAGCAGTTTTGATCTATGTAAACATCCTGTAGACTGGGGAGGGTTTTTGTTAGTGGCTGCAGAAGAAATTACTATTCATAAGTAGGGTCTAACTTGTGTAATTTTTTCTAGTGGCATGAGAATTTAAAAAAAAATAAATGTCAAATTGCATTATGATGGAGCTACTCATATGAACAGCGTATTACCTTTTTTTTTTTTTGGAATGAAAATGCTTTAAGTCGTATATATAATGCATGTCGATGATAAGAAATCCGCGTCACATTATTGAAAATGGAATTTTGCATCTCAATATAATTCATTATTTATTTGGCTTTTGAACGTCAGAATAATTCACTTGACTTTGGACAGCATTTGCATTTGCCAATAAAATGAGTGCATTTTCCATCAGGAAAACCTACAGATCTGCGGGCATGTCGACAACTTGATCTACGAACACATGGGCCTATAAAATTCCCTGATGGTATGTTGCAATCTGTAGCTTCAATTTCCATAACAATGCCATTTGAAACAAAAATAAGAGAGAGCAATAAAATGGTGCCAAAGAATTTCCTCTTCTCCATCCTCGGTTCCAAAGTCTTTTCTTGTTACCTCTGACTCAAAATTTCTCAGCATATTGCTTTACTTCTGAGGATTTAAAAGAAATTGATTCGTTAAATAAGAAAATGTACTTATATAAAAGCTTTTTAAAATTGTCATTCCCCGAGAAAGTTGGATCCTTGCTTATAAACTTATTTTCTTTGCCACCTTTGGGATAAATTTTCCCTATTAATTAAAGTTTTTTTTTTTTTAAACCTATCTCTTCCTTTACTCTTTTAGTAACTCAAATTCATGACCAATAGATAATAGGAAAATTTTTTTACTACCTAAATTGTCACCCTATTGAATACAATTAGATCATGTAAATATATCTTCCTCATCTTTTCTTTCTTTTCTTGATTTTCTTCACCAAGTTGATGTAAAGAGCAGGAAATTTTGCTCAAATCCGTTACCCTACTTGTAGACCAGGATGAATGAATCGTATTCAGTAATTTTTTTTTTCGTTGTGAAATATTTGGAGCGGGGGTTGTGACAAGCCAGGATTGGCCAAATTATTTGTTTTTATAAATGTGTTGTAGTCATTCATCGACGGTGACGCACCAAGTTCATTGGCTTGTACAACTTGCGAAGTGTGTTACGAGTGTTACTGAAATTCACACCAATGGAGATTGTTCCTCCCCTCTTCGAAAATAGTTAAACAACGTATTGATACCCTTGCAAAACAAATAAAAAACCAACGTATTGATGCATATGTGCAGATATAATGCTACATATGCACTTCTTTTTTGCCAATGAATATTCATAATCTAAGAATCCGCACCGCGTCCTGGCTGCAACTTGGATGGTATGCAATATAGAATCGAATGATTTGAGGAAATTACTTATTGGGATCACTTCAATACTTAAGTTAGTAACAGACTAGAATGGAAGAATTACCTCGTGGGATCACTCCGATACTTAAAATCAGATTATGGACTCAAGAATTTAATATAGAGGATTTATGTGTATTTTCGGTAGCTAAAAAACTTACATAATGCAATGATTAATGATTTGTATTTATATAGACAATTTCCTCTGATCGTAGAAGTTTTATGCCATGTAAGATATTTAGTCACGTAGGACTTTTATTTGGTAAAGAGTTTTCTTCCAATTAATTCGCCAGATTTCTTATGACAATTGTCATATATCGATAGTGATTCTTTGTAATTATCTTAGTGGAGTCATGTAAGATTTTCTGTATATCGATAGAATATTCCTCGACTAGTTTGACTTCTACCACAATAGGAAATTTTGGAATGACAACTGACAAGACTTCAATGAATCCTTTAATATCTGCTTCAATTCTCAGATGATGATTGTTATTTGTATCACTATCAATCGTATTGACTCATAATAATGTCCTACTTTTATGGATCCTAATACAGTATATCAACAACCCATTTTCTCAACTTGAGATGCCTTTTTGGCGAGTTGATTCCATTTAGGTTGACTGTTTGTTATGCTCAAATATTGGGTCATTTGGTTGAGAGCATGTTGGTAGGTAGAGTAACTCTCCAGTTCTGGGGCGAGTTGAAACACTCAGCTAGATTTTGTGCCAGATATCATCTATCAATGCTAAAAAAATACACAATAGTCTTCAAGCCCCCAGGCAAGCAGATATTGATGGAGTGACAAATCAAATTTCGACGAATTGTCTTTCTGGCTGATCAAGCTGGCAAGACCAATTGCTTTTAGGTTGATAGTGTTGGTCCCAAAGCAACCTAAGAGGGGGGGTGAATTAGGTTTCAAAAAATATATTTTCAGAAATATTGAGATTTTTAAATTGAATGCTGATATAATAAAATTAATAGAACAGTAAGGTAAAGAGAGAAAAATTAAACAACCAATACTTCCAAACTAGCAAGCTTGAAGTATTCAATCACTAGAATGCTTCACACACTTGGTGAGCCAATAATCTTTACAAAGTTGGGAAGTTCTTTCTCAAACTAAAACTCTTTTAGTTGAGCCAAGAATCTTACTTACAACCACACTTTCATATAAGATTATCACTCCACTCAAAGTTGAATTATACTCACAACTGCATACTAATACAACAAGGCACTATAGTCAATTTGTACTCAAATTACTCTTTTCTAAGGCTTGTATTCAATGTATTAGATGATTTTTACTGAATGTCAAAGTAGCTATTTATAAGAGCAATAAATGGTGGTTGCAACTACTTCCTAACGGCTAAATAATAAATGCACAAAAAGTAGCCGTTGGGGTTTCGGACGTCCGGGATATTTTGGATGCGTCCGACAGTCCGATCTTTATACAGTTGTTGAAGAGCTTCGTTCGGACGTCCGTGCATGCGTCCGTTCCTTCGTCCGATAGAAGCTTCGGACGGTCATGTTCGTCCGAAAAGAGAAGCAGTAGAATCCCATTTCTTTCTGTCTAATTGTTCGGACGATGCAATGCATCCGTTTATTCAATTAGACCTAGTTCGGACGGTTCAGTGCGTCCGAAAGTCCTGTCTCTAGCAAAACAGATAACAGTCCTGCAAAAACTTGTTTACAGAGTTAAGTGTTTATGTTATCATCAAAATAAGGTTTGGAAAATATCAATCTCCCCCTTTTTGATGTTCACAAACCTTCATAGAGTAATTGTGTAAAAACAATTGGATATGACTAATCATTTTGCAATATAACACAATCGTGGATATGACTAATCAATCATTTTTCAGTATAGAAGACTACTCCCCCTTTTGAAGATCATCAAATAAAGCTACCCCTGAGAATATGTATTCAATTGTCTCTTATACACATCATATTGCTGTTAAAAGTTTACACATCTAATTCAAGGAAATACATGTCCAATGAATAGAGAAAGGTCAATCTACGGGAAGTTCTAAAAACCAAAGAAATGCTGAAAACACAACTAATGCGAGTCATTTCACTTTTTGAAGCGCTTCTCAGTCTTTTGACGTTTGGATGGAACATCTTCATCGGTGGCTTCACTGTCTTCCTTTTCGCCGGTGTGACGTTGCATGATGAAGTCAAACGTGTCGTCAACATCCTCATCGTCTTCTTCCTCGTCATTGGCAACTCCTTAGGCAGCTTCTTCGTTGTCCTCACGAGCATTTTCATCTTCAGGTTCATCACTGTCGGAAGATGATTCGAGTGGATATTGGGACTGAAGATTAGCAAACTGAACCTGAGCCGAGGCAGACATGCCAAGGCTAAGTGCCTCTTGAAAGTCATTTGTCGAGTTTCAAGTCGTTTTAACTTTCGATTAGTGCGACGTTGAAAGGAACTGACTTGAGTGCTTAAAGAGGTGAGAAGGCCACATATATAAGAAAGTGATGGTTCAGATGTAGATGGAGGAGGATCGTGGAATGGTGGAGGTGGTTGAGGAGAATAGAATCTAGATAGCAAAATCAGAGGTGGAGGCATGGGATTGTGACTGTGCACGATCAAAGCCGCCTTAGTTAACCATTGATGTTGAAAAACCGGAGGCCTTTTCGTTCAATGTAAGATTTGTTAAAATAAGGAGGAAATTGTTTGTTTCCGCTAAAAGGAACCTCGAGGAAATCAAAAATTTTGGTAAGAAATTTGCCAAAAGGAATGTTTCTTCGGGTATCAGTAAGAAAGAGTTCCCATAAGGAACAAAAGAGATACCCAAAATCAAGAGGAATGCCCTTGAAAATGCAAAAAAATAAGTAAAGCATCTAGATGTGTATAAGAGACAGAGCTAAAACTACACTGCTCACTCCTGAACTCAATATTCTGTATACTTTTGTCACAAATCTTTATTGCAGGACTGACGGGCAGAATCCATTCGCCTGTTTCTTTGTGATCCCAAAAAGTAGGGGACATCTTCGATTTCAAATCGAAGTGTCCAAGCGGTCTCTTTTCAACATCTAAGAAATAAGAGAAATCATTTGGGTTTGAGACCTCTTGATGAGTATAAAGACTTCCCTCATATGTTAATGATGTTTTGATTAGTCTTTGTTAACCCGAGAAATTCAAGTGCGAATGGTGGGGCCTTTCCGAAGATTGGCAGTGAATTGAAGCACCATGTCATGATATACAGGTAAATCAATATGGACTAGGTGACCCCAATTTTGTTTTTCAAAACAGGATTTCATAAGGGGAAGATTATACTCATCTCACTCCAGACTTTGAGATTATGCACGTTGAACAATTATGGATTTACTTAAAAGTGATGTATACCATCATCTAGTTCGGATGCCTTGGCATCGATGAATTTTGGCAAGAGTGGATTGGTGGAGACTTGGGGATTAGCAGATGATTCTCCTCTTGCTGGAGCTTTCCCTTTAGATTTGCCTCCACGAGTTGCTGTAGACGAACCTCCGCGAGATTTAACCATTTCGAAGGAAGGAAAAGAAAAGAAAAAAAATTTTAAATTTTTGAAGATTGGTGAGAATTTGAGGAAATGAAATGGTAGATGAGGGAAATTAGATGTGATTTAGGTGATAGAAGCTTTGGAGAGGATAATTTTTGAACTAATTTTGGAAGATAAAGTACATCTAGATGTGTATAAGAGTAGTGAAGTGACAATTTTCCCCAAAGGGTTTTTGGGGGAGGTGGTGAGTCTGAAATGGGGAAGATGGACAGATGTGTATAAGAGACAGACTGTTTGGACGTTATAACATCTCCCAGATGTGTATTCAGAGAAGGGTTGTAAATATGTATTTGTTATTGTAGATGACTATTCTAGGTTTACTTGGGTATTATTTCTTGTTCACAAAAATGAGGCAGTTTGATGAATAAAATGAATATCGTTCGGACGATTATGGCGTACGAGGAAGAAAGGAGTTTTCGGACGATCCAGGCGTCCGAAAGGAAGAGTTGTTACGATGAACTAGTGCGTCCGAACTACTAAGCGATGCCAAATTGATCTAAAATCCCCAAACATTTTCGAGAGATTCAAAGCGATCTAGAGCTAAGGGTTTTGTAAAAATATCAGCCAATTAATCTGAAGTAGGCACAAAATCAACACGAATTTCCTTTTTACAAACAAGATCTCTAATGAAATGATGCTTAACATCAATGTGTTTGGTTCTAGAGTACATAACAGGATTTTTTGTGAGATTAATTGCACTAGTGTTGTCATACTTTATAGGCACACAATCAAAAAATACACCAAAATCTTTCAGAGTATGTTTCATCCAAAGAAGTTGAGCACAACAATTTTCAGTAGCAATGTATTCGGCTTTCGCCGTAGAAAGAGAACATAGAATTTTGTTTTTTGCTAAACCAAGACACAAGACAATTTCCCAGAAAATGACACATACCACTGGTACTTTTTCTATCAATTTTACACCAAGCAAAGTCAGCATCAGAATAACTAATCAAATCAAATGTAGAGGACTTTGGATACCACAGACCAAAATCTATTGTTCCCTTTAGATATCTAAAAATTCTTTTAACAGCTATCAAATGCGATTCTTTAGGGCAAAACTGAAATCTAGCACATAAACAAACATCAAACATAATATCTCATCTACTGTGTAAGTAAAGTAGACTTCCGATCATACCTCTATAGTGTTTTTCATCAACACTATTACCTTTTTCGTCTTTATCAAGTTTGGTTGAAGTGCACATTGGCGTACCAACTTGTTTGCAATCTTCCATTCCAAATCGTTTGAGTAGCTCCTTTGTGTACTTTATTTGCGTAATAAACGATCATTCCTTAGTTTGATGAACTTGTAGTCCGAGGAAAAATTGCAACTTGCCCATCATATACTCATCTCAAACTCTTCTTGCATTAAATGTGAAAAGTCCTTGCACAAACTTTCATTAGTTGCTCCAAAAATAATATCATCAACATAAATTTGAACAATTAACAAACCATTTAAATCCGTTTTTGTAAAAAGAGTGGTGTCAACTACACCTCTTTTGAAACCATTTTCTATCAAGAAACCACTTAATCTTTCATACCAAGCTCTTGGAGCTTGTTTCAGACCATATAAAGCTTTGGAGAGTTTGAAAACATAATTTGAAAGATTTTTATTTTCATATAATGTCGCTTATACAATTCTAGATTGATCAATGCAAACCATTTAAAAATGCTCAAGACATCCATTTGAAATAATTTGAAATTATTGAAACATGCAAATGCAAGAAACATGCGAATGGATTCTAATCTATCCACGGGTGCAAAGGTTTCATCAAAGTCAATACCTTCTTCTTGAGCATAATCTTTTGCAACAAGTCTAGCTTTGTTCCTTGTGATTTCAGTTTCTTTGTCATTTAATTTGTTTCTAAAAACCCACTTAGTACCTATAACAAACATTTTAGGTCTTTCAACCAAGGTCCATATATAAGTTTTCTCAAATTGACAAAGTTCATCTTGCATAATGCATTAACCCAAGATTCATCACTCAAAGCAACATCTATATGTTCAATGTGAGAGAGTAATGCACAATTACTATTCAAAGATTTATGAGAACGAGTAGTTACCCCATCGGATAGATCACCTATGATTAAATCTTGAGGGTGACTAAAGACGAATCTCCAAGCTTTCGGAAGCTCATTTGGAATGTCCTCATTCTTTTCATCATTGATTTGATGGTTGTTGACATCAACGCTTGATGTGATCTCTTGATGGTATTCATGAATAACAAGCTTTTGGAGTTCCTTTAAAATACCTACATCTTCATCTTCACATAAATTCTTTGAGATAACATCATTAGTTTCATCAAATGTAACATGCACAACTTCTTCAATCAAAAGCGTTCTTGCTATTGTAAACTAGGTATGCTTTCTTGTCACTAGAATATCCTAAAAAAATTCCTTCATCCGATTTTTTGTCAAATTTTCCAAGGTTTTCTTTGATTTTTAAAATAAAACATTTGCAACCAAAAACTTTGAAATAGCTCACAGCGGATTTTCTACGAAAAAGGAGTTCATAAGGAGTTTTATTTAAAGAGGATCTCAATAAGACTCGATTCATGACATAACAAGCCGTGTTAACCGCTTCGGCCCAAAAGTATTGTGGTAAGTCACATTCACTAATCATAGTTCTAGCCGTTTCTTGAAGAGTCCTATTTTTTCTTTCAACAACACCATTTTGTTGAGGGACTCTGACAACCGAAAATTCATGAAAAATACCGTTGTGATCACAAAAGTTGGAAAAACTTCCAAATTTAAATTCGGCACCATTGTCACTTCTTAAACGAACAATTTTTAGATCCAATAAATTTTGAATTTTGGAAAACAGTTTTACAAATTTTTCAAATGCCTCAGAATTTTTGTGAACAAGAAATAATACCCAAGTAAACCTAGAATAGTCATCTACAATAACAAAGGCATATTTGCAACCACCTAGACTAGCATATTGAGTAGGTCCAAATAAGTCTAAATGCACAATTGTATAAGGTTTGTCTCTTATACACATCTAGATGTGTATAAGAGACAGGGTTTGCCAAAATAAAATTTCCGAACGCATTCATGATATCATAAACCTCTCTCTTATTCAAATTCTAGATTTGGCAAACCTCTTACCAAATCTTTCTTGGCAAGTTTTTCAATCAAATCCATATTAAAATGACAAAGTCTTCTATACCAAAGCCAAGGATCATCTATGGAAGCGGTAAGACATTTTACATTGCTATTGCTAATTTTATCAAGATGAATCACATAAACATCATTGTGCCTAGTGCCTTTGAATAAAACAACATGATTTTTATCAAGGATAAGACATTCATGTTTGGTAAACAATACATATAAATTTTTGTCACAAAGTTGACTAACACTTAATACATAATTATAGTTCAAATTATCAACAAGAAGCACATTCTGAATCAAGGTTTCATCATTTTTACCTACATCACCAATGCCGATTGATTTTGCTTTATTGTTATCTCTAAAAGTGACTTTTCCACTATTTTTGGATGTGAGATTTGTGAAGAGAGAGGCATCACCCGTCATATGCCTTGAACATACACTATCTATGAACCACTTAGCATTTTTGGTGATGTTAAGTACCTACACAATAAATCAATTGATAACTTTTGGTACCCACATTTTCTTGGGTCCATTTGAGTTAGTGAAATTGCTTTCGATCCATGCAACTTTCATTCCAAGTTTTTCGTTCTTCTTGACATAACACATATTCTTAAAATGTCCATGTTGTTGGCAATATCTACAAATAATGCTTTTATTACCATATAAAGATGATTTTGGTTTTACAATACATAAGTCATCCCTTCTAAACATGCCAAAATTTTTGTTGATTGCTACATGTCTATTTCTTTTCATATCAACTAACATTTTCTTTCTTTCTAGTTAAGAGAGCATTCAAGTCATCCATTCTTTTCTTCAAGGAGGCTTGTTCTTCCTTGACCTTTGATCTCACATGCATTCTTTTCTTCAAATCACGATTTTCTTGTGATAGCCTATTGTTTTCATTCACAAGTTTAGAGTTAGCATTCAATAAAGCATTTGACTTTTTTACTAACTCCTTATTTCTAGCATATGATTCCTTTAAGCTATCATGCAATTTCAAAATGAAAGCTTCAAGATCATCTTCATCATTTTCGTCATTAGAGTCATAGTTAGAATTTACCTCATCATCTCCAATGGCCATAAAGGCCATTTGTGCCGACTCCATTTCTTCTTCAACTTCTCCTTCGGAGTTGCAATCATCCCATGTGATTTGAAAATTGTTGAATCTAGGTTCTCTTCCTTCATTCTTTTTCTTGGAAGGACACTCATTTGCAAAGTGTCCGAGTTGACAGCATTCAAAGCATTTTTCATTTTGCTTCTTCTGATTTCAAGCCTTGATGTGTATTTGAAATTATTTGAGTTTGTGGCGCCGCCTCTTCTCATTCTTCGTTTGTTGATATAATGTTTAAGAAATCCTTTGGTGATAAGTGCAAGATCACCTTCATCAAGTTCTTGATCTTCTAGATTGATGGAGCTGTTTTCATCTTCTTCTTGAGAGGTCTTTAGAGCAATGCTCCTTCTTGGCCTTGCTTCTTCATCATCCACTACCTTGGCCTTTAACTTCAATTCATAAGATGTAAGAGAATTGATTAGCGATTCAATAGGCATTAAATTTAAATTCTTGGCTTTCTCTATAGGAATTGTTTTGGCATCCTATTCTTTCGATAGAGCATTTAGGATTTTTCTATTTTTTTCACCCAAAGAGTACTCCTTACCCAAGGCTAAAAGATCCTTTATAATGTCATTGAACCTACAGTACATTTTGTCAATGTTCTCATGTGGTTCCATCTTGAAGGTCTCATACTTGGCAACAAGTACGGATTTCATGAATCTTTTGCTCACGAACATCATCGCTCCCTTCATGGATTTTCTTCAACTTATCCCATATTTCTTTAGCGGAAATGCAACCCTTCACGCGAGTTGATTCATTTGCATCCGAGGCATTATATAACACATTCATAGCTTTTGCATTTAACGTCAAGTTTGCCTTGTCTTGTGGAGTGAGCTCATCCCTTGTCTTTTCTCTTCTTCTATTTGTGTGATCATCAATGATAGAAGCTTCAAAAGAACCTTCATTGACAACATACCACAAATCAATGTCAATAGATTGCAAAAATTGTTAATCTATCTCTCCAACTAATAAAATTTGCCTCTTATACACATCTAGATGTGTATAAGAGACAGGCACTCAAAAACAAAGCATTGTTGGTTGCCATAAAATTTCTTTTCTCAAAAGCAGTTTAAGCAATACAATGAGACCAAGCTCTGATACCAATTGTTGGTCCCAAAGCAACCTAAGAGGGGGGGGTGAATTAGGTTTCAAAAAATATATTTTCAGAAAGTATTGAGATTTTTAAATTGAATGCTGATATAATAAAATTAATAGAACAGTAAGGTAAAGAGAGAAAAATTAAACAACCAATACTTCCAAGCTAGCAAGCTTGAAGTATTCAATCACTAGAATGCTTCACACACTTGGTGAGCCAATAATCTTTACAAAGTTGGAAAGTTCTTTCTCACACTAAAACTCTTTTAGTTGAGCCAAGAATCTTACTTACAACCACACTTTCATACAAGATTATCACTTAGACAAAGTTGAATTACACTCACAACTGCATACTAATACAACAAGGCACTATAGTCAATTTGTACTCAAATTACTCTTTTCTAAGGCTTGTATTCAATGTATTAGATGATTTTTACTGAATGTCAAAGCAGCTATTTATAAGAGCAATAAATGGTGGTTGCAACTACTTCCTAACGGCTAAATAATAAATGCACAAAAAGTAGCCGTTGGGGTTTCGGACGTCCGAGATATTTTGGAGAAAGTAAAAAAGTCAAATGCTTTATACAGTTGTTGAAGAGCTTCGTTCGGACGTCCGTGCATGCATCCGTTCCTTCGTCCGATAGAAGCTTCGGACGGTCATGTTCGTCCAAAAAGAGAAGTAGTAGAATCCCATTTCTTTCTGTCTAATTGTTCGGACGGTGCAATGTGTCCGAGAAGTTTAGACCTAGTTCAGACGGTTCAGTGCGTCTGAAAGCCCTATCTCTACCAAAATAGATAACAGTCCTGCAAAAACTTGTTTACAGAGTTAAGTGTTTATGTCATCATCAAAATAAGGTTTGAAAAACATCAGATAGAGTTAGTAAGACCATCCTTCAGTTGATTGAGCTAACAAGATTAGTTGTCCTTCTAAGCAAATTAGCTACTTCTAGGCTAATCAGGCTGACTAGACTTGCAGTTCAGGTTGATCAAGCTAACCAGGTTGTTCTTCAAGTTGATTGAGCTTGGACGACCTAAAAAGACAAGTGTTTTGCATGCTAGAATCGGTCCAATTTATTAAGTATGACCCTGTGTGCCGAGTTAAGAATACTTGCTTATGTAGAAAAGAATGACCTCTAATGGATAATATGAAGGATACTAGTCATTTGTAAAAGAAATTTCAAGGAAGATGTTCAGTCTGCCAACAAATCCGATGTCATTGATTCTTCCGTTCAACCTCTTTTTTTTTGGTTTTCTGACTTTCACTTGAATGATTGTACTTTTTGGGGTTTTATCCCTTGACATCTTTTTTGTAGCTCGTGAGCTTTTCCTGAGTAACTCCTAGCTTTTTATCTAGTGTTTTTTATTTTTTGGGTAATTATGGGTTTTTTTTTTCTCTCTTTTTTCTTTTCTTTTTTTTTCTTTTCTCTTTATGATGTGTACATCTTTGGTCTATTTCTTTCAGCGCTAGTAAGACTGATATATGTTGTTTAGTTAGACACATATAAGACTCCTTATTTGCACAACACAAGTAAGGCTGGTTATAATTTGCTAGGCACATGTAAGTCTTCTTTATGTGAGAGGGTAGTACTTTGACCATAGTTAAATACATGTTATAATATTTTGCTAGGTGCATGTAAGTAGGACTGTCAATTGGGTCGAGCTGGCCCAAGCTCGGCCTGAAAAATAAAGGGCTGAGCTTGTGTTAAAGTGAGTTGGACTGAGTTTGGACCTAAATATTATACTCAATTAAATTGTGAGCTGAGTTTGGGTTTTATTAGGCTCGACCCGATTAAAACCTTGCCCATATATATATATATATAATACTAATTTCATCCTAAATGAAATAGTACTACTTAATTTTATGTGGATAATGGTTAATAATTCTAGTATTCTATTAACTTACCTAAATCGGGTAATTAAAAATAATAACCTAACATCATCATTAGTCAATTTAGTTGAAATATTGTGGCTCAATGATATAGTTAATAATTGTTTATTGACATAAGTAGTACATATTATTCCATATTATATTGACCGGGTGCAAAAAACAAAATTTTAACAAAAAAACTATAAAAAAATTTATTGGATAATGTGAGTTTGGGCTAACCCACTGATTAAAGCCGAAACCCGAATAATTTTGTGAGTTGAGTATGAGAGACACCTTTGTGAGCTTGGTCCGGCCCGATTAATGCCCTCCAATTCAAATAAATTTGTGAGCCGAGTTTGGACTTTGCAAAACCCGGCTCACAAGACCCAATTGACAGTCCTACATGGAAGGCCCCTTTATGTGAGAGAGTGGTACTTTGACCATAGCCTCTTCTTGACCCCCCAATGTTGCTTTGTGTTTTGGCAATAGCCAAATTTAGCTAAGCTTATTATTTGTAAGTTATGACAATTTTGTCTAATAGACATATTTTTGGTTATCATCCTGTAGTCTTGCTACTTGGATGCTTTTTAACCAATTTGGTTCCACAACTAAGTTGTTGGAATTTTGATGATTATGCGATTGTCATTAGATTTTTTATTTGTAGTTTTGCAATCTAGTTACTAGAACAATTTGATATATTTAATTTTTATTATCACCCCGTTATTTTAACTTGGATGTTTTTTACCAATTGCCCTGGTTCCACAAAGTAGTTTTTGGAACATGATCATTCTACAATCTTGTTGCTAGAATTTTTAGTGTGTAGTTCTGCAATCTTGTTGCTAGAACCGTTGGCTCCAAAGCAACCTAAGAGGGGGGGAGGGAGGGTGAATTAGGTTTTTTAAAACATTACTTTGCAAAGTATGCACTTATAAAATCTTTTGCACTAACAAGTAGATTGATAGAGATGAAAACAATTAAACTTATGAAATATAGAAAAGGTAAAGAAAGAGATTCAACAAATAACACTACCAAGCTACCAAGTTTGAAGTGTTGATCCACTAGAATGCTCCTCAAATATGGTGAGCCAATAATCTTAAATGTACACAAAGTAGGACAATCCTTGTTCACACTAATTCTTTTTAGTTGAGCCAAGCATTTTACTCTCAACCTCACTTTTGTACAAGATTATCACTCCACTCAATATTTTTCAATAGCACTTCTAAAGTACACACTAATACAATTTTTTTCAATAGCTAATTTGCACTCAAATTGCTTTTCTTCTTGCTTGTATTCAATGTGTAAGATTGTTTTTACATTATCATTAAAGTTGGTATTTATAGGTGCAATAAATTGGGTTGTAACCATCTCCCAACAGCTCAATAATAAATGCTCAAAAACTAGCCGTTCTAGGTTTCGGACGTTTGATGTTATTGTTGTGCGTCTGACCCATCGTCCGATCTTAAATATAAGCGAGTAGTGGATGCCGTTTGGACGACCGAGCTTGCTTCCAAGAGACATCATTCGAACCAGGTGTGTTTGAAAGGTTCACACATCGGATGATGTATTGTATTCGAAAGGTTTAATGCCTATCAAAAAATTGTTTCTTTTGGACAGTCATCTTCGTCCGATGTAAGCTACTTTCAGACGGTTGAATGCATCCGCTGAAAGTACTTATTATTCTTGATTCTGCCATACTTTTTCGGACGGAGAAATAAGTCTAAGGAACATTCCTTTGGACGCGCTTGTGCGTCCGTTGTAGGTGATCAGAACTACATTTCTAACAACATCAACTTGCTCTCTGTTTGACCGTTCGGATAGTGAATTGCGTCCGTGGTAATCTTGATCGGACGAGCTTGTGCATCGGAGAAATGTAGTACTGTTCAGACGGTGTACAACGTCCGAAAGCTCTGTTTCCAGCAAATATAATAGTAGACCTGAACAACTTAGTTTAAGAGGTAAAATGCATTTGTCATCATCAAAATAAGATTTGTGGATCATCAATTCTCCCTTTTTGATGATGACAAACTATGAATAAAAAAAAACAATCAATTTCCACACAATCAATTAATAGATAGATTCTCCTACTCCTCCTCTTTTGACATCATCAAAATGAAATAACCTCCCCCTTAGAGGGTGCTCCTCCTTACATAAGCAATGTAATATAATCAAACCAAAGCAATAAACCAAACCAAACCAAGTAGAGCATGTAATAATTATATTAACAATGATGTCAATCAAACCAAACCAAACTAAACAGAGCATTAACAAATAAACAAGAGCAGTAAAAAATAATCTAAGAGGCTGGAGTCGTTTTTCTTTTTGGAACGTTCTTCAAGTTTGCCCTTCTTGGTGGATGCATCATCATCGGTAGCTTCACTATTATGAGCCTCAGTGTCTCATCATTGCATGATGTAGTGGAAAGCATCGTCAACATCCTCATCATCGTCATCGTCATCGTCATCATCAGCACCGGGAGAAGTAGATTTGTCAAGATTGGTGGTGCCAGTAGGGTCCTCACGATCGTCTTTTCCAGGAATGGAATGATCATCATCATTGGTGCCACCGTCTTCACTTTCAGAGGAAGATTCGAGAGTATACTGGGACTGGATATTGGCAAACTAGACTTGAGCTGAAGCAGACATTCCTAAGCTAAGTGGCTCTTGAAGAATTGTTTGACGATTTTCAAGTCGTTTCAGTTTCCGATTGGTGCGACGCTGAAAGGAGCTCATATGGTCGCTCAAAGAAGTAAGAAGGCTGCAAATATGAGAGAGGAAAGGTTCAGAAGAAGAAATATGGGGATCATGGGATGGGTAATTGGAGGTGTTTGAGAAGGAAGGGAATGAGGAAGTGCAAGTCCGGAGGTAGAACCTTGAGATTTAGATTTTTCAATTTCATAAGCTGCTTTTGTGAACCATTGGTCGTTGAAAAATCTCAGACCCTTACGCTCAATGTAAGCTTTGTTAAAGTAAGTAGGATATTGTTTTTTACAGGTGAAAGGAATGTCAAAATGATCGAAAATCTTAGTAAGGAATTTTCCAAAAGGTATGTTGCAGCGAGTATCAGTTAAGGAAAGCCCACAAGGAGCAAAAGAGAAAACCAAAATCAAGTTGAATGCCTTTAAAAACACAGTAAAACAAATAGAGCTGCATTTTATCGGACTTCAGTGCAATGCCCATACACATGGTAACAATAAATTAGTGACCAAAGTGCATAGAATGTTAAGTTCAGGGGTAAGCAAAGTGGTTTTGGCTTCCGAAGTCTGTTTAAAATTGACATTAAAAAATGCTCTGAACTTGTCGATGTCAAAATGAGTATCCAAAGTCGGCCATTTATCTAATGAGAAAAAATAGGAAAAATCGTTAGGCGAGAGAACTTCACATTCAAAAACAGAGTTTACGACATTGGATGAAATCTCAAAATTTTTGTTATTCACATGAGATAACAACGTTCGAATAGTGGGACACTTCCTAAGATTAGCAATGAATTGGAGTACCATATCATGATAGACTGGCAAATCTAAGTGAACCAAATGACCCTAATTTTGTTTTTCAAAGCAAGATTTCACAATAGGTAAGTTAAATTCATCAAAAAGACCTTGAGAAATATGTCTTTGAACAATAATGGACTTGCTAAGAAAAGAGGTGTATCGGTCAGATGCCTTGGCATCAATGAATTTGGGTAGAGAAAGATCAGTAGTGGTTTGAGGGTTTGTGAATGATTGTCCCTGCACAGGAGTCTTGCCTTTGATTTTCGTCCTTGGGTAGCCGTAGAAGATCCACCCCGTGATCGTACCATTGTAAATTTGAAGAAAAAGAAGAGGAAGAAGGGGAAAATTGTGTTCGAGTAGATTTGTGGGAAATTTCAAGGAATTTGATGTGAAATTGGTGAAAGAGGATTCAATTGGAGTAAGTGAGAGGATGGGAAAGGAAAATTCTTAAGCAATTTTAGAGATTAAAGAGGAGAGTGAGTGAATTTTGTGGAAGCTCTTGGGTGCCAGAGATAGGGTTCGGTGGAGGGGACATTTCCGAAATGAGGAAAATGAAGATATTTAAACAGGTAAAACAATCATTTGGACGTCTAAATGATTCATATCCGTTATAATGCGTCCGATCTAAGATATACGGATGGCCGAAACCCTATGTTGTGCGTCCGAGCAATGTCGGATAGTGATACGCATCCGTTATAAATTTCAGAGAGTTAGCGAATTGAGAAGGATAGTTCGGACGGATATAAGCGTCTGAGACAAAAGAAAGGATTTCGGATGTTTAGATACGTCCGATGGAGCAGATAGTTCAGACGAAGATAACTGTCTGAACGCAGAATTCAGACAGTACTTTGAAATTAAGGATGCCCAAACGAGTTCTGAGAGATTCAAAGCGATCTAAAGCCAATGGTTTAGTAAAAATATCAGCAAGTTGATATTTTGTACACACAAATTCAACACAAAATTCCTTATACACGATCTCTAATAAAGTAGTGTTTGACATCAATGTGTTTGGTTCTAGAATGTATGATAGGATTTTTTGTGAGATTAATTGCACTAGTGTTATCACATCTTATATGCACACAATCAAAGATGACACCAAAGTCTTTTAGTGTATGTTTCATTCGCAGAAGTTGAGCACAATAGTTTCCAAGAACAATATATTCGGCTTCTGCTGTAGAAAGTGAAATAGAATTTTGCTTCTTGCTAAACTAGGACACTAAACAGTTACCCAAGAAGTGATACATACCACTAGTACTTTTTCTATCAATTTTACAACCAACAAAGTCAGCATCAGAATAACTAATTAAATCAAAAGTGGAGGATTTTGGATACTAAAGTCCAAAATCCATTGTACATCCCTTTAAGTATTTGAAAATTCTTTTTACTGCAATCAAGTGTGATTATTTAGGACAAGATTGAAATCTAGCACACAGACAAACGGCAAACATAATATCTGGTCTGCTAGCTGTTAAGTAATGTAGGTTTCTGATCATACCTCTATAGTGTTTTTCATCAATACTACCTCATTCATCTTTATTCAAGTTTGGTTGAGGTGCATATTAGTGTCCCAACCTGTTTGCAATCTTCCATTCCAAATCTCTTGAGTAGCTCCTTTGTCTACTTGATTTGTGTAATGAACGTTCCGACCTTTGTTTGGTGAACTTGGAGCCCAAGGAAGAACTGTAGTTCTCCCATCATACTCATTTCAAATTATTTTTGCATCAAGCATGAGAATTCCTTGCACAAGCTTTCATTAGTTGCTCCAAAAAAAATATCATCAACCTAAATTGAACAATTAGCAAACCATTAGAATTTGTTTTGGTAAAGAGAGTGGTGTCAACAACACCTCTTTTAAATCCATTTTCAGTCAAAAAACCACTTAGCCTTTCATACCAAGCTCTAGGGGCTTGTTTCAAACCGTTCAAAGCTTTAAAAAGTTTGAAAACATGATTTGGAAAATTTTTGTTTTCAAAATCAGGGGGTTGTTTAACGAAAACTTCTTGATCAATAAAACCATTTAAAAATGCACTTTTGACATCCATTTGGAATAATTTGAAATTGTTAAAGCATGCATATGCAAGAAACATGCAAATGGATTCTAAAGGAGCAACGGGTGCAAAGGTTTCATCAAAATCAATGCCTTCTTCTTTAGCATAATCCTTTGCAACAAATCTAGCTTTGTTCCTAGTGATTTCACCTTTATCATTTAATTTGTTTCTAAAAACCCATTTTGTTCCGATTACGGGATGAATTGATAGTCTTTCAACTAAGGTCCACATATTATTTTTCTCAAATTGGCTAAGTTCATCTTGCATAGCAAAGACCCAAGATTAGTCATTCAATGCATCATCCATACATTTAAGTTCAAATTCTCATATGAGAAAGCAATGCACAATTACTATTCAAAAGTTTATGAGATCAAGTTTTTACCCCATCGGATGTATCACCTATGATCAAATCTTAAGGGTGACTGGAGACAAATCTCCATGCTCTTGGAAGATCTTTTGGAGTGTCTTCGTTCTTTTCTCCTTTTTCATCCAAGTGATGGGAGTTGTCTTCATTGGTTGGCATGATCTCTTGATGTTTTTTGTGAATAGTGAGCTTTTCAAGCTCCTCTTGAATACCTACATCTTCATCTTCACATACATTCTTTGCAATAACAACATTAGTTTCATCGAATGTAACATGCACAACTTCTTCAATCAAAAGTGTTATTCTATTGTATATTCTGTATGCTTTCTTGTCACTAGAATATCCTAGAAAAATTCCTTCATCCAATTTTTTGTCAAATTTTCCAAGATTTTCTTTGATTTTTAAAATAAAACATTTACAATCAAAAACTTTGAAATAGCTCACAATGGGTTTTTTTACAAAACAAGTAGTTCATAAGGTGTTTTATTTAAAATAGGCCTTAACAAAACACAATTCACAACATAACAAGCCGTTTAAAAGCTTTGGTCCAAAAATATTTTGGTAAATCACACTCACTAATCATAGTTCTAGCAGCCTCTTGAAGTGTTCTATTTTTCCTTTCAACAAAACCATTTTGTTGAGGCACTCTAACAACCAAAAATTCATGCGAAATACCGTTGTGGTCACAAAATTCAGAAAAACCTCCGAATTTAAATTCGGGTCCATTATCACTTCTCAAATGGATAATTTTCAAATTCAACAAATTTTGAATTTTGGAAAATAATTTTACGAATTTTTCAAAAGTTTCATTTTTGTGAACAAGAAATAGTACCCAAGTATACCTAGAATAGTCATCAACAATCACAAATGCATATTTACTACCACCAAAACTAGCATGTTGAGTTGGACCAAACAAGTCCAAATACAATAATTCCAAGGGTTTAGAAGTAGACACACAATTCTTTGGTTGGATGGTAAAAGACATTTTAACTTGTTTACCAAATTGGCATGCATCACAAATTTTGTTTTTCAAAAACCTTAATTTTGGCAAGCCTCTTATCAATCCCTTCTTGGCATGTTTTTCAATTAAATCCTTGTTGAAATGACAAAGCCTTCTATGACAAAGCCAAGGATCATCAATAGAAGCAGTTAGACATTTTACATTGTTACTACCAATATTGTCAAGATAAATCACATAAACATCATTGTGCCTAGTTCCTTTAAATAAAACAACATACTTTTTTTTTTATCAAGAATTAGTCATTCATGTTTGGTAAATAACACATATAGATTTTTATCACAAAGTTGACTCACACTTAATTGATTGTGATTCAAATTATCAACAAGAAACACATTTTTAATCAAAGTCTCACCATTTGTACCTACATCACCAAGACCAATTGATTTTTCTTTCATGTTATCCCCAAAAGTCACCTTTCCACTACTTTTGGATATGAGTTTGGTGAAGAGAGAAGCATCTGAACCTGTCATATGTCTTGAGCACCCACTATCTATGAACCATTTGGCAGGTGATATTCATTTCCTACACAAGAAATTAAGTGATAACTTTTGGTACCCATATTTTCTTGGGTCCATAAGAGTTAGTAAAATTACTACAAATCCATACGGTATTCATACCAAATTTTCATTTCTCCTGACATAGCAATTATTTTTCACATGTCCATGTTGTTGGCAATAAGTGCAAATAACATTTTTATTTCCATATAAAGAAGATTTTGATTTTACAAAGCATAAATCATTCTTTCTAAAGGTGACAAAGTTCTTGTTGATCAATACATTTCTATTCATTTTTAAATCAACAATATTTTCCTTTTTTCTATGTAAGAATATATTCAAGTCATCCAATCTTTTCTTCAAGGAGGCTTGTTCTTCCTTGATCCTTGATTTCACATGCATTCTTTTTTTCAAATCACTGTTTTCTTGTGATAACCTATTATTTTCATTCACAAGTTTAGAGTTAGCATTCTAAATAAAGCATTTGATTTCTTTACTAACTCCTTATTCTAATGATATGATTCCTTTAAACTATCATGCAATTTTAAAATGAAAGCTTCAAGATCATTGTCATCATTTTCATCATTAGAATCATAATTAGAGGTTACCTCATCATCACCAATGGCCATAAAGGCCATTTGTGCCGTCTCCATTTCTTCTTCAACTTCTCCTTCGGAGTTGCAATCATCCCATGTGATTTGGAAATTGTTGAAACGGGGCTTTCTTCCTTCATTTTTCTTCTTAGAAGGACACTCATTTGCAAAGTGTCCAGGTTGACCGCATTCAAAGCACTTTTAATTTCTAGATTGGTCTTCCCTTTGAAATTATTTGAGTTGATAGCTCCACCTCTTCTTATTCTCCGTTTATTGATGTAGTGTTTGAGAAATTCTTTCGTGATGAGTGCAAGATCTCTTTCATCAAGATCTTCATCTTCTAGGTTGGTGGAGCCATTTTCATCTTCTTCTTGAGAAGTCTTTTAATGCAACGCTCTTTTTTCGTCTTGCTTCATCATCATCTACCACCTTAACCTTTAGCTTCAGTTCATAGGACATAAGAGAGTTAATTAAAGATTCAATCGGCATGGAATTTAATTTTTTTGCTTCCTCTATTGAAATTGTTTTTGCCTCCCACTCTTTTGATAGAGCATTCAAAAATTTTCTATTTTTCTCACCTAAAGAGTATTTCTTTCCCAAGGCTTCAAGATCCTTGATTATGTCATTGAATTTACAATACATTTTATCAATGTTTGCATGTGACTCCATCTTGAAGGACTCATACTTGGCAACAAGTAAGGATTTCTTTTGTTCTCGAACATCATCGCTCCCTTCATGAATTTCTTTCCAATTGTCCCAAATTTCTTTAGCAGAAATGCATCTTTTGACACAAGTTGATTCGTTGGCATCCAAGGCATTGTATAGCACATTCATAGCTTTTGCATTTAAGGTCAAGTTTGCCTTGTCTTGTGGAGTGAGCTCATTCCAATTTTGTCTTTTCTCTTCTTCTATTTGTATGATCATCAAAGATGGTAGTAGCTTCAAAAGGAACTTCATTTACAACATACCACAAGTCAATATCAATGGATTGAAAAAATATTTTCATTCTATTTTTCTAACTAGTAAAGTTTAGCCCATTAAACATAGGGGGTCTTGTGATAGATTGACCCTAAAAAAATAAAGCATTATTGGTTGCCATAAGGGATCTTTACTCCAATGCAATCTAAGCACAATAAAAAGACCAACGCTCTGATACCAATTGTTGGCCCCAAAGCAACCTAAGAGGGGGGAGGAATTAGGTTTCTTAAAAAATTACTTTGCAAAGTATGCACTTATAAAATCTTTTGCACTAACAAGTAGATTGATAGAGATGAAAACAATTAAGCTTATGAAGTATAGAAAAGGTAAAGAAAGAGATTAAACAAACAACACTTCCAAGCTACCAAGCTTGAAGTGTTGATCCACTAGAATGCTTCTCAAATATGGTGAGCCAATCAATTTTATATGTACACAAAGTAGCACAATCCTTGTTCACACTAATTTTCTTTAGTTGAGCCAAATATTTTACTCTCAACCTCACTTTTATACAAGATTATCACTCCATGCAATATTTTTGAATAGCACTTCTAAAGTACACATTAATACAATTTTGCTCATTAGCTAATTTGCACTCAAATTGCTTTTCTTATTGCTTGTATTCAATGTGTAAGATTGTTTTTACATTATCACACACCGGATGATGTATTGTGTTCGAAAGGTTTAATGCTTAGACAAGAAATTGTTTCTTTCGGACAGTCATCTTTGTCCGATGTAAGCTTCTTTTGGATGGTTGAATGCGTCTGTTGAAAGTACTTATAATTCTTGATTTTGCCATACTTTTTTGGACGGAGAAATACGTCTGAGGAACATTCCTTTAGACACGCATGTGCGTCTATTGTAGGTGCTCAAAAAACTTGCTCTTTGTCTGACCGTTCGGACAATGATTTGCGTATGTGGTAATCACTATTGATCGGACGAGCCTGTGCGTCCGAGAAATATAGTACTGTTCGAACGGTGTACTGCATCCGAAAGCTCTGCTTCTAGTAAATATAGTAGCTGACCTGCACAGCTTGGTTTAAGAGGTAAAATGCATTTGTCATCATCAAAATAAGGTTTGTGGATCATCAAGAACGTCTCCTTCATCATTGAGGTGTTTATACCTATTTGACCAATATTTCATAAAGACTGTGACACCTATAAGTTCTAGTAACAACCTTTTTCCATGTTGTACACCTTCCAATATTTGGAGATTGATTTTCTATAATGTTAAGCAAACTTGTAGTTTAATGATTAGGGATTGTTCCATTTTTCTTCAAATAGGTCTATATCTAGAAATATTTATCCTCTTGTATAGAGGGTTGATAAGACTTAATACTCTATCTTAGTCCATCAATCTTTGTTAGCATAACCACCTTTGACCCGTAGGTCGACTTGAATGGTATGAGATTGGGGTGGAAGTCGGGAAGGTTGGTTGATGACACCATAAGATACTTGGTCATTCATCCATCCAGAACGATTTAGTTTTCCCCATAGTATAATTTTGTTGGTTAGATCATCCTGGCCATTGGCTTGATGATGTCCTTCGAGCTGCAAGATTCTTGAAGAATAACATCTTCATGCAATAAGTGGTCATTCAGAGTTCTTATCATTATTTGACACTAGTGCATGGGGAATCTTAAACCTGCAAGTAGTATATCAGAAAAAGAATGAACTCACGTATCTATGATGAAAGTTAATGGTTCAACTTCCATTCCTTTGGTGAAGTATTTTACAACTTCTATATACTCATATCGTTATGGTGTATTTTGAGAGGATTCAAGTAAATCCGTTCCCAACTTCACGAGGATGCCCATTGGTATTGTCCTATTTTTTGATTTTCTTATAATTTTTTCCCAGATCTTCATGATTAGGAATCTGAGCTAATATGGCTTTCACAGGTCCCTTATGAATCTATTTGAAGATGCAGTCTTCTCGGGCAAGGGATCAGACATTGCAATAGAATATTTGAATAAGATCGTCATATGGCTGATTATTCTTGGGCTGATATTGACCTGATTGTAGTCTAACTTTTTGAGCCTGAATTTTGATTTTGGCAGCTCCCTAGTAGTTGTCAGGTAGTGATTGGATTCATCCAGGTAGATTCTTGGTTAATCTCTATAAGATTTGATATTTCGATTGCCATTTTTTCTGGATATCCACCAAGACTCGTTTGGTCAAGTAGGTTTATGAGCATGATGCTAAATTATAAATGGCGTCATCATCTTTTTTAGGGATTTTGGAGATTTCTTGCATAAGAAGAATATTCAAAGCATTAATAAAAACTATTAGATATTTTCTAGGTACATTTTCATCAATATCCCCGTAGATCCAAGTTGTCCACCATTTTGGCAATGTGCAAGCTGTGGATCACTATAAACTTTTAACTTCCTGACCGCATTTACAAGGTCATAATAGCTTTAATTTGTTCGATATTGGTAGATTAATCTTACTTAGGGGTTCAAGATTTGATTATGGAGATAGTTGCGTGTTAAGTTAACATAGTCTCATACTTTTCACTTTTTTGTTTTGGAGCAAAAGATCTCTCCTTTTGCTTGACGGGTTGACAGTGAAGGTCAACACTTAACACGTGTCCAATGATACTCCTTAAAATGTCCAGCATATTATCTATTGATTAGTCTAGGTTTTCCCTTCATGTAGTTATTATTGTGTCTTTTAATTGCGAGGCTAGATCGACACTAGATTTTATTTTTCATCCTTGATATCTTGAATTCAACCCAACGAGATTGATTTATCCGTCCGAGATGAATTTCTTTGCACTTGTCAATGTTTTAGGTGGTTGTAACTCATGTACTATGAGTATCGAGCTGTTATTTAGTTGGAGAGCAGCTATGTAACATTCCTTGTGATTTTCTAGTTTCCCTTAGAATTCCTACTCATTAGAGAGTTGATTATTATTATAGCTCAAGATGATTTTCTCTTGAGTAATTTCAAGCAGCTTTATCTATTATTTTGGGATAACTGATGCACATGAAAATCTCACCTGGAAAGAATAAGTTGCATCCAAGTTGGCCAAATTATATTTATATCCCGAAAAGTTTTAGAGAACGTTATGTTGATATCATTACTTAACACATCTTATGCATTTCATAATTTGTATTGATTATGTTAACTACTATAGGTATTATGGAAAAAAGATAGTGTACCTCATATTTGGAAGGAAAAGTTATAAACTCAACCTTAGGAATTTTTTGCTATTTGCATTTCAACTCGATCCAGTTTGTAGGCATTCATTGCTGCTCTAATAACTCCATTTGTTGGTTCTTGATCTTACAGAGCATTTTTCTATCTGCATCTCATCTAGATCTAGCCTGTGAGCTTTCCTGCTATCTACATTATACCTTGATCTAGCTCGCAGGCTTTTTGTTATTTGCATCTGAACTTGATCTAGGCTGTAGTCTTTTTTTGTTGATATGCATTCTAACTCAATCTAACTCGTAGGCTTACTTTTGCTATCTGTAGCCTAGCTCGATCCAGATCGTAGGCTTTGCTTTCTGATTTGCGATCTTGTCTAGATCTTGATAGGATAGAGTTCTTTCTGGTTCGATGACTAGTTACCCTGGTGGCACCCTAACTTGGCTATCTACATTCATCTTGACCTCCTTGGTTTTGTCCTTTCCGATACTTGTGCTATTGATAGATTGATCCAACTTTTCTTTACAGGTTGTTGCTTTTATTTTGCATGCAGTGTCTACATGCTTTTCTGGTATTATCATGTATTGATCATCTTCGAGCAAAACTTAGAAATAAATCACAAACATACTTAACAAATCTCATCAATCACCCATGTAAATAACCAAGAACAAAACCATTAGAAGAAAAACAGTCAAATGATAATAAACCCCTATACATGAATTCCAATGTAGGTATGTGTATAGCCATACAAAAAATGACTTTTAAACACAAAGATTAAATCATGCAAACCCTTTAAATTTTTCTAAATACTCCATAGAAGGGCTTACTCTTCTTACATTTCTCTACTAATGTAGACAACTGACTCGACTTAAATTAGGTAGGACTTTTAGCTTTTAATGTAAGGCTAGAGTATTGGCTAACAAAGAAGGAAAAAAGGATAAACAAATAAGAAAAAGAGCTTTAAATTACTGTTGGCCACACATCAACATAAAACTACTTTTTGAATATTAAAACACCCATCCTTCAAAGGAGTAACCCCACACTTAATTCTCTGAACACTCATAAAATTTTGTGTAACAGGCAAAATAAAATTCTACTTCTTCAATTTCAACCCTTCTCACGAACACCATGTAAAAATATCACTTTTTTTTTCTTTCTTCTCACTTTGTTTTTTTTTTCCAAAATAGGTACCAATGATAGGCACTGCCCGCAAAAATTATCTACGCAGGTACCTGTGATAGGCACTACCTGCTACCACTCCAATGCAGGTGTCAGTGATGGACACCACCTGCAATATTCCAACAAAAACTTTTTTCTAACACCCCTACACCTTAAGATTGTACACCATTCATTCTAACACTCTCATACAACTACCTCCCATCCTTATATCCCCTTAACAATTAATGTGGCATTAAAGTTCTTATGGGAAATTTAGGATAGCTCACAAAGGTAGATAAAAAATGAGTTAAAAAAAATTAAATGGTGCTTTTATCCATTCAAAACAAATTAAGGCTCGAATAGGGTTTTAGGGATAAATTTTACAGTAATAGTTGGCTTGAAAGGCTCAAACGTCCAAAGAAATGCCTACCCTCATCTTTAAATCAAATCCAATTATCTAAAATTTTGCCTTGAAAATGTAATAAAACAAGTGTCTGGAGTGCAATATAAATGAATCTATACAATTATCTCTTACTACCAAAAAGCTATAACATTATAGGACTATTAGTGCTCAAAAATTAGAAATCATACTAGGAAAATATTAACATCGACTACCCTACTCATGACAACTTAGCTAAACAATTATCGAGTAGAAAATCGAAGAAAAATGCTAAGCAATTATTTGTGAACAAAATTTTTAAAAATTCAAAAAGCTCTCAAATAAAAAACTAAGTTACAAATATAAAAGCAAAAATTGAACAAAATGAACAAAAAACCACCAAACAAATAGACATTAAGAAAACTTCCCACCCCACACTTAAAGGATAGCATTGTCCCCAATGGAAAAAAAAAAAAAGACTAAAAAGGAAAAAGGAAAGCTTCTCTATCAATCAAGAACGTTTGGTGCCGTTTATATTGAGTTAAATATGTTGAGTTGAGATGGAAAACATCAACCACATCTAAAACAAAAAAGAACATAAAAATCCTTAAGACATTAAGAAAAACAATAAAACCAAGAAACTAAACAAAAACATAAGAAATAAAATTAAGAAAAAAGATGGGTTGCCTCCCATGTAGCACCCTTATTTATAGTCCTAAGATCGACTGTTGCACTCCCACTCATGTGAAACATACTTGGGTGGTTGGCCACCCCCTGCCTTTAGGCCTCCATGGAAAAAGTTTAATTTCACCTCTTCTTAACTGTCATTTCTTGATTCCCAGCTTTTTTTTTTTTTGAAGAAATCCATGTTTCCTTGTAGTCATCAAAGCCAATGTCCTCAATAGCACGTCCAATTATTTTTTGAACAATTTCCTCTTCTTTTTGTGCTCTTTAAACTTTTGGACGTCACAAATCCATGTTTCATGATCCTTTCTCACCCCACAGACATCGTCAGGTGGTTTTGATTCTTCATTTGACCTGCCAATAGAAAGATCAAGTGAATGATTAGCATATTTTTCTTCAAAAATAGGAAAATTATCATTATAATCAAAAATATTAATTTCAACTGATTCATTTTCAATTTGTAAAATCACCTAACATCTATCAATGCATGTGCGGTTGATGAAAACGGCCTCAACAAAATTTCATTGTCCTCACCGATGTCCAACACAAAGAAATCAACAGGAAACACCAACTTTTCTACTTGCACATGCATGTCCTCCATCAAGTCATATGATTTCCTTTCAGTCAAGTCCGCTAGAAATTGGAGTGTAACGTTAGTTGGTTTTGTGTTGGTGATTCCTAACTTATCATAAATGGATTTTGGCATAATGTTGATACTATCTCCTAAATCACAAAAGAATAATGTGCCGTTGTTTCTCCAATATTCACCGGTATTGAGAAGTTACTAGGATCTTTGAGTTTAGGGGGTAATCTCTATTGAAAAATTGCACTACACTTGGCATCAAGATAAATTTTCTCACCAACATCCTATTTCCGCTTCTTTGCTAATAAATCCTTCATAAACCGTGCAGTTGGGCATTTTGGTGAGCACACAACCAAGGGAATGTTGACATGAACCTTGTTGAACATGTTGATGAATTTTTTAAATTACTTGTCTTTTTTCTCCTTTTTGAAATTATTGAGCCTCTGAGGGAATGGAATCTTTAACGAAGGATGCAAATTCAAAGGCTCTACTACGTGCTTCTTTTTCAGCTCATTGTTTTCATCTACTTTTGTCATCTTGTCATCATCACAACCAACTGCAAGGCATCATTCTTCTCCTAAATCACCTTGGATTTTTTCTTCTCTTATTCTTTACCATCCTCTTGTTTTTTATTCGGCACAACCAACTCTTTTCCACTTCTTAGGGAGATAGAATTGTATTGCTCTTTTGGGTTTGGGATTGTATCACTCCGCAATGCTCCAACAGGTCTCTCATTGTTTTGTCAGGCTTTTTGTCCTAATTGTGGCTCAAGATTCCTCGTGTTAGCCCTCAAATTTTCATAGTCCCTTTGCAAATCTCTTCTCAGATTATCATCTTTAGGTGTATCATGATTCACATATGCGGGAAAATTTGAATTTGGAGATGGTGGTAAAATGTAGTGGAGATTGGTATGAACTATTTTGTTGAGGTGGAAAGTTTTGGGCATACCTTTGATGAGGTGGTTGATATGGTCTAGATAATGAGGTTTGGTTGGAAAATTTTTGTTGTGGTTGGTTAGGCTGAAATGAAGGGTTCGGACATTATTTTGGTTAGTCCAAGAAAGGTTCAGGTGCCATTTTGCCAAGAAGGGTTGTATGTATTGCCATAGTATGTGAGCTGGTTATATGGACTAGAATTTCGATTAGAAACTTAAATATAATTAACGAAAACCCTAATTTAATCTACCCTACTTACGAGAATTTAATCAAGAACAAGAATTTAAATTAATCTACTCTATGAAAGAGATTGAAAGGAATAAAATAAAACCCTAACGACTAAACTTATAGAAGCAATTAAGAATTTGAAAGCAATAATACAAGAACGATAATTGAAGAAAAAGAAAGCAATAAGAACAAAATTAAATTGCATAAAAATAAATCAAACTCAATAATTGTGCAAAAACTAAGGTTGATGATCGTCAAATCTTCAATTCTTGACAAGAGAATGAAATTCTTGTGCGAACAATTGAAAAAATCTACCTTACGACTAACTTATCATCTAACTATTGAAAGCCTAAAAACTAATTATGGCTGATGATGATCGATCGTTTCCTCCCATTCTCTTGGTGTATTTATATACATATTTTAGGGTTTTGGGGCTCTGGGATAACAAGTACACATTTTTCCACATAACCGAGCTCACGGGAGGACTTTTCTTCAAAATAAGCAACTCTACATGACCTGTCTGTCGACCGGCGGTTGGGTGCTGCACTTTTACAGCACCTGGGCACTACTTTTAGTGAGGTAAAGTGGCTTTTTTGGACTTGGCGCCTAGCGCATGGGCGCTGGGTCTAGTAAGTTTTTTCACTTCATCTTTAATTTTCTCCATTATGCAAGAAGAATTTGGTAAAACTCAAAACATAAAAGTTATATCTCTATGTCTTATCTTTCCAAAAAATCTTAAATTACCTCAATTGGAATTTGGACAAGAAGGTTATGCTCAATCTACCAAAGTGTGTCAGAATCGATCCTTGCCGGTGCATATTTTCCAACTTTGCAATTTTGAGTGAGATGATATAGAATCCTAGAAAACTTAAAACACGAAAGTTGTAGAAATATTCCTTATCTTTCCAAATCATCCAAAATCACAGCAATTGGTGCTCAAACAAGAAGAGATATGCTAGATTTTCCAAACTGTATCCGATTTGCTCCACGCCAGTGTACGTTTTCCTTCAATATTGTGATCCATTTTAACTTATTCTTTACTCAAATCCTAAAAAACTCAAAATAAGCTATTGTGTCTCATAATTACTCAATTCTTGCTCAAATTACATTAAAACGGAAGTAAACGACACATAAAATATACTACATTTATGAGCTTATCATGTATATTGTGGAATAGGAAGAATTGCTTCTAATCTATCCTAAAAGGTAAAGTTAAGATCTTAGGGGCTTTACGTAGAATTCATGATTTTCTACCTATAGCTAGATTTTGATTCGGTTGGTCTTTAGTAGGTGTAATTCTCATCTTGTAGCTGGAGCCTGAGCTGCGAGTTAAAGTTGTAAGCTGCAAACTTAAGTTGGAAGTTGAGAACTTAAGCTGTAAACTGTAAGATGGAACTCGAACCTGTCTGTGACTTCTCTATTTTTGACATTTTCTAAGGCTAACTAGTCTCTCTAATCTCCTTGGGTTTACCGAGAGCATATTCCAGGTTTTTATGTTTTCCTATTATACTATTTTCTCCTGATTCAATGGAAAACTTTGGGAATCCAGATAACTAATCTAGAATCATTTAGATAAGGGTGAGACTTTGATATTGGCCATGGCCTCTCTCTGTCCCCCCAATATTACTAGCTTTTGGAACTGTTTCATTTCACAGCTAAGTATATTGTCTTCCTCTCATTTGACATTTGTCATTTAGGAATTGTTATTTAGGTATTTCTTCAACTGAACAGCTTGGTGCTGCTTTTGCCTATTTTTTCTTTTGCAAAGAAAGTTGTAGTGAGTTGTGTCTTGCATCCTGTGAACTACAGGTTGCATCATGCATGCTACAATCTACAAGCTACGATCTTGTCTGTATGACATCTCGAGCTTTTTAGAGTAGCTCGTTTAGTGATGTTGGGTACTTTTGTTTGGTGATTTAAAGAGTTAGGGTTTGACCCCGAGATAATAAGCTTCATATAAGGATGAATGAATTCTTAGTTATTCTGCTCTTGGACATAAAGAACTTCCCTACGGAAGCAACAAATGTACTATTGAACTGGTCATGACTGCTGATGGAAGTAGATGGCAATTCCATGTACTAGTTATGTACTTCTCCTACCAAAATCAATGGCAACACCAAACATGTTAAGTTAAAGGTTCAATGAAAATCTATAGTTTCGCAATTAGACCTTAGAGGTCCTTAGATTTGTAAAGTAAGAGGACTCTTCTTGATTGTATTGAAGTCGTTATCAAGTTGTTCTCTGATCTCATAACATTTTGGGCCAGGTTTTTGATAACTCTAGAAAACTAGAGTGGAGTTATATGTATTCTAAATTTAATGATTTTATTATTAGTTTCGAGCATTGTTAGATGCATTAGTGTGTGTTTTTGTGTATTTTTACTTTTATGTGTTAGAATGTTTTAGCATGTGTTTATTAAGTGTTTTAACACTTATTTAGGTGTTAATTATCTTATTCATCGGATTTGTAATGTTCTTATGTTTTAAGTTTGTGTCTTGGCTTTAAACTATTTCGTTGGGAGTTGGGGTTTTTAGTCATCTTTGTTCATCTTTTGTTTTTTTTCTCTTTTGTGATTATTTTGTTTAAGTGTTTAGGAGTTATTTTAAGTGTTTATTACATTTTTTAATGTGCTCTTATGTGTTAGGGTCCATTAAAAAAATGGGTCATCAATCATAAGTTGGACGAAGATTTTTGGAGCAAAACAGTGAAGTGGTGCCGGAGTAGATTTCTTAAATGTGGTCACCAATTTATAACCAAGGCTACAAAAACTCAAAACCTACTGGAATCATAACCATGGTGTCAAATTTAAAGAGGAAAATTTGACACCGTGATCCGAGATTTTTTGGGGGTAAAAACATCCAGAAGGAAGCTGTTTTGTGGCTGAAACTTTTCCTCCAACCCTAGCACTATATATAGCACATTTAAGTCCTTTTTTTCACATAGTCAGAGTGTGTTAGTAGGTGTACTTGTCACGCTAGGCTAGTTCTTCCTTCCCATTTAGGGGACGATTTTCTTAGTTTAGATGTAGTTTGTTTGTAATTCTTGAAGACTTCTTGAAGACTCTTAGTGTAAGATTTCTATTTTATGTTTATGTCATTTAGATTCATGCTAATTTAGTGTAGTTTAGTTTAATTTCTTTATTTCCATGCTTTCTTAATTGTTAGAGTGGTTTATAGCTTTCTTTAAATATGTTTTCTTAGTAGTAATTCGTAGATAGGATATTTGAATGCGCTCTTAGAATGTTGTCCATTTTACATGCTTTCTTAAAAAGTGTGTTTCTTTACATTTTTTTGTCTTTAATTATGCAACATCTAGTTTGAGTTAAGGTTTTGATGATGCCAAATTCTCATGGACCTTGATTGATAGATGGGTTGGATAGTAGAAATAGTGGATAATTGGGTAGTAGTAAATGATTTAAGGTGCCTGGTGAGAGGAAAAGGATGCTCCTTTGAACCATATCAGTGTATTATGAGTGTTGAGTGTTAATACCTAACAGGTTTACTATTTGATTAGGAAGGTTAGCAGTCCGGCGAATATACTAATTTTCTAGTTGGTTGCTTGAACTCTTTGTAGATAATTAGACTAGAATCACTAGTTGAGCTGAGGGATTGATTCACAGTTGAGAGCGAATCTCTAGTTAGACCTGAAGACCTATTTGAGCCAATCAATTGGTTAAACCTTGGGGAATTGACCAATCAAACCCTAACCAGTTTTAAATCGCTTTTCAAGACTTTAAATTGCTTTTTAGTCTCTTTAAATCTAGTCTAATTAAATTCTTTTTTAATCAAACTCTTCAAATAGTAATTCAATTAAGTAATCGGTAATTACCAACCAATCCTTGTGGGTTCAATCCCTACCTTTTCTTCTAGCTATTTGACCCCGTATACTTATAGTATGCCATCTAGTTAGTAGTAAGATTTAGGCATTTTATAAATTTATAACTAGATGTAATTCCCATCAAATTTTTTGGTAAGGACCGTTTCTAGGGATTGTTTCACCAATATCAATACAATTTGGTTGCAATATGATATTGATGTCCTTTGTTTTCTTTTATAGCTGTTTCACCTACTTTAAAAATCAAAGGGATTTTCATTTCGTAGTCGTGTTCTTATTTTGAAATATCTAGCAAGATTTTCTTTGTGATGGATAGTTTAGACTAACTAGTAATCTAAACTTTCCTACTTTCTTGTTTGTGTATTTTAGTTGTTTTTCTTTTTTCTTTTTTTTGGTTTGTTGTGTTTGTTTCTTAAAGAACATGCAAGGACCTAATTTTAATGATTCACAACAAGGAGGTTATCATTTTTATGGTAATGAAGGTATATCCAATGAGCATGATTCTTGTTGTGATTACTCTCCTTACCCCTTAGATTACCAAATGGGATGGTCTAGCCATCCATATCCTTATGAGAACTATCAAGAAAATCCCTATTTATTCCCTCTACCTCAGCAGCCTTCATATGAACTAAGGGAGTTTTAATTCTGTTTTTCACCAACCAATCCAAAAATATGAAGAGGCAATACTTATGTACACATAGATGACACTTCAAGAACTCCAGAAGAACTAACCCAACTTCATGAAGAACACACTCAACTTCTTAAGGAACAAACTCAACTCCAAGGAGAACAAGTTAGATTTTTCAAAGACCAAGACAAATCCACCAATAGGTTACAAAACCAACTTGCCAAGGTTCAAAGAATGATTGATAGTGAAGAGCAATGAACTCCAACACTCACAACAAATGAAGATGGGAGTGAACCGGTTCAAGAAGACAAAAAGGATGAATATGATTGAGAAGAAACTGGGTACCAAGAACCCCTCAAGCTTGAATTCTCAACAACCGGGTCATCACCAACACAACTTGTGTATGAATGTGAGTTTGTCCAATTACAACAAAAGAGGTACCATTTGGGGTGTCTGTGGAGAAAGAGCCGGCTCAAGGAGTGGAAGAAGAAGGATACTTTATAGAGGGAATCAGGGAGGTACATACAACTACTTTTGCCAAAGTTCAACAAATCCTTGGAGACTTCGGAGGTGTTAAGCAATGGTGCAAGTTTACTAAGGATTACAATATCCTTAGGAAGTCTCCTTGATGTTGTTGAGGGAGTATTTCTTTCCTTTTTATTTATTATGCTTTATTTTAGTTTGCATGCTTTAATTTAAGTACCCCATGGGTAATAAAGGCTTGTAGCCTTATAATTAGTTTAGTTTGTGTGTTGATTTTGGTAAATGATTTCGATAAACTTGAATAAATTTGGTTGTTGATGACAATGTTAATTACAATATTGATGACAATATAGGAAATAATGTGATTTGTGATTGATACATGCTTTACTTGATGAACTTGGACTTACTTTCTACAATTTTGTTACAAAAATTATTGGTTATGATGCACTTTATTTGTTAAGTATTTGAGCTCATTTTGAGGAATTCATGTAAATGTTACATATGTACTAGGAGTAATCTTTGTTATTGAATATATCTTTGAAGCCTCAAAGAATTATGTGTTAAACTAAGTTTGGGGAAGGATAAGTTGGGCATATACTTATGTATGTTGTTCTTTTTGTTGTTCGGTACCCGTGAGTCCTAATGACCCCTCCTTAATATAACTATGTCGGTTAAAGGAGGATAGACAACTTATGGGACTTATGTGCTTAAATGGAAGTTCCATTTACATGTTGAACTTGAGACTATTCATCGCTTGAACTTGTTTAGTGTTATGCTTAATGTAGATGAAGTCCATGATTAAAGGCTAAACAATTGTTTGTAAGTTCAAACTGTGCTCAAGTTTTCTTTTACATTCACTTGATAATTATATTGTCCATATATACATGAGCTTTTTGATGTCCAAGTATAATACAAAGTCATTGCCTTATATAATGTTTAGCTAATTTTGTGCTTTATGCTCTCTAGTGGTTTTTTTCCTTGTGATATGGGTGAGTGGTAGGATTAATTGTACTCATTATTGAACAATATCAAAAATGTGGTGGTGTATATTTAAAGTCTTGTTCATTGGGAATGGTGTTGTTTTTGTTGTTTGTGAAAGTTGAAATTGGATGTTGAACATGGGTTTCACTTCATGTGTGAAAAAATGGTATTTAAACCTCTAAACTCAACCATGTTTTCTACTACGTACTTCATAAATTGGTTTTCTTAACTAGTTTTTATCTCAAACTTTACTTTTTTCGTAAGTATTTTTCTAATGCCAATTTCAATTGATTGGTGATCTAGTTTACACACTTCAAGATTTTCAAAAATTATTTCTAAGTATAGATGGAAATGAGTTAGGCCATTGTTTAATCATTTTGCATGAACTTGCATTTTTAGATATTTTGTGGGTTTTGTTGAGGTAGCTTAGGACATTGATTGGGGTAATATAGATCCTTCATTTTTTGCAAAGTACTTATGAAATTTGGATTTTCGAAATGATCTAGGCCTTCTTTGGACTGTTTGAGCCAAAATTGCCTATCTTATATTAATTTTATCCTTAGTATCCCCATTGAACTGAGTCGTAATAAGCTTAGTTTCTTGTTAGCCACATAATTTAGCCAATTCACTTCTCTTATATATCCTCTATCAAATCCATTACCTTAGTTATTGTTGATCTCTTTGAGTTCTTCAATATAACGGTTTATTGTATTAGGATGGTTATTGAAGAGTTTTTGTATATTTGCTTGGGAGCGAAGTCAAGAGTTCAATGGTGTTTATGCTTCTCCTTTTGTAATTGTTACTTTATGTTATGGTTTTGGTTGCAAAAAAAAAGAAAAAAAAATAAAAAAAAAAGGAAAAAAAAAAAAAGAAAATTGAGAGTGTTGATTCTTTATTGAATAAAGAAGGTTCATTTTACCTTAAGTTAGATTAATAAAAGTAGTGCTTTTGCCTTCAAGTGTTTATTGGTTAAATAATGTTCGTTTCTGGGACTTCTTATGGGATAACAGTCCAAGAGTTTGTATTGAAATGTCTAAGGTGATTTGAATCACTTATATCTAAATTTATCCTAACCTATTACCTTAGCCTAGACATTACAAGATTTAAAAAGTTCTAAATAATCCTTAATCTACGCTAGTGGATACTAGAAAGGCAAGGGTGAAGCATTGCTTCATTTGATGTCTTTTGCTATACTTTGCAGTGCCAACGAATATCCTTGTGTGTTCATTTATATTGTTTTGTGCTTTTCAAAAAAAGTCCTAATAATCTTTCTAACTTGTTTGTTCTAGATTAACTTACATTTGAATTGCCATTGTGTTAACTCTTCATTAGTCAAAGAAATGTTGTAACCAAAACTAGTGTATACTTTTGTAAATTAAAGGAATAGATGAAAATATTGAGTTTGTTGAGCTGAAACCACATTTTCACTTTTGACTAGTGTACTAGGGTTCAACATTTCAATTTCCTTGGAAGTGATATGTGCATTGTGTTAGTCATTTCAATTGTTCCTTTTCTTTCCTTGTTTGTAATTTTTCTTGGAATGAGTAAAAGCATAAGTTTCAAAGTGTGATAACTCTAGAAAACTAGAGTCTTATATGTACCCTAAATTTAATGATTTTGTTACTAGTTTCTAGCATTTTTAGTACTTTTGTGAGTATTTTTGTGTATTTTTCCTTTATGTGTTAAAATGTATTAGAATATATTTATTAAGTGTTTTAGCACCTATTTGGGTGTTAATTATCTTATTTTATGATGTTCTTGTGTTTTAAATATGTGTCTTGTATTTAATCTAATTCCGTTGAAAGTTGGGGATTTCATTCGTCTTTGTTCACATTTTGTTTTAGGTCTCTTTTGTGAGTATTTTATTTAAGTGTTAAGAAGTTATTTTAAGTGTTTACTATAGTTATTAATGTGTTTTTATGTGTTAGGGTTGCATGAAAAAAAATAGCGCACCAATTAGATATCAAACAAAGATTTTTGGAGCAAAACAGAGAAGTAGTGCCAAAGCAAATATTGTAACCACGGTTAAAAACACTCAAAATCTACTAGAATCATAAATGCAGTGTGAAATTTAAAGAAAGGAAATTTGATCCCGTGGATTTGAGATTTCTTGGGGGTAAAATTGTCCAAAATGAGGCTGTTTTGTGGTTGAAACTTCTCCTCCAACCCTAGCACTATATATAGCACATTTAAGCCTTGTTTTCACATAATTAGAGGGAGTTAGTAGGTGTATTTGTAGGCTAGTTTAATTCTTCCTTTTCCTCCCTATTTGGGGAGGATTTTCTTAGTTTAGATGTAGTTTGATTGTAATTCTTGAAGACTTCTTCAAGACTCTTTGTGTAAGATTTCTATTTTATGTTTATGCCGTTTAGATTCATGTTAATTTAGTGTAGTTCAATTTAATTTCATTATTTACATGCTTTTTTAGTTAGTTGTTAAATTAGTTCATGGCTTTATGTAAAATATGCTTTCTTAGGAGTAATTTGTAAATAGGATATTTAAATGCTCTCTTTGAATGTTGTCCACTTCATATGCTTTCTTGAATACTTTCTTTAAAATTCTTTCTTTACATTTCTTGTCTTTAATTATGCACTAGTTAGGTGCATGTGTGCCTTATGGTTTGATGATGCCAAATTTTCATGGACCTTGATTGATTGGTAACTCCAAACGAAATTAAGTCAAAGACATGACACAAATTTATACACAAGAACCCACTAAAGTATGCTAATTAAGACCTAAATAAGTACCAAAACACTTAATAAATACATATTACCGCATTCTAACACATGAATGCAAACTAGACAAAAACACACACGAAAACACTAAAATGCTCAAAACTAGTAGCCAAACCTTCAAGTTTAGGGTACATATAACTCTAGTTTTCTAGAGTTATCAATTGGTGGGTTGGATAGTTGAAATTGTGGATACTTGGCTACTAGTAAATAGTTTGGGGTGCTTCGTGAGAGGGAAAGGATCCTCCATTTAACCATATTAGTGGGGTTAACACAACATATGCGCGTTGATTATTAATACCTGGACAGGTTTACTACTTGATTAGGAAAGTTAATAGTCGGGCCCAGAGACTACCTTTTCTAGTTGGTTCCTTGAACTCATCCACTTGGATAATTAGACTAAAATCATGAGGTAGGACAAGGGATTGATTCATAGTTGCGAGAGAATGCCTAGTCATACCCATAGAGCTATTTGAGCCAATCAATTGATTAAATTGCGTGGAATTGGCTAATTGAACCCTAAACCATTTTAAATTACTTTTTAAGTCTTTAAATTACTTGTTATTCTCTTTAAATCTAGTTTTAGTTAAATCCTCTTTTAATCAAATTCTTCAAATAGTAGTGCAATTGAATAACCAGTAATTATTGACCAATCCTTTTTGGTTCGATCCGTACTTTCACTTCCTGCTATTTGACCCTGTATACTTTCAGTGTGCCATCTAGTTAGTAGTAGGTTTTGGGTGTTGTATAAATTTATAACCAAATGTGATTTGCATCAGTTTTCTCAACCTATTAGTGGATCGGTGATTCAATTCTAATCGTTGGTAACCTTATCCCTCCATTTATTAATCATATCAAGATCTTCCTCATTGTTGTTGGTAGGGACGCAGGTCAGAATTAGGTAGTGGATCTACTTGCTTCCAGTTGTTAGCTTTTGGCATCCTGACAAAAGGCTTCAAGGTGTTTATGGTTGGTCATAAGGAGCTTCTGCCTTTTGTTTTGTGTAGCCTAACTTATTAGTTGTATCCGAACCCATAACTTCTCCAACATCATGTATTTGCACCATAATTCAAGGGTATTTTCCAAAAATAAGTATATAATCACTTGTTCCCACAAATGACGCAAGTTGATAATCTAGGAATCCGCACTACATTCTAAAGTAGGCTGCTATGATATGATGGCATGCAAAATAGAATCGAAGGATTTGGTAGAATTAATCCGTTGGATCACTCTGACGTTCAAGTCAAATTAAGAACATCAGGATTGAATACAGAGGACTTATGTGTATTTTTGGTAGCCAAAAACTTACCTGATGCAATGGCTAATTATATATTTATAGAGACAATGGCTCCGTACGGAATGCATTACTTGGAGTATTATTTTGGAGCATTTTTCTAAGAAGAGGAGTTATTTGTGTTATTTGAAATTTAAAAGAAAAGTAAAATAAGTGTTTGAATTGTAAATTATTCAAATATTTTTTTTTTCAAATATGTGTTTGGATAGTAAATAGGACAAATAATTTTTTTAAATAAATGTTTGGATAGTTTTTTTGTAGTAAAAGACAAAATAGGTATGCAAAAGTCGATCGAAGTTGCTAATATCTAGATATATATGCTTGTTCTAATCTGTCATTGTACCGATATGATAAATATAAAAAGCCACAAATAAAGGTAGTTGCCTCCCATTATTTGACTCACACATCTATAAATATATAAGCATATAATTTGTTTAATATACGTGTATTTTTGAAATAATCATTTTGAATTATCATTCAACTTTTACCCTTGCACTTTTACACTTGCAGTTTAGCTTGGTGTTGTGGTTCCCAAGGTAGAGTTTAATTCAAATCAAACAAGTAATAAATAATAGCACACAATCACTATACCTACATTTCCGCAAATATATGGAGATATCATAGTAATACAATATGAGTAGGTATCGTTTCCCACAAAAATTACTGGTTAGCAAGTATCAAGATTTACGAATCTTTGAATAGTTAGACGAATCAAATACGAAGGAAGAAGTCTACTCTATTCATTTCCATATCCAATTATACAATTAAAATCTAAATTTAAAACTAATCTATCTATTAAGACAAGTAATGAAAATGAAAGAAAATAAAATTACTTCTAATTTAAGTAGATTAAACTAGAATTGAAAGACAAGTAGTTCTAAATTAACTAAAGAAAGCAATTGAAAAGCATAAAAACCAAATAAACTCCATTTTCTACTAATTTAGACTTAATGAATTTAACAAGTAAAACTAACTTTAAACTAAATATTTTTAGATTTTTGGATTGATAAAAGAAAGCCTAAAAGAAATTAACTAGAAATTAAAGTAAAGAAATGGAAATTTTAAACTTGAAAACACTAAATTATCAAGAACCCTAATTACTCTAAGAAAACTCAAAATGGAAGCAACTAGAATTTGAAGAAACTTAACTAGAAAGCAAGTAAAAATTATGTCTACTTGTAGCAAAAGATTAACTCATTAAAACTATGTAATCAGAATTTAAACTAGCAACGAATTAAAAACAAGATCTAAAGAGAAATTAAAGAAGAACTTGTATTAAATTATAAACTTGAAACTCAAGTTACTCAAATATACTCTAATCTAAAGTTATACATTGCACTACTTATTACGTATACTTTCACTACTATTTCCTACTATATATATTAAGTGTTTTACAAGTCAAGAAATAAAAAATCTGAAAGCGAAAAATTACAAAAATACTATACAACATTAGCAAAACGCATCTCAATATTGCGACATGGATTTTGTTTTATCGACATCGAATTGAAAATTTCTAATTAAATTTCTATTTCGATGTCGTGACATGGACCTTATTTCAGCTCAAGTCTTCAATTCTTCAATAATTTTACTTTGGCCCTCAAACTTTTGTAATCTTGACTTCTTGGACCATCATTTTTTTCCTAGCCTGGAAATACACTTAACTAAATAAGTAAGCAAATTAACAAAAAATGATTAACAATTCATGATATTTACAAGAAATGCAAATGCAACTACAAAATATAATTAATTAAATTAAAACACTTAATTTGACACCAAAATCAAGATTAAACTAAAAAAAAACATAATTTTGAAGTTAAGTAACTCTAGGTTACTAGAGTTATCACACCCTTGAACTTAGCATTTTTCTAATCTCAAGCAAAACAAGAAATAAAAAGAACCCAACTAAACGACTTAACAAGAACATTACCAATTTGACTACACACTCAATGAACAATGGATGTACTTATGATCAATAAGGAATTCTCTCAAGGGATATCGAATACCATATGGTAATTGAACTATTTTAATTAGTTACTTCAAGTTTTCTGATTTTTTCAAAAATAAGTTCATTCACTATACAATATTTCGAATTACCAAGCATTAACTACTCTCTAAAAGGTTCCCAAATATTATAAGTTCAATTAAGTTCTATTCATTGCAAACATCATCTTTTTTTTTTTTTCAAATCACAAATATTATAAAGTTGTTCAACCATCTCGACGAGATTGCATGGAAATAGTAGTTCATTAGGAATCTACCTATATGCAAATGTCACACAAGTTGGGAACATGAGTTGTATGATATCAATGATGAGTATTGCAAACATTTTCGCGTCGACTTGTTTGTATTTTAAAACATAATTCCTGATGGCTTAAATTGGAAAAATCTATATGGGTACATGCCAGAATCCCATACTCGCCTTATTACTATTCTAATGGCTTATTTCGAAAATATAACATAGTTACATGCCGGAAATCCCCCTACTTACCTTTCCTAAATGCAAAAATTTATTTATTTATTTATTTTTAATACGGCCCTAAATCAAGAAAGAGGAGTAAATCATATCTGAGATTAATATCTAACACCAATCGTCCACAAATTAGAATAATATTCCCCATGCAAACATACAAAAAATCCTGAATTCCTTCCTTATTTTATTTAAATCAATTTTTCCAAAAGGTAGATCAACCAACAAAGTAATATTTATGATTTGATCAAAAATAATATTTCAAGTGAATTTTTCCCAAAATATTCATCCCTCTGTTTGAACATGGTAATACAAAGCTGTAGAAAATTTTATGTTACAAAAGAACTACTCACACATGCTTAAGTTCATCAAATGTCCAATCAAATAGTTCAATCATTTAGCATTGCAAGTCAAGTAATATCATTGAGTACCAATTTGATCAATTTTCTATCCAAGGGCCATCAAACATACATACAAACATAAAATGACCATTTCTGACCCAAGCAACAGACACACCTAAACTTGATCTCTTAATCTATTTGATGAGTATAACTCATCCTACCATGCATCCAAAATTCAAACAACATAACATATAAAAACCACAAAAACCATGAAAACAAACACCACTAAGTGACCTCACTAAGGGCACATCAAATCTTTCATGCCATGCAATCCATCAATTAAACTTGCAATTATCAATTCTAACATCTAAGCATCAATAATAATCTATATGGTATTAGCTTAAGGCCCGTAGTCACTATCAAAACTTAAACAAGTAAATGAACTAAAAGCAATTAAGCATTGAACCAAGCATTCTACCATGAAGTTCAAAAAGAGCAATTCCAAATCAAGCATCAACTAGAATCACTTGGCATCAGCCTAACGCCCTTAGCCCATCTACTACCAAAAGAAAATATCCAAACCCAAATATCTAAAAGCATAAAATAAACATGATAAAGTACTAAAGTACAAAAGAAATGAAAATGGAAATGTCTTCAAGTATCTCAAAATCCCTAAAATGAAACTTCGCAACATCCTTCACATCACTATGCTAGCTCTCCTCGAAGTCCTCATCAAGTGCTCCATGGTGCCACTAGCCTGTTGTGCTTCACAATTTGTTCTTGTATCTTTCCTTAAGTTTAGTTAATCTTTAACCCTTCAACTACCAATTAATTCTAGACAAGCACCAATAATTAATCATTTAAAAAGCATTGAGAACTAGAAAGATCAATTAGACTCATACAACATAAGTATAAGCAATTGTATCCATTGGTTATTTTCTTTAGATTCAATAACCATAATTCAGCAATTATTAAACCTAGTCGCTTCACAAATTAAATTGGACAAAGCAGCCAATATTAATCTAGGTATCAATTGATTTAATTAATTAACTTTGTTGCAGACATAGCAATCAAAGGAAAACAGTCATAAATTAATTACAAAAAAATAACCTATACTTGAAATAAAGAATTGAATCATTAAACATGATAAGTCTAACAACCTAAAAGAATCCATGGCTTCAGTTCTCTTGACCAGGAATGAAGATTTTAGGCACAAAAGAACATGGGAGAGCACACAAAGTAAAGCTGATAAAACTACGACTGACGAACGATAGAAACTTCGGACCCCTCAATTCAACTATCACAAGCGTATTTATAAGGGATTCCTAGGGTTAAATTTCCTTATCCCACAAGAAATGTATAAAAACCCTCAAAAAAGAGTACAACTGGACAGAGAAAGATGTCAAAAATAATAAATTTTGTAGACCCTTGTAGGCACAGGCACACATGCCCCCAGAACCCAGCACATGTGCACTGGCTTTGTCTTCTAAACTCGTGTTTTTTGCAAATGGTGCACATGTTCCAGGATTGGGTGCACATGTACTCGACTTTTGCACTGCTACTTCAATTGCAACCTTGATTTTGACCTTCATGCCTACAGAATCGAGAAAATTGGAAAACATAAAAGTTGTGCTCTTTCTCTTAACTTTCTAATGCATTTTGAAACAATTTAATTGGAGTTTGGATGAGAATGTTATGCTCAAAATACAAAATAGTGTCCAAATTAATTAAAATCATAATTAATTTAAATATTGCTTACAACACATAAAAATGAGGTAAATGATACGTAAAATTTAAAATATTTATGAGCTTATCAGTCCTACTAACATATATAAATGACATGCAACATTTTATCCATTTTTTGGCACAAAACTGTACCTATCACATAATTACTCGCATCACATATAAGCTCAAATAGAAGAGACCAATTAGGTGACACAATCATTAGTGGATTTACAAGGGCATGTTTTAACTCATTAAATGCATGCAAACAAGTATCATGAAAGTTAAAAACATAATCTTTTTCAAGTAAAGAGCATAAAGATCTAGCTATATGTGAAAAGTTTTTAATGAACCTCCTGTAAAATCCCACATGGCCAAGAAAACTTCTCACACCTCTAATATTAATAGATGGGACAACTTTTCAATCACTTTTACATTTGACCTATCAACCTCTGTGCCCTTCGATGAAACTTTATGAACCAAAACAATTTCTTCTTACACCATAAAATGCATTTCTCCTAATTAAGTACCAAATTAGTCTCAATACATCTTTTCAACATATTAGCCAAATTTGAAAGGCAATCATCAAATGATATTCCAAATACAGAAAAAGATCATCTATAAAGATTTCTATACATTTTTCAACCATATCATGAAAGATAGCAAATATGCAACGCTGAAATATACTAGAAGCGTTGCAAAGCCCAAGGGCATTCTTCTATATACAAAAGTATCAATTTGAAGATAACCAAAATATCAATCAAGAAAGCAATGATATGCAAAACCAGCCAATATTTTAAGCATTTGATCAATAAAATGAAAAGGAAAATGATCCTTGTGGGTAGCTTCATTCAATTTATGAAAGTCAATATACATTCGCCAACCTGTGACCAATCTAGAGGGGATGAGCTCATTGGTTTCACTTACTATCACGGTAATTCCACTCTTTTTAGGAAGGACTTGAGTGGGACTAACCTACTCACTATCACTAATAGGGTATATAATACTGGCATTTAAAAGCTTAATAACATTTGTTCCTCACAATCTCATTCAAAGTGGGGTTCAACCTCCTTTGAGGTTGCCTTATCAGTTTGTTCGTCACATTTAATGAGATTTTGAGTATCTATTTCATATGCATACAAATTGAAGGGCTAATTTTCATAATATCATCAATAGACCAACCAATAGCATTTTTATACATTTTAAGCACCGCAATCTATTTGTCAAGTTGTTCACCTGTCAAAGAAGCATTTACAATCGCTGGGTATGTCTCATTTTAACCAAGATGCACATACATCAAATAAGTAGGAAGTGGCTAAGTTCTACCTTGGGGATTCGTTGGTCGGAGCCCCATTTTACCTTTTTCATTGGCTTCCTATTATTCTCCAATTCATTCAAGCATTCCAACACTTCTTTATCTTCTTGAGCTACTTTATTTGAAATTACCATAGCTCTTTCTAAGGGAAAATTCACCGACTTGTACCTACAAAAACAATAAATTAGATTATCTACCACATTTATTCTCATAACATCATCATGCACAGAAGGAAGTTTTAATTAATCAAAAACACTAAAAGTAATAATTTCATCATTTATCCAAAATTTCAACTTTCCTTCTCGAACATCTACAAGTGCAGCGCCTAGTTGTGAGCAAAGGTCTCCCAAGGATTATTGGCATCTCTTTTTCTTTCATATATAAAACTGTGAAATCCACCGGGAGATAAAGCTTGCCAATTTTTATGATCATATCCTTAATAAATCCTCTTGGAAACTTTATGTTTCGATCTACAAGTTGCAACGAAACACTAGTGGGCCTCAAATCTCCTCTATTTAGCTTTTTGAAAACCACATAAGGCATAAGATTAATTGAAGCACCCAAATCACTTAAGGAATTTTCAAATTGCAAACCTCCAATTTCACAAGGTATGGTGAAGGAGCCGGGGTCCTTAAGCTTGGGAGGTAACCTCTTTGTGAGTACTGCACTATAATTTTTTGTTAAATATAAGATTTCATGTCCATGCAATTTTCTCTTTGATGTGAGGACTTGTTTCTTTAATTTGGCATAAGTAGGCATATTTTCAAGTGCCTCCATAAAAGGAATATTAATTTCAACCCTCTTTAACACCTCAAGAAACTTTTTTTAAGAAGAATTCTTTGTTTTTTCATCCTGTTTCAACTTTTAAGGAAATGGCAACTTAACTTGGTTGGAGACTTGGAGTGTAGGATCCTAGCCTTCATCAAATTGCACATTGGGTTTGGTAGGTTCTTTTATCACTTTACCTTGACCCGTTAAAGACTTCCCTTTAACTTCTTCACTATCTTCAACCTTGTCCTTCCCTTGGCCTTTCAATGAATTTTTCTAAACTCCTCTGTCTATTTCCTTACCACTTTTAAGGGTGATAGCTTGAAATTGGTCTTTTTCCCTTGTGCTCTCTTGGATTTGGAATAGTGTCACTGGAAAAGCCCCCATAGGCCTCTCATTGTTAAATCTTACCAGTTGGCTCATTGTAGCTCTCAAATTTTTATAATCTCTCACTTATTTTTCACTTTCCAATTCTCTTCTCAAAAACTCCGCCTCCCTTCTCCAACTATCCTCATATGCATTATCCCTTTGAGCAAATTGTTGATTATACATGGGTTGAGAAAAGTTGGTGTTGTAAGGTAGGTATGGAGGTCTTGGTCGTTGATGTTGAAATGGAAGGTTAGAAGGAGATTGAAAGGAGTTGTCTTGGAAGTTTCTTTAGTAATGAGGTTGATAAGGTGTAGAAGAGGAATTTGAGACGTGATTTTGGAAGTTTTGATGTTGGGGATTGTGTTGCTATGAAAGCTTTTGTTAGTTGTTTGGGTTGCTCCAAAAAAGTTTGAATGGTTTTTCCATCAAGGGTTTCCAAAAGCTCCTTGAAGATTCATTGAAGATGAAAGTTGATTAGATACATAATTGATTTGTTCATTTGCACCAAAAGGAAGATCACGTTGTCTATTTGTTTGCACCAAAAGGAATATCACATTGTCTATTTGAGTGCCCACCATCACGAAACTCACACACAAAGTTTGATTGAAATGAGCAGCCAACGACATTCACGGTATTTGGTCTCCCAAAATTCTCCAACACCCTTGTGAAATTATTCATGACATTCATGAGTATGCCTTGTTGAGCAGAAAGGAGTACTTCAACAAACCACCTTGTTGGGCATCGGCTTGATTGACTTGTTGTTGAACCACTGGTTGAGTCATAGGACCTTGATAGTAATAATTTGAAACCATTATATTAAGCAACTCTTGAGCTTCTTCTGGTGTTTTGAAAGAAATGGAGCTATCGGCAGATACATCAACAATAGACATAATTTCTTGTGCCAACCCATTGTAGAAAGTTTGGATTTGTAACCAAAGCAGGATGACATGATGGGGCAGTTCCTTAATAACTCTTTGAAGCATTCCCAAGTCTCACTCAAACTTTTACCGATATATTTTGAAAGAAGTGATTTCATTACAAAGTTTGGTAGTCCTCGAAAGAGGAAAATGCTTCAGCAAGAACTCATGTGCCAATTGGTTTCAAGTAGGGGTGGCCACGGCTCCGATTTCAGAACTGGACTGCCAAAAATTGGCGGTTTCAGAACCAGAACCGAAACTGTGGTTGACGGTTCCCGGAACTGGATTTGGAACATTGGTCATTAGGACAAGGTTCAGGTTCCGGTTCTCTATTTTTTGGAACTAGAACCGGGAACCGGGTAAAAAAAAGAAATATATATATATATATATATAGGCCAATGTATTTGATGCATTTAATTTTTCTTTAGATTATGCTTTAGTATGGATTATCTAGAATGTATCTTTACTTTAATTTTTAATGCTTCAATAAATGATGTAATAATGTACTTTTTTTCCAAAAACAAAGTCTATAATTGAATTATAAATAAAATGTAAATTTTTGCTTCTCATTTACTTTTTATTAATTATATATATATTTATAGGCCAATGTAATTGATACATTTAATTTTTATTTAGATTATCTTTTAGTATGGATTATCTAAAATGTATATTTACTTTAATTTTTAATGGTTCGATAAATGATGTAATAGTGTACTTTTTTTTCAAAAATAAAGTCTATAATTGAAATATAAGTAAAATATAATTTTTTGTTTCTCATCTTAGCTTTTATTGAATTTAGATGAGTATTATCCAAAATATATATTTACTTAAAAAAATTAGATCTGAACTGTGACCGGAACCGGGACCAGAACTGGACGGCGCACTTGAAATGTCTCTTATAAATCGTCAGTTCCAGAATCGGAACCGGAACCGACTCCCAAGGTTTCGGTTCCAGCTCTTCATGGAATCAGAATCTTATAAGGCAGTTCTGGAACCGTGGTCATGCCTAGTTTCAAATAGTGAAAGTGCCTTGAGCATGAGATTGTAGCCACGCCTTTGCTCTATCTCTCAATGAAAAAAAGAAGACTCGGATACGTGCTCAATCCGGATGGACTCCATTGAATTTAAATGTGTTCAATACTTCTTCAAAGTCCATTAAATGCAGGCATGTGTCTTCATTAGGACTACTTCCGAACATGGCATGTGTTTGCAACATTTGAATCAGGGTGGGCTTTATTTCAAACTTATTTGTTTGCACGGATATCCTTGCAATACTTGAATTGGCCCCATCAAAGTTTGACATCGCATATTCTATGCCCTGCTCAAAGAATAGCCATTCATATTCATACCATTTCCATTACTAAAGCCACCAATTCTGTTATTTTGCGTGACTTCCTCTTGTTTTTTAGTCTCATTGTTCACATTCCTTTGATTTTGGTTAAGATTAGCCATTTAAATTCTCTCTAACTTTGTGTTTGCAACATTCCTCTTGTTGAACCCTTTTGTACTTCTGGATTTCCCTTAGTTCCTTCTCTTTTTCATAGTCCAAGCAAATCGAAGGTCATTTATCTCTTCTTACTATGCATTCTAAAAGACAATTCAATCAATTAGTCTAAAATACCAATTCATTTTACCAAGCAAAATCACCATCATAAACAAGTAACACTACCAAAGAAAAACTAAAATTAACAACTAAAAAAAGTGCCTAATTTATACGACCCGTAAAGTGCTTAATATTGCCAAAAGCCAAGGACAATCCCGATAATGGTGCCAAAAACTTACTATGGTTCCCAAGGTAGAGTTCAATTCAAATCAAACAAGTAATTGAAAATAACTGCATGCAATCACTATACTCTACCTACACTTCCACAAGTATACAGAGTTGGTAGTAATATGGGGTGAGTGGATATTGTTCCCACAAAGATTATTGCTTAGCAAGGACCGAGATTTACAAATTTTTGTATAGTTAGGCAAATCAAATAAAAAGCAAGAAGTTTACTCTATTCACTGCCATATCCAATTATTCAATTAAAATATAAATTTAAAATTAATCTATCTATTAAGACAAGTAATGAAAAGAAGTAGGTTACTAAATTAAGAAACTAATTAATGTAATACAATGAAAGTTAGTAAATGACAAAAAATAAAATTATTTCTAATTTAAGCAAACTAAACTAGGATTGAAAGACAAGTAGTTCTAACTTAACTAAAGAAAGCAATTGAAAAGCATAAAAACCAAATAAATATCATTTTCTATTAATTTAGACTTAATGAATTTAGCAAGTAAAACTAAGTTTAAACTAAATATTTTTAGATTTTTGGATTGATAAACAATAATTTGGTTGAAAACCCAAAAGAAATTAACTAGAGATTAAAGTAAATAAATAGAAATTTTAACTGGAAAACACTAAATTATCAAAACCCTAATTAGTCTAAGAAAACTTGAAATGGAAGCAACTAGAATTTGAAGAAACTTAAGAAGAAATCAAGTGAAAATTATATCTACTTGTAATTAAAGATTAAACTGCTAAAACTATCTAATTCAGAATTTAAACTTGTAATGAATTAAAAACAAGATCTAAAGAAAAATTAAAGGAGAACTTGTATTAAACAAAAAATTTGAAAGTCAAGTTACTCCAATCTACTCTAAATCTAAAATTACACATTATACTACCTATTATATGTACTTTCACTACTATTGCCCACTATATATGTAAAGTGTTTTACAAATCAAGAAATAAAAATTTGAAAACCAAAAATTACAAAAATGACATATAGCATTAGCCAAGCGTGCCTTGATGTTGCGAGATGAAATTTTGATGTCGCAACATTGAGCTGAAGGCAATTATTAATTGAATTTCTGCCTCGATGTCGTGATATCAAATCCCATGTCACCACATTGAGTTGTTTCAGTTCAAGTCTTCAATTCTTCATTAATTTCATTTTGAACTTTTATAATCTTGACTTCTATTTTTCGTTTCCTAACCTGCAAACACACTGAGCTAAATAAGTAACTAAATTAACTAAAATTGATTAACAATTCATGATATTTACAAGAAATGCAAATACAACTACGAAATACAACTACTTAAATTAAAACACTTAATTTGACTCTAAAAATCTGGATTAAACTAACAAAATGCCATAATTTAGCAGTAAAATAACTCTAGGTTCCTAAAGTTATCACTTGGCCCATTCTCAACTTTACCACTTTAACTCTATTGATCCCGCTCAAAGCCACCACCTCTACTATTTTCTGGTGACCAATTTTGGCCAACAAATTAAGTCACAACTAGGTTAACGTAGATGGAAGAGCAAAAACCAAATTTAATTTTTATTAAAACCTTCAAAAAAACCTCTAAATCTACAGTGAAAACTTCAGATCTAACTAAAGAGAAAACCCTTACCCAAACCTTCATTAACAGAGAAAAGCCGTGGAAGGGGTGACATGGATAGAAGAAGAGGAAGAGAGGAGGTTTGGCTGGAAGAAGGTACTGGCAAAGGTGAGGTAGACGATGCATGGCGGGAGGCTGAGGAAGAGGTGACGGGCTGTGGGAGTGAGGGGAGGAAAGGATGGTAGATCTGGTAGAGAGGCATTTAAGATGGTAGAGGGAGGTAGGAAAGACAGGGTGGCATTAGGGAAGGGAGAGGGAGGCTGGGCGACTGAGGAGGGGTAGTGGGGCTGGTAGAGCATTAGAAGAGAGGGGTAGCATAGGGAGAAAAGGTTGGAAAAGGAAGGCAGGGGCAGTTGCCAGTAGAGGTAGAACATAGGATGGGAAGAGGGAAATGGAGGGATTTGATTTTTTTTTTTTTTTAAAATTAGAATAGGAAATTTTTTATTGTTTACATATAAGATACCTATTTTTTGTTACTGAATAGTGAGAATTTTTTTTGAATTATGTAAATAATGAATAGTGTTTAGGGAAAAAAAGCTAAAAATTAGCCAAAAAAAAATTTTCACTGACCAAATAATTTTTTAATCTCGTCGGAAATATGTTAAGTGAAATAAAGAAGTGCAAGAAAAAAAGGCTAAGAAAACAATCTATACAGACCCAACGTTCTCTGATGGTAGAAGTTTTATGCCATATAGGATATTTAATCATGTAGAACTTCTATTTGGTAAAAAGTCCTCATCTGATTATTTCTTATGACATTGTCATATATGGATAGTGATCCTTTATAATTATTTTTATAGAGTCATGGTAGGATTTTGGATATATTGATAGAATATTCCTTTATTAGTTTGAGTTTTACCCTTATAGGGAAACTTGGAGTGACAAGACTTCAAAGAGTCCTTTAGTATCTACCTCACTTCTCAGAGTAGGACTGTCATTTATATCGCAATCAATGCTATTGACTAATAATAATTAGTCCTACTTTTATATGTCATAATTAAGGTGTATCAAATATAAACTAGAATTTTACAGTAATTGTTGACGTTTAATTGACATTTTGTGTGTTATGTATCTCAATAAATGATGCATATAATGAGATATATCAATAACAAAATGATTAGATTACTTTTGAATCCTTTGAAAATAATTCATTTATCTTATCTTGTTATGTATAAAGCACGAAGTCCCAAATTTTTTTAAAAACTTGAAATTTAATATTTTTCTTATAATACTCTTAGTAATTATCCCTTCCACCCATGTTTTTAGTAGGATTTTTTTCCTTTTAAATTTTTAAGAAACTTTAAACTATTTTAGAACTACTCATGATAAACTACTGAATAACTACTCATCTTTACATTTTTGTTTTCAGATTCCATTTTACATTTACTCTTATAATATAAAATTAATTTTTAGGAAAATAATTTTCTCAAATAATTTATTTATTTATTTTGTTAATTGCAAGCCCATCAAATGTGCCATTAATCACTATTATATATAATGTTTTTTGTGCATATTTGTACACGCTATTGTGTATGAGAACTAGGCCCATATGCTGTGAAGGTCAGCACTGAGGCAATAACAGATTGTATTGAAATAGTCTAACAACCTATGCAACCCATCCATTTGATGTGTATGAATCGCCAGCTGACCTGTGATTTTATATCAATAATCTTCAGTTTACCAATTCTATTATGGTCACTTAAAGTTAAGATGTGTATGACTGCTGAGAATTATTTATTATTTGTGTATACGGAATCCAGTTATTTCAGTATCTTGGCAAAAAAAGATATAAGGCGTCCAAACGGCCTTTATTTGAAACCAATTTGTCCACCATCGTGTGTTTTGTTTCTTCACTTTTCTAGTATATCTTGATGCTTACGTTTGATTTGTTTCTTCACTTTGCTAAACCAATTTTGTCCGTACATTTAATGAATCACTTTAAAATAAATCATGATGAGTCGGATAAAAGGTGTGTTCGGATGATCTATCTCATAAAATTTGTCACATAATTATTTTAACTCCACCTTCTATAATTAGAAAAGCTCAACCAATATATAATTATTCTGAAAAAAATTACAATTCAGCATTTTCCTACCTCGTAAAATAAGAATATTCAAGAAAAATAAATTCTAATTAAATTAGTGATACGTAAAACAAATATAACGATATCCGAACAAAAGTTTTGTCAGCCTTACCTGGCAAATATTTATTTGTTGATGCATATAACCAATACATGCTTAACATGAAACATTTTCAAATGTAACGTCACTGGGCAAAAGCTCGTGCTGTTTTTCATTGTGTTTTTACTTACAAAAGCAAGAATTTGTGAAGAGTTCGGGATGTAAATATGTTTATGGTCTTTGTCTCTCTCTCTTCTTCTTTTTTTTTTTTTTTTTTTTGATTAAACTAAAACTATTTTGGTTTGATTTCTTATGTTTTTTCAAATTTTATCTTCAAACCTCTAATGTTTTGTTTGTAGTGACTCCCTAAATTCTAAAATAGCAATATATCTTATAAAGGGGATAATGACGATCCCGAATTTTAAGGTTTGAGTTTATTTAGTAAATTTATATTTTAAATAAATCTTGAAGGATTTGAATGATTTTTCAAATTTAAAAATTAGATTTGATTACAGTTTTCGAAAGTAGTCAGGATCAAATGTGATTTTAAACTTTGATATGAGGCCAAATGAAATTAACTAAGAATTATAGATCTTAAGGTATAATTTATATTTTGTAAAAAAAAAAAAAAATCTCAAAAGTGATAATTTGTGACAAGTTGATGAAGGCTTTAGACATTTGGTCAAATTCTAGTGCATTTGATAAAATTGAAATCTGAAATTTGAAATCTAAATATTGAAAATTAAGTGTTGAAATCTTAATTTGTTGAATTCATAAAATTGTATCTGTTTGATAATCAGCTGAACTTGAGTATTGAATTAAAATATTTTATCCCATGTATATTATATAATTCGATGATAATATTATATTTTTTATTGTAGAAATAGATTATTTTAATTATTATATTTTTAACACAAATAAATAATTTATTAATATAGAATATGTGTATGTGAGATAGGTGTGTGTGTGTGAGAGATATTATGTACAAGTGTGTGTTTATATGTGAGAGAGAATGAATATAATGTGTGTAAGTGTGTGTGCAAATATATATTTATGTGTTAGAAAAAAGGAATATAATATGTTCAAATGAGTGATTTGGTGTGAGGGAGAAGGAATATATTATGTGTAATTATGTGTTATGTGTGAGAGAGAATGTAGTGTGCAAGTGTGTGTTTATGTGTGAGAGATAATGAATATAGTGTGTGTGTTTGTGTGAGAGAGAGAATGAATATAGTGTGTTCAAGTGTGTGTTTGTGTGTGAGAGAGAAAGAATATTTTGTATGCAAGTATACGTTTATGTGTGAGATAGAAGGAATACAGTGTGCGCAATTATGTGTTTATGTGTGAGAGAAAAGGAATATAGTGTGTGTAAATGTGTGTTTATGTATGAGAGAGAAGGAATATAGTCTATTCAACTATGTGTTTATGTGTGAGAGAGAACTAATATAGTGTGTGCAATTGTGTATTTATGTGTGAGAGAGAAGGAATATAATGTGTGCAAATGTGTGATTATGTGTGAAAGAGAATAATATAGTGTGTGCAAGTGCATGTTTATGTGTGAGAAAATAAATATAATGTGTGCAAGTGTGTGTAAAAGAGTGTGTGAATGTGACATAAAGAAAAATTGAGTGAGTTTTGCTATACTAGTAAAGAATTCAGCAAATTAAGTGATAAACTTTTCACTTAAAATTTTGTATAGAAATCAAGTGATATTATATATATTCAGAGGTGAAAATTTTCGTTATCAAACACATTTAATATAAAAAATATTTAATAAATTAAATTTAAGCACTTGGTAGGATTATCAAACACTCCCTAACACATCAGAATGAGAAAACAGGATTTATTGCAAGGATTCAAAAACAAGACTAGAATGCTTCACTAATAAAGGTGTGACAATCTTTGCCGGGGAAAACATGGATGATTCGATCCATCTAAACTTAAGAAGAGTTCGAAAAGGAGGCAGCAGTTGATGGATAGAAGTTCGGGCTGTGGATTTCACTCAAATGGGAAAAATAGCAATCAAAAGAAAGTGTTGTCCGTGAGTTTCCATCCATTTTTAAAATTTAAGAATTTGAAAGAGTATTAATGAATATAAATTGGTTTAAGAGTGGTTGGTATAGATATATATTGGTATTTATCTACATAAATCTCTATTAGCTGTTTGTTTATATCATTGAAGTAGCCGTGGTTATATTACAATTCTCACATGCAATTGGAAATGCCAATCTTGATTATGTACTTGTTAGTTGTAACTAGAGTACAAGGCAACTTGTATTTGTTATTGTAATTAGAGTACAAGGTTGGTTTGTGAGATATATTGAGGAAATTTTCGTAATCATCTTCATAAACAATTGTGGCTGGAAATATTAGCTCGTGAGATATTCTTAATTGTCATATACAAATAAATACCTACTAGTTTACTTGCACATGGAAGCTGAAAGCGTATATGCTTGTTGTTTAGATTGATGCTTAAGTTATTTTTGATTTTTTTAGTGCTCTGTACATTAGAAGTTATTTATGAAATGGATTGTGTTTATTTGGTTAGTGCATTCGCTAAGAGTAAAGTTCTTGTTTAAAATCTGGCTTGAGAACTTGGATAAGGAAAAATGAGACCAAAATCTTTCTGGTTTGAATCTTTGGATAGTTGTTCAATAGGGAGGGGAAAAATTTTCCTCTATTTGGGCAAAGACTTAGATAGAACCGGTCTTTGGTCCTACTTGTAGATCCTGTGGTGTGGATTAAATCTTAGAAAATCTATGACATCACCTGATGTAAGCAAGATTCTTTAACCTTTAATCCTGACCACAGGGTCTACAAGTAGGGCCAAAGACCGGGTCTACCCATGTATTTTCCCTCTATTCGTATGTCAGTTAAGCAATGACCATGAATGTCGCTTGCCGCACATACCCGATCTCGATTGAAATTCCTCCTTTGCTACATGTTTGCATTTGTATATAATCTAAGGCAAATACTTAGATAGACCCGATCTTTGACCCTACTTGTAGACCCTGTGGTATTGATTAAACCTTAGAGAATTTATGATATCAGCTGATATAAGCTAGATTGTTTAAGATTTAATTCTAACCACAGGGTATACAAGTGGAGCCAAAGACCGAGTCTATCTATGTATTTTCCATAATATAATTGGTTTAATACAAGTACATGGAGTGTGAATGGGAGTTTCAAGTGATAGAACAAAAGGTTTATCCATGGTTAGGGGTGTTCAGGGACGGCGTACCCGATCTATGAGGTAAAAAAAAGTACCCAACTCTCACTAATCGAGTCAAGAAAATTTTGACCATCTACCCGATCTATATAAAATAGGTACCCAGCCTACCGGGTACCCTCAAAAGAGGATCAAATTGACTGGATATCCGACCCTCACTAGTAACCAAACATAAAAATTTAAATGGAATTTTAGTTAGCCAAGTTAATTTCGTAATTAAGTCAATAACAATTAAGTCTAAATCACAAAAGACATCCCAATAGCAACATCAACAAACTAACAAGGTACAACAACCCAATAGTAGCAGCAATTAAATCACAAAATACATTTCAACAGACGAGAGTGTGAGGAATGATGATGCGAGGAAGTGGAAGGAAAGAGATGATTGAGGAGAAAGAGGAAGGGAAGACAAGGAGTTGAAAAAGAAGAGGTGAGATGGTTCCAATAATTCTAGTAAGTATTAATTTCTAATGAAACCCTATTAATCAAATTTATAAAATTACCCCCGAAATGGACCGGATTAGGTACTCCCCGGATCACAAAAATGTGACCCGAACCTCAACCCGACCCGCTTTCAGAATGCGATTCAGCTACCTTCTTTTTTTTTTTTTGTTCGGATCGGATCAAGTCAGTGGGTTTCTTGAGTCGACGGGTTATGATGAACACCCCTATCCATGGTTGACAGCATACATGGGAGTGAATTTGGTGAGGGAAATTTGTAACAGTCCTTGTACCTTGTAGAAGCATTTTTGATGGCTGATTTGGTATATATGGCAGATTTAGGGGGGGGCGCCGGGGGAAAGGAAAATGTACAAGACAACGCATCATCATGGATTATATATACAGTTTTTAAGCTTGTCTCATATTGTAGTCCTAGCGATATTGGTAAATTCCGTGCTTCAGAAATTTCAGATTCCAGGGATTTGGATTCAAGAAATTTTTCGACTCTTCGTAGAGTTTGTTGAATTGTCCTTTGCGGCTAAAATTGTTACCTTCAGCTAAATGTCAGTGGAAATTTGAAGTAATCGCGTTTATGATGTTTTGAGTCTAATTTCTATTTTTATAAAGTTCGTAGTGCTTTAAATTATAAATCTCAAGTTATGTTAATTTTGGTGAATACTGTCAGATCTGAAATTTTGTAATAATACTTCTAATCTCTTGTAATTATGAGACCATTCTAGAGAATTTAGAGTATATCCAGAAAATTAGAATATTCTCTTCATAAGAGTTTAAATTTTTTAATCTAGTTCGCAACTGGATGTAATAGTTTCAAGAGGTGTTGCCAAATATTTACAATGATCAACCTAATTATTTTGTTAATACCTCATCTTTATAGAATCAAATAGAGTTTATTCTTGTCGTCAATTATTACTCATTCACTTGAGAACAATATTTTGAAAATACAATTTTCAAAATATATTGTATTTTGCTAGTTTAATAAATATTTTGACAAATAACATGATATTTTACCAAATGTCTACCAATGTATTTTCAAAATATATTGCATTTTGCTAGTTTAATAAATATTTTGACAAATGTATGATATTTTACCAAATGTCTACCATGTTGTCCAACATCTTTAGAAAAATGAATGCTAATTGTCCTCATTTTAAGCGTGTCTTAAGATTGTTTATTGTGCTGGAAGTTATTTATTATGTTGTTTTATTGAGATATTGCTCATATGTGGACACAACTCGTTCCCAGTTGCACATGTGACTTGATTGGGAGTTATACGAACTAAGTACTATGACTGGTGAGCAAATAATATGCTGCGGAGTTGTAATGCTGTCGTAAACACCCAAAATTAACAACTCTTAATATGTAGTAGTGGTGAGTACAAGTTGTCCCACAGAGAACGGAGTTTATTTTTGTGATAAATGGAAAAAGTGGGTTTTGAATGCTTTTAAACTAAAAACTAAAACAATAAAATAATAAAGAGAATTCAATTAAGAACAATCTTGGTTTTGGTCATATCCACCATAGCAATTTCACTAGTCGATCCTTAACACACAAGATAATTGAATTTTATATCAAGCACTAATTCAAGAATTAACCCGAACGAATACCAATTCAAAATTGATTCTTATTTCTTTCTAAAGTTGGTTAATTTTCAACACGCGATCCAATTAACCCTAACTATTAATTTAACCCAGACACGCGCGAAAGATCAATTAATAGAACATTAAAATCAACAACAATTAGGCTACCACAGAATTAAACAAAAACACATGCGGTTATGCCAATTAGATGATTAATTTTCCTAAATTCAATAACACTAATCCAGTAATTTTCAAATTTAGCTGCTTCATAGATTGAATTAAGGACACACGGTTAAAACAATATAGCAATAGATTAATACTAATAACTTAGTATTCTGCAGCAATAACAAGTTAAAAACAACAATCATAAAATTAATCGCAGAAAAATAATCAATACTTGATCTATAATTGAATAATTCAAGCACAAGAAGTCTCACAACTTTGTAGAATTGACCATGGCTTCATATCCCCTTACCAAGAAAAGGGTTTAGGTACAAAGTGCCATGAAAGAATAAAGAAGAATTTTCTACTGAAAACCCTAACCAAAAGAAAATAAAAGTGTCGACCTTTCTTCTCATCCTACTTGGGGTATTTATAATGAGTACTTAGGATTACAATGAATGCCTACAGATAAGAACGTTAAATTGGGTGAAAAAGAGTCCAACTGGGTGAAGAATGCAGTCTGTCAAAAACTCAACTTCACGCCTCCCTGTTGCCCTACGCGCACATGCGATAGGATCTTTGAACGCATGTGAGCGCGAGGCAGTAAGGTCCAGGCAGGTTTCATCCTCTGTGCACATGCGCAGGGACCCTAGCATGCATGTGTGCGCGAGCCACTTCTGGGATTTTGCTTCTGGATGCAGCGCACATGCGCTACACAGCTCCAGCACATGTGCGCTGGCTTCCTCAACTGTGCTCTGATTTTGTCTTCAATTTTTACCTTGATTCTTACATAATTTGAGAAAGTGTTAAACACAAAAGTTGTCTTTATATCCCTTATATTTCCAATTCATCTTAAATTACCTCAATCAGAGGTCAGGATCAAAAGTTATGTTTGAAATACAAAACAGTGTCTAGAATGGCTTCATACTCGTGCATATCCCGTACTAAGCATTTTCTTTCATCTTTTCCCATCTTTTTCAGCGCTTTTTCACTTTAACCCTACAAAAACTGAGAATAACCAAATAAAGCAATCAATAATAACTCAAATCTTGCTTACAACACACATAAAAATGTGGTAATTGACATATAAAATATAGCACAATTATGAACTTATCAACGACATTTGAATTCGTGAACCATCTCTAAAACTTGTATAATTTTCAATTGAATAACACATATTTGTTTAATGGTGTATGCATCTAATTTAGAAATTATACTAAGTGGTATGACAACTAAAGTCGCAAGTCACTTCTGGAACTTGTACAATTTTTTAACTGAGTGAGATATAGTGGGGCGCAATCGGTTGTGAGTAACATGTTTGTTTAATTGTCTATGCATCTGATAACTCTAGTAAATTAGAGTTATTTTACTTATTTAAACCAGTTTATTTTTAGTATTTTCCAGATTTTTTATTATATTTATGTTTTTGTTTAGTTTTACTGTATCTAATAGTTGTGTTTGCATTGTATAAAAATTATCATATTAGTGTTAATTTTAGTATAATTTGTTACTTATTAATTTGGTATTTGCAGGTTACTTAGAATAAAGCGTATGAAGTTGAAAGAATGAAAGATTCGAGAAGCTAAAGGGTAAAATGGAGAAATCGAGTTTTTTGATGAAGGCTCCGTATCACAATCTAGAAATCCATATCACAATATGGATGCGCAAACAGAATGTTAAAATTTGGCCTCTTGTAATCTGTCGGTTGATTTTTGCTCCATTAATCTTATCCATGTAAATGCATCTTCTAAAACTCTTTGGAGACTAACTAGAGAGATAGTTAGGGTTTGAAGTAAAGTAGAAGTACGCTAGTTTCTCTTAATGGGGAGGATTTTCATGGATTAGATATAGTGTAGTTGTAATTTTTAATTCCTAGTTATAAATTGAAAATTTCTAGTGTAAGATCTCTTTCATTTAAACTTTTATTTCAAGTTCTTTTAGTTAGTTTATTTGCTTTCATATAATCGTTTCCTTTACATGATTTCTTAATTGGAGTTGATAGATTAGTTAGTGAGTTTTCATTAATTATGTTTTCTTAGTTCGACTGGTAATTTGTAGTTTAGATTAATTAATTAGGATCGAATAGTTTATGAGCTTTTCATTTAATTATTTTCTTTACTTGCTTTCATAGTCTAATTGGTAGATTAGATAATTGGCTTTCCTTAATCATGTTTTCTTAGTGTTAATTTGTAGTTTAAAATAGTAAATTTCTTTCTAAAAATGCTTTCTTTTTAAAACTTCCTTAGAATAGGTTGTGGGCTTTCTTTAATTATTCATGCTTAGTGATAATTAGTAGTTAGATTAGTTAATTGCTTGCTTAAAATGTTTCCATTTTACTTGCTTTCTTAATGTTAATCTTTATTTTAATGCAGTAGATAGTCTTTAAATTGTTTTCTTAGTTTCATTAGTTGTAATTTTAGTTAAATCGATTCTTTCAATCAATCACTTTAACTAGTAATTTAACCAAATAATCAGTAATTATAGATCAATCCGTGTGAGTTCGATCCCTACTTCTACTTCTACTTCTTACTAGTTGACAACTGAATAAAACTTGCGAGATGCACCTAGTTAGTAGCAAGATTTAGGTGTTTATAAATTTATTACTAAGTATGTAAGGCATTAAGTTTTTGGCGCCATTGTTGGGGATCAAACCTGGGTCGCCTGCATGATAGGCTGGAATACTCACCACTATACTACAACTAAATAAAGTCGTGAAAACTTGGAGTGACTAGTTAAAATGGTTCAATTGTCATATGGCATTTGAGATCCCTTGAGAGCTTTCCTAATTGTTCATAAGTACATCTATTGTTCTTCTTTCATGTCGTCATCTTGGTGGTGTGTTTTTTATTTTGTGTTTTAATAGAGTCCCTTGTATTTCTTGTTTTGCTCGAGACTAGCAAAATGTAAAGTTTAGGGGTATGATAATTCTAATAAATTAGAGTTATTTTACTTGTTTAAACTAGATTATTGTTATTAGTTTTTGGGTTTTTTATTAGATTAATGTGTTTTTTGTTTAGTTGTACTACATTTACTAGTTTCATTTTATTTATGGAAACTAAATATTATCATATAAGTGTTAATTTAAGTATAATTTATTACTTATTCTGTTTATGGTATTTTGAAGATTTAAAATAAAGAGTATAGAGTTTAAAGAATGAAAGATTCAAGGAGAAAAGGGGCAAAATGGAGAAATCAAGTTTGTTAATGAAGGTTCCATATCACAATATGGAAATCCATATCGCAATATGCACGCAAATTCCATATCAGAATATGGAAATCCATATCGCAATATGGATGCGCAGACAGAATGCTAAATTTTTTCCTTTTATAATCTTTTAACTGATTTTTGCTCCATTAACATTAACCCTATAAATACATCTTATTAGCCTCTTTGGAGGCTAACTATAGAGAGACAGCTACAGCTTGGAGTAAGTAGAAGTAGGCTAATTTTTTCTTCATTTTTCTCCTTATTTGGGGAGGATTTTCTTAAATTAGAAGCAGTGCAGCTGTAATTTTTAATTTGTAGTTGTGGATTGAAGACTCCTCAGTGTAAATTTTCTTTAGTTTAAGTTTTAATTCACGTTCTTTTAGTTTATTAATTTAATTGTTTTCATATAATTGTTTCCTTTATATGATTTCTTAGTGTATCGTTGGATTAGTTGATTAGTTTTTATTAATTATGTTTTCTTAGTGGTAATTTGTAGTTTAGATTAGTGAATTAGGATAGATTAGTTTATGGGCTTTTCATTTAATTGCCTTTCTTACTTGCTTTCTTAGTTTAATTAGTAGATTAGTTATTTAGCTTTCTATGGTCATGCTTTCGTAAAACAAGTGGGGAAGTTAGCTATTTGTAATTTGGGAAACCAAGGCAAGTTAATGGTGCCTTTCTGAAAAATGTTTCTTTTACAGCCTGCCAAAGTCCGGAAGACTAGTATGCGTCTCAATAAACGGGTCCTATGAAGTTTTCTCCTTGTTTAATTATGCTTTCGTTTTAGAGATAATTTCTGGTTGATAAACCCACAAACTAATTTATCAATTACCACTAAGAAACCATTTTTAAAAAAAGCCCATAAATTAATCTAACAATTACGCTAAGAAATCAAGTAGAGAAACCAATTAAATTAAAAGAGCATAGCTTTTGGCACAATCTTACTGGGAGCCCAAGTAAAGCCTTGTGGGTAAGAAAGGAAGTAAAGAAACCAATTTAATGAAAGCAATTAAACTAATTAAACTAAAGAAATATAAAATGAAAAGATTAACTAAAATAGTTTGAACATAAACAAAACATTTACTGATAACTTTATATTTAGAGTTATTTGTGTACTTCTTTTATTGTATATTTGAATAGATTTAGTCCCATTTGTTGGTATTTTGTATTATGATTTAGTGATTGAATTTAGCCACAAACTGCTGTAGGAAAAAGGCATTCACCAGCAGACAGCGGCTGGTCGCCAGACTACGGCCAAACAAGGCAAAACACCACACACTGCATGTGTCTAATGTAGGCCCGGGCTTATTCGTCGGTTATTCTATAAGAAGGATATTATTGTAACGATTGAGGAGACAATTCTTCTAGCTTTTGACCTAGGATTTTTAGAGCTAAATTTCTTAGACTTCTAGCATTAATATATTGTCCTTATTTTCTTCATTAAATTTTCGATTACGGATTATTCAAATTCTTCAATTCAAGTTTAGTTTTCATCAATATTAATTTCGGTAACTTATTTTTTTTTATTTAATTATGATTGCATTATTTTTCATTTATTGCTTCATCATGAATTCTTGCCAATTACTTAATTACAGCTTTTCTTCTCAAACCATGAACTACTAATTTCGTAAGGGTTCAAGCGTGGGTATTGCAATCATTCAGGGTTAGTTAAATCAAAGGTCAATTATGGCTAAGATTGTATTAATTAGGTAATAATTAGCACAGAAAGACAACTCTAAGGAGTAGCTAACTTTAGCTTTGGTTAGATTGGTTGAGAAGATATGGTATAATTGAACCTTCGTCATATACCCATGTTATATTATTTGATCAATTAATTTGAGAACAAAGTGGCAGGATTAATTATTTATTTCACGAAGAATTCCATACAAATGTACTCAAATTAAATTATTTAATATAGAGAAGGTCTCGAACCCTAGTTAATTAAATTTGATAAGATTCAATCACCAAAGGTCGAGGTTGGGTTGATTTTTGAGAATTAAACCTCCATGAAATATAATTTAACTAATTGACCTAAGATTCAATTTACCTGCCGGGATTGCTAGCCTAGCACTTGACCCATCTTCTCTATTTCTTGATACACTTACTATTAATCTGCATTATCTTCTTTTTGCATTCTTTAATTCTAGTTATTTAATTTTTTTCAATTTTATTTTGAAATATAAAGCAACACAACTTGGTTAGAGGCTAGATAGAAATTGGTTTAGAATCTCAGTACTTTTACAATTCTCATGGAAATGATCTTTGCTCACTCTATTAAACTGATACCGTGTACTTGCGGATACCAATGGAAAAGTGTGAAAGATGTTAGTTAAACTTTTCTTGCGACACTTACAATTAAAAATGTTCAATCTTCAACATGGAAATTAAGCTTACAAGAAAGATAAATCTAATGTAAGAAAACCCTCCCCAAATGGGGAAGAAAAAAAAAAGAACTTTTACTTTCTATTCAAACCTACTCTTGCTAGCTTTCTTCTTTACTTGGTCGTGCCTCAAATGAGGCTTAGAAGAGATATATATAGTGCTAGGGTTGTGGGGAGTTTTAGTGCTGCCAAAATCGGCCTGAAAATTAACTTTTTTTCCTTATCATGATCCCATATCATGGTATCAAAATTTGATAGCGCTATATTGTCTGAAATCCTTAACTTTTAGAAAACCAGGGTTGAAACTTTAGTATCGACTGTTGAAAAACAGAGTATTTTCCAAACCTTGTTTTGATGATGACAGAAGAAATAAACTCTGAAAGCAAGCTTTGCAGGTCATTACTTTGTCTGCTGGAAACAGGGTGTTCGGACGCAGTAAACCGTCCGAACTATGTCAAGTTTCTCGGACACATTTCACCGTCCGAGCTAACAGGAATAAAACAAGTTTCTTAAGCTTCTCTACCGACGCATACAACTGTCCGAACGAAGTTTCATTCGGACGAACACGACCGCCTGAAGCTCTATTCGGACGATGGAACGGACGCATGCACGACCGTCCGAATGATGTCCCTCCCCTACTGCACCGAGATCGGACGCTGTGTCAGACGCATCATACTTAGCTCGGACGTTTGAAACCTCAACGACTAGTTTTTTGTGCATTTATTATTTAGCCGTTAGGAAGTAGTTACAACCACCATTTATTGCTCCTATAAATACCTACTCTATTATTCTATAAAGATCATCTAATACATTGAATACAAGCCTTAGAAAAGAGCAATTTTAGTACATACGAATTGGCTATAGTGCTATATTGTATTAGTATGCAGCTTAGAGTGCAATTCAATTTTGAGTGGAGTGATAATCTTGTACGAAAGTGAGGTTGTGAGTAAAACTCTTGCCTCAACTAAAAGAGTTTTAGTGTGAGCAAGAATTTCCCTACTTTGTAAAGATTATTGGCTCACCAAGTGTGTCAAAGCATTCTAGTGAATTAATACTTCAAGCTTGTTAGTTTGGAAGTATTGGTTCACCTTTCCTCTCTCTCTTACATCACAGCTTCATTGATTCTATTATATTAATTGTTAGTTGAAAAATCTCAATAAGTTCAATCTTTCTAAAAGTATTTTTTACAAACCTAATTCACCCTTCTTAGGTTGCTTTGGGACCAACAATTGGTATCAGATCTTGGTCTCATTTTATTGCTTAAATTGCTTTTGAGAAAAGAACTATTATGGCAACCAACAATGCTCTATTTTTTGAGGGTCAATCCGTTACTAACCCCTATGTTCAATATACACTAGATTTAATAAGATATCTGTCCAGAGAGATAGAATGAAAATATTTTTGCAATTTATTGATATTGACTTGTGGTATGTCGTTAATGAAGGTCCCTTTGAAGCTACCATCATTGATGATCACACAAATAGAAGAAGAGAAAAGACAAGGGATGAGCTCACTCCACAAGACAAGGCAAACTTGGCGTTAAATGCAAAAGCCATGATTGTGCTATATAATGCCTTGGATGCTAATGAATCAACTCGTGTGAAGGGATGCATTTCCGTTAAAGAAATTTGGGATAAATTGAAGGAAATCCATGAAGGAAGCGACGATGTTCGTGAGCAAAAGAACTCCTTACTTGTTGCCAAGTATGAGTCCTTGAAGATGGAACCACATGAAAATATTGACAAAATATATTGTAGGTTCAATGACATCATTAATGATCTTGAAGCCTTTCAATAGCTTCATTCTTTTAATGAAAATCATAGAAAAATCCAAAATCTCTTATCCAAATTTAGATGTGTTTGAATCTTCAGGCTTTACCTGAGTTTGAAACACATGTGATTTCATCATGCCTACTGAATCGCTAATCAACTCTCTTACATCTTATGAATTGAAGTTGAAGGCCAAAGTGGTGGATGATGAAGAAGCAAGACCAAGAAGGAGCATTGCTCTAAAGACCTCTCAAGAAGAGGATGAAAATGGCTCCATCAATGTAGAAGACGAAGATCTTGATGAAGGAGATCTTGCACTTTTCACCAAAGGATTTCTTAAACATTACATCAACAAATCTTGAGAATGAGAAATCCCATTTCATTTCTTATTGAGGGCTGAGAAGATGGAAACACCAAGCTAGAAATTGAAGCTAGCAAAATGAAAACTGCTTTGAATGCGGTCAACTTGGACACTTTGCAAATGAGTGTCCTTCCAAGAAAAATAAGGAAGGAAGAAAGCCTAGATTCAATAACTTTCAAATCACATGGGATGATTGCAACTCCGAAGGATAAGTTGAAGAAGAAATGGAGTCGGCACAAATGGCCTTTATGGCCATTGGAGATGATGAGGTAAATTCTAACTATGACTCCAACAACTGATGAAAATGATGAAAATGATCTTGAAGCTTTCATTTTGAAATTGCATGATAGCTTATTGGAATCATATGCTAGAAATTACCTTATTAGTGAAGAACTCAAATTTGCTAAGTGAATGCTAACTCTAAACTTCCTAAATGAAAATAACTGACAGGCGTCAGAATAACTAATTAAATCAAATGTAGAGGACTTTGGTATATTGGATGATTTGAATGTTCTCTTGACTAGAAAGAGAGAAAATCTTGTTGATTTGAAAAGAAATAGAAATGTATTAATCAACTCAATAAGTTCAATTGCCAACAACATTGTCAAGAATATGTGTTATGTCAAGAAAAATGAGTATGAAAGCCGCATGGATTAATAGCCCCTCAACCCTAGCAATATATATATCCTGTCTCTTATACACATCTGTAGGTACTTAACATCACCAACAATGCTAAGTGGTTCATAGATAGTGGATGTTCAAGGCACATGGCTGGTGCCAATGCTTCTCTCTTCACAAATCTCAAATCCAAAAACAGTGGAAAGTAACATTTGAAGATAACAATAAATCAAAATCAATCGGCATTGGTGATGTAGGTAAAAATGGTGAAACCTTGATAAAGAATGTGCTTCTTCTTGATAATTTGAACAACAATTTATTAAGTGTAAGTCAACTTTGTGATAAAAATTTATATGTGTTTTTTACCAAGCATGAATGTCTTATCCTTGATAAAAATCATGTTGTTTTATTTAAGGGCACTAGGCACAATGATGTTTATGTGATTCATCTTGATAAAATTAGCAATAGCAATATAAAATGTCTTACCGCTTCCATAGATGATCCTTGGCTTTGGCATAGAAGACTTTGTCATTTTAATATGGATTTAATTGGAAAACTTGCTAAGAAGGATTTGGTAAGAAGTTTGTCAAAACTAAAGTTTTTGAAAAATAAAATTTGTGATGCATGCCAATTTGGTAAACAAGTTAAAGTTTCTTTTAAACCAAATAATTTTGTGTCCACTCATAAACCTTTAGAATTGTTGCATTTAGACTTGTTTGGACCTACTCAACATGCTGACTATTCTAGGTACATTTGGGTATTATTTCTTGTTCACAAAAATGAAACTTTTGAAAAATTTGTAAAATTGTTTTCCAAAATTCAAAATTTATTGAATTTGAAGATCATTCGTTTAATAAATGACAATGGTGCCAAATTTAAATTAGGAAGTTTTCCCGAATTTTGTGATCACAACGATATTTCACATGAATTTTCGGTTGTTAGAGTCCCTCAACAAAATGGTGTTGTTGAAAGGAAAAATAGGACTCTTCAAGAAACCGCTAGAACTATGATTAGTGAATGTCTCTTACCACAATAGATGTGTATAATTAACAGAGCGGCTTGTTATGTCATGAATCGAGTTTTATTAAGATCCATTTTAAACAAAATCCTTATGAACTCCTTTTTTGTAAAAAACCCGTTGTGAGCTATTTTAAAGTTTTTGGTTGCAAATGTTTTTGTTTTAAAAATCAAAGAAAATCTAGGTAAATTTGACAAAAAATTGGATGAAAGGATCTTTCTAGGATATTCTAGTGACAAGAAAGCATACCGAGTATACAAATAGAAGAACGCTCTTGATTGAAGAAGTTGTACATGTTACCTTTCTTAAGCTAATGATGTTATCTCAAAGAATTTATGTGAAGATGAAGATGTAGGTATTCAAAAGGAGCTTGAGAAGCTCACTATCCATGAAGATCATCAAGAGATCACATCAAGCAATGATGTCAACAACCATCAAGTAGATGATGAAGAAGAAAAGAACGAGGATACTCCAAAAGATCTTCCAAAAGCTTGGAGATTCGTCTCTAGTCACCCTCAAGATTTAATCATAGGTGATCTATCCAATGGGGTAACTACTCATTCTCATAAACCTTTGAATAGTAATTGTGCATTACTTTCTCTCATTGAACCTAAACATGTAGATGTTGTTTTGAATTATTTGAATCTTGGGTCATTGCCATGCAAGATGAACTTACTCAATTTGAGAAAAATAACGAATGGATCTTAGTTGAAAGACCATCTTCTCATCCCGTAATTGGAACAAAATGGGATTTTTTAGAAACAAATTAAATGATAAAGGTGAAATCATAAGAAACAAAGCTAGACTTGCTACAAAAGGTTATGTGTATAAGAAGGTTTCACTTTGATGAAACCTTTGCACCCGTGGCTAGATTAGAATCCATTCGCATGTTTCTCGCATTTGCATGTTTCAATGATTTCAAATTATTTCAAATGGATGTCAAAAGTGCATTTTTCAATGGTTTTATTGATCAAGAAGTTTTTGTTGAACAATATAAAGGGCTTTGAAAATAAAATTTTTCCAAATCATGTTTTCAAACTCTCTAAAGCTTTATATGGTTTGAAAAAAGCTCCAAGAGCTTGGTATGAAAGATTAAGTGGTTTCTTGATTGAAAATGGATTTAAAAGAGGTGTAGTTGACACCTTACTCTTTTTACAAAAACAAATTCCAATGGTTTGTTAATTGTTCAAATTTATGTTGATGATATTATTTTTGGAGCAACTAATGAAAGCTTGTGCAAGGATTTTTCAAATTTAATGCAAAAAGAGTTTGAGATGAGTATGATGGGAAAGTTACAATTTTTCCCTGGACTACAAGTTCACCAATCAAAGGAAGGAACATTTATTACACAAATCAAGTACACAAAGGAGCTACTCAAACGATTCGGGATGGAAGATTGCAAACAAGTTGGTACGCCTATGTGCACTTCAACCAAACTTGATAAAGATGAAGGAGGTAATAGTGTTGATGAAAAACACTATAGAGGTATGATAGGAAGCCTACTTTACTTAACAGCTAGCAGACCAGATATTATGTTTGCTGTTTGTTTATGTGCTAGATTTCAATCTTGCCCCAAAGAATCGCACTTGATAGCTGTAAAAAGGATTTTTAGATATTTGAAGGGTACAATGAATTTTGGTCTGTGGGACAGGTATCCAAAGTCCTCTACATTTGATTTAATTAGTTATTCTGACGCTGACTTTGCTGGGTGTAAAATTGATAGAAAAAGTACCGGTGGTATGTGTCATTTCCTGGGTAATTGTCTTGTGTCTTGGTTTAGCAAAAAATAAAATTCTATTTCTCTTTCTACGGATGAAACATACTCTAAAAGATTTTGGTGTTGTTTTTTATTGTGTGCCTATAAGGTGTGACAACACTAGTGCAATTAATCTCACAAAAAATTCTGTTATGCACTCTAGGACCAAACACATTGATGTTAAGCACCATTTTATTAGAGATCTTGTTTGTAAAAAGGAAATACGTGTTGATTTGTGCCTGCTTTAGATCAACTGGCTGACATTTTTACAAAACCCATGGCTCTAGATCGTTTTGAATCTCTCAAAAAATGTTTGGGGATTTTACAGTTCAATTTGACATAATCTCTTCGTTCGGACGCACCCGATCGTCCGAACAACACTCTTTCTCGGATGCTCATGCTTACTCATCCGAATGTTCCTCAATTTCTTCACTTTCTCACTAGAATTCTACCAGATGCTTCCCATTGTCCGAAAGAATATCGGAGCACAAACTCTTTGATCGGCCATCCGTTCATCAGCTTTCGGACGCATCATCGGACGCACACCAATCGTTCAGATGTCCGAACGGTCTCTCTGCTCGATTAAAACCGTCCACTTTCCCCCTTTTCAGACTCACCCTAACCATCGAAACCCTCTCTGGCGAAATTTTTCCCCTAAAAAATTTCTCCAACTTCTTCATTCTCTCCACAAATTGTTTGGAAAATTGTCATTCCCAAATATTCATCACCATTATTGCACCTAATTACACCCATCTACCATCTAATTTCATCAAATTTCAACAATCTTTCCAAAAAAAATTAATTTTTTTTTCAGTTTGTACTAAAATTGCCCACATCTAGAGTCTTGTAGAACAATGTATACAATCAAATGGCCTTGCATCAATGAATTTTTGTGTCATCTGCTATGATCCTCAAGCCTCATCAAATCCAACCTTACCAAAATTCATTGATGCCAAGGCATCCGAACGGTATACATCTCTTCTTAGCAAATCTATAATCGTTCAACGCCCTGCTTCTCAGAGTCTTTTCGATGAATTTAATCTTTACATTGTCAAATCGTGTTTTGAAAAACAAAATTGGGGTCACTTAGTTCATACTGACTTACCCGCTTATCATGACATGGTGCTTCAATTCACAGCCCCACTGTTCGCACATTGGTTTCTCATGTAAATAGCACAAATCTTGAAATTTCCTCCAACATCATCAATACTATTTTTGAATGTGAAATCTCAAATACGAATGAATTTTCTTATTTCTTTTCTTTAGACAAATGGCCCAGCCCGCTCCTGACACTCGCTTTGACATTGATGAGGTCAGAGCAATTTAACATCAATTTCAAACAAGCCTCGGAAGACAAAACTACATTGCTCACTCCTGAACTGAATATTCTATACACTCTTGTCACAGGAGCGAGCCAATTTGCTATTACCAACAAATGGGCATTGCACTGAGCCCGAAAAGATGCAGCTTTACCTATTTTATTGTGTTTTTAAATTGAGGAAATTCCTCTCTCTTTGGGTATCTAGATCAGGAAAGACTCTAAGAACACAAGGTACTGATACCCGAAGCTACATTTGCTTCGGCTCTCAGATGAGATAAACGTCTCTTATACACATCTAGATGTGTATAAGAAGACAGATATGAAAACAAACAATTTCCTCCCTATTTCAACAAATCTTATATTGAGTGAAAAGGCCTCCATTTTTTAATGATCAATGGTTAACTAAGGCAGCCTTTGATATTGAACGTTTGAAATCCCAGGCCTCTACCTCTGGTTTGGCACCTCACCTTTCTTCTCCTCCTCAAACACCTCCACCAGTCCATGATACACGTCCATCTTCCTCCGAACCTTCACTTTCTCAAATCTGTGACCTTCTCAATTCTTTGAGCACTCAAGTGAGCTCCTTTCAACGTCGCACTAATCGTAAGTTAAAACAACATTCAGGAAAGTCGTCAGTTAATCCTTCAAGAGGCACTTATACACATGTCTATGTGTCAGCTCAGGTTCAATTTGCCAATATTTAATCACAGTATCCACTCGACTCCTCTACCGAAAATGATGACGATGTTGAAGAAAGGGATGTTTGTGAGGATGACGAAGAGGACACAAATAATCAAGGTGATGCCAATGAAGATGAAGGCGACGATGAGGACGTTGACGACATATTCAATTTCATCAAGCAACGTCGTAATGAAGAAGATGAAGGCAGTGAGGCTACTGATGATGACGCTCCTTCCAAACGCCGCAAGATGGAAAAATGCTCTAAGAAGAAAAATGACTTGACTTGGATTCTATGATAATATGTATTCTAGTTTTGGCATTTCTTTGAATTTTTTTCCTTTGACTATGATTTTATGAATTAGTTTGACCTTTTTTACTATTGGTATTGATGATGATCCAAGCTTAACCTTGATATTAATTTATATTGGTTATTTAAGTACACTTTCTCAGGGGGGAGCTTTGTTTGATGATGTCAAAAGGGGGAGTAGAAATATATCGCAAGAAAATGATTGGTTATCACTCATATCCTCTAATTTTACATGTTAATTATTCTATGACTAACTGTCATCATGAAAAAGGGAGAGATTGATATTTTCCAAACATTATTTTGATGATGACATAAGCATTAAACTCTGAAAACAAGCTTTGCAGGTCTGTTACTTTGTTTGCTGGAAACAGGGTGTTCGGACGCAGTTCACCGTCCGAACTATATCAAGTTTCTCGGACACATTTCACCGTCCGAACTAACAGGCAAAAGCAAGTTTCTTAATGCTTCTCTACCAACGCCTAGAACTGTCCGAACGAAGTTTCTTTCGGACGAACACGACCGTCCGAAACTCTGTTCGGACGATGGAACGGACGCATGCACGGCCGTCCGAACGATGTCCTTCACCTACTGCACTGAGATCGGACGCTATGTCGGACGCATCATACTTAGCTCGGACGTCCGAAACCTTAGATTGACAACGGCTAGTTTTTTGTGCATTTATTATTTAGCCGTTAGGAAGTAGTTACAACCACCATTTATTGCTCCTATAAATACCTACTCTATTATTCTGTAAAGATCATCTAATACATTGAATACAAGACTTAGAAAAGAGCAATTTTAGTACAAATTGGCTATAGTGCTATATTGTATTAGTATGCAGCTTAAAGTGCAATTCAATTTTGAGTGGAGTGATAATCTTGTACGAAAGTGAGGTTGTGAGTAAAATTTTGGCTCAACTAAAAGAGTTTTAGTGTGAGCAAGAATTTCCCTACTTTGTAAAGATTATTGGCTCACCAAGTGTGTGAAGCATTCTAGTGAATTAATACTTCAAGCTTCTTAGCTTGGAAGTATGGGTTGTTTAATTTTCTCTCTCTCTTACTTCACAGCTTCACTGATTCTATTATATTAATTGTTAGTTGAAAAATCTCAATAATTTCAATCTTTCTAAAAGTATTTTTTAGAAACCTAATTCACCCCCACACTCTTGTACCCCCTCTTAGGCTGCTTTGGGACCAACAACTGTAGCATTTTATAGCACTTCATTATTTTGTTTTAAAAATCTTCATCCAACGTTCAATTGATGCGCAGTTTTCTCGTACTGAACCTTAACAAATAAGAGAACATTATTAGCTATAATAAAAACTTAAAATAACCCTTAAATAGTTAAACAAAATACTAAAAAAAGAGACCAAATATGAAAGACACACAAAAACGAATGAAAATCCTAACAGAGTTAGGTTAAAGACATGACATAAATTCTAAATACAAGAACCTAATAAAATAAGATAATTAACATCTAAATAAGTACTAAAACGCTTAATAAACCCATACCAATATATTCTAATACGAAAAATTAGAAATAGATGAAAGCGCACATTAAAACACTAAGAATGCTCAAAACTAATGACAAAACCATTAAGTTTAGTATACATATAATTTTAGTTTTCTAGAGTTATCACACCCCCAAATTGGAGCAAAAACTTAACCTTTTATAATCATCCTAATGAAGACGTCAAATTGTGATGCTTTTTTTTTTTTTTTGGCCGTTAAGAGTCAAATTGGAGCAAATTTTTAAAATCTTTTTCATTTTTGAGATAGTCCAAATTTGACAAAAAATTGTATTTTCTTGAGTTTCATAATCATTTTTTTTGTCGTTTTTCGAAAGACAAGGGAAAATGGTCTTTTTGTATTTTAGTGTCATTTTATAATTTTTATGATTACTAAATTCAAATTCATATTTTTGAACATCTTGGTAAATATTGCTAACATTCGAATTCCATTTGGAACAATTTTCAAAATTAAATATTTTTTGTCCCGAAGAAGTGTGTAGCCTTTCGAGTAACCTTTCAAACAAAAATCATATTTTTACGATATTTATTTTTTCTTGGTGATTATTAGAGTATTTTTACAAAATTATCTTGTTCTCATTTTTGCCAAAACCAATAAAAATTAGACTTCTAGATAACAATCGAGCTAATTTGTCGAGTCTCATCATGTTGAGCCCCCAAATATGTCATCTCACATCTTTTCACCTTTCTCCACTAAAATCACATCACCACATCCCAATACATCTCTTCCTATTTTTTCACTCAACCTTCATTTCTCTCATCATGCTCTTATATTAAAAAAAGACACTCAGGCTCTTCTTTTATCAATATATTTCTCTCTCCTTCCCAGTCTTTTTATCAGTGGTTTTTATCTCCTTTTCTCATAAAGAGCACCATCTTACTTCTTCATCATAACACAATCTTCATTTTTGTTTCATATTCTCAATCTCACCTCACACAACTCAAGTAAAACTAAAATCTTTACATACAAATTTTTTGACGCAGACACAGCCCAAGGATGCGGTGGAGTTGTGCAAGGAGGTATAAAATTCAAATGTCGGTCGGACCAATCACATATGTGAGCTACTCCTCTACTTCTTTTGATTGATATTTCCTTTTTCACATGGGAAAGAAAAGGCTTTGTACGAGAGGCCTCTCTTTCTATTGAGTTGAGACAAAGTACTAGAACCCCCCCAAAAAAGATTATTCTATCTATAAGAGCACCCCCGAATTTGAGTGAGATTGTCATGGCGTAAAAGCAGAGGGCCATTAGGGTGTCGTATTTTGTTTGAGTTTACCGTACCTCTGGAATCGAGACATTTTACAATTTCCACTAATCAGCTTTCTTGCCATACCCCTATTCTTTTAGTCAAGCTTGGAAGTGGTTCATGACTTCTATTTGACAATTTGTTTGTGGGTGGTATGCACTGGTCATCCAGAGGTGTATATTTCCATGTTGCCTAGATCCGGTATCATAAGTCATATCGTTTTGACTTTTTCAGGAAAACCAGTCTTTGGGTATCCAGCCATGGATAAGCACATCAGTGTTTTCTGTTGGCCCAAAAAGCAACCTAAGAGGGGGGGTGAATTAGGTTGTTTCAAAAAACAAACCTTTTAATGTGTTTAATGAGAAATGCAAAAATTATGCAACAAATAAACACTTAAGCACAAATGAATACAAAAGATATTCAATGTATTCAGTTGAATTGGAGCTCAAAGAACAAATATAAGATGATTGAGATAGAGAGTATCAAACCAAACTCCCAAGCTTCTCAAGTATGGAGTATATCCACTAGTAGTGCCTCTTCAAAGAAGGTAAGGCAATAATCTTCTTGTACACAAAGTAGGCTCACCCTTGCACCAACTAATTCCCTCTAGTTAAACCAAAAGGTTTTACAATGCAACCTCACTTTTGTACCCTTGTTATCCCTCCAGTCTGACACTTGAAGATCACTCACTAGTCTACTCTTGCTTACACTAATTCCCTCTAGTTGAGCCAAGAGAACTACACCACCCAAACCAATACAACACACAATATTTTAGCATATTTCTTCCCAAATAGCTCTTACAAGTGTTTGTATTGAATGCAGTAGTTCTATTCTCTCTATTTCTCATCTTACAGACTTAGGGTTATTTATAGATGCCCAAAAATTGCCTCCAATAATTCTCTAACTCTTATTTTCTGTTAACTAGAAAACTAGCCGTTTAGAAATAATACCTAGATCTTTCGGACGGCCGATGCAGTAAGGGTGCGTCCGAACGAACTAGCCGTTGGACCGTTCAAACGTCTGATGCATAGCTTAGCGTCCGATGCTGCATCCATTTTCTAGAGGTGTTTTGTCATCCAATTATTCAGACGTCCAAGGCTGCATCCGGTCGATGGTCAGTGACTACTAGAATTTTGCCTCAACTGATTAGACACTATTCTTCGTCCGAGGCTGCTTCAGGTTCTCTGTGTCGGACGATTATCATCATCCGACTTGTCTTCCTTCCAAACGATCATTTTCATCCAAAGAGTTCTTCTGGTTTTCGGACGATCATTAGCGTCTGTACCTCCCTAGATGTCTATACACTCGTTTTTAAACCATTAGTGCAATTTGGTCATCATCAAAACATGATTAACACAACTGGGGTTCAACAATCTCTATAAGAGACATCATATAAATCAATTGGACAATTCTAAAAATAACCAAAAAAATATGAAGTACAAGACAAGAGAATTTTGTCGATTATTTGGAGTTCTCCCCTTTTTGACATGATCAAAACAAACGTAAAAAACATTTTACGCTCCCCCTAAGTTTAATGTCTCCTTGAAATAGAGCAACCATAGAACACAATAAAAAATGCTCCACTTTTCTTTTGCAAGTAGATACTTAATTTGTGTATTGTTACCCAATTCAAATGATTTTGTTTCCATGTCATCTTTACCCATATGCTTTGAACACCCTCCATTGATGATCCATCTTGAATCCCTTGGTGCTTTCCAAGCATACCTACACAAAATTAAGAAACAACTTTTGGTACCCAAACTTTCTTGGGTCCAATTGGATTAGTAACATGCTTAAGCACCCAAATATAATTTATTCCCAATTTTTCATTTCTTTTGACATAACAATACCTTTTTACATGACCATATTGACAACAATAATTGCATACAATATTGTTGTTGCCATTTTGAAGATTTAGATTTTACAAAGGATAAACCATCCTTTGACAAGGTGACAAATGTTTTGTTGATAACCATCTCATATCTAGATTCTTTTCAAAAAAGTTTTCCGCTTTCTTTTGTAAAAGTGCATCAAGATCCTCTAATCTCTTCTTCAATGAAGCTTTTTAATCCTTGATCTTGGTTTTCCAAAAAAAAATTTCTTCAAAGCATCATTTTCTTTTGACAAAATTATTTTCATGCACAAGCTTTGAGTTGGTACTCAATAAAGCATTAACTTTAATTTTAAACTCTCTGTTCCTAGAATATGATTCTTTCAAACATTCATGCATTTTAAAAATAAATGATTCAATCATCATCATCATCACAAGAATAATCACAAGAATCATAAATAGAGGATACCTCATTATTGCCATGAGCCATAAAAGCCATTTGATCCTCCTCATATTCTTCTTCAACTTTTCCATCCGAATTGCAATCATCCCATATAATTTGGAAGTTGTTGTAGTGAGGCTTCCTTGACCCTTTCTTCTTCTTGGATGGACTTTCATTTGCAAAATGTCCCGCTTGGCCAATCTTGAATCGTCTATTATTTTGAGAAGCTTTTAATGCTATGCTTCTATTGGCCCTTGCTTCCTCCTCATCTTGTACCTTGTATTTCAACTTCAACTCAAAGGAGGTTAGAGAATTGATCAACGAATCAATAGGCATAGAATTTAAATTTTTAGACTTCTCTATGGCAATGGATTTAGGTTCCCATTCCTTAGGTAAAGCATTCAAAATCTTTCTATTCTTTTCACCCAATGAATATTCTTTACCTAAACCTTCCAAATCCTTTACAATATCATTGAACCTACAATACATCTTGTCAATGTTCTCATGAGGTTCCATTTTGAAAGATTCATATGTTTCCACAAAAAGTGACTGCTTTTGCTCTCTAATATCTTCATTTCCTTCATGAATTTCTTACAATTTGTCTCATATCTCCTTGGCCAACTTGTAACCTTTCACTTTAGAAGTCTCATTTGCATCCGAAGCATTATACAAAATATACATGGCTTTAGCATTTAAAGATTAAATTTATTCTATCTTGTACATTTAACTCATATCTAGTCTTAGGCCTTAATCTATGAGTATTTTCATCAATAATATTGGCATAAAAAGGACCTTCATCAATAATGTACCACAAATCAATATCAATGGATTGTATGAAAATTTTCATTCTTTCCATCCAAAAAATAAAATTAATGAAATTAAACATGAGAGGTCTAGAAATGCAATACCCATCTAAAAACAAAACATCATTGGTTGCCATAATGATCTTTACTCAAAGGTTATTAAATCAAAACAAGAAGAGACCAAGCTCTGATACCAATTGTTGGCCCAAAAAGCAACCTAAGGGAGAGTGAATTAGGTTGTTTCAAAAAACAAACCTTTTGATGTGCTTAATGAGAAATACAAACTTTATGCAACAAATAAACATTTAAGCACAAATGAATACAAAAGATATTCAATAATTAGAGCTCAAAGAACAAATATAAGATGATTGAGATAGAGAGTATCAAACCAAACTCCCAAACGTTCTCAAGTTGGAGTATATCCACTAGTAGTGCCTCTTCAAAGAAGGTAAGGCAATAATCTTCTTGTACACAAAGTAGGCTCACCCTTGCACCAACTAATTCCCTCTAGTTAAACCAAAAGGTTTTACAATGCAACCTCACTTTTGTACCCTTGTTATCCCTCCAGTCTGACACTTGAAGATCACTCACTAGTCTACTCTTTCTTACACTAATTCCCTCTAGTTGAGCCAAGAGAACTACACTACCCAAACCAATACAACACACAATATTTTAGCCTATTTCTTCCCAAATAGCTCTTACAAGTGTTTGTATTGAATGCAGTAGTTCTACTCTCTCTATTTCTCATCTTACAGACTTGGGGTTATTTATAGTTGCCCAAAAACTACCTCCAATAATTCTCTATTGGCAATTTTTTGTTAACCGAAAAACTAGTCATTAGATCTTTCGGACGGCCGATCCAGTAACTGTGCTCCGAACGAACTAGCCGTTGGATCGTTCAGACATCTAACATTGATGTATAGCTTAGCATCCGATGCTACGTCCGTTCTCTAGAGGTATTTTGTCATCCAATCGTTCGGACGTCCGAGGCTGCATCCGGTCGATGGTCAGTGACTACTGGAATTTTGCCTTAACTAATCGGACGCTATCTTCTTCCAAGGCTTGTGTCAGACGATTATCATCGTTCAAATTGTCTTCCTTCCAGACGATCATTTTCGTCCAAAGAGTTCTTCTGGTTTTCGGACGATGATCAGTGTCCGTACCTCCCTATTTTCTTCACACTTGTTTTCAAACCATTAGTGTGATTTGGTCATCATCAAAACATGATTAACACAACTGGGGTTCAACATTTTCGAACATCATTTTACTTAAGTAAATATAATAAAGAGAATCGGATTTGTAAGGAATGTGGCGCGACTTGGTAGCGCCTTTGTTTTGGGTACAACATTTCATAGGTTCAAATTCTGTCATCCCTACCTATTCTTCTTAGGCACCAGCTATCTGGAGTTAGTTACTGTGGAAAGAGCAGCTGTTAAATGCGGAAAAACCATCAAAAAATGATGATTGTTCATTTTTGAGGGATAAGACGTTGCAATAAACCATGTTGAGTTTCATCAAAGAGATTGTGGACCAACAAGCTTTGTTCTTTGACAATGGGGACAAAAAGGTCAGTAGGGTTCAAGGATTGAAGATTGTCAATGTTTTGGAAGTTCAAAATGTTCAAATTGTGTTGGGTCTCGTGGCTTTATCCTCGGGATTTGCGTTAGAAGTGATATTAGAGCCTTAGGTTCCCTAAAAACACATTTGTGTTCTTTTTCCTTCTTTTTTTGTTCTCATTATTTGTTTTGTTTGTTCTTGTTCTCTTCTACCCTTGTCCTTCTTCTTGTCCTTTGTTCTCGGTATATCTTGTTCTTGTGTTTAATTTGCAACATTATTTTTGTTATTTTGGGACATATATTGCTATGACCTAAGTGTTTGTGTGGTTCAACAAAATCAAACACTAGTTAATTAGGGTTTTAGTATATGTTCTTGTTCTTTAAATTTCATGATTTGTCCAAGTTTCCTTGTGCACTTGTTTAATTGGTGCAATAAATTTTGTAAAAAAAAATCGTTAATTTTATTTTTTTTTGTAAAGTGTAAAACCTTAGTAAATAAGGGTTCAAAAGTTCTTGTACCAAAAGATTGTTGATTTTCTTGTTTATACATACTTGCACAAGTAATTCTTTATCTTGGGGGCATTACATAACTATATTGAAGCATTTCTTCACTTGGATTGCGGTCATATTGGCCTTGAATCCTTTGACACAAAGATTTTTGGCTAAAGTGCTGCATTATCTATTATTTTCTTACACTTTGTGACCCTTAATTTGTTGACCCTCTTATATTTTGGCTTACTAAAAATGTGTTGTGCTTCTTTTGTTAAAATCAACCCGCCATTTGTTCTTTCTTTGATTCCATTGTCTATAAAATATTGATTGTATTTAAATAGTATTGATTATTTGCATTTTTCTTTCTTTGTATACTATCAAATCTATGAAAGTCTTTGTGGAGAATTACAAGAGAGGAAAAAGGCAAGAGTGGTGAGCACTTTAGAAAAAAAAAAGCCTTGAATTTGAGTAAAGCACGAGTGAACTTGTGTGACATCCTTAAATTTGAGTGCAAACACTAAGGAGTGCAATGAGGTCCTTCCATATTATTGCTAACCCTATCTTCTAAAAGTTTCTCTTTCTTCTTTAATTTCTTTGGAGGTAAAAATGTCCTAAGAAGGGGAAAGTTCAAGGGGAGGTTAATGCCCTAGAATCTCATGTGGCTGAAATGGCAATATCTCTTGAGAGTATTCAATGCTCTCTTGAGGTATTAACTAAAGGGAGATTTGAGACATATGCTCATAGAGTCCCACAAAATCCCCGAGGTGCATATCTTAATTGTGAATCTAATGACAATGAATCTGATGATGAATTATATGATGTAGGTGCAAGGTCAAAGACTCAACGACATGTGCATGATAGTAGTAAGGTTGACGATAACTATGGGACGATACTGGTAACATTAAATTGAAGATCCCTAACATTTCAAGGTAATCTCGATCCTAAAGTCTATCTCAAATAGGAAAAGATGATAGAAGTTATTTTTTATCGCCATAATTATTCTGATAGGGAAAAGACTCAATTGGCAATTGAATCTTTCAGTAACTATGCCTATTTTTGTGTGGTCTTAATAGAGAAATTGCTAATGTTGTTGAATTGCATCATTACATTGAATTCCAAGATATGGTTGAAAAAGACAATAAGGTAGAAAGACAACTTAAGAATGTTGGTAAATCTAAAGTTGAGTCTAGTTTCAATAATAGGAGAAATTGGTCTACTACTATGCAAAGTCTAATCAGTTTCAAATTAGACCCACTAATAATAAAACTAATGAATGCGAAGATAGAATGGTTAGATCATCTGTGAAACATCTCATGGATTCTTTAGTCAAAAAAGCATCTTCTACAACCTCACACGCACTAGGGAAATAAGATGTTATCGTTCTTTGGGGGGTACTGGTCATTAAGCCAAGGATTGTCCCAACAAGTAAGCACTCTTCATGCAAGGAAACAAGGTGGTGAGTGAAGAAAGTGATGAAGAGGATGATTCAATGTCGGAATTGGAAGCCCTAGTGATGGTGAGGATGAGAAGTTGGTCTTTCCAGTATTCTCACCTTGATGATATTGAGAGCGTTTCATGCACACTGAAAGGGAGACCAAGAGAGGTACAACGTGAAACTACTTTCTTTACTAAACCTGTTATTCAAACCGTGCATGTTGTTTGATTATCGATGGTGGTAGTTGTGTCAATATTGTTTGTAAGTTGATGGTTGACAAATTAAGCTTGCCTTGTCAAAAGCATCTGCGTCCATACAGTTTACAGAGGCTTAATTAATGTGGTGAAGTAAAGGTGACTAAACAAACTTTAATTTCATTATCTATTGGAATATATACGGATGAGATTTTGTGTGATTCCAATGCAAGCTAGTCACTTATTACTAGGAAGACCATGGTCAATTTGATAGATACACTAACCATGATGGCTATACTAATAAGTATACATTCTTTAAGGATGGGAAAAAGATACTGCTTAAGCCGTTACCCCCTGAGCAAGTGAGTAAAGAACAATTATATATCAAAAACTCATTTGCATAATTTTACAAAGATAACCCTAATTTTAAGAATGGAAAGGAAATGGCTAAGTCTAATGAACCCTTAATGAACGAAAACCCTAAGAATGAATTGGTTAAATCTGAAATTTCTGAGGGTAAAGTGTTGAAAAAGAAATTCAATTTCTTTGTAGGGTCTAAAGAAGTCCAAACAGCTATGAGTACTAATTTGCTTGTGTTTTTACTCATTTTTAAAGAAAATTATTTTGTGCAGACTAACATTGATCCAACCTTGCTGAGATCTTTTATTTCTTTCTTGCGGGATTTTGAGGATATTTTTCTTGACCAGACTCCACCTCTGGGGAATTGAGCATCAAATTAACTTTGTGCCGGGAGTGGTCATCTCCAAATAGACCCGCTTATAGAGCTAGTTTGGAGGAAATGATGGAAATTCAGCGGCAAGTAGAGGAGTCAATGGCTCAAGGGTACGTGCGGGAGAGCATGAGTCTGTGTACTATGCCAGTGATCCTAGTGCCAAAGCCTAATGAAACATGGCGTATGTATGTCGATTGCGGTGCATTACACCGCATTATGGTAAAGTATCACCATCCTATTCCTAAGCTAGATGACATGTTAGATGAGTTGTATGGTGCTAAGGTTATCATTAAAATTGATTTGAAAAGTGAATATCATCAAATTTGCATGAAAGAAGGAGATGAATGGAAAAATGCATTTAAGACCAAATATGGACTCTATGAGTGGTTAGTTATGCCTTTTGGTCTAACAAATGCACTGAGTAATTTTGTGAGATTGATGAATCATGTTTTGTGTAAGTTCATTGGAAAATTTGTTGTTATGTATTTTGATGATATTTTCATATACAACAAATCCCTAGAGGAACATCTTCATGTACATGAATGCTTAGTGCTTGAGACCTTAAGAAAAGAACAACTTTATGCTAATCTTAACAAGTGTTCATTTTGCTTGAATGGAGTTGTTTTTCTTGGTTTTGTTGTTAGTGTTAAGGGAGTCGAAGTTGATAGAGAAAAGATTAAGGCCATTAGTGATTGGCCAACCCCTACTAACGTTCATGAAGTGCAAAAGGTTTAATGGTTTAGTAAGTTTTTATCACAAGTTTGTGAAGGACTTCAGCAAAATAGCTTCTCCTCTGACTGAGATCATGAAGAAAGAGGTGGCTTTAATAGGCTGAAGCTCAAGAACATGCTTTCTAAACTTTAAAATTTAAGCTGTATACTACTCCTATTTTATTTTTACCAGATTTTTTGAAAACTTTTGAAGTCGAATGTGATGCTTCTGATATTGGTATAGATGCTGTGTTGATGAAAGACAAACATCCCCTTACATATTTCAATAAAAAGCCGAGTAGAGCCACGTTAAACTATTCTACCTATGACTAAGGAGCTCTACGCTTTGGCAAGGGCCTTACAAACTTGGCAACACTATCTGTGGTCTAAAGAATTTGTAATTCAAATGGACCATGAGTAGCTGCAATTCTTGAAAGGCCAAGGTAAGTTAAATCGACTACATGCTCATTGGTTATACTTTGTTGAAATGTTTCCCTATGTTGTTCAATACAAGCATGGTAAGGATAATGTTGTTGCTGATGCTTTATCTATTAGATATACTTTGATTTCAAATTTAAATACTAGGTTTCTTGAATTTGAACATATTAAAGATTTTGATTTTTCTCATGTGTTTGAAGTTTGTCAATCAACTGGGTTTGATGAATTTTATCTACATGATGGATATCTTTTTTGTGAGAATAAGTTATGTAACCCAATTTGTTCATTATGTAAATTTCTTGTGAGGGAAGCAAATAAGGGAGGTCACATGGGTCATTTTGGTGTGATTAAGACCTACAGATGCTTAGGGAGCACTTTTTCTACCCTATCATGTGCAAATATGTGGAACATGTATGTGCTAGATGTCCTACTTGCAAAAGAGCTAAATCCAAAGTTCACCATCATGGTCTTTATATGCCTTTGTCTGTCCTAAGTCACCCTTGACTGGTGTCTATGGATTTTATTTTAGAATTTCCAAGAACTCCAAGGGGTCGTGATTCTATCCTTGTAGTGCTAGATAGATTTTCTAAAATGGCACATTTCATTCCATGTAATAAAACTAATGATACAGTGCATGTGGCTAATTTGTTGTTTAGAGAGGTTGTTTGTCTACATGGAGTTTCCAAGATGATTGTTAGTGATAGAGATGTTGAATTTTTGAGTCATTTTTGGCATGTCTTATGGGGAAAATTGGGCACTAAATTATTTTTTTCTACTACTTGTCATCCCCAAACTGACGGTCAAGCTAAGGTTGTCAATCGAACTTTAGGAACGTTATTACGTGTTGTTTTGAAGAAAAATTTGTAAACATGGGAAGTTTGTTTATCATTTAATTGTAGACTTTGCTTATAATTGTGTTGTACATTCTTTCACTAGTTTTCTACTTTTGAGATTGTTTATGATTTTAATCCTTTAACTACTTAATTCCTTTACCTATGTGAGAACTAACCAACTTTGATGGGAAAAAAAGGGCTGATTTCATCAAATTTATTCAAGAAACAACGAGGCACCATAGGCTCAAGATGAGTCAACACAATGCCTCAAAAAGCAAATAGAGGTCAGAAACAAGCAGTATTCCAACCTGGAGATTAGGTCAAGGTACACTTTCGTAAGGAAAGCTTTCCAAACCAAAGGAAGCCGGAGTTGTATCCTCGAGGAGATGGTCCTTTCCAAGTGCTTGAGAAGATTAATGACAATGCCTACAAGATCGATCTTCCTGGTGAGTTTAATGTGAGTGAAACATTCCACGTGAATGATCTTTCTCTCTTTGATTTTAATGTAGGCATCGATTCGGGGAAGAATCCTCTAAAGAGAAGGGGAGATGATACAGACACGGCCCGTTCTTCTAAGGATGTGGTGGAGTTGCAAAAAGAGGTCATAACATTCAAATGCCAATCAGACCAATCACGCATTTTACAGCTAAGAAGTTCCAACGAGTCATGTTGAGCTTCATTAAAGAGATTGTGGACCAACAAGCTTTGTTCTTGGACAATATAGGCCAAGAGGTCAATAGGGTTAAGGGTTTATGACTATCAATGTTTTGGAAGTTCAAATGTTCAAAAATCTGACTCTAATGTCCATGTGGTAATAACAAATTCCGTGTCCCGATATCAACTCTAGACTTTTGCATCCAGTTAACATCGAGCTTGTCTCGATGTCGCGACATTGACTCGCTAGGTCTTAAACAATGTTTCCTTTTTGTTTTCTTTTTTCAAAAATGAAAAGTTCTTTAACTTTAATCTAATTTCATTTACAATTGGTCTCACCCTGTTTCATTTCGGGATTGTGATTTATGACATTTTGAGTGATCAATAACAAGATTTGGAAAAGTCTGCCCAATTTTGGAAATTCTCGTTATGTGATCTATTTGACAAAAGATGATGATTCTTGTTTTAAATTTTCATGCATTCATTGATCTTCATATTTGGAAATTTTCTTTATTTATTTCATCCGTTTGCTATATTTTTGGAGAATTATAGTAGCATGATAATAATCTGAAATTATTGCTTTAAGCCCATTGGGTATGAGTTAGTTTTGATTAGAAGATCATAATGTGATGTTTGACTTGAACCAAGTATTAATTTTGATTATGTGCATGAAAACTACCCTAATAGGATGATCTAGGTTCTTTTTTGGCCGAAAGTTGTGGTACTCTAATATGTTTGTTTATGGTTTAAGTGTAAAAGTCAGAATGCCAATTTTAAAGTTTTGCTCTTCGAGAGGTATATCTAAATCCTATTATGTGCAATGTGAAAGTAGTGTTAAATTTTTAATTGCTTTATTAGTCTTTATTATTATTATTTTTTTATTATTTGATGTTATTTATCTCACATAAAGTCCTAAGTTAGTTGTAACAGATAGTGGTTTATTTGCTATATGTTTTTCCACTTTATTTGTTCTTTCATGCTAGATATTATGCTTATGTGTTTATATGCTTTATTTACTTTTATATTGATTCAATATATTTTTTATTCAGCCGTGCTCTGCAATAGTCCAATGCTAGTGTAGAATTTTATCACTTTTGTATTGGTCTAACGCCGATACGAAAGTTGAACATCTCGTCTTAGTCCAATGTTGGCATGATGAGTTCCCCCTTTTCCATACATTTCTTTTAATTTTTGTTTGTATTCATTTAAGTCAATCCAAACTTGATAAAAATTAGGGTTAATTTCTTGGAAACATAAATTAAATCTCACAATTGATTTTACTGGGGTGAAAGGGTGCCTAGGTTACTGGTAGGTTCATCTAGCCTTCCGTTTCCTCAATAGGATTCTCGAATCCTTTTCTTCTATTTTTGTAGACTAGGAGTCATCTAGTATATGGCTTTCAATTTATTTATTTATGTATTTTGCTTATCTATTTTATTTCTAACTTTTGGCTCATGTGTTTTAAATTTCTTTCTCTCAACCCTAAGAATTCCCCTTTCCCTTAGGTTTGAATTAGTATCCTGATGGACTTCATACACCAGGTGATGAATCCATTATTTATTATTTTGTTTATTTATTGTCAAAAAGCCCTATGCTAGATCAATTCAGGATCTTCAAACGTTGCTTTTAAAAGTCACATTTTAGACCCTTCACCATTTTTGTACTACTATATTATTAATATATGTTTCTCTTTATTTATTTTATTTTTCCTTTTTGAAAAATGGGGTGCGATAGTTGATGACTCAATGAGCTACACTAGAGAGTCCGAGCACTTTGATTTGATCATGTTTCCTAAAGTAACCCTTTTTTATATCAAGGTTGGATTTGTTTGGTTTTTTTATACATCCCTTACTTTTGTTATTTAGTCATTGTTTACGTGCGTTAGTTTTATCTTTACATATCTTAATTTTTGTATTCATAACATACATGCATCTTGCATAATCAGCAAGTACCCTTTTCTGTGGGTGTCGTCACACGCACCTTTTAGGATTAGATAGATTTGCCCATACATGCAGCTGTAACGCTATGCGCACGTAGCAGTGCTTGGGGGATCACTCGAACCACTAACCAGAGACCCTAGGATTTGATGGTGTGCTACTTTTGGATCCCTAAATCTGAAGGTTTGAGAGCCTTAAGCCCTGGATTTAGGTGCATTAGTGAGCCTAACCTCATGAGCGTGTAGCTAGAGATGCTTGTTTATATGTTCTTGTACATTTAATTTTTTGTATTTAATTTGCCTGTGTTTTATTTTCCATTTCTATTGTTCACATATTAGGGTTTTTTTTAGCACTACTTTGAATAAATGCAAGGTAATTTAAATCCTTCTGCCTCTAGGAGACACATCTTGCATTGCTCATTTTTTTGAGCACTTCTTTGAATAAATGCAAGGTAATTTAAAGCCCTCTGCCTCTAGGAGACACATCATGCATTGCTCATCTACATAATCCAGTGGGCATCAGACCCACTTCCCCTTTAGGATTTGGACCTCATGTAGGCACGTAGGTATAGGATGCAATACGCTTGTATCGGTCTCAAATGGATCCAATTCAAACCACCAACCTAGGGCCCATGGAATTGATGAATGATAATTTTTGGATTTCTCAGTCTGAAGGTTCGATAACCGTAAACCAATGTGGAGTCTAGATTACATTAGTAGACTGGAAACTCATGAAACATGTAGATTACCTATAGGATAGAGCCTCTCAAACCCCTAATAGGACACTAGGCACAGGGGGAGGGATAATACTTGTGTATTCTTTTATTTTTACGATTCTTATTTTTGTTTAAATTTTTTCATTTATCGCTTTTTTCATCTCATGAGCCCTAGAAAAAGAGTCTTTGCACAAAGTTCTCTTTTAGTGAGCCACTTTGGATTCCCCAAATTGTTGCACATTTGATTCCCTATCCATTTCATCTCATGCATCAAAAGTCAGAATAACTTCATAGTCGTATTATTATAGATTCAAGCAGTTTAGATGTGTTATCCTCTAGGTTTCCTCATCATAATTATACCCTTAGATTGAGTTGTAGTGTTTGCAAATGATGTAAATTTGTATAATTGTACAATTTTCCCAAATAATTGTAATGTTTTGAAAATGAGGTAAATTTGTATAATTGTACAATTTCCCCCAAATAATTGTATCATCTATTTATGTTTGTACCATTATAGGATTATCGTTGTAAATTCATCTCGACATTGACGTTAAGTCTAGATTCTTGGGACAATAATCTAATAATTAGACTCATACAATCTTCTAAGGGGCACCTAGGGCATGTTCCAATTTTTGTATTTTTTTACTTGTTTCAATAAGTGACATCATGCATGAGCCATATTGGGAATACCATTTCGGATATCCCATGGTAGGATAAGTTATCCTTTTGTCTTTGGTACATAACCCAATAAGACATGCATACTTATCTTTTTGTACCATCTAAAGGGGTAGTATATAAGGTAAGGACCTAAATTCAAGATCTATTATGTACATATTCCCAAGGCAAATGACGTCTGGGCATATGTGTTGAATAAGCTCTGGTTTACAAGGATATGAGTTTTTGACAAATCATCATTTGGCCATTTTAACAAAATTGGTAAAAATTTTGTGCACATGGACACTAACTTCAGCAATTAATGAGTATCTATTCCTTCAAATTACAAATAAGTGCAACCAAATCTTGATAGTAACTTGCCCATAGACTAAGTAAACTATAAAGTTGTTTGTGGTGATTGAGTAGAAGACAAATCAGTAATTCCACTATCCTTTGGTTGACCATCCAAACTATTTGATCTATTCAAACATAAGTTCTCACACACTCCTTGTCCAATTGGATAAGACACTGGTTAACAATTGATAGAATATATGACTTGCATCAAGTCTTTGAGTGATATTCTCTATACTTGTCTATTGAGCCATCCAAAGTACCGAATCCATTTAAACATAGTTCTCACAAGACTCCATTACCTAATTGCAAAGACACTGGTCACTTTCTAGGTAGACTACTAGTAAATATGATGCATTTTTGAATATTTGAAAATTTTATTTTTCATAACTCATCTAATATGTCCATCCCATGCAATAATAAGCTTTTTTTGGGATGTATATATATCTTTAATCTATTCATTTCTCTTATGTATCTCTTCACGAATCATACAAATTGGTCGATCTATTCACAATTCATTTTACTTTCCAAGAGTGTCTCTTGAAAATGAAGCTGTCACATTCATTATCAGATGAAGTTGATGGTTTAAGCAGTAAATTGATTTTTCAAGAATTTTAAGGCCAAACACTGACAAGTGAGTTTGGGTTCCTTAGGTATTGTATAGTACCTACATCGGAGGATTGCATTTTCATGCTAGGCCAACCTTTGGCATAAGAAGGGATCCCTCATAGGGCATGAATAACTATTTTCAATTCTCTTTACTTGCTCAATTTTTTCCTTTTTCTTTTGTTTTCCTTTCTCTTTGCATTCATACAAAGCTGAAAAGAAGGGTTTTTAAGAAATTTAAACTGAACATTTTATCTTACTATTGTAAAGTTTTCAGATATTTTGAAGATCTAAGGATACTATTTGATATCTCATGGATTTCTACAATTCATACCAGGGCACTTTAAAACCAATAAATTTTCACAGTATACCGGGGAAAATCAGTCTAAGGATGAAATCTATTACTCTTATTATTAAGTTGCAGTCTTAGGATCACATTCATGGTTTTGAAAAGATAATGCTCTTTGAAAATTTTCAAATAAATACATTATATTTGTATGAGTGATCAATTCATTTTGTATACAATATTTTTCCATAACATCACATATGCGAACCATGGAATGAGTCTTGAAGAAGAAGATTGAGCTACAAAGCCCATGTTCACGTCTTGCATGCAATTCTTTTAATATATTTGGCTATCTAAATCACTATATGCACTTTGAAAGTTTTTGCCAAGCCATTTTCATGAGAAAAACTACTACACTAAAATTATCTACCCTTTTTTAACAATATGAACATCCATAATACGTCTATATACATTTGATAAACTTACCTTGCTGATTCATAACTCTAATAAACTAAAGTTATTTTAACCTATACAACTTAGCTTATTCTTAGTATTTTCTGGATTCTGAGATAGATTTTTGTGTTTGTATTTTGTTTTATTTTATTTAGTATTTTTTTTATTTGTATTTGTCTAAATATCATTGTTTTAGTATTAATTATAGCTTAATTTGTCACTAATTAGGTTTTGAATATTTTTTACATGTTTGGAACAAAGTATATAGAGCATAAAGAATTGGAAACGTCTCAAGAAGAAAGGCAAAAATGAAAAATCGAAGATGTTGAAATTGCACTCCATATCGCTATCGCAATATGGATAAGAGAATTGGACTTGTAACTGTAAGTGTCCATATCTCAATATCAATCCCATATCACGACATGGACATGGATTTCAGCAGTTTAATTTGCCAACTTTTGTAATTCTAAACTCTACTAATCCTTATGTACTGACTTGTAGAAGTATGTAGTAGCAGGCAGTAAGAATTATAGTAGCAAACACATAGTAGTTGTGTAGTTGGTAGTTTTAGTTTAGTTTAGCTTAAAACTCAAGTTTCTTTTTAATACTCCCTCTATCCAGAAAAGAATGTCGTATTTAGGAAGTTGTGGTTTTTATCAATAGTTGATGCACATGGGGTCTAATTTTGTGTAGTTCCAATTCAATCCTTCCTCCCTATTGAATCTAGTAGAAACTTAGAATTTGAAAGCTTTAGGTAGAGTGGTGGGAAACGAGACAGAAAGGTGGAGTGAAGATGTTTGCTACAAAATTTAAAATTTCATATTATAGCGTGTATCACACTTAATGTAAACCTTAACTTTTTCATTGTCTATACAAGTTAGGCGCATATCTAAGCATTTGATGCACTCATGTATAAATAAATTTGGGGACCCAACATATTGAATTAAAGTCATTTTTTCTTGTTTGATGATGGGTAAATTGGAAAAGAAGGACTAAATCATTTGATAATTTTGATAAGTGATCTAGAATTTTGGAACAACCCAAAAAGGAAAATATGACATATTTAATGAGACAGAAGGATTACTAAAGTTCTCTTTAATTATTCTTTAGAACTCGGATTCAATACTTAGCAAGTTTAAATTTTTATTACTTAATCTTAGTGGGTTTTTCACAAATTTTAAGTAGATATAATTTTTATACTCTTTGTCGTTTCAAGTTTTCTTCGAAATTTTCAGGGTTCTTGCTAATTTATTACTTTTTATTCAAAATTCTTCATTTCTTTGCTTTAGTTTTTAGTAATTTTTAGTCGGCTTTCTTTTACTTGATCAAACAAATCCAAAAAAATTTAGTTTTAATCCAATTTTTCTTTTTTAACAAATCTATATAAACTTAGTAGAAAAAGGAGTTCTCTTTCTTGTCATGTTCTCTTTATGCTTTTTTCAGTCAAATTAGGATTACTTGTTCTTTAATTGTTATTTTGTTTTAGTTAATTTTGTGGATTTAGAAGTAATTTTACTTGCTTTCCTATAGATTAGTTTAGATAGCTATTCCTTCTATTATTGTTTAGCCTAACTATACAAGGACCTTTAAATCTCGGTAATTGCTAAACCGACAATCTTTGTGGGATGATACCGATTGCCATATACTACTACCTATTTATACTTGCAGGAGTGAGGGTAGAGTAATAGGTTTAGTATGGTTTATTTTATTACTTAGTTTAGTTTTCACTTTATCCAAGGCGAACAAGTTTTTGATACCATTGTTGGAGATTGTCCTTGGGATTTTGGCAATATTGAGCACTTTAAGGGTCGTATAGATTAGGAAATTTTGCTAGTTTTACTAGTCAATCTAGTAGTAGTCAATCTTAGTTTATTTAGTAGTCTTTACTTGTTTATGTTTAATTCTTGCTTTTAGTTTGAATTGGCACTTGTGATTAATTGGTTGAAATTGCTCTTATAGTGCATGGTAAGAAAAGAAAAGAGATTTTGATTCTTCTTGATGACGAAAAGGAGAAAGATACAATTGAGAGAAATGTAAAAGAAGAAGAGAGCAGAGTAAGAATTGGCAAAACTCAACATAGAAAATCCTCAACATAATCAAAGGATCTTGAATGGGAATACTAGTAAAAATGGTGATGATGAGCAAATGGAAGGAATTAGAAATAATGGCACAGGTGCTAATTTCAATGGAAATAGGGTGAATCAAATGGCCATCCTCTGAGGGATTACGCAATGCCAAATATTGATGGAGTTAATTCTAGCATTGATACGTATTTCGGTACAAACAATTAACTTTGAAATCAATCCCACCCTTATACAAATGTTGCAAGCCCATCCAATGTTTGGTGGAGGCCCTAACGAGGATCCATTACACACTTGATGAACTTTGTAGAAGTGTTGGACATTTCAAATTCAATGTAGTCCCTCCAGATTGCTTGAGCATGAGAGTCTTTCCTTTTTCATTGAGGGACAAAGTAAAAGCTTTGTTACCATCATATGCCCAAGGGACGTTTACTACTTGAGAATCAGTTAGTCCAAGAATTCTTGGCGAAACACTTTGCTCCATCAAGGACCACCAAATTTCAAAATGAGATCACATCATTCAAGTAAGCTATGGGTGAAGGTCATAGTGAGGCATGGAAAAGATTCAAAGAATTATTGAGGAAGTGTCCGCATCATGCCATTCTCCTTTGGTTGCAAATCCAAACATTTTATAATGGATTGACTCAAGAGACCAAATCAATTGTTGATGTATCCACAGATAGTTCAATATCTTTCAAAATGCCAGAGGAGGCTCAAGCACTAATTAATAGGATGGTGTCTAACTGCTACTCTCATGGTCCTATTGCTCAACCAGTTGCTCAACAAGATTAACAAGCCAATAATCAAAATAGGGATGTCATGATATTGAACTCTAGTGATGCTTTTCTTACTCAACAAGGATTATTGATGAATGTTATGAGTAATTTGATAAGGGCTTTGTAGAATTTGCGAAAGGGAACATCGTAAATGCCGTGGTGTCTTTGGTCACTCATCTCAAGTGCCTTGTTTGTGATTTTTGCTGTGGTGAACATCTTACTTGACAATGTGAGGTTTATATGGGATTGAATGAACAATTGAATTATGTGTCTAATCAACCATCATCTTCAAGGAATCTCCTAGAGTCTGTGGAAATACTTACAACCTAACTTGAAGGAACCATCCAAAATTCGCTTTAAGCAACCAAATTAGCCAACAAAATCCTCCTTACCAACCCAACCCTTACCCACAAAATTTTCAAAACCAAACATCTTTATCTTCAGACCTTATCAACCCCCTTACCAAAGGAATTTCCTAACCAACTCTTTTCAATCTCAAGCAAATCCTCTCTACCCTAACAACCAACCAAGGCCTTAACATCAACAACATAACCTTCCACCATCCTTGAACTATAATCCGACTCGCTCTCGGCTACGTGTCCTTTGGAACCTTCGATGAGTCCATAGAGAAGGTGAAGATCTTCAAATGCAATTTGAAAATTTGAGGAGAAAGTTCTTATAAATTTCAAAGGAGAGAAAATGAGAATCAAAGTAGATAAAATGAAAATTCTAAAAAATCAAGAGGAAGTATGAGAATGGAAAAGGAGAGAATCCGATCCGGTTAGCCCCGGCTATCAAGATGAACTAAATGGTCACACTATGCCAAAAGGATAATATCTCGGGATTGCTTCCGATTGCTGCAACTCTAAGCTATAATTTAAGAGCTAATACAAGAAATTTAGAAATACAATTGGGACAATTGGCGAAACAAGAAAATGAAAGGCCTTTGGTAGCTTTGACAAGTGATACTGATCCCAATCTAAGAGAGCAAAATGGAAGATATCAAGTGGTAAGGGAGCGATGCAATGCTATAACTTTGATGAGTATAAAGGAGTTGATGGTGGTGAAAGTAACAAGCATGATGGTGATAAAAAATGAAAAAATCAACAGTCAAACGTGGTTGAAACTCAAAGTCAAGTCAATTGTGATGAAGAAAAGAAGATTGAACAGGGTGAAAGGAACTTACAAAAGAAGACGAAGGGTGCAAGAATAAGCAAATTCAAGAACCTTTGAATCTTCACCCTACGGTAAAGAACCATTTCCCAAAAAGTTGTTTGACCCAAGAAAGGAAAATAGAAGCACTTAATCAATTCATTGAGGTATTTAAAAAGTTTCAAACTAATATACCCTTGCTTGAAGCACTTATAAAGATACCCCACTATTCCCAATTCAAGATGACGATTCTTTCTAAGAAGAGAAAAATGGAAGGGTTACGAAAAGATGTGCCTTAATGCCAAGTGTAGTGCAATTTTGAATAGGAAGTTGCCACCAAAGCTGAAAGATCCCTGTAGTGTCTCTATATCAGTGAATGTTAGATGATAAACATTGAACTGATCATTATATGATTTAGGTGCGAGCATAAAGGTGATGCCTAAGGCAATCTATGACAAATTGGGGATTACAAGTGCCAAACTAACACAAATCACCCTCCAATTAGTGGATGTGTCCGAAAGAAAGCCTTATAGTTCATTGGAAGATGGATTTTGGATCAAATGGATAAACTCATTTTTCTAGTGGATTTTCTAGTGCTCGATATGAGAGAAAGTATAAATATTTCATTGATCATGGGAAGGCCCTTCTTATCAACCGCACACATGTTGGTTAATATTAAAAAAGGGAAAATTGATTTTACTTGTCGAAAATGAATTGGTTGAATTGATGTATTTTATTATAATGATAATGTTCCAATTTTTTAAGAAAATTGTGTTAACTATTCACTCGATTCTCTTAGGTCAAATGAAGAGACACTCAAAGTTGAAGAAGGAAAATCACTTAAAGAGGTGGATGAAGTGAAGAAAGATTTGAAAAATGACTTGGAAGAAAAGCCACCTAATATTGGTTGTGATGTGATAAAGAATCAAGAGGTTTTTGCCAAAGATCGGGAAATTAATGGTGAAAAAAGAGTGAAAATACACAAAAAGAAGAGATGGTGGTTCAAGAAGAAATTTTCTACTGTGTTTGATCCATTAACTCTTGTAAAAGTGTTGGAAAAAGGAACAAATGCATGTGAAAGCCAGGAATCAAGCATTATAAGTGGAAAAGAAAGGAATCAAACTCTTCCCGTGGAGATCAAAAGGGAAAGAATGGCCGACCATCCTTAATTTCTTTATTTAATCAAGTTATGTCATAATCAAGCTAATGATTGTAAACCAGCTCTTCTTGGGAGGCAACCCAAGTATTAAATTCCATGTTCTATTTATTTTTAGTGTTATTTCTTATTTAATTTTGATTTGGATTGATTTGATCCACTTTTGGTTGAATTTTGTTTTTTTTTTTTGAAAAAGTTGGCTTTTGCATTCAAGAAATTGTGCTAAGAAAAAAATGGAAATTGTTTTCTAATACTTGTGTTTTTTATGTTTGTAGGTAGTCAAGAAGTATGAAGTAAAGTGGTAAAAGTGTGGCCAAATTTTGGCTAAGGATGAGATTCGGCCTTCATAGAAGTTCTGTCCATATTGTAATATGGATTCCATATAGGGATATGGACTACAAGTCCATATCACGATATCGAGTCCATATCACATATGGAAGCAAACTTCTGGATTGATGGAAAATGTTTTTGAGCATCCATATCGCAATATCACATATAATATTGCAATATCAATGCTTGACTAGGGCTTTAACTATTACAATATCGTGATATCGATTCTCAATACAAATTCAATATCGCAACATTGACCTATTTTCCAGAATGCTTAGAACATGATTTTTCACCAATTTCAACCCTTCTTCCTCATTCAAAACCCTAGCCACTGTCTATATCACTCTACCCCTTTCACAAATCTATCACAAACCACCACCAATACACCATAAACTCTCTAAATCAACCCTTCTAAGCATCATACAACAAGATTGCATCCATTTTGAAGCTAAAATTCAGGGTGTCAACAGTTATAGGGGCAAATTTTCACAAGTTGCACAAATTTTCAAGGGCTTTAAAGGGTCAATTTCATTTCAATCGATGGGTAATACTTTTCCTTTGTGTTTAAGGCCATAAGTATTGATATTTTTTCATCAATATTGAGATTTTGGATTGAATTCCTTAGCAATTTTGGGCAAATTTATTCTTGAAATTTGTAATTTTTATGTGGTGAATTGAAGAGTTAATTTAAGTTTATGGATTCTTGGTTGCATATTGGTTGATTTTTGTGTGGGTTTCCTATATTGACTTGAAATTTTTGGTGTTGTCTTGTTTGAATTACTTCTTTTGTGAAATTTGTTTGGTTGTTGATTTAACTTGTTGAAAACATGACAAGGAGTGTACATGGCAATGGTTGTGGTAGAAGACGTAGAAGTAAGGGGAAAGATAAAACATCCAAGAAGAGAAAAGTCACTGAGAGGCCAAGTGAGGAAATTCTAGAACTAAGTGATTATTTGATTATTGCTAGTAAAAAAGGTAAGGTAATTTTTGAGGATTATAATAAGCATGATGTTATAAGGGAGTGAACTTTTGACTTGTCGAGGCATTAGCATAAGTTAGAGAATGTTAGATAAGCATGGGTGCACACATGCACAATGAACTTTAGGAAATTGGGGTCGATTTAAGAAGAGAGTTAAACTGGGTTACACTAATATGGGTAAAGAATTCCATTACAATTTTTATGATTTGGTTGATAACAAATATTGTGTGCATAGTGTTTTGGTTAATTTTTCTCCCTAAAGGATCAATGCTTTTTTTAATATACCTGGGGTTTCTCATGATCAATATCTAAATTTTGTAAGGGGAAAGGAAGGATATGGAGGCAATAAAGAATTGAGTGAACCAAGTGTTAATTAGATAATGAATGCCTCTAGTATTGGTTATTTGAGGTAGCCTTGTACTGGATTGAAATTGCTCTTTAGAATTTGGTATTACTCATTTGTTGCAAGATTTGGGGTTCTACAGCACTTAATGTGGTTCCAATGGACAAAACTTTTCTTGCTTATGCTATTGTGTAGGGCATGCTGTTAAACCTTGAGAGATTGATTTGGTAGGGTCTTAATGGGAATGGGATGTCTAACTATCCTAGCATTTTAATTTGCCTAAATTAATTTCTCACTTGTGTGTTGAACCAGGTTGCCAAAATTTCCCAAGTTAGTCATGTGTGAAAGAGGCAGAATAAATATCAGATATTCAGGGATGCTGACAAGCATCAAGAGGAACCTTCAACACAACCAACTCAACCTATGATCTTACAGCTCAAGAATGTCTTTAAATCACCCCAAAATGAGAAGGACAGGAATGAGTTATATGAGTATAGGACCTACAATCAGAAGCTCCATCATCACAACATGGCACTCATGGTACAATATTCATAGCTGGTTATTATGGGCTCATAGATCCTTTCATCGCCGCCACCTGCTTGGCATTGTGGAGTACCTTGTGGGTAGCGTTTTACACACCACCAGTGGTGACAACTCAAGAAGAGCAAAGACAAGCAAGTGTAGCAGGCCATATAGAGGAAGTCGTTGGAGCTCAAGAAGAGAATCATAAGGAGGACTAGTATGGAAGAACAAAAGAATCAGTGGGTGTTGGAAATCATTAGTGAGATTAGTGCAATAATTTGAGGGCAGCCAGATGTTGAAGCATCACCACTATTCTTCTTTACACTAGAATTGACTTTGAGAGATATATTTCCTATTTACGTTTTCTTAGTACTTTTAGAATTAGTTTAACTTATTGTCTTATTTACTTTTGGATAATTTTGGTTTTTGAATATTTTGAATATTAGTTGAAAGGCCTTAAACTGATGCTAAGTAGATTATGCGTTAGAATTGATATGTGGATTGATCATGATGAGTTTTGATTGATGAATGCTTGGTGATTAGCTTATTGATACTCTTAGTGCTTTATTTGCTTGAATTTTTGGAAGTTGGCTAAGGGTCTTACGCTAATGCCAAGAAACTATTTGTTGATATTTGATTGGTCAGATTGACTTTTTGTGAACTCATATAGATCATACTTGGTTTTGGCTTAATGTGTTCTTAGTAGCTATTTGATTGGGATTGGTTTAATTAGAGCTAGTTTTCATTATACGATAGCCTAGTTTAAGTTTATTCATATGTTCGTTTTGATTGTGAATTTTTGGGTGATTGGTTGGATGGGTTTTTACTCATCACTAGAATAAAAGTGTCAAGTTTGAGGTGTTCATATATGTGTTTGATGGCATTTGTATGGAAAAATTGATCAATTTGATGCTTGATGATAACACTTGACTTGCAATATCATATCAATGAATTATTTTAATTGGACATTCTATGAATTTATGTATGTGTGAGTAGTTCATTTGCGACTCAACAATTTCAAAAACTTTGTATTACTATTTCTGAAAAGGGGGATTAATATTTTTGGCTAAATTCATTTGAAATATGGTTTTTGATCAAATCATGAGTATTACTTTGTTGATCAATCTATCTGTTGGAAAAATTAGTTTAAATGGAATGGAAGGGATTTAGGGCATTTTGTACGTTTGCATAGGAAATGTTATTCTAACTAGTGGATGATTAGGGTTGAATATGAATCTTAGGTACGTTTTACCTCCACTTCCTTGGTTTAGGTGTGCGGAAAAGAAATCATTTTTTGCATTTAGTAATAAGGTGAGTACAGGATTCTAACATGTACCCATGTTATTTCTCCGAATCAAGCATAAGGAATTTCATTTTAGATACCAACAAGTCGATAGGGAAATGTCTATAATACCTATCATTCATCTCATGCTACTCACCCCTTGATAGATTAATATTCCTAACTTGTATGACATATGCATGTAGGTAAACTCCTAATGAACTTCTATTTCCATGCGACCTTGTCGGGATGGTTGAAGAACATAATAGTCCTTTTGATTTGAGCAAAATCTGTGTTTTGAATGAATGGAACTTGTTTTTCGAAAACTTTTTTGAGAATGGTTAATGCTTGGTTATTTGAAATCTTGTGTGGCATTTGAACTTGTGATTTTTGGGAAGTAGAAAATTTGGAGTGACTAGTTGAAATGATTCAATTTTCATATTGTATTTGTAGTCCCTTGAGAGATTTCCTTATTGTGATCATAAGTATATCCATTGTTCATCTTTTGTGATGTCATTTTTGGTAGTGTGTTATTGTTTGCTTGTTTAGTAAGGTTCTTTTTCCTTCTAGTTTTGCTCGGAACTAGCAAAACACCAAGTTTAGGGGTGTGATAATTCTAGTAAACTAGAGTTATTTTACCTATTTAACTTAACTTATTGTTAGAATTTTCTAAATTTTTAGATAGATTTTTGTATTTTTATTTAGTTTTGTTTCATTTTGTATTTTTTTTATTTGCATTTGTGCAAATATCATCATTTTTGTATTAATTATAGCTTAATTTTTCACTAATTAGGTTTTTGAATATTTTTATAGGTTTAGCACAATAGTGGTGTAGTTAGTATTTTTAGTTTAGTTTAAGACTCAAGTTTCTTTTTAATACTAATGTTCTCTTTTATTCTCCATTAGATCTTATCTTCAATTCTTAGTAAATTTAAATTTTGATTAGTCAATCTTAGTGGGTTTTTCATTAATTTTATGTGGATATAATTTACTCTTTCTCTTTAAATTTCTTGAAAATCAAGTTACTTCCATTTCAAGTTTTCTTTGAAGCTTTTAGTTTCTGTCTAATTTATTTCTTTTTATTCAAAAATCTTCATTTCCTTGCTTCAATTTCAAGTAGTCTTTAGTGGGACTTCTTTTACTTAATGATAACTCTAGTAAATTAGTGTTATTTTACTTCTAAATTTTGACATTTTATTAGTTTAATCCCGATTTTCGGTGTCGAATTAAGTGTTTTAATTTAATTAGTTACATTTCATAGTTGCATTTGCATTTCTTGTAAATATCATGAATGTTTAATCAGTTTTAGTTAATTTGGTTACTTTACATTTAGTAAAGTGTGTTTGTAGGCTAGAAGTCGAAAAGATAGAAGTCAAGATTACAAAAGTTTGAGACCCGAAATGAAATTATTGAAGAATTAAAGGCTTGAGTTGATACATGCTCGATGTCGCGACATAGATATAATTTTCATTTGTTTTCTAGTTAAATTTCCTCAAATTCTAGTTGCTTTCATTTCAAGTTTTCTTAAAGTAATTAGGGTTCTTGATAATTTAGTGTTTCCTAATTAAAATTTTCATTTCTTCGCTTTAATTTCTAGTGGACTTTATTTTTTTAATACAAAAATCTACAAATATTTAGTTTAAACTTAGTTTTACTTGCAAATTTCAGTAAGTCTAATTAGTAAAAAATGGAGTTTATTTAGTTTCATACTTTTAATTGCTTTCCTTAGTCAATTTAGGACTACTAGTATTTCAAACCTAATTTAGGCTTAGTTAGTCTAGTTAATTTTAGAAGTAAGTTTACTTCCTTTCATTTATAAGATAAACTTGCTTTCATTAGGTTAGGTTAATTAGTCTCTTAATCTAGGAGTCTACTTACTTTTGTTACTTGTTTTAGAAGATAGATTATTTTAAATCTAGATTTTAATTGCATATTTGGATCATGGTTTTGAGTAGAGTAAATTTCTTCCTTTCTATTTTGATTCACCCAATTATACAAATATTCCTAAATTTCAGTACTTGCTAACTAACAATCTTTGTGGGAACGATACCCACTCATTCTATATTACTAACAACTCCGTGTATTTATGGAATTGTAGGTAAAATATAGTGATTGTGTGCTTATTTATTACTTGTTTGATTTTGTTTACCCAAAGCAACCTAAGAAGTGAATGAATTAGGTTGTATAGAAATTTAAAGATTGCTCAAAGAATATTTCAACTATTTGTCACAAGCAAGAAATAAGATAGATAAAGACCAAAGCAATAAATGCAAACAAGTAAATGAATAATAACTTAGATTAAGATTGAAGTAATCAAACCACCGTAGTAGGACAAACTCCGAAACTTCACAAACTTGGAGTTTTACACTATTTGTAGTGCCTTTTCAAAGATAGGTGAGGCAATACTCCAAGTACACAAGGAAGGATCACTTTTGCTCACACCAAGTCTAGCTATTCTAGTTTAGCCAGGAATTTTACCCTACAACCTCTCTTTGAACAATGAATATCCCACCACCTATTACACTTGAAGATCACTCATAATACACAACTTCTACCCATTAATACAACAATATTAAGAAGCCTATTTTCTCAAAATAGTTTGAGTAAATACTTGTATTCAATGTAAAAGTCTTGCATATCATTTGGATGTCCTTGGACTATTTATAGATGAAAAATGTGCTGAAAATTGAGGTTCAACGGTCAAAAAATTAGTTATTAAAAACTAGTTGTTAGACTTTTGAACGGTGCTATGGACGTCCAATCATGCATCCTACAGCTTCATAAATAGTCTTTTGGACATTGATATGCGTCCTAATGCTTCTATCGCTTAGACATAATCTGTACACTCATTCTTAACTCATTAGTATGATTTGGTCATCATCAAAACATGATTAGGGTTCAACATTCTCCCCCTTTATTGATGATGACAAACCAATTGGACAACTTGAACAAAAGTAAGAACAACAATCACAAGAATAATTACAAGACGTCCAATCTTTCTCCCCCCTTTTGGCATCATCATAACATTATAGTATAAAGTAATTTATTCACAAGAGACCTAGGAGCTACCAAAATATACAAAGAACAACACATATAATCTCCCCCTTAATTAAGGCCACATCAAGTATCAAATATTTCTCCCTTAAACTATGCATGTAATTCAAGTGAGTACATGGGGGATAAGTCAAGTTATGCAAAATATTTCTTTTGTTCAACAACATATACTCAAGTAGATATGAAGGAATTCATGAAAAGAGTCAACATCAAGATTGTTCCATACAAAGTATTTTCACTCATTCTTTCTTTAGCTTCTCTTATATTGAGATAAGTATGAATGAGTACTCCAAGGATTTCATTTATAAAAGCATCATCAAAATAAGAGTTGGTCAATAATAAAGCATATGTGATGCAATTTCTTATGAGGCAAATTAATTTATAACATATAAGCCATTTGATAAAATGAATGCTCCCCCTTTCTTTTGCAAGTAGTGACTTAATTTAGACAACATTAGGGATACTTATAACCAAGCATTCTAATGTGTACAAAGATCAATAAAAGACAAGTTTTCACACATGGAATATGTTTGAATTGGCATTAGAGGAATGCAAACTCGATTTACTAGCATACCGAAGATGATCAACAAATCTACATTCAAGAGCTTCACACATATTGAAATTATTATCAAGAATTAAGCATTCAAAAGCTTAAGCACAAATTCAATCACATAGTTGAATAACACTCAAGAGATCATAGTTCACATTATCAAATGAAAGCACATTCTTGATAAAAAAAATTTAAATGTGACCCATTTCAATTGATTTTGTTTTCATGTCATATTTACTCATGTATGCTTTGAACACCTTATATTGATTTTCCATCTTGAATCCCTTGGTGTTCTCCAAGCATACCTACACACAAAGTTAGGCAACAACATTTGGTACCCAAACTTTCTTGGGTCCAATTGGGTTAGTAACATGCTTTAATATCCACATAGATTTCATTCTCAATTTTTTATTTCCAATAACATAACAATCTTTCTTCATATGTCCATGTTGATGACAATAATTGCACACAATATTTTTATTGCCATATAAAGAAGAATTAGATTTTATAAAGTATAAACCATCCTTTCTAAAGGTGATAAATTTTTTTTTGATAAGCATATTTCTAGTCCTTTTTTTTCATAAACAAATTGTTTTTCTTTTCGCAACAAAGAACTAAGATCATCCAATCTTTCTTCAACAAGAATTACTCTTCCGTAGTCTTTTCATAAAACTTTCTTTTTAATTCAAATCCACTTTTCTTTAATGCATCATTTTCTATTGTCAAACTAATATTTTTCATGCACAAGTTGTTGGCCCAAAAGGAGCCTAAGAGGGGGTGAATTAGGTTATCTCTAAAAACAAACCTTTTAATGTGCTTAAGGAAAATGCAAACTTTGTGCAACAAATGAAAATTTAAGCACAAATGATCAAAGAAAAAATTTAACAAATGAAGCTTCAACAACAAAAACAAAAAAAGATTGAGATGAAGAATATCAAACCAAACTCCCAAGCTTCTCAAGCATGGAGTACATCCACTAGTAGTGTCTTTTCAAAGAAGATAAGGCAATAACCTTCTTGTATACGAAGTAGGCTCACCCTTGCACCAACTTAGTTCCTTTAGTTGAGCCAAAGCCTTTTACATTACAACCTCACTTTTGTACACCTGTTATCGCTCCACTCTTACACTTGAAGATCAGTCACTAGTTCACTCTTGCTAACACTAATTCCCCCAAGATGAGCCAAGAGAACTATACTACCGAAACCAATACAACCCACAACAATTTAGCCTATTTCTCCCCAAATAGCTCTTATCAAGGGTTAGTATTGAGTGTAGTAGTTCCACACAATAATTGGATGTCCTTGGGCTATTTATAGATGAAAGATATGCTAAAATTTGAGCTCCAATGGTCAAAAAACTATCTGTTAGGAGTTCAGAAGATGGTTCAAACGTCCGACTATGCATCCTACAGCTTTATGAACAGTGCTTTGGATGGTCGTATGCATCCTACAACTTGACTGAAACTTCTTCATTTTGAGCTCTTTTCTTTGAACGGTCTTGTGTGTCTTACAGCTTCTTGTTCAAATAGTCATATGCGTCCTATTCTACAGCATGTGGTTCGGACAGCCATCTGCATCCTACAGCTTCTGGTTCGAATGGTCATATGCATCATATCCCACAGCTTCTGTTTCAGATGGTCATTTGCGTCCTAAAGCTTCTGGTCATGTGTCAGACACTCTCTTGTATCCGAACCCTATTTTTTGGACGCACTTCATCATCCGTAACATATTTTAGTTATTTTTCTTGATTGTGTTTTGACGATCGTTTACTTCCGAACCTTCCTATTTTTTTGCACACTTGTTTTTAGGCCATTAGTACGATTTGTTCATCATTAAAACATGATTTCCATAACTGGCTTTCAAAAAATCTCCCCCTTTACAAATCAATTGGACAATTCTAAAAACCACCTTAAAATATGAAGCACAAGACAAGAGATTTTGTCCATTATTTCTCCCATTTTTGGCATCATCAAAACATAATAGTATAAAGCAATTTACACACAAAATCTCCCCTTGATTAAGGCTACATCAAGTATTAAATATCTTCCTCTTAAACTATGCATGCAATTCAAGTAAGTATATAGGGGATAAGTCAAGTTTAAAATATTTCTTCCCTACAAGAATAAGTAATTAGGTAGAAACAAGGAAATTCATGCAAAGGATTAACATCAAGGCATTTTTTTACTCATTTTTTACCAAAACCGTTATCAAAACTATAAAGTGATTGGAGATACTTATATCCAAGTATTCTAAACAAATTCAAACTTAAATTGATCATAGTTGACTAACATTTAAGAGATCATATTTCATATTAACAAATGAAAGCACATTAAAAACTTTAATTGTTACACATTTCAATATCATCTTAGTTCATATGCTTTGAACATCTCCATGTGATGATCCATCTTGAATCCCCTTAGTGATCTCCAAGTATACCTACACTCAAAGTTAAGCAACAACTTATGGTACCCAAACTTTCTTGGGTCCAATTGGGTTAGTAACATGCTTAAGAACCCAAATAGAATTTATTCCCAACTTTTCATTTCTTTTGACATAACAGTCCCTATTTATATGTCCATGTTGACAACAATAATAGCATACAATATTCTTATTGCCATACAAAGAAGATTTAGATTTAGTAAAGAACAAATCATCATTTCTATAGGTGACAAAATTTTTGTTGATATGCATAATTCTAGCTCTTTTCTTTTCAAAATCACTTTCCCTTTTCTTTTGCAAAAGCACATCAAGATCTTCTAATCTCTTTTTTAATGGAAGCTTGTTCTTCCTTGGTCTTGGTTTTCACATCAAATCCCTTTTTTAAAGAATCATTTTATTTTGTTAACAAATTATTTTCATGCACAAGTTTTGAGTTAGCACTCAATAAAGCATTAACCTTAATTTTTAACTCTGTGTTCCTAGCATATGATTCTTTTAAACATTCATGCATTTTAAAAGTAAATGATTCAACATCATCATCATCATCATCATCACAAGAATTATCACAATCATTACAAGATTCATAACTAGAAGATACCTTATTATCTCCAAAGGCCATGAAAGCCATTTGAGTTGCCTCATGTTCTTCTTCAACTTCTCCATCCAAATTGCAATCATTCCATGTGATTTGGAAGTTGTTGAAGTGAGACTTCCTTCCTTTTTTCTTCTTCTTGGATGGACCCTTATTTGTAAAGTATCCCGATTGGCAATATTTATAGCATTTTTCACTTGGCTTCTTGCTTGTATCTTTTTGTGAAGCCTTCAATGCTATGCTTCTTTTGTCTTGCCCTTACCTCCTCATCATCTTGTACCTTATATTTCAACTTCAATTCAAAGGAGATTAGTGAATTAATCAAAGACTCAATAGGTATAGAATTTAAATTTTTAGACTCTTCTATGGCTATGGATTTAGGTTCTCATTCCTTAGATAAAGTATTCAAAATCTATTCTATTCCAGAATACCCAAGGATTATTCTTTACCTAAAATTCCAAATCCTCTACAATATCATTGAACCTACAACACATTTTGTCAATATTCTCATGAGGTTCCATTTTGAAGGATTCATATTTAGGCACAAGAAGTGACTTCTTTTGCTCTCTTGTATTTTCACTTCCTTCATGGATTTCTTTCAATTTGTCCCATATCTCCTTGGACGATTTACAACCTTTCACTTTAGTAGACTCATCTGCATCCAAAGCATTATAAAAAATATTATGGCTTTAGCATTTAAAGATAAATTTACTTTATCTTATGCAGTTAACTCATACATAGTCTTAGGCCTTAAGGTAATCTCTGTATATTTTCATCAAGAATATTAGGCTCAAAAGGACCTTCATCAACAATGTACCACAAATCAATATCAATGGATTGTATGAAAATTTTCATTCTTTTCCTCCAACTAACATAATTAATGCCATTAAATATAGGAGGTCTAGTAATGGAATGCCCTTCTAAAAATAAAGCATTATTGGTTGTCATAATGATCTTTACTTTAAGGTGATTAAACCAGAACAAGAAGAGACCAAGCTCTGATACCAATTGTTGGCCCAAAAGCAACCTAAAAGGGGAGAATCAGGTTGTCTCTGAAAACAAACCTTTTAATATGCTTAATGAAAATGCAAACTTTGTGCAACAAATGAACTCTTAAGCACAAATGATCAAAGATAAATATTTAACAAATGAAGTTTCAAGAACAAATAAAAGATTGAGATGAAGAATATCAAACCAAACTCCCAAGGTCCTCAAGCATGGAGTACATCCACTAGTTGTGCGTCTTCAAAGAAGATGAGTCTTCAAGCAATTTCTTGTACACAAAGTAGGCTCACCCTTGCACCAACTTAGTTCCTCTAGTTGAGCCAAAGGCTTTTACATTACAACCTCACTTTTGTACACTTGTTATCCCTCCACTCTTACACTTGAATATCACTCACTAGTCTATTCTTGCTCACACTAATTCCCTTTAGTTGAGCCAAGAAAACTATACTACCCAAACCAATATAACCCATAATATTTTAGCCTATTTCTCCTCAAATAGCTCTTACAAGGGTTTGTATTGAGTGTAGTAGTTCCACATATTAATTGGATGTCCTTGGGGTATTTATAGATGAAAGATGTGCTGAAATTTGAGCTCTAACGGTCAAAGAATTAGCTGTTAAAAACTAGCCAGTAGGAGTTCGGATGGTGGTTCAAACGTCTGATCATGCGTCCTACAACTTTATGAACAATGATTTGGATGGTCGTATGCATCCTACAGCTTGACAGAAACATCTTCATTTTGAACTCTTTTCTTCGGATGGTAACTTGTGCATCCTACACCTTCTGGTTCGGACAGTCATATGCGTCCTATCCTACAACTTCTTATTCGGACAGTCATGTGCATCCTACAACTTCTGGTTCAGACGGTCATATATGTAGTATTCTACTACTTCTGGTTCAGACGGTCATATGTGTCCTAAAACTTCTAATCATGTTTTGGACGCTCTCTTGCATCCGAGCTTCTTTTTTCGGATGCTCTTCATCGTCCGTAAGGTGTTCATATTTTTGTTATTTTTTTTATTGTGTTTGGACGATCATTTACTGCCGAACCTTTCTATTTTTCTGTACACTTGTTTTCAAGCTGTTAGTACAATTTGGTCATCATCAAAACATGATTACCATAACTAGGGTTCAACATAAGCTTTGAGTTAGTACTCAATAAAGCATTAACCTTAAGTTTTAGCTCTTTATTCCCAGCATATGATTCTTTTGAACTTTCATGTATTTTTAAAATGAATGATTCAACATCATCATCATCGTCACTATAAAACTCCATCATAACTAGAGGATACCTCATTATTGCCAAGAGCCATAAAAATCATTTGAACTGCCTCATGTTCTCCTTCAACTTCTCTATCCGAATTGCGATCATCCTAAGTGATTTGGAATTTATTAAAGTAAGGCTTCCATGACCCTTTCTTCTTCTTGGATGGACATTTATTTGCAAAATGTCCCGCTTGGCCAAAATTGAAGCATCTATCATTTTGAGAAGCTTTTAATGCTATGCTTGTCATGGTCCTTGCTTCCTCATCATCTTGTATCTTATATTTCAACTTCAATTCAAAGGAGGTTAGAGAATTGACTAAAGACTCAATGGGCATACAATTCAAATCTTTAGACTCTTCTATAGCAATAGATTTAGGTTTCCATTCTTTAGGTAAATCATTCAAAAAATTTCTATTCTTCTCACCTAAAGAATATTCTTTGCTTTGTTTTTAATATTGAAGAGATCAAACCAATACAAAGTCCCAAGCTTCACAAAGTTGGAGTTTTAAGTGTACACCACTTGTAGTGCCTCCTCAAAGATAGGTGAGGCAATACTCCTCCAAATATACAAGGAAATATCACTCTTGCTAACACTAGGTCTACATAATTTAGTTGAGCCAAGAATTTTAGCCTACAAATTCCCTTTGAGCAATGAATATCCCACCACCTATTACACTTTAAGATCACCTATTACACTTTAAGATCACTCACTATACACAACTTCTACCCACTAATACAACACTACTAAGAAGCCCATTCTATCAAAATAGTTTGAGTAAATGATTGTATTCAGGGTAGAAGTCTTGTATATTATTTGGAATTCCTACCCTACAAATTCCCTTTGAGCAATGAATATTCCACCACCTATTACACTTTAAGATCACTCACAATACACAACTTCTACCCACTAATACAACACTACTAAGAAGCCCATTCTATCAAAATAGATTGAGTAAATGATTGTATTCAGCATAGAAGTCTTGTATATTATTTGGAAGTCCTAGGCTATTTATTGATGTGAAAAATATGCTGAATATTGAGCTCCAATGATCAAGAAAACTAGTTGTTAAAAACTAGCTGTTAGACTTTCGGACGGTAGTTCGGACTTCCGATCATGCGTCCTACAACTTCGTGAATAGTCTTTCAGATGGTCATATGCATCCTATAAATTTTTGTTTTGTGCTTATAGAATAGTCTTTCGGATGGTCATGTACGTCCTACAGCTTCTGTCCCTTAGAAACATCTGCACACTTATTCTTAACTCATTAGTATGATTTGGCCATCATCAAAACATGATTAGTGTTCAACAGATTTAAATGGAACTCTACCTTGGGAACACAACAACAGTTAATCAAAAAAATCCAACAATATTTAGTTTTAATCTAGTATTTTTTACAAATCTATATAGCCTTATTTAGTAGAAAATCAAGTTCTCTTTCTTTTCATGTTCTCTTTATTCTTTCCTTAGTCAAATGAGGATCACCTGCTCTTTAGTTATCATTTCGTTTTAGTTAATTTAGTGGATATTGGTAGTAATTTTACTTGCTTTCCTTAGATTAGTTTAGATAGCTATTCATTTTATTATTGTTTAATTTAACTAAACAAGGACTTTTAAATCACAGTAATTGCTAAACCAACGATCCTTATGGGACTATACCCACTTGCCATGTACTACTACCTACCCCAGTATACTTGTCGGAGTGAGGGTTAATAGCTTTAGTGTGGTTTATTTATTACTTCGTTTAGCCTGCACTCCACCTGAGGCAAACACCAATCATAATCCACACTAAGGCAACATTTTTGGGAAGGTAAAAGTTTGTCTAGTTTGACTCATGCCACATCTATTTGAAAGCACAATGAGTTCTTTGCTTCAGTAGTTATAGGAATTTAGGATGATGCATTGCGCATTCATTTCAATACTTATACACAATATATCCTTTGTTGTCCCTTTTTGAGCCATTAGATATCATCATTTCATTTTAATAAAATCCTTGATGATTACACCCCTACTCTGGGGGAATTGCCGAATGACGAAGTCAAATAAGTTTGGTCTTAACTATACATTACTTACACTAGTTGTCATGAGAGTTTAGAATAATGTTTTAGCCTTCGTTTCTAATATCCATACATTATGCATCCCTTGTATCCTCTTTGACCCTCTAGAGCTAAACCTTTGGTTTCATATGCACCTATCGATCGCATCCCTTAAGTATAGGAAAGAATTTGAAGAAAGTATTCAAATGAAAGCAACATTACTTGTATCACAAATCACAAGAGGTAAATTATAAAAATAAAAAATAAATTGAAGTCCAACATCAGGTGGTTCAATGTGCTAAATGTACCAATAATATGAAGGATAGTTTGAATTCAGGTGTAGCCAGAATGAATGTCTTTTGGAAAATGTAGAATAATACACCTACTAAGATGAAAGTCAAAGGCAACTAGGCCCCTCTAACAGGGTAGGCGAGGGAATTGGATTTCGTATGGAAAGACCGGAGACCAAAGATTGACACTTATCTTCTTGATGTCAGCACTCTTAAGGTGAAGGTGTGGTGTAACAATTAGAAGCTCACTATCTTTTCAGAAAGTTTTGAAGCTCAAATTGGGGAAATTTTTTTTGGAATCCATAAGCAATCATAAGTGCACAATTCCCTGATAGAATTTTTTTTGACTATCTCTTTCTAACCACATTACAAGCATATAAAGTCAACTTCTATCTTTTCTTTCATGGTAGTCATAAGAACAAATCTTTTTTAGATCCATATTTTCTTAGTGATCACAAGGATAAGTCCCGTGGCGTACAGCTTTAGCTATCTATTCTAGCCACATTACAATCCTAAATTTTCATAGTAAATGGTATCAAGGAACAATTTCTTTCATTGAGATGTGGTGATGAGTCGAATAGAATCAAATTCGCCACAAGATTGATAAAATCCCTGACATAGTTCTAAAAGCTAAAATATCAAACTGACCTTTTATGAGACCCTTTTTAAGTCCACTTTATTGGTCTATAACTGTTAGTTGACAAGAAAGGGAATTCAATTATTTTTCCAAACACCGACCTAGATAAGGGAATGAATTAACACAATTCATCTTGTTCTAAAGGCTCATGATGTGATTCCTACAATAAGTGTATTTTTTATTTGCCAATTTTTTCATGTTAAGTTCAAAGTTTTTTCACTTTATTTAAAAAAAAATCTATCAAAATGATTATCTGTTTGTTTTTGTTGCTTGGTGTATGTTTTTTTGTAAATATTTTGCTTCATGTAATCAAGGAGCTTTCTTTTGGTTGTATCAAGTATGAACCATGTTAAGATTTTTTGGTTCATAGTACCAAAACTAGGGTAAATTTTGATACAAATGGCAGGTTTTGGATCCATATATTTTGAGGTACTCAATCAGAAGATTTCAGTGGGAAGAATTTGAAGCAAGATTTGAAAATTGGGATAATTTATTTGAAATTGAGTATCTGAGATTCAAAGAGAAACTAGGCTAAATTGTAGTAAGTCTCTATAGTTTGGTGGTACTGAGCAAATCATTTTATGACATGCAATGTGAAGAATCTGTGAGGTATACTTGAAAATCGAGTAATTTACCCGCAAACATTTTTATCACGAACTTGTATTTTGGTCATCTCATTATACTCTTATTATGGTTTGAAAAGAAAAATGCATTTTTTGCACTCCATATCTTTTGTAGGTATGCTACACTGAGGAATGAGAAAAGTCTTGTGTTAAGTCTCTAACTATCTAAAAGAGAGAATTTTCATGTTCTTTTATCTTGGCTTTTGTTCATAATTCGAGAGTTTTAGCTAATAAAGTAATGATATTTTTGTAATTTTATACCTCTAGTCCGTAAATTAGGGTTTTATTGTTTTTATGTCAAAAATGTGTATTTATACCATTAATATGTGTTTTTGTAGGTTTTATATACAACGGAGATCAAACAAGGTGAAAACGAAGCAAACTAGTAAAAGACCGAGCATCCCAAGTGAGAGCTGGGCATTCCCCAGATCCTTGGGAGAGGTATCCAACCTCTGGAGCCCAAGTACTACTAGTGCTACATCCCAGGAGGTTGGGAGAGGCTCCCAACTTTCTGCACTAGCGGGTTTGGATAGGTTTTTATGTTTTGATCAGGGTTTTGGTTATTTTTTATCTATTTTCACATAAGCCCTAGTTAGCAATATAAAAGTATCATGTGAGGTCATTATTTAACCAAACTTAGGCTTAGGAAAGCATGAGAATCATCTATAGAATTAACCAAATAACCATTTTCATGGGAAATCAACATGAGCAACCATTGGAGGAGAGCGTATTGGAGAAAAAGGGAAGACTCGGATTGACAACTCTAATTTTTTATTCTCTTCCCTATTTCTTGTACTTAATATGCTTTTGATTGTTGTAGTCAAGGCTTGTTTTGTATCAACCTGTTAGATATGTATGAAATGCTAATTCTAGCATTTCATTCATAACTTGCCATGAAACTCAATTGATTTGATTTATTTTGTTCATGATTATGATCTTATGCTTGATTTGCTTAATTAAATAGTATTAAATGTGCTTATAAGCCTGAAAAGTCAAATTATAAATTGATTTGTAAACCTAATTCAAAAATTGAATTGGGAAATTTGGGGTAAGGAATTGGTTTAATTAGCCTTTGATTAGAAGTTTTAGTGAAAAGGACAGATATTTCGTGAATACGGATCAAAAGATACTTGCTCATCTTAGGCAGTCCTATAGAGTGGTCTTCTATGCACTAAACTTGGCTCAAATTGATATAGAAATATAGTGAGTTAGCTTGATTTAGTATATTTGCGAGAGAAGTCGAAAGATAACTCACAATTACACATGACTCTAGACTAATAAACAGCATAAGTGAATCAAGGATTAATAGAATGAATGAATTGATTAATTGAGGGGATTGGTAAGGAACCCTAGATACATCAATTATCAATTTTCTCTACCACTTACGTGATTTATTATTTTGTTTGCATTTTTTTTATTATTATTTCTCAACATATTGTTTCTTAATTTAGATAGGATAAAAAGTGTAATGTTTACTAGTTTGTGGGGTATTGTCCTGCATAGTATCTACGGGAAGAATACTCGACTCATTTTTATATTACTTGTTCAATACGTATACTTGCATATTTCGTGAATCATGTCTAGTAAGCAATAACTGCAGCACATGAACAAGTTTTTGGCGTCGTTATTAGGGACTAAGTTCTAACACTATTGATAACTCTAGTGAACTAAATTTTTTTTTTTTTTGGTAAGAAATTTTTTTTAGGTGAACTAAGTTTTTTTACTCTAAACTATGGCATTTTGATAGTTTAAATTCTGAATTTTGGTTAATTAATTGAAGATTTTAGTTAATTTTTTTCATGTGTTTATATTTTTGTTATTGTTAAATATAATAAGTTTTTATTAGAATTTTAGCTAAATTAATTGCTTAATTGGGTTAATATTATGCAGGTCTAAATTAGATGTTGGAAGCCGGAATGAGCAAAGTAGAAGGACCAAATGCAATTACAGAAGAAATGAAGACTTGTTGAATAGAGAGTCCAGATCGCAAATCACGATCTGGACACAGAAAAATGTAATTTGTAATTTGAGGTCCATGTCGTGATCTTATTTATTCCAGATCGCAACATGGACTCGCTTTTAACTTAACTTCTAAGGGTAATTTTGTAATATTTTAGCAACCAATTTCTGATTTTGTCTTGTGTAATACTCCACTATTTAACATACTTTAGAGATGTAATAGTGAAGTAAGTAGGATTAGAGCAAGTAGTGTAGTTAGTAATTTTAGTTTAGGATAGACTAAAATAGCTTAACTCTCAAGTTACACTTTAATACAAAGTTCTCTTTAATTATCTTTTAGATCTAGTTTTAATTTCCTTGAAAGTTTAAATTTTGATTACATAGTTGTAGTGAGTTAATCATTAATTTCAAGTAGATATAATTTTTACTTTCTTTCTAATTTAAATTAGAGAAAATCTCTTTGCTTTCATTTCAAGCTTTCATATAAAATTAGAGTTCTTGTTGATTTAATGCTTTTTAGCTAAGAATTCTCATTTCATTCCTTGCATTAGTTTCTAGTTAATTTTTAGTGGGCTTTCTTTATTATTATGAAAAATCCAAAAATATTTACATTTTAAGTTTAACTCTTTCAAATTTCAGTTTTGAAATGGTAGTTTCTACCTTTATATCATCTTTTAGAGTCTTTTTAGTTAGGTTAAGTACTTGCTCTTTAATTCTAGTCCTATTTTAGTTAATTTAGAGGAGAATTAAGTGATTTTATTTACTTGCTTTTATTAGAATATATTAAGTAGTTTCTCAATTTTATAGTTGCTTAGTTCTATTTAGTAGATAATTTAGTTTAATTTAGATTCCAATTGCTTAAGTTTAATTACGGTTTTAAATTAGTGTAGTTTCATTTCTTCTTATTTGAATTTGCTTAACTATACAAAGATTCGTAAATATCGGTATTTGCTTGCCAAATAATCTTCGTGGGAATGACTTTCACTCATTCTATACTACTACCAACTCTGTATATTTGCAAAAGTGAGGTAAAGTAGTATTTGATTTTGTGAGGATTATTATTACTTGTTTGATTTAATTTGACCTCTACCTAAGGGCTTGACAACTATATAGTTGATTAACAGCTAAATAAACACTTTAATTCTAGACTAAACATATTTTTCTAAGTAAATTATCGTAAACCGCTATGCGATATGGTCATTTGACCCATAAACTCTATGTATTTTGAAAATATAGCTTAAACCCCCATGTGGTCTAGACTAAATGGTAAACTGAACGGAAATCATCCAAACCAACGATTTTTATTGAAATTACATTCTTACCCTATATTTAAATTAGATTAAATTACTGTATACCCCCATGTGATATTACTCTCGAATCCATAATCCCTATATATTTTGAAAAAAATACCCTGAACCTCCTTGTGGCTTGGACTAATAATAAAATAGACAAAAATTATCCAAAGTCACAGTTTTCAAAATTATACTTTTACCCGATATGTAATTTAATATCAAAATTTTCAGACAATTCATTTCTCCTTATTTTTTGCTAGAAATTATAGCTTTCAATTTGCACGATCAACAATGAAGAAAATGATATCATTTTATTATTACAATTAAAATTTTGTAAATTAATACATAAAAAAAAAGAAAAAATTACGTGAAAATACCTTATGCATCCTTGTAGTTGTGCTTTTTAGTTGTAAAAGTATAGATAAGTGTAGAAAATTTTAGAATAAGTTCATGTAAATAACAATAAATGTAGGTTGGGCATACAATTTTAAATTTTTTGAGAGGAAAAACGAATTTTCTGGCAAACAACAAGCAATAGGGTTTTGTATAGTAAATATGATTAGTTTTGATAATTTATGTCTGTTTTACCATTTAGTCCAAACCACATGGGAGTTTATGATATATTTGAAAAAATATATAGGGGTTATGAGTACAAGATGTATATCACATGGGAGTTTATGGTAATTTACCCTAAATTTTTTGAGGAAAAATTATATTTTTCATTAAACACTCACTTTGGATCACGTGCTTTTCAAACACCGTTAAACTTTGATGATTTCTATCCACTTTACTATATAGTCCAAATCACATGGAGGTTTAAAGTATATTTATAAAACACATGGGAGCTATGGGTCAGATAGCCATACCACATGGATTTACAGTAATTTACCCTATTTTTCTTTATTTATTTTGGTTTTTGTTTTGCATTATTTTCTTTTATTCTATTTTATAATTTTCCTTTTCATGTTTTGGTTGGCAGGTCTTTGACATTTATGCCAAGAATGTCAAATGGGAAAACTCTACCCTTAGACCTTGAAATTGAGCAAACCACATGTTGACTATGAAAGGAAGCTACACGAGGATTCCAACCAATAATTGAGATGGTAGATGATCAAATTCCAGTCAAACCCAGTAATTCTACGCCACCTGAACAAGGAGGAACTGACCCCTTTAAGGGACTTTGTTGTGCTAGCTTTGGATGGACACCAGTCAAGCATTATCAAGTTGCCAATCCAAGTGGATAACTTTGAGTTAAAGTCACAAACAATCCCAAATGGTTCAAATTTCGGCTATATTTCGTAGAGCACCAAATGATGACCTGAATGTGCACATATTCAATTTCCTTGAAATATGTGACACATTCCATCATAACAGAGTATTTGATGATGCAATCAAACTTCGACTTTTTCCATTCTCTCTCAAGGATAAAGCCAAAGCTTGGTTGATATCACCAACCCCAGGTTCCATCACTATATGGATTTAGCACAAAAGTTTTTGAGTAAATTCTTTCCACCTTTTACGACAGAAAAATTTAGAAATGATATTACTTTTTTTGTGCAACATCATAATGAGCCGCTCTTTGAGGCATGGGAATGGTTAAAAGACTTACTAAGGTTGTGTCCACATCTTGGTTTCCCAGGTTTGTTGCAGATTCAAATATTTTATAATGGGTTGCATGGGTCTACCAAACCATAATAGATGCAGTAGTCGGTAGGACGATAATGAGCAAAAGTTATGAGGAGGTCGTGAAAATGGTTGAGGATATGTCCTTAAACAATTGAGTTGCTCACTAGTCGGCAAGTGAGAGCAACATGCCTAGAAAGACAGTAGGGATGTACAATGTAGACTTATTCACCTCTATAGCTGCACAAGTGGTGATCCTTAACAGAAAACTAAAAATGGTGGATATTAAGCCAAAATAGGTTCATTGTATGGTTGCAATATGCGAGATATGTCATGAAGAACACCTAATTGAGCAATGCCCAATTAATCTAAGGGTCAATTACATGGGAAATCTCAACCAATCGTAAGTCCAATACATACAACCCTATTTGGAGAAATCACCCCAATTTCTCTTGGAACAACAACCAACAGGGTGGTGCCAGTAGTTCAACTAGACCACCAATGCCACCTAGATTTCAAGGGCAGAATAGGTAAATTCAGCTAATCTTAGAAAAACGGGCTAGTATAGAGGACCTTTTGCGGCAATATATGGTCAAAACTGATGCAATGCCTTAAAATGGGAATGCTATCTTCAAAGCTATACTGCATTGATAAGGAACTTGGAATAAGAATATCCAAATAGGCCAACTTGCCATTTCTATAAATAATAGACCCCAGGGTTCTGTACCAAGTGGCCTAGAGGTTAACCCGAAGAATGATGGTAGGGAGCAATGAAAAGTAGTTACTCTCCATAGAGGCAAGGAATTGGTGGTCGATAACTAATCAGAGAAAGCAAAGGAGCATGATAGCCTGGTAACAGTTGAAGGTGAAAAACAGGAAGAGAAAGAGAAACCTAGAGAGTATCAAATCAAGCCGCCTTTCCCTCTAGTTTCTTCTACTCTTAAATAGTATAGATCAGATGGTCAATTTCAAAAATTTTTAGATATTTTTAAGAAATTTCTTATTACATTTCTTTTGCAGAGGTATTAGAACAAATGCTTAATTATGTCATGTTTATGAGGGAATTGTTATCTAAAAATATGAGAATCACAGACTCTGAAATTATACCATTAAAGGATGAGTGCAGTGCAATTCTCCAACAAAAGTTATTGCCAAAGCTTAAGGATCCTAGGAGCTTCCACTCTACCATCTTGTGCATGATTGGTGCACAATTTATAGGTAAGACATATTGTGATTTAGAAGCAAGCATTAATTTAATACCCTTATCTTTCTACTGACATTATGATTCCTTACTATGAAGAGAATGAAAACATTCTTATAATCCTTGGTACACCTTTCTTAGCTATAGGTAGAACCCTCTTTGACGTGCAAAAAAGTGAACTAGCTATGAGATTGAACAATGAGGAGGTTAAATTTAACTTTTTTAATACTATGAAATGGTTTGACCAAAATGAGGAATATTTTGTGGTTAAAAACCATACAAAGGAACGACAAGAATGTGGTATCTCAACAAGGAAATCCAAATAGTACCAATGGAGACAAAGATTCCAAGGAGTCTAGTGAGAAGTTGGAAGACAAAGAAATTGAGGATCTTCTAAAAAAATGCGGTGAAATGCTCATTAATAAACTATCCCCAAAGAAGGAAGATACAGAGAATTTTACAATACCTTGTAAAATTGGCAAAATTTCCAATTGATAAAGCTCTCTGTGATTTAGGAGTTTATGTAAATGTAATGTCTTTATCTATTTAAAGGAAATATGGTTTGACAATCACTCATAAGATAGACAAGCCCATTTAACTTACAGAAAGAAGCATGAGGGACACACTAGGAATGTATTGATAATCTGCTTGTTCAAATAGATAATTTATTTTCCTAGTGGATAAGTGTGATAATAGACATGGCGGAAACCGACTCTGATGATAGCTAACTAATATTAGAAAGACCATTCTTTGCTACTACACATGCATTGATAGATGTTGAATAAGAACTTGTAACACTTTAAGATCACAGGCGGAAAATATCCTTTCATATTGTGCAAGTAAAAAGATATACGCATGAGCATTTCATTTGTTTCAATGGTAGTGTGAGGGATCAATTTAATGGCATCCCCAATGGAGATTCAAGAAGTTCAATGACCTGAAAAGATTTGTAAAATCTATCTAAAGACGTTAAACAGACACTTTGTAGGAGGCCCAACCCAAGTTTCTAACTCTAATTTTTAATTTTTATACTTAATTTTAACTTTTAACAAATTTTTGTTTTTAGGCTAACATAAGTTAGTTTGTTGTTTTCTAGGTCTTAAGTGATGTTTGGAGGAAGTTTATAGAGAAAATTTTGAGCTACACATGCAATACAATCCAAAAATAGATCGAAATGGCGAAATAGCACGTGGCCAGGCGCTTCTAGCACCTAGACGAGTAGAAGCCAGGCCTACAAGTCTGGGAGGCTTGCCCAGGCCTCGGCCAGCCATAACATGAGGGCTACACATTCTTCCCCTACCCCTCCAAACTCTTTTAAAACACCCCTAAATACCTCTAAACCCTTCCCCATCCTTCTCCAAATAAAACCCACACTACAAGAAAATCGGCCTTCAGTGTCTACAATTTATCGTGAAAAAAAGGTTGAAAGTCATTAAAGTATATTATCAGTGATGACTTTTAGTGTCATCACATGGATGTTACAAATTTTATGTTACAAATAGAGGTCATATGGAAACCTAAAAAAATCGTCACAAACGAGTACTCTTCGGTGACAACTTGATGTCGTTACTAAAGTTGATATGAATTTGTGATGGCATTTCTCGTCACTACTTCATGTCCTTTCTTGTCACACTTTGTACACAGGTTGTCACTGAACTAGCCCTTTAGTGATGACATGTTGTCAAAAAAATCTCCAACCCATTGTGGCAACTTTTGTTTTGACTACTGTAGTTTCCATATTGTCATTACAGGCCACTGCAATTTTCTTTTTAGTGATAACTTTTGCGCTCCCATATTTTTATCACTAGCTTTTTTCCACAATCTTGTTTTTTCCTACGCAATTATAAGCTATAAATCTACTTTTCAAACCTGACGAAGCATCTGAAGCAATAGAAAATCATGGCCATCATAAGAGTAACAATACATATGTCATCATTAAACATCAAAAGTACTCGCATCAATTCGAGTAACCATAACTACACCATTAAAATCCAAAATAGTGTTATACAACCCAAAATGGTTCCCGTAATAGTACTAATAGCATCTAAAATATATTGCTAGATATATTTTCTATACAAAAGTATCACAATCCATAAAAATAACATATTTCTTGATAACAAAGCATAGCTTTCAGGTTGATGCCCAAAAACTTTGTCACTTTGATACCTTTATTCCACGATCAAGGCCTTAGTACTACATTCATACAGAAAATGATCCTATTTAGAATATAAAAAATAATGATATAAAAGAGGACGAAAGGCGAACAATAAATAGTGAATCTGTATGCACCCAAAGAAATAAATATCACTAATTGTAGAAATAGCAATTAGAGCATTCATAAACAAAAAATTTATTGATTTTTAGGACTAATGAACATCTGCGACTTGATAAAGTTAATAGTTGATTTTAGGACTAGTGAACATCTTTAGCTTGCTAATAATGTGATAAGTTTCCATGTTTCTTCACAAACATGACAACCAAATATGATACCAGAGTTGCTTACATAGTCTTTCAAATTAGATTGTTATTCTATGTTTAGTGACCCAAAAATATCATTCATAAAAGAAATTTTCTAAGTTTCACATTCTCCCTTTCATGCACGAAACACTGACGGCTATCTAAGTCGGGCATAAGGGAAAAGGTAGGCTGCAATTTTGGGAGAAAAGGAGTTATCCAAAAGAGAGGAAAAGAAGCTGCAAAAATTGGAAATTTGGACATATTTTTATGTATTTAAGATTTAATTTATCTTCCAACTGACAGGAATTGAGAAACCGGTATAAGCATTAAGAATAAATTCAATAATGAACAGAGTTACATTTACTATATCAATTATAAACATTAATAGAAAATGCACCTCCAATTGACTTTAGAGGGTATTTGCCATCAACTAGTAGCATATCCCCAACCTCCACGTCATTAATATAATCATCCTGATTAGCACTTCCTATTTGAAATAAGGTATCCTATTGATTTTCTTAAAGTGCACACTCCAAATATAGGATTTTACACACTCCATAAGCAAATTAAAGTAGATCTTAATAGCTTATTCATTTGTCCATGCACACACAACACAACTAAGCTTAAATCTATGGTTCAGTAATTTATTTGGTATAACATGCACAAGTAAGAGGTGTAAGAGAAAATAGGTTACCTCTTTAGTTACCACCTGCGTATTTCTCTAAAGCTGCTACAATTCCTTTTTCTTGACATGCATAATGCTTTATCGTAAATGTTTACCATGTGAAAAATATCCAGAACTTGAGAGAACGATATCTATACAGCCAAGTTAATCTTAATCGTACACCCAATTATGGTCTAACATTTTAACAGCAATGATAGGAACAATCTTAATTTATACAACCAAGCAGTTTAACAATAATGAAAGAGATATATAGGGTCTTCGTTTTTAGACACGCTAGTGATTTTATAATTTTTTTTTAAAACAAGTACTCATTAACTTGAAGCAGGGAACTTTGAGAACATAAAAGAAAAGTGGAAAGAAAACAAAATCATTGTTTGGCAATAGCAACATGCAAGACCATCATGAGAGTGTCTATTTATTTACTTCTATCATAGACATGTCAATCAAATAGCAAGAAAAAAAAAGCAAAATACCAAGGAATAGATCAAGAAATAAAAACAAGAACAGACCTCTAGAAGGAGTATAAAATTGAAAAGCCATTTAGCAACATACTGACCAATACAAGATTCATAGAACACTCTAAACATCAATTGTAAACAATGAAAGTAAGAATCTGCTCACGAAAAATCAAAATTACTATCTAAAAACTAGATTGCTACTACAGAAAATTCCAGGAAAAAAATATGCATGTCTAGTAAGATTTACACCACATTATACCTCAAGCACAAAAAATAAAATTGTAAGCATCAGACATATGGGCTATGTACTAAATCAGGAAATTACCAAAGAGAAGGAAAAATAGTTGAATATTGTTTTGAATACATTTGCAATTACCATATTTTTAGAATCAATTAAGACCTTTATTGGCGATAGATGAGTCAAAACTGAACCCCATTAAAAAGAATGGAAAGCACATTTTGATTAGAAGTATCCTGTTAAAATTGAAGTGTTAAAATATGCAGAAAACATAGGCATAAATATGAACAATAAAAACAAATTAAATACTTAACATTTTACCATGAATAGAATTGGCAATGTAACAAAAAAAAAATTAAAATTTTTATTTGTAGAATATGCATTCAAAATGACTACAAGATTAAATCAACAACGTTTCAGGACCAACATTTCAAGACCAGCGTATAAGTATAGTTAGCAATAACAAACACTAGAACTAAAAAGTCCATCTTCAAATAAAAGGTACTCTGGAATCAATCTGTCAAAATTTTTGGAAAAATCTTTCAATTAACAAATATTAAAATTTAAGTATTACTACCTTTCTGGTTGCATCTAGAATAACTTATGTCAAACGTCTCCATTAAACCACCGCCAACGTCTTCTCAAAACAGAAAAAAAAAAACATTCTATGCACTGAATCAGAAAGGAATCCAAAAAATAAAGATGCCAAAAACATTTCAAGTAGACCAAATTTAAAACCATCCAGAATATTTCTCAAACATACACAAGAAATTATCACCGCCATCGAAAAAAATTGAGGCAATTTTTAAATACAAGAGGAGAAGGGGAAAGGGCTTGGGAAGGAGATTGTAGCAGTTTGGAATTATGGTTAGGCGTCAGGGCTTGAAGGGATGGGAATCAGGGGTAGGGGACATCATGAGAGAGAAGTGATGGAAATCGACTAGATTGGAACGACGGGAGGGGAGCTGGACTAGAGGAGCAATTACTTGGCATGGATGGTGCTGGATTTATGTATCAGAAAGGATTGAAGAAGGATGAGGGAGACAGATTACGCAAGTTTGAAGGGCCTGTGAGAAGAGCATAATCAGGATGGCTATTGTCACGAAACTTCTCAGACTTAGCACGAAATCGTCGTGCCAAGGCGGAATAAGAAGCTCGTACCGGCACCAAAATTCGCCAAGCAAACTCTGGTCAGCCTTACACACTCATGTTTAGTTTTCACTCGTTTCGCAAACAAACACTCACTCAAACACACGGATAAGAGACAGATTAATGAGCGAGTCTAAGAAGAGCAAAGCACCACAAAACGTAAGTAAACGGTACACAAACGAATTACGGCCCCAGGCCAACCCTTGCAACACTTTATTTCTCTTAAAAGCTTACAACGGGACTTTTTACAAACACTTGGTGTGCAGAACACTCTTGGCCTAAATCCCAAACGGATTCCTCCCTCTAGCCAAGTTTCTGACTACCAACATTTATAGGAAAAATGCAGTTGACAAGCCCAACTGCTTAGCTTTGCTAGACAAACGAAATGCCTACAACTAAGCTGGCCAGCTGGCAGCACACATGGCCTGGTCATGCCCCAGAAGGTGGTAACTGCCACAACCGCCCACTAAGCACTACCCCATACACTGTGCTGCCCACGTTTCCAGCCATTTTCTCGCACATGCAGCCCACCAGCTCGGCCAAGTAGTCCCACTCAGCCACACGAAGTCCAACTTCAGCTGATCACCACACCCGTGCTAGTGCACGTTGCCTAGTCATTTCCCGCACTGTCCAGCACGTCGGCAACCCGGTTGCCTACGTTCCTCGGCCAACACTCTTGCCGACCAGCGTTGCCACCCACAAGGCTTTACTTGGGCTCCTAGCAATGCCCAAGATTGTGCAAAAAGCTATGCCAATCTCGTGTGCATGTGTGCACGGGTCCGTTCGTGCCACTACCGTTAGCCACCGTTTTGCCCAACTCGTTCATGTCTTGAGCTGTCCACTGGCAACGTTTGCCAACGTCCCTTAGCCAACACTTGCCTAAGGACTTCTTGCACACTGTTGCTTAGTGCAGCCATCTAGATGTCTAAGTCAGACAGGGGTTGGTCCCACTTGAAGAGATTGATGCCCTCATCAATGCCCACATAGGCCACCTGCCCATGCGAACATTACCACCCGAATGACTCCCTGAATTTCGCACAAGTGCCCATCACTTATGAAATGTTATGATTATCTTATAATTAATTATGAAATATTAAAAAAAATTTAATAAAATATAAACATTAATAAAATTTTTCTTTCAAATTTTTCAAACAACTTAAAGCAATCTTTCCTTCTCTCCCGCTTCTTTTCTATTCCCTTCTTATTAAAATTTTTCCTTTCTTTCCTCTTTCTTCCTAAACCCTCATTTTCAAAGTAATGGATAAAGCAGAGGATTAGGAGTTGTACAGGAGAAAGGATATTTGGGGAGAATACTAAAAACTAGAAGAAAAGTCGAACTTCCTCATTTATTTTAGTTTGGTCTTTATTATAAGCCCAATAGTAGTTTAGTTTGTGTAAATTGGGCTGGTTTTGTTGGTTTTTAGGCTCATTCAATTAGCCTTAATAAGGCCCATTTGCCCAAATCTTGGGGCCACTTATGGCTGAACCTAGCACTACTTTTTAGGAGTTTTTAAGCTTTTTCTTATTAAGCCTATACCAATGTCATCGTTACAGCAGATTAATACAATTGAAAAAAATTGAGATGATTCTTGAAAATAAAATTAGATTAGGCAAGGTCAATTCTTGAACATCTTGTTATCCATGTTGAAGCTATTCTTGTGTGTTCTTTATATGTTGCTTGTTTGTGTGTTTCTCCAAATCTTTGGATCGATCCGTCGTCTTGAATTGTTGGAATTCGAAGGAGGTGTTTGCCAAGTTTACTACCAAATATGAAAGGAAATAATGAAAATCGAAATTAATAATATCATAAATGTTATTTGGTTGAAATTACTAAGCACTACCCCATGAGAATCATTTTATGAGAATAAAAATATTAAAAATATCTACTTTCATTCTTTACTTTTCACTTGGATTCAAATTGATTAATTTATTTATAAAATGAAACTCATTCCAATAAGGCTAGGATAAATATGGGGAGTACCTCTAATAAATAACATCACTACGTAGTCACATACTCTATGAAAGCGTGTATTGTTTATCAATGATACCAAATTTTGACAGCATTTCGTCTATATAAAATGATAAAGTTACAAAATTATTGATGTTTTACTAAATTAAAAAAAAAATAAACAAAATTCGACCGACCACCTAAAATCAAGAGTTGGTGATTCACTATGATTTTACTATATAAAGTGATTTTGATAAATAATTTTGAATTTGTGAGTTTCTAAATTATTTTGCTTTTGAAAAATATCATTTGTAAATTATTACAAGTATCAATTGATTGAATTGCATTAACGACTTGGTATTAATTAACTAGCTAATGCAATTTAAGAATCTATGGCATGTTTATGGACCTTCGCTATCTAAGCATTAGTATATAGAAAATTTTTTTGCTACTCACTTCACATTACAAAGTAAGTGTTATAAGTTGTTGGATAATTAAAAAGTGGGGGGTCACAGTTATTGCTTTTTCAATAACATCAACGACTATCATACTTATTCCGTATTGTAAAATGAGTAGTCAAAACTTACTCATTGAATTGTATTTACAAGTCATCAATATGTGGATACATTATTAAACTATAGTACTAGAGTTAAAATGTTTCAAATTGTGACCTATAGTACTAGTTACCATTCCTTGAGACGATGTTATTCTATGCCTGATTTAAATTTGTCCTTCCTAGACTCGCTCATTAATAGTGCATCGATAAAAATTAAGAAAATTTTGTCATTTTAGTCCGTTAGTTATTGGTACATAATTTGCATAGTTAACTAGAAGTTTAGGCCCAATAAGACATTAAATGTATGTAATTAATGTACACTAATTACATATAATTTTTGAGTTGCAAATAATTCAGAAACATAATTCTTGTAATTGAAAAGAAAAATAATATCTAGGGATTAAAATTTTAAATTTCTCCCATAGTGAAAACCATTAACACTATAATATTGTACTAGTTAATTAATTGTCAATAAACAATACAAGGGAAATAATGTCTAATTATCATGTGGATAAACTTAATACTAAAAAATTTCATTTACATATATTATTATTCTTGATACTAACATTGTGCAATCAAATTAATTTGTAAATAATTTTAAAAAGTTTATTTAGGGACAGTGACAACAAGGAGTTGTCATTAATTCAGAGAGATATTTATAATGACTTAAATTGTCACTGAACCAACACTGATTCCACAATAGTGGCAGCACTAAAAGTCAATAAGGATGTTTAGTTACGAAATTGTAAGTAGTGCATGTTGCCGCCATCCGAAGGATTGGTGCCACATTTATGGTGACAATCTGCATGACAAAAAGTGAGTTGTCACAAAATATTGACACATCCTTCTCAGCAATGACGACCTTGAATCTCGTCACTATTGGTATCATATAGTGACAAGATTTTGGTCGTCACAGAAAAATGTTGTCACTGAAGGCTCATTTTCTTGTAGTGTTTCAAATAAACCCTACTAATTTTTGAATCTAAACATCAAAATTGACTTATTTGTTGCAATTTTTAGATTTGAGAACAAATTAAGAAAGGTGAAAAGCTAGAACTCCAACAACAAGAATTTCTTGGGAAAGTTGCTACGGTAGCCAGATGTCAAGCAAGAAGTCATTCAAAAGCTTCAAATTGGTGAAATCCTTCTAATTTAATGCTTTTAACTAATTTTACTCCATATAGATGTGAGATTAAATGGTAGGTTTATGTGTTCTTAGTTGTTTTGCACTTGAATCTTTTTACTTGAAATTAGTTTGTTTTGCATCTTAGGAATATTTCTTGGTATAATTTGTGATATTTGGTGTATGGTACTTTAGTTTGATTTCATTCAAGTTTAATTTTTGTGTTCTTATTGACAATTTTCAGTATGGCTTCTAAAGGTAAAAACTTGACTATGGGGTCTAGCTCCAAGGAAAATTTTGATAGGAAAATTTTAACCACTCTCAAATCTTTCCAAAGGTATGAAGAGGGAAAAATAGTGTCAATAAGAAGCTACTATGTGAAAGAGAATTTAAATTGGACTTAGATTGGACAGATAATTACTTGTTAGCCAAGGTAGAGAAAAGCATTCGTAAACAACATTGGCATAGACTGTGCACACACTCAGATTTTTGGTATAGAAGAAATTGTTAAAGAGTTCTATGCAAATCTTTTAGAGAATGATAATGGTTTTGTTTTTATGCGAGGAATTAAATTTTATGTGCTCATGAATCTTTGAATTCTTTCTTTGGTTTTGCAAAAATTGATAATGATGGTTTGTTCCATTATTAATATCAATTTGACCTAGATTTGGTTATAATGATTAAAGCAATATGTAATGGTGTTGATATTACTTGGAAGAGAGGACAAAATGCATCAAGAAAAAAAAATCTCTTTTCCCTATAGTCATTTGAGTCCAATTGCTAAAATTTGGTTCAATTTCATTAACACTGCTTTAATTTCTGCCAATCATGCCACAAACATCACTGTTGATAGAATTTTGTTATAATATTTTGTCTTCTTGAAGGGTAATTGATTGATTATTGGTCATCTTATTCATTCACAAGTTTTGGAAACAGCCAAAACCAAAAGTAAGGGATTGTAGTTTCCTTGCTCATTAACCAATTATGTCTCCATGCAGGAGGTGTTCTATGGAATGGAGATGTGGACACAAAAGTCTCTATGATGCAACCCATCGATAGAAGAGCTGTGACGAGGATGCTTCCAAAGGAGGTGACAAACTCCACAAGTAGGACAAGCTTGAGTGAATCTGTGGGTTCAATTCGACGCATCGAGGTTAGGTTGTCAAGGATGGAGAGACAATTGGAGCATCAACAAAATTATATGAAGGCCATGGGTAGGCTGATTACCTAACTTGTCAAGGCATCGGGGATTAACATGAGCAAAGCTCTAATCTCTATCCAGGACACCTAACTTTAATAAGGGTGATGAAGAAAAAAAATGATGATGACAGTGATGATGAGGAAGAGGAAGATGCAATGAGTGATAACAATGAGGATGATGAAAATGAGGAGTAAATGCACTTCACAAATATCAGGAGTGTTTATTTTCTTTCTTATACTTTTGTGTCTTTATTAATTTTCTCTTTGTGTGCAAAACATTAGGGACAATGTTTCATTTTAAGTTGGGGTGTGTTCGTGTTTTGGTGGTGTGATTGTGAATATGTCTTATGTGTTAAGAATGTTTGTCTTTTATGTTCATCTTTAGTGGTGTGATTTTTTTGTTTAGAATTAGGTTTTCTTTTTCAAAAAATTTTCCAAAAACACAAAAAGATTTTAATTTTTAGGAAGTTTTTATCATTTTTGAGAATCTAACCGCATAAAGACTCCCTAACTACCAGATGGCATCATGTAAGATTTCTATGACCTCGTTACCAGAAGTATTGTAGAGGTTTAAACCCAAAAATTTTCTTTTTTAGTGTCTTGTTTAAGTTCATTAATTTTTATGATACGTATCAAAAGTATACAAATGTTTCAAAGTGGAACTAATCTTGTTAAAGTTTAGTTCCGTATGGATTGAAAATGCATATAAGTTATCTATTGCTCTTTGAATCCTTTGAGTTATCAAGTGTTTAGTAAATGTATTCCCTTGAGTAAGGGTGTGAAAGTGAGGTGATTTTACCATGCATTACTTGTTTAGTTTGTGATATTCATTGGAATTGTATGTGATTTACATGCTTGCAAAATATGAGTGGATTTTATACTAAGGAGATGATTTAGGAAAGTTATTTGAAAAGTTTGAGCCCAATAATCTACCTAAATATCATTTTATTCTCAGTGTCCCCTTTACAGCCTTATAAGTCATATTTTCTTGTTTAACCATGTCATTTAGCCAATTTACTTCTTTTTATCATTTTTTCTACCCTTCACCTTAGTAGTTAATGTTGGTGGTGAGCAACATCAATACTATGTGCATATTGTTATGGTTGGTTGGGAAGAACATGAGCTTTATTGTTGGGGGGAATTAAAGTTGTACATCCTGTTTGATGTAGATCCCCCATTTATGTTGAAAAGAAGATTAAAAAAATGTAAAAAAAAAAAAAAGAGAGAGAGAGAAGAAAAGTAGTGAAAAAGAAGAAGAAAAAGATAGAAATGAATGACAATTCCTTTTAAGTTGTGCTGAATATTATGAATAAAGAAAGACAATTCCATCTAAGTTATAATAGAAAAGGTACATCTATCCTTCAAAAGTGAAGTTGGTTAAATGTTGTCGTTGAATAGGAGGATATTTCAAAGGATTGTGGTCGAAGTTATTCACTAAAATGTCTAAGGTGATTTATGCAACTTTTATCCAAATATATCTCTCTTAGCTTATGTTACAAGCTTTAAAAACTTACTTGATCCTGGGTTTGAGTTTATTTGTATTATTGAGTATTTTGTGTGCTTAATAATTTCTTCCAACATGTTTGTCCCTTGCTAAATTTATGTTTAATGGTTTTTTCATTAATTAGTAAGGGAGTGATATCGCTTTCATGAGTGGAGAGTAACACTTTTATGATGATGATTTGTAATTGATTGGCAATGTTCTCTTTTGTACATGTTCAATCCATATTTCTTCTTGTTTAGTTTTACCTTTGTTACGAAATTGATATGTTGAATAAAGTTAATATGCTCGAACATGTTTATGTGTTATGCGTTTTTGTTTTGTTTTACATGGGACGAGTAAAAGTTCAAATTAGTTGTATGTTAACTCTCAGAAAGAGTTATGTACATTTAGCTTTCTTTTGTTCCTAAATTCGAGAGTTTTAGTTTATAAAGTAGGGGTGTTTTTGTAATTTTACACCCCAAGTCTGTGAATTACTTTTTTATTATTTTTTTATGTCATAAATGTGTATTTATGCCATTAAAATGTATTTTTTATATATTTTATATGCAATGGAGGTCAAATAGGGGGAAAATGGAGCACAATAGAGCAAAATGGTGAAGATCGGCCACCCCAAGCAGGAGCAGAGCATTACCCCCTCCCAGACCCCTGGGAGGGATGCCCAACCTCTGCAGCCCAACCGCTGCTGGTTGGGGGGGTACCCAGCATTCAATGCACTAGTGGATTTTGATTGGTTTTTATATTTTGACCCATTTTCATGTAAGCCGTATGAAACACTATATAAGGTTCATGTTATGTCATAATTTAACAAAATTTGGGCTTGGAAAAGCGTGAGAATCCATAGAATTCATGAAGCATCCGTTTTCAAAGAAAATCAACATAAGAGCAACCATTGGAGGAGAGAGCAAGGGAAAAGAAAAGAAGACTCAACTTGAAAACCCAAGTTTTTCATTCTCTTTCCTATTTTTTGTATTTAATATATTTTTCTTGGTTTTAATCAAGTCTTGTGTTGTATCAATTTGTTAGATGATGTACCAAACCCTAATTCTAGGATTTCATCCATAACTTGCCTGTAACTCAATTGTTTTGATTTATTTTGTTCATGTTTATGATCTTATGCTTTATTTTTTAATTAGATGATATTAAATGTGTTCATAATCCTAATCAACTTACAAATTGATTTGCAACCCAAATCAGAAGTGTGAAGATTCTCAATGTTATTATAACGTTACAAGTCATTTTAATTCTAATTTGTCAATTCGAATATTTAAATTAGAAATTATTGTTTTTTAATTTTTACAAGTAATTCCAGATTATTTGTTAAATGTTTAAATTTCAAAAGATGTTTCAATTTCAAAGTCATCTATTTAGTTGTGTCAATTTAAGAGTGGTTTAAATTTCAATGTCATTTATGTATAGCCCAACTTTTGCGGTTTTACATTTCACTGTCATTTCAATTTTATCTATGGGAAGAATTGTTTTCCAAAAAGTTGATTAAGTTTGTTCATTAGGATGACTATATTCCAAAAAGTATTGCATTTGTTTGTTAGAAGGACTGTATCCTAAGAAATTATTGCATTTGTATATCGGGAGGACAATATCCCAAGAAGTTCATTAAGTTTGTCGGTCGAGAGGATTGTATTCTAAAACATATTGCATTTGTCCATCTAGAGGACTAGATCCCAAAAGATCATTTATAATCATATAATTTTATTCATGGATTTCGTGAGTACCACAAATTCACCACAACTTCATCTCAAGATTCATGAGATCAATCCAAACAAGTCATTTCATTTGGGTTTCGTGAGTACAAACCGAACACTCATTTTGTTTGTGGATTTCGTGAATACAAAGCCACATTTCCATTTCACAATTCAACAGATCAATCCCAACAATCATTCCTTCTTGGATTTTGTGAGTTCAAATCCATGTTTACATCTCAAGATTCGTGAGATCATTTCCAACAAATTATTTCATTTGAGTTTCATGAGTACAAACCCAACAATCATTTCGTTTGAGATTTCATGAGTACAAATCCACATTTGCATTTTGGGATTCGTGAGATCAATCCCAACTATCATTTTCTTTTATGGATTTCATGAGTACATAGCCATGTATGTGTTCGAGATTCATGAAATCAATCCCATCAATCATTTTTTAAGGATTTCGTGAGTATATCTCTATCACTTCATCTCAGGATTCATGAGATCAATCCCATCAACCTTGTCTTTCATGCATCTAGATGTGAGTTTCATGCGTACAAATCTACTACAACTTCATCTCTGGATTCATGAGATCAAACCTAACAACCATTTCCTTCATGGATTTCGTGAGTATAAATCCACCATTTCATCTCGAGATTCGTGAGATCAATCCCATCAATCTTTTTTTTCATGGATTCCTTGAGTGCAAATTCACCACAAGTTCATCTCGAGATACATAAAATCAATCCCAACAACTTTTTCTTTTATGGATTTTGTAAGTACAAATCCACAACTTCATCTTGGGATTCATGGAATCAATCCTAACAATAATTTTCTTCATAGATTTTGTAAGTACAAATCACCATTGCATCTCAGGATGTGTTAGACAAGCCCAAACAACTTATTTTATCTAGATTTTTTTAGTACAACCCAACCAGTCATTTTGTGTTTGGATTTTGTAAGTATAGATCCGTGTATGTATTCGAGTTTCGTGAGATCAAACTCAATAATTTATAATTCTCTTGTTTCCAATAACTAATGCCTCTTTTGGCAGGATTTTGTAAGTACAAGCCTACCAATTCAAAATAAAAAAGTTTACAATTCAGTACAAGCAGATTTCGTGACCATACTTCTACCATTCAATTTCTTTGGTTTTGTGACCATGAGCCATACAACTCAGTCATCTCTTCAAGACTTCGTCAGTTCAAGTCCTACATGTTAGTTGTTTCAAAGGCCTTACGAATACAGGTCTCTCAAATTCAAGAAAATCAATTTTTGTGAGTAGAAATCTACGTATTGAAAGTACAACTTTCGTGAGTATAAGATTCTTCAATGAAATTCAGTGAATTACCCTCGTTAACACAGGTCTACAACTGGAAGTGTAGAATAGGTTTCGTTTGTGATTCCTTGTAATTCTTTCTTCTATTTATAATGTAATAGTAGCTTTTTCATATAACGGATAGGAATATGTAAGACAGTGGCAGTGGCATAGAAAGTGGAAAGATCCTCCAAGTGTGGCGATTTTCCTTTTTCCTCCAGTCCTTCTCAAAATTGAGTAATTATAAAATAATAAAATAATAATAATAATAATACTTTATTTGGTATGGCAGTTTGTATTGGTTTTCCTATTTGGTATCGGTCAAATCTAACGTTCTACAATCTTTGTCTAGAACCTCTTCGACCTTCCGACAAAGAGGGGTAAGCTGTAGAAACCGAATTTTGACTTTGACTTTTTTTTTTTTTACTGTTAAGTTCAAAATTGGAGCAAAGTTTTAAATTTTTTTGCATTTTTTGAGATAGTCCAAATTTGGCAAAAATTGTATTTTTTGAGTTGAATAATCATTTTTTATCATTTTTAGAAAAGACAAGGAAAACATTGTCTTTCTACATTTAATTGTTATTTTATAATTTTTAATATTACAAATTCATGTTCATATTTTTTAACATCTCAGTGAATTTGGGTAACTTTTATATTTCATTTTGGGGCAATTTTAAAATTAAATATTTTTGGTCCCAAATGCATGCTAGCCTTTCAGCTAACAATTCGAACAAAAAATCAGCAGCGGTTGGGCCTGTTGTTTTGTGATATTTATGTGTTCTCAACGATTATTAGAGCATTTGCAAATTTACCTTTTTCTTGTTTTTGGCAAATCCAGTACAAATTTCAGTTCTAAATAATAATTGAGTTGATTTATCGCACCCCATTCAGCCATATTACCAATAGTTTAGTATTTAATATGCTTTCCTTGTCTAGCATTTAGTTAGTTGCTTGGTTAAATACCTTAATTGCTTTCTTAGCATAACAACTAACTTTCTTTCTTAGTTTCCTACCCTAAATATCTCTCCATAGTCTAGTGTTTTAATCGCTTTCTTAATCTAATTTTAAATGCTTTATTAGAAATAGTCCTACTTGTTTTCTCAGTCTAGTTTTTAATTGCTTCTGTAAACTTTTGCCAATTTGTGCTCAAAATTAGTTATTATGGCTTTATATGTTTAAACATTGCTTGCTAGAGTAAAAGTTAGTGATAGTCTTTACAAGCTTTCTTAGATTAGTTAAATTTCTTGTTTAATTTGAAGCCTGCTTAGTTAATTATCTTAGTAGTTAGTATCGACAAATCCCTTAATTGTTTGTCTAAATTGTATAACGACTCTACAAGCCTTTGTAATCACCATGCCAATCCTCATGGGAACGACATCCACTCACTACTAATCTACAAACCTACCTCGTATACTTGCAAGAGTGAATATGTTGGTTAAGTGTGAAGGGTTTTAATTTAATTACTTGTTTGACACCCACAAACTCTTAGCAACCTAGAGCAAACAAGTTTTTGATGCCGTTGACAAGGATTGAGTTTGCAATGGTAATATTATTTACTTTTGGGTCATAATAGATTAGACGACCTTCTTTCATTAATAGTTACTTGTAGTTTAAAATTAGTTGTCATTTTCTTATTTTTGTTTATTTCTTGCTTTTATTGCTTTGTCATTTGGACTTGATTCTTCATTTGGTTTTGTTGTGTAATTTATGGTTATTGGTAGAAGATCACTAAGACCTTTGGACTTGGAGATTGAAAGGACATTAACAAGGATCCAGAGGGAAAAGACACTACAACAAGACCAAGAAGAAAGTCAAATGGCGAACCCACTTAATCTCACGAAATGGACATCATGTAATTATGCCATGCCAAATTTTGAGAGAGCAAACTCAAGTGTAGCTAGAATTCCGGTCCAAACCAATAAATTTGAAATCAAGCCGGCGTTGATCTAAATGATTCAAACACATCCTATGTCTAGGAGAGGTCCAAACTTTGAGGTCCTCGTGGATACATTCAAGTTCAATGGGATTCATCCCAATTGCATTCGCATAAGGGTATTTCTATTCTCTTTGTGTGACTGAGCTAAGTTGTGGTTGTAATCTCATGAACAAGGAACATTCACAACATAGAACCAACTTGCCCAAGAGTTTTTAATAAAACACTTTCCTCCATCTAGAAACACTAAGCTAATGAATGAAATATCCTTCAAAACTCCAAAAGAAGTCCAAAAGCTCCCAAATATGATGGCCTTCAATTATTATTATCATGGGCCTATACCTCAACCGATGGTCCAAAACAATGCTTAAGCACAAGTTCAACATGCTCAATATTGGATGTGTTCTTCATTTGAATAACAATGATGCAATCTCGGCCCAAAATGGAGTCATGCCTAATTTGATGGCAAAGTTGACAAGGGCTATTAAGAATCTTACGAAGGGAAATACTGTAAATGCTATATCTTCAACCTCCTCCAAGGACCTCTAGTATATGACTTTTGTTCCGAAAATCACTTGAATGGCCAATGTTAACCATCCATGGGGACAATGAGCAATTACATTATATTTTCAACTAAGCTTCATCCTTGAGAAATCCAACCAATATGTATAGAAATACCTACAACCCCTCTAAAGAAATCACCCAAACTTCTCGTGGATCAACAATGCATCTAGTTCAAATGCCCCATCACAAAACTTCTCCAACCAAGCCTCATCATTGCAAACATATCAACCCCCACTTCAAAGAAACCTCATCAAACTTTCATCAACCTCAACCTAATCCCTACCACTCCCAATTCAACTCTCAACCCAATCATACTCATTAAAACAACCAATCCAAGTACCTCCTATCAACAACCTAATCCAAACCTCTCCTTGAACAATCCTCAAAACTTTGCTAGAGTCGGGAAGGATGTGCAATCTCAACTCGCGGAGTTAATGAGGGAACTTGAAATGTCAAGGAAGGGTATGGAGAACACAAGGATAGAATATAAGAATTTGAGAAGGGAGAACGAAACTCTAAGAATGGAGCATGACACCTTTGTGAGAAATCAGGGGGCTTTAACAAGAAATTTGGAGATCTAATTGGGTCAAATGGCCAGGAAAGCAAATGAGAGGCCGTTGGGAGCTTTACCAAGTGAGACGATTCCTAATCTAAGGGATCAAAATATAAGGGAATAATTCCAAACCATTACATTTAGGAGCAGCAAGTCATTGGAAAGAAAGGTTGGGCAAAGTTTGACATCAAGGGTAAAGAAAGTGATAAGCTTGAGGAAAACAAGGTGGGAAAATAGGAGTCTTCAAAGGGCAAGGGTGAAATAATTGAAGAAACCACCGAAGCCCATTGATTAACAAAATGAAGGCAAGGATCCACCCCAAAGTTGAAGGAATATGAGAAAGATAAGAGTTCAAGAAATTCCTTGAAGTGTTCAAGAAACTTGAGATCAATATCCCGCTCATGGAGGCACTTAAAAACATGTCCTCATATGCTAAATTCATGAAGTAAGTTCCTACTTTGAAGAGGAAACTCCATGGGGATGAAATTCTATACTTAACGGAGAGTTGTAGTGCATTGCTTATAAGAAAACCGCCTTCGAAGTTGAAAGATTTGGGTTCCTTTTCAATTCTTTATAAGATAGGGGGCATTCAATTTGAGAGGGCTTTATGTGACTTGGGAGTCTCGATAAACCTCATGCCTTTCTCAGTCTACAAGAAGTTTAGTGATGGAGATTTGGAACCTACTAGCACATCTTTGCAACTTGCGGATCGAATTATAAAATTTCGAAGAGACATTTTCTTCATACGTCATCATCAAAGTTGGCAAAGTGTACCACTTGGCGGACTGATTCATAGTTCTTGATATGGAAGAGGACAAGGACATCCCAATTATACTAGGGAGATCATTTCTAGCAACTGGTCGTGCCCTCATTGATGTACAAGAAAGAAAATTGGAATTCTGCATTAATGATCAAATTGTTACTTTTAATGTTTTTCATTCCATAAAAATTCCTTCTATATACAAATATCTTATGAACATAAGCGTAATTGATGACTTAGTCTATGATTTTTGTAGGTTCAATTTGGTTGAATCCCCATTAGAGAGAGTTTTGGTAAACCCAAGTGAAATCTCCCAAATGATGAGGAAATGATGATGTGCTTGCACCATTTTGAGAAGAATGATCCTATCTAAGGGAATAAAGAGGATAATGATGGTAAAGAAAAAGAAGGGTGTCCGAACAACGAACCCCCCCAAGGTTGCACATAAATCTCTTCCCACTCATTTGAAATATGTTTATCTTAATGACAATGAGACTTATCTTGTGACTGTGAATGCATCATTGACTAGTGAGATGGCAACTTGATAAGTTAATTGTTGTGTTTAAACTTCATAAGAATGCCACTTCATGGACCATCGATTATAAGGGAATAAGTCCCACTCTTTTCATGTACAAGATTCTTTTGAATAAAAGGACATAGGCCAGTGAGTCAACCTTCTTTGAGGTTGACTCTACCTTAAAAGAAGTGGTTAGGAAGGAGGTCATGAAGATTTTAGATGTCGATATTATATATCCTATTAGTGATAATGAGTGGGTAAGTCCAACCCCAGTTGTCCCTAAGAAGGGTAACATTACTGTTATGATTAGTGACACCAATGAATTCCTCCCCTCTAGGTTGGTCATGGGATGGCATGCTTTTACTAATTTCAGAAAGTGAATGAAGCTACAGGTAAGGACCATTTTCCTTTGCCTTTCATTGACCAAATGTTGGAAATATTACATTTTCCTTTGCCTTTCATTGACCAAATGTTGGAAATATTAGCTAGTTTTGCATATTACTAGTTTCTTGTCAGTTACTCTAAGAGAAAGGTATCTCCAAATTTCTATAAGCCCAAAGGACCAAGAAAAAATCATTTTTACATGCCGCTATGGCACATTTGCATATAGGAGAATACCCTTAGGGCTTTGTAATGCTCCTAATACTACCCTTAGGGCTTTGTAATGCTCCTAATACTTTTCAAAGGTGCATGTTTGATAGAAAAATGCATTGAGATTTTCATGGAAGACTTCAATGTTTTTGGTGTGTTCTGTGATGATTGCTTGTCAAACTTGTCTAATGTTTTGCAAAGATGTGTGGAAACCAATTTGATCCTTAATCGGGAAAAATGTCATTTCATAGTTCAAAAGGGACATTGTATTAGGGCATAGAGTTTCATCTAAAGGTATAGAAGTTCATAGAGCTAAGGTCGAGGTAATTGAAAAAATTGCCTCTGCCTACTAATGTAAGGAGAGTGAGAAGTTTCCTTGATCATGCGGAGTACTATCGGATGTTCATTATGAATTTCTCACATTGCTAGACCTTGTGCTCTTGCATGAGGAGTGTGTTACCAAAAGATTGTGTTTTCAATTTTGATGAATGATGTTTGCATGCTTTTCATGAGTGAAACATGCCCTTGTTAAGGAACCCATAATTGTTGTACACAAATTGGTCTGTTCTTTTTGAGTTGATGTGCGATATTAGTGACTATGCAATAGGAGCTGTTTTATGCCAAAATTTTGATAAAGCTTTGCATGTCATTAACTAAGCTAGTAGAACCTTAAATGATGCACAAATGAACTATTCCACAACAGAAAAGGAGTTAGTTGTTATAGTGTTCACATTTGTATCTTATTGGTTCTAAAACTATTGTGCACACCGACCACTCCGCGATGAAGTATCTATTTTCCAAACAAGTGCTAAACCTAGATTATTAAGATGGATACTTCTCTTGTAGGAATTTGATTAGGAGGTGGTAGACAAAAAGGGATGTGAAAATATGGTGGCAGACCATTTGTCAAGGATTGAAGAATTTTGGCTTGTGGGGCAAGGGAGGAATATCCAAGTTGTGGAGGAATCATCCATTGAAAAGTTGCTTGAAGTCAAAGAAGCGCACCTTTAGTATTGTCTCTTACTTGGTTGTAAGGGAAGTGCCAAGTTGGTTAAATGTCAATCAATGAAGAAAGTTCTTCTATAAAATCAAGCACTATTTTTGGGATGAGCCATATCTTTTATGAAGGTGTAAAGACCAAGTCCTATGAAGATGTTTTCCAGAGATTGAAGTGGAGTACATATTGAAGCATTGTCATTCATCACCCATCAGAGGTCACCATGGAGTGCAAAAGATGGCCTCAAGGTCTTGCAAAGTGATTTGTATTGGCCAAGCATATTCAAGGATTCTAGAGTCTTTGTATTTGAGTGCGATGAATGCCAAAGAGTTGGAAACATTTCAAGAAGACAAGAAATGCCCCTCAATGGAATTGTTGAACTGGAAGTTTTTGATGCATGGGAAATTGATTTCATAGGGCCTTTTTCTACATCATACTCCAACAAGTACATTCTATTCGTAGTTGATTACGTCTCCAAGTAGGTAAAAGGCATGGCTACACTGACCAATGATGTAAGGGTCCTTGTCACCAAATTCTTTAGAAAGAACATCTTCTCATGCTTTGGAGTGTCTAGAACAATCATTAGTGATGGAGGATCCCACTTCAAAAACACTCAATTTGAAAGCTTGATGTCGAAGTATGGTGTAAAGCACAAAATCGCTCTGGCATATCATTCCCAAACTTCACGCCAAGTTGAAGTGTCAAATAGAGAGCTAAAGAGAATTTTGGAGAAGAGGGTGAATAGCTCAAGAAAAGATTGGGCGATAGTTGGATGATGCTCTTTGGGCAACCGAATTGCGTTTAAGACTCGAATTAGGATGCGTTCATACTGCATGGTCTACAGCAAATCTTGTTACTTGCCCGTGGAGCTAGAATACTGGGCGTATGGGGCCATAAAGAGCTTGAATTTTGACATGAAATGAGCTTGTGAGAAGTGACTCCTAGACTTGAAAGAATTGGATGAATTTTGGCAAGCGAAGCATTTGAGAACTCATTAATCTACAAGTAGGATACCAATGCTTGGCACGACAAGCTAATTTTGAGGAAGGAATTCACCCCAGATGATCATGTCTTAGTATATAATTCAAAACTCAAGTTGTTTTCGAGCATGCTCAAGTCTAGATGGGAAGGTCCATTCGAAGTGATCAAGGTGTTTTTGTATGTAGCCGTAGAGTTGAAGGCACACAATCGCATTTCAAAGTCAATGGACATCAATTGAACCTCTACCATGATGATCTGAGAGAAAGAAAAGACGTACCAATTGAAAAAAAAGGAAAAGTAAACAAGGCAGCCAATCTCGGAGTGGTGGTGCCGGGGCATACAATGATCATCTTTTTGTGAGTGCAAAGCCCTCTAAAATTTATCAAAAATATTCTAAGCACAATATAATTCAAGAAAGAAGTTTTGATGTGTCCGAAAGTTGGGGAGAATTCAAGAGGCTTAGGATGGAAATTGAGGATCAATTGAGTGGGCGGAATTGGAAAGTGTTCAATGAAAAAACTCTTGTTGGTTATGTGAATTTTTTGAAGGAATTACACTGCAATCCGAGTGGAATGAAGTTGAACAAGTTCATGTGAGAGGGAAATGGGTTGATATAAGTACAAAAAGATAAATTCGGTCTTTAATACTTCAAATCTCAAGAGTAGTAAGTACGAGGACTTGATGAATCCGCAATTTGAGAGGCCTGGCTATAACAAGATTGGGTATGTTTGTATGGAAGTAAGCCTCAATGGTCATTTAACTATGCTCAAACAAAAGTTTTGGGGTTGCGTATAGGGCACTTTCAATTGTTACCCAAATTTTAGTGTGTTTCATTGTTTTCGTACCATAAGGACCTCTGCTTTTAGTTTCATGCAATGGCAGAAACCATGTCTTGTGTTTTGCATTTTGGAAAACCTAAGCATTGATTTGGAAAATATCATCTATTGAGATTTCTTGAAAATTCTCAGTCATCAAAGCCCACCTTTTCTCTTCCTGGTCTCTGTCACTAAACTTCGTCTAGATGCAGGTTGCCAGGTCAATCTTAGGGAAGAAGTACACGCAAAGGGGCGAATCAATGGATCCTACATGCATAACATGGTAAAAGAATTCAAAAGGCACTACCCGACCAAAGATGCATTGGGCCCACAACCTCTTCAAGCACCACCTCATGCACCTTCTTAAGTGCCATTCATTACCATGCCGAGTGTCAATATATACAGCCCTCCATAAATCGACCATGAATGGGATGAGATGCAAACTTATTGGACATATAGTCAAATGATCATCCACAATAACTTGACGCTCATTGGCCAAGCTCTCCAAACAACAACTCTCGACACTTGGATCCATCCAAGGCCTCCACCAATATGGCACAATAGACCACCACGTGATCAAGCCTTCTTCCAACAACAAGGTGAACAACAAGCACTACAACCAGGAGATGGCTAGGAAGAAGGAACCAATGTAAAGGAAGACGAATGAGAGGATCCAGAGGAAAACTTCGAAAGACTCAAGTGATAGCATGTTTAACAATTTCAAATAAGAGGAAGAGGATGATTGGAAGATGATTGAGCCCCACCCCGACTACCTGGCCCGACTACCTTATGAGAAGACTCTTCTTTCCCTTTATATTTACTTGCTTTCTAACCTCATTACCTCTTTATTAGCATTGAAAGTTTGAGAGATTGAGATATATTTCCATTACATTTCTTTTATTGTTGGATAATTAGTTTATTTGCTTGAGTTAGTTTTATTGCTTTGAATAATGTTTTTGATTAAAAGGTCCAGTTTTATTGACTAGTGGTTTTTTTTTTTACCCTTTAAAAGTGATGGTACTTTTGTTAAAAAGGATGACCATTGGGCCATGGTACAATCATCTTTGGTAATTGTTTGGACATATCTTTTATTATGGTTAATTGAATCTTTGGGCCATTTTGGCAAAATTCAACTTTAGTTTATACACATCTGTATGTTTTGTTTGGTTATTGTTTATTGTCATTTCTTGTGCTTAGTGAGTGAGCGGTTGGATGAGTGATACTTATCAAGTAAAAATGTGAAGAGTATGATAGTGTCCTTTGTTAGGTTTGTCTTTATGGTTTGTGTCTTGGAATGAGTTGAACTGAATATTGAACTTGGTAAACCATTCATGTACATAATGGAATTTAACTCCTTGAACTTTACCAATTATTCAACCTCTTTCATGCAAAATAGTTTCTTTTTCCTAATTTGATGTTACCCTTGACTTTGTCCATAAGTATCAGTTCAATACCAATTTCACTTATTTGTTGATTGGATTTAAATCTGTTGGAGTTTTTGAGAATTGTTTTGATAGTGTAGGAAGAAATGATTTAAGCATCCTTGGTCATTTTTCATGAATTGCATTGTAAGATATTTTGTAGGTTGATAAGGTTAGGCGTAGGACATTAGTTGGAGTAGTGTAAATCCCCCATTCACTAAATAGCTAGATTTTGAAAATGATTTAGGCATTTTCTTGGACTGTTTGAGCCAAAAAACCTACTCTACAAAATTAATTACATCCCTAAAGTCCAATTTGAGCCTTAAAACCAAAATTCTTTGATAACCACATAACTCAACCAATTTGAGCCTTAAAACTAAAATTCTTTCATCCCATGACCTCACTCATTTGCAAGTTTAGCACCTCAATGTGGAAGTTAAAGTTATGTTATGGAATGAAAATAATTTTGCACAAGTGTTTGGAAATCGAAATTTAATGCTCAATCTTGTTTAGATATTGTAAAATTCATTTTACCATGGAATTTGAATTTCTCAAAAATAAATTGAAAAAAATCCCTTATTGTTCATTTTAAATTTTGCAACTTTGTATATATGTTAGTAATAAAGGAGATTCAAAATGCCTCCTCAAGCATAGTTATTTTGCGTTTGGAACTTCAAGTGTGAATTAGGTGGTGCATGGCAAGCGTGGGGGATTTTGCTTAAGAGATTGGGGTTCAACGGTTTGTTTTGAACAACTAAGGTGAATTAAGCCACTTTCATCCAGATACTATTCCTACCCTCAACCTTAATCTAGGCTACAAGATCTTAAAGACTTGTGGTGAAACATTGCTTCGGTTGGTGCTCTTCATTTTTTTTATTAGCTAACCACCGGATCCTTGGTAGGGGGTCGCCACTCCCAGTTCTTATTAAATATTTGGAAAAAAAACATGGAGGGGACATAAACCAAAACCTCTAGCAAAAGATGAGGGAAAAAAAAACCCTAGATCACAAGTCTTACACTTTTATATCCAATCCTATCCAAGTGAGCTAGGACTTTAACATATGATGGTGAATTACTACTAGAATAAAATCTAGTAAAATGTAAAGCTACTGTTAAGCTAGCCAAATAATCAGCAACCCTATTCGCCTCCCTATACACATGCAAAATAGAAAACTGAAATGTATCTATTAAACTGAAACATTGTTGAATATTACCATCTATCCTTAAAGGATCCACAACTGACTTGATGAGAATTTTAGTTAGGATTTGAGAGTCCAACTCCATGATTGCATAGTCAACTAGTTATTCCCATATCTTTGCATAGGAGAAGTCCTTGTTGAATTGCCATTGCTTCTGCCATCAAACTGGTGCCAAGATTTGGGAAGAAGAAAGAAAAAGTTGCTTGAATGTTGCCTTCTAAATCAGTGGTTTTACAAGCTCCATCAGCGTTTCACCATTGGTTTTACAAGCTCCATCAGTGTTACAATTTGTAGATATTATCTGGGAAGGCACTTCCAATCCACTAGAATCGTACTCCTTCCTGATCGAAGCCAATAATTAATCCAACCTGAAGTAAATTGATTCCCAACTGCTATTCGGTGAATTGTTGATTAGGTTTTTCTGCAAACAGTGAACAAGTAATAATAATAAAAAGAAACATTAATTATCCTAATCAACTCTCACATGCTCGCAAGTACACCAGATGAGTTTCTATATAGGATGAGTAAGGATCGTTCCCACGAGGACTATTAGAATAAGTACTAGGTTCACAAGCCTATTTATCTGTTAGACAAAATATGATCAACATTTTTTGACTAAATTTAAACTAAATTTACTCACAAGAAATTAAAATAACGACAAGAATATAAAATATTAATCCTACGAAAAGCAATTAAATATAATTGACTAAAAACCCTAAATCAATCTACTCTACTTGCAAGAATTTAATCAAGAACAAGAATTTGAATTAATCTACCCCTATAAAAGTGATTAAAAACGATGGAATAAAACCCAAATTACTAAACTGCGGAAGCAATTAAGAATTTAAACGCAATAAGGCAAGAACGGGAATGCAATGAAAACAAAAATTAAATTACAAAAAAATAAATCAAACTCAGTAATCGTAGGGAAAATAAATGTTAATGATCGTCAAATCTTGAATTCTTGACAAGAGAACAAAATTCTATCTTGAACACTTGAGAAAATCTACCCTACATCTAAATTATTATTCTAACTATTGAAAACTAAAAGCTAATGATGGCTGGTGATGGATGCTTGTTTCCTCCCCTTCTCTTGGCATATTTATTAGGGTTTTAGGGTTCTGGGGCACAGGGATGATAAGTATATGGTTTCCCATGCAAACGAGCCCACGGGAAGCCTAATTTGCAAAATAATCAAACTCATGAGACCTATCCGATGATGCGCACTTGGGCACTGCAAATTTGTCATGCCTTGGTGTTGCTAGCAGAACCAAAGATGGAGCTACTGGAGTTGGCACCTAGGCATTGCAATTTCGGTTGCTCCTAGGTGCCACTGACAGCACCTATTCCAATTTTCTCCTAAATTTTGACCACGATGTAGGCCATATTTAAAAAAATGCAACATGGAAGTTGTATCCCAATGTCTTAAATTTCCAAAACATTTTGAATCACCCCAATTGGGGCTCAAACAAGAAAGTAATGCTCAATCTACCAAACTATGTCCACATTGCTCCTCGCTGATGCACATGAATTCCAATTTTGTAATTTTCCTCCAATTTTGTGATCAATTTCAACTCCTTCTTCACTCAATTTCTATAAAACTCAAAATAAATAATTTTTTAAGGTATCTCATAAGTACTCAATTCTTGGCTATACATCACCAAAAATGAGATAAATGATACATAAAATATACAATATTTACGAGCTTATCAACTACCCTACACTTAGTTTATGATAGTCCTCGAGCAAAACATAAAAGGAAATCACAAACATACTTAACACATCTCATCAGTTATCTGCATAAATAACCAAGAACCAAACTATTGTAAGAAAAATAGTCAAATGATAATAAACCCTTATACATGAATGCCAGTGTTGCTATGTGCATAGCCATACAAAAATAACTTTTAAGACACTCAGATCAAATCATGCAAATCCTTTTGACTGTGCTTAATAGAAATGCAAACTTTAAGCAACAAATAAACACTTAAGCACAAATGCATACAATAGATATTCAACAATTGAAGCTCAAAGAACAAATATAAAGATTGAGATAGAGAGTATCAAACCAAACTCCCAAGCTTCTCAAGCTTTGAGTATATCCACTAGTAGTGCCTCTTCAAAGAAACATTTGAGGTAAGGCAATAACCTTCTTGTACACAAAGTAGGCTCACCCTTGCACCAACTAAGTCCCTCTAGTTGAGCCAAAGGGTTTTACAATGCAACCTCACTTTTGAACACTTGTTATCCCTTCCATTCCTACACTTGAAGATCACTCACTAGTCTACTCTTGCTCACACTAATTCCCTCTAGTTGAGCCAAGAGAACTAAACTACTCAAACCAATACAACCCACAATATTTTAGCCTATTTCTTCCCAAATAGCTCTTACAAGTGTTTGTATTGAATGCAGTAATTCTACTCTCTCTTTTTCTCATACTCTTGCATTTACAGACTTTGGGGAATTTATAGATGCCCAAAAACTGCCTCCAATAATTCTCTAACAACTATTTTTTGTTTATTGGAAAACTAGCCATTAGATCTTTCGGACGGCCAATACTATGAATGTGCGTCTGAACGAACTAGCCGTTGGACCTTTTGAACGTCCAATGTAAAGCCTCTTTTTTCGATGATGCGTCTTTCGATAACAATATGAACAGTACTTCGGACGGTTTTATGCATCCTACAGCTTTGACAGAAACTTCTTCATTTTGAGCTCTTCTCTTCGGACGGTCATGTGCGTCCTATAGCTTTTGGTTGTGTTTTGGAAGTTCTCCAGCATCCGAGGCTGCTTCAGATTCTTCTCTGTCGGACGCCTCCTTGCGTCCGAACACCTTTCTTTCCGATCCTCCCTTGCGTTTGAATTATCCTGCTTTTCTGCACACTTGATTGTAAATCATTAGTATGATTTGGTCATCTTCAAAACATGAGTATCACAACTGGGGTTCAACAATCTCCCCTTTTTTGATGATGACAAATCAATTTTTTAAAAAACATTTCTAAGATATGAAGCTTAAGTCAAGAAGTTTTGTCCATTATTTTCTCCCCCTTTTGGCATAATCAAAACATAAGAAAAATAATGCAATTTAAGCTCCCCCTCAGTTTATTCTTTCCCTTGAAAGATGAATATAATTCACATGAGTACACGGAGAATAAGTTGTCAAGTTATGCAAAACAATTCTTCCCTTCAAGAATATGTATTCAATAAGATATGAGGGAATTCATGCAAAGAATTAGGATTAAAACAATTTTCGCTCATTCCTTACCAAAAAGCATCATCAAAACAATGAAGCATGTGTGATGCAATTTCTTGCAAAATAATCCATTTAAAAAAGAGAATGATCCCCCTTTCTTTAGCAAGTAGTGACTTATTATAGACAAAAATTGGGGATACATATTCTCTAGCATTCTAAACAAATTCAATCACATAGATGAGTAACATTCAAGAGAACATAGTTCAACTTAATAAATGAAAGAACATTCTTAACACAAAATTTTAGATGTTACCCATTTTAATGTCAATTAGCTCATGTTCTTTGAACACCCTCCATTGATAATCTATCTTGAATTCCTTGGTGCTGTTCTAAGCATACCTACATCTAGAGTTAAGCAACAACTTTTGGTACCCAAACTTTCTTGGGTCAAATTGGGTTAGTAACATGTGCTTAATCACCCAAATAGAATTTATTTCCAATATTTCATTTCTTTTAACATAACAATTTTTCTTTATATGGCCATGTTGATGACAATATTTACAAATAATATTCTTATTGCCATAGAAAGAAGATTTAGATTTAACAAAGCACAAATCATTCTTTCTAAAGGTGATAAAATTCTTGTTCAAAAAAAATATTTCTAGTTCTTTTCTTTTCAAAAACATTTTCTTTCTTCTTTTTCAAAATATTGTCAAGATCATCTAATCTCTTCTCCTTTTTGATGAAGCTTCAAATGCTATGCTTCTTTTTCCCTTTGCCTCCTCATCATCTTGTACCTTGTATTTCATCTTCAATTCAAAGGAGGTTAGAAAATTAATCAAAGACTCAATAGACATATAATTTAAATTTTTAGACTCCTCTATGGCAATGGATTTAGGTTCCCAATCCTTAGGTAAAGCATTCAAAAATTTTCTATTCTTTTCACCCAAGGAATATTCTTTACCCAAACCTTCTGCAAATCCTTTACAATATCATTGATTTATAATACATCTTGTCAATATTCTCATGAGCTTCCATTTTGAAGGATTCATATTTAGCCACAAGAAGTGACTTCTTTTGCTCTCTAATATCTTCATTTCCTTCATGGAGATCTTTCAATTTTTCCCATATCTCCTTGGCTGATTTGACCTTTTACTTTAGAAAATACATCTGCATCCAAAGCATTATACAAAATATTAATGGCTTTAGCATTTAAAGATAAACTTACTTTATCTGGTGCATTTAACTCATATCTAGTCTTAGGTCTTAATCTATGAGTATTTACATCAATGATGTTAGCTTCTAACGGACCTTCAAAAATAATATACCATAAATCAATATCAATAGATTGAACAAAAATTTTCATTTTTTCCCTCCAAAAAATAAAATTAATGCCATTAAATTTGGGAGGTCTAGTAATAGAATGCCCCTCTAAAAATAAAGCGTTATTGGTTGCCATAATGATCTTTACCCAAAAGCAGTTAAGCTCAACATTTGAGAACAGAATCTGATACCAATTGTTGGCCCCAAAAGCAACCTAAGACGGGGGTGAATTAGGTTGTTTCAAAAAACAAACATTTTAATTGTGCTTAATAGAAATGCAAACTTTAAGCAACAAATAAACACTTGAGCACAAATGAATACAATAGATATTCAACAATTGAAGCTCAAAGAACAAATATAAAGATTGAGATAGAGAGTATCAAACCAAACTCCCAAGGTTCTCAAGTTTTGAGTATATCCACTAGTAGTGCCTCTTCAAAGAAGGTAAGGCAATAACCTTTTTGTACACAAAGTAGGCTCACACTTGCACCAACTAAGTCCCTCTAGTTGAGCCAAAGGATTTCACAATGCAACCTCACTTTTGTACACTTGTTATCCGTCCACTCTTACACTAGAAGATCACTCACTAGTCTACTCTTGCTCACACTAATTCCCTCTAGTTAAGCCAAGAGAACTACACTACTCAAACCAATACAACCCGACAATATTTTAGGCTATTTCTTCCCAAATAGCTCTTGCATGTGTTTGTATTGATAGCCGTAGTTCTACTCTCTCTTTTTCTCATACTCTTGCATTTATAGACTTGGGGTATTTATAGATGCCCAAAAACTGCCTTCAATAATTCTCTAACGGCTATTTACTGTTTATTGGAAAACTAGCAATTAGATCTTTCGGATGGCTGATGCTGTGAATGTGCGTTCGAACTAACTAGCCATTGGACCTTTCTAACGTCCAATGCAAAGCCTCTGCATCCAATGATGCTTCCGATAACAATACGAACAGTGCTTCGGACGGTTGTCTAGGTCCTACAGCTTTGACAGAAACTTCTTCATTTTGAGCTCTTCTCTTCGGACCATGTGCGTATACAGCTTTTGGTTGTGTTTCGGACGTTTTCCTGAATCTGAGGCTACTTCAGATTCTTCTCTATCAGATGCTCCCTTGCGTCTGAACACCTTTCCTTCTGACGCTCCCTTGCTTCCGAATTACCCTGCTTTAAACCGTTCTGCACACTTGATTTCAAATCATTAGTATGCTTTGGTCGTTATCAAAACATGAGTATCACAACTGGGGTTCAACAAACCACTAAAACAAGAACAAAACATAAAAACCTTTATATTGAGATGCATTTGGCTGAAATGATGGATTTTGGACATTTGCTTGATTTTACCAGGAAAAATTGGGATGGTTTCGCCAAGACAGGTTTTATGGTTTCCATAATTAGTGGGTTGATTTCTTGATATGGGATTTTGATTGGAAATAAATTGAATTTGCTCACTTTAATTTGCTAACCTTGCGTCATTGAAGTCTCACAAAAGCCATTTTGGTGATTTCCTCCACAAAAATCACAATTCCACATCCCTTGGGATGTCAAACCAATGAGTTCACTGAGCTTCTTCCCATATTCTCTACAGCCTTGGTCAAGTTTGTAATGGCACTCATCATCATGTTCTGCTGAGATATGAAAGTGTCATAACTAGGAATACATCCTTGTTGGACATTAGCTTAATTAGTAACTTCTTGTTGTTGTCCAATTGTGGGAGTTATTGGTCCTTGATAGTAATGAGTGGATGCCATTCTTTCCAACAACTCTTGCGCATCAACTATCAATCTTGTCTCTGGAAATAGTCCATCATAAAAGGTTTGGACTTGTAGCCATAGTGGTATAACATGGTGCGATCACTTCCTCAACATCTCCTTGATGCAATCCATGCTTCTCCTAAACTCTATCTAGTAATTTGTCTGAATGATGTGATCTCGTTTCAGAGTTTAGCGGTACTAGCCGATGGAAAGTGTTTGGCTAGGAACTCTTGAGAGAGTTGGTCCCATGTTGTGAAGGTACCTTGTCTATATGACTGCAACCACAACCTTGCTCTATCACGTAAAAAAGAGAAAATGCTCTCATCTAGATACAATTAGGGTAGACTCTATTGTATTAGAATGTATCAATGACCTCCTCGAATTTGATTAAGTGCTCATAAGGATCTTTGTTTGGTCCTCCTCCAAACACCACATGAACTGTTTGGAGCATTTGTATAAGTGCAAGTTTGATTTTGAAGTTGATCGCTTTCACGGGCAGCCGAACAATGCTGGAACTTTCTTCCTAGAAATTAGGTATGGCATAATCTCTAAGATGTTGGGGGTTAGGATTAGCATTAACCTTGTTTCCATTGTAGCCTGCAACCTCCTCTTGTTCATTCACAGGGTGGTTTGGATTCTCCATTAGATTATCACCTTGGTTTGAGTCTTGTCGTATGCGGTTTTTACTTATAGTCCGTTCAATTTTCAAATCAATAGGATGAAGTGGTTGATTGGATGAACAAGTATCTACCATAAACTATAAGAAAAGCAAAACCAAAAATCAACTATCGAAGACAAAATCCAAACAAAAATGAGTGAACAAGGAATAATTGTAAATAAATAACAAAAGAAATAAAAAGTATAATCTAGCAAGTCTTACTACACCAAATATTGTCACCAAACAAAAATAGCCCCATTCAATGGTGCCAAAAACTTGTCCAGATGAATTGTTGATTAGGTTTTTTTGAAAACAATGAACAAGTGATAATAATAAAAGAAATTTTAATTATCCTAATCAACTCCCACATACTCGCAAGTATACAAGGTGAGTCTGTATACAGGATGAGTAAAGATTCGTTCCCACGAGAACTTTCGAAACAAGTACTAGTTAGACGAAATAATCAAGGGCTTTTGACTAAATTCAAACTAAATTTAATCACGAGAAATTAATAAAGAGAAGAATATAAAACATTAATCCTATGAAAAGTAATTAAATATAATTGACCAAAAACCCTAAATCAATCTACTCTACTTGCAAGAATTTAATCAAGAATAAGAATTTGAATTAATCTACTCCTATAAAAGTGATTAAAAATGATGGAATAAAACCCTAATTACTAAACTACAAAGCAATTAAGAATTTAAATGCAATAAGGCAAGAACGATAATTAAAGAATGAGAACGCAATGAAAAAAATAAATAAATTGCATCAAAATAAATCAAACTTGCAGTAATCGCTGCGAAAATCAATGTTAATAATCGTCGAATCTTGAATTCTTGACAAGGGAACAAAATTCTAGTTTGAATACTTGAGAAAATAAACCATTTTAGCTCATAATTACTCAATTCTTGCCTATACATCACTAAAAACAGGGTAAATGAAATATAAAATATACAAAATTTACGAGCTTATCAACAACATATTTGACTTTAAAAGGGAAAGCTAGTGAGATATTTTGCACAAAAATATCTATAGATAACTTAATCTCCCTTAAAGAAACCTGAATCCCCTCAAAAAAAAGAAAAAGCAAACTTCTATTCCTTGCTTTCTAGAGTTCCCAACAAATTACACTTGGAGTCAATTTGATAGCCATTCCCTGGACAGAATCTGTCTCATGTTGTAGCCACCATCCATTCAAATATTGCATCAAGTGCACCTTTGGTAGAGAAATATTCAACATTCATTCATAATGTTGCCAAACAGTTATTTGTATATAAGAGAGAAAAGGATGTTCCTTAAAAGTTTCCTCCTGATTGCAATACTGACATCTAGAAGCTAAAAACCTTTATGTTTTAGCAACTATCGACTAGCAGTAAACTATTAGGAGTATCCACAAGAACACCGTTATCTTCAATGGAATCCTTTCATCCTATATCATCTTTCTCGAGAACATAGTGCAAGTACCAGGATCAAGAATATCCATAGTTGAGCTGATAGAGAAAGCTCCAGAAGTGGTAACCTTCCGTACAAGAATGTCAGGTTCATCAACCAAGGACAAACCCTTTTGATTTAACCACTGAACAGTAAATGTAGGACAACTTTTCTTGATCAAATCTAAGTTCCATGCATTGCCATTCCAAACTTGATGTAGCTTTAGATCATAATCAGGAGGAACCTCAGTTGAAGGCAACGCATCTTTGTCCCAGCAGTCAAACCAAAAGGAAGGTTGCCATTCATAATTTCCACAAAGAGATAAGCCCCCACTAAGTCTTTAACTAACATTATTCTTTTCCAGACTCAGGAGCTACTTTTTGCCAAATTCACCAAAGCTAGGATGGTTAGTAATTTATTTAGAGCTAATGAATTTTGCCCATAAGGATTCTTTAGCCCTAAAGTTCCATCACAACTTCATAGACATCCCATCCATAATAGTATCCAACTACTTGAAACCTAACCCATTTTAATGAGATGGGCAAGCCATTCTTTTCCATGATCTCCAATGAAGCTTCTTCCTAGCATCTGTCTCACCCCAAAAGAAGCTACTGAATTTCATTTCTATATCATAAATCATTGATTTTGGAGGAGACATCACTGTCATTAAGCACAAAGGAATAGAGCTGAGAACATGTTTAATCCGCAACAGTCTTTCACTTGCTAAGAGCATCTTTCCTGGTCAGTGCTATTGTAGACACCCAAAATTAAATAAATCTCAATATTAATTATAGCAGTGGTGAGTCCAGGTTGTCCTACAGAGAATGTCTATTTCTTCTTGTGCTCAAAAGAAAATGGGGGTTTTGAATGCTTTTAATCTACTTAAAAACTAAGGCAAGAAAGTAAATTGAAGCGAATTCAATTTAGGAAGAATCTTGGTTTCGATCATATCCACCATGACAATTTTCCTAGTCGATCCTTGACACAAAAGATAATATAATTTCTATTCCAAGCACTAATTGAAGAGTTAACTCGAATTCTAATTCAAAGTTGATTCTTATTTCTCTCTAAAGTTGGCTAATTTTCAACACGCGATCCAATTAACCCTAACTATTAATTAATCAAGACACGCGCCAAAGATTAATTAACAGAAGCATTAAAATCAACAAGAACAATTAGGCTAATTAAATATAAACACACGCAGTTATGCCAATTAGTTGATTATTTTTCCTAAATTTGATAACGCTAATCGAGCAATTATCAAACTTCTTTGCTTCACAGATTGAATTAAGCACACGCAGTTAAAACAATCTAGCAGTAGATTAATTCCAATAACTTAATATTCTTTAGCAATAGAAAGTTAAAAAGAACAATCATAAAATTAATGGCGCATAAAAATAATGAATACTTGATATCAAAGTGAATAAGTTCAAGAACAAAAAGTCTCACAACACAGTAGAAATGACCATGGCTTCAATTCCCTCGACCAAGAAAAAGGATTTAGACACTAAGTGACATGAAAGAATAACCAAGAATTTCTCTGCTGAAAACTCTAGATAAAACAAAGAATAGACGTGTGTTCCCTGCCTAATCATCCTACATGGGGTATTTATAATGAATTCTAGGTTTATAATTATTATCTCGTGATAACAACATGAAATCGTATGAAAAAAGTCCAACAGGACGAAAAAATCTGTCAAAAATAAAAAATCATGAAACACCACTATTTCGGACACACATGCACTCCCAGATCTACACGCATGTGCGCTCTAGCATTTTCTGAAAATTTCGTCTCTGGACACATTGCACATGCGCTGCACAACCCCAACACAAGTGCATTGGGCCTTCAAACTGTACTTCACTTTCGATTTCGATTTTGACCCTGATGCTCTCCAGGAATTTGGGAAAGTGTAAAACATGAAAGTTGTAGCTCTCTCTCTTAACTTTCTAACATATCTTGAATCAAGTTTATCGGAGCTTGAACTTAAAAGTTGCACTAAAAATACAAAACAGCATCTAAAATAATGTTATACTCGTGCATGTTTCGCCCTTAGAATTTTCTTTCACCTTTTTCTGTTGTTTTTCACTTTAACCCTACAAAAGCTAAGAATAACCAAATTAACCTCGATAATAACTCAAATATTGTTTACAACATGTAAAAACATGGTAAATGACACATAAAATATAGCACAATTGTAAACTTACCATTTCCTTTCCATCTAGCCATCTTGAGAGTAATCTTGTCAATCATTGGTTGAAACAAAGACTAAGTCTTCCTACTTTTTTTGATTGGACACCCAAGGTAAGTGAAAGGAAAATCCTTTTTCACAAAATCAAAAATTCTTTCTATCACCATCCATCTAGTTGAATTTAGCTTAGGTGACACATAGAAGCTATTACATTCTCTTTCTCCTATTAACAGACTGGCCAGAACAATTCTCATAGAGTTTAATGAAAACACAAAGGTTCTTAACTGAGCTCCTGCATCCATTAAGAAAGAGCAGAATATCATCACAATAGGAAAGATGAGTAATAGGCATGCATCTACTGGCAGTTGTGTAATAACTTATCTTCTCATCAGCAAACCATTTTTGAAGTTCCCTACTCAACACTTCTGCTACAAGAATGAAAAGGTAATGAGAGATAGGATCTCCCTGCCTAACTCCTCTAATAGAGTGGAAAAAACCAGTAGGTACCCCATTAAATAAAATAGAGAACCATTGCTTTCCAGACAACTAGATAAAAGAGTAATATATTGTTCTAAGAATCCAAACTGATGCAACACTTTATATAAGGAATCCCACAAAACTCTATCAAAAGCTTTGCCCAAATCCAATTTAAGTATCATATTACCTCCCTTACCTTCTTATCAATATGTTCAACTAACTCTTGTGCTAGAAGGTATTGTCATCTAAGATAATTCTGTCACTAACAAATCCACTTTGTTCTACTGATATCAATTTGGGAAGCTATTCCTTCAATCTATTAGCCATCAACTTTTATATAATCTTACTAGCCACTGCACAAAGGCTAATAGGCATGAAATCATTAAACGCAATAGGGTTGTCCCCCATTTGGAATGAGACATATTAATGTACTAGTTAACGCCATGGGAAAGGGACGACCTTGAAAAAATTCCACAACGGCAACCAAAAGATATTGAGAGATAATCTCCCAGCATATTTTGAAGAAACAACCATTAAATCCATCCATCCCAGTAGCACTTTCTGAAACCAAGTTAAAAACTATTTTTTTAACTTCCTCCAAAGTTGGAACAGCCATCAAACCCTCATTGTCTGCATAAGTAAGAATAGTATAGATAACTTCAAGAAGACCAAAATCCCTTGGAACATCTTCAGCTGAAAGTAAATATTTAAAGAATCTCACTGCCTCAGTCCCCAAAGCCTCATTCTGTATACTTCTATCCAGTTACCTTCAAAATTCTTTAGCTATCTAATGCACAACTGGTTTCTCTTAACTTGTGGGTGAGTATGAAAAAAATTGGAGTTGTGGTCTCCCTTTTTAATCCATTTTATATTGGTTTTTTGTTTTCTAAAGGATTCCTTCTCAGCCAATGCTTTATGTAAAAGTGCTTTCTTATTAGACAGCAACACACTGTTCTGAATAGAAGGTTCCTAATGAAATGATTTCATCCTAATGACTTACTCCTCTTCTGCCTTCTTAACTTTCTAAAAAATGTCTCCAAATTGACACCTATTCGAGGACTTCAAATCATATTTCTATCTCTTTAATTTAGCTACAAAACTTTGCAAAGCTGTTCTAGGGTAAAACTGACTCTAGCTTTTCTCCATTGTCTGATACAAAGTTCCATGCTTCATCCAGACATTCATTAACCTATACAATTTAGGTCTCGAATACTGAGGCTACTCTAAGGAAAAAAGAGGTGGTGCATGATTTGAACATTGTCTTGTTCAAATGAATTATGTAAACCTATTGAAAAATGCTAAACACTTAAGAGACAGGTGATTTCCCACCACTCTATCCAATCTTTTCCATACCCATCTTCCATGCCTATTACCATTCCAACTAAATTTGTGCCTAGAGATTGGGATGTCCAAATTTGCACAAGAGTTGAGTGCATCATTAAATTCTGATATCGCCTTCATAACAATCTTAAAATTTCCATGATATTCAGAAACCTCTCTAATCTCATTGAAGTCATCTCCAACAAACCAAGTATCTTGACAAGAGGCTGAAAACATCTTCAAGGCATTCTAAAGTTCCCTCCTCTCTCGTTTGTGCACTTTGCATACACAATTGAACCAAAGATTGGTTGAGCAAAACCTGAATAATCCGTAGTGAAGTGAATGACCTAATCATGCACTGATAGTACTTGAAGTTGAATATAATTCTTCTAGAAAAACCAAATTGTGTTGAGTTGAGAATGAGAAATCCCTAGCTTGGATTGCACCTCTAGTAGTAACTTTATGCCTATCCAACAAGGGATCCATTAGTGCTAACTCTTGAACCTTATGCATCTTCAACAGTTTCTTCACCTTTCTCAAAGAATGTTTGTTCCTAATTCCACGTACATTACAAATCAACACATTCATTTGGAATATGTTTCTTGAGGAGGCAATTTGAGAGCCTTAGAAGAATTCCTAGTCACCATTGTAGTACATGCAGTATATTTCTTTCTAGTCCTTCTTCTCACTACCAAGGTGAATTTATCTGCTCCAGGAATGATTTTATGTGATAAGGACTTAGCAAATTCTCTCCAATTAGCTATTCTTTTTCTTTAGTGACTAGTGATGGTTCAGCTATTTCAATAGAATTCTCTTCCTGAAGCTGGGCATATTTTGCATGAACCTGCCTTGCTTGATCATCAATGATTACTTCTTTAAGAATATTTGATTCTAGAAAGTCTAACCCTAGTTCTTTCCATAAATTCGTATATGTAACCACCTTCATGCCCTTTTCATAGGTTCAACTTCCTGTCTAGAATTCATGGAGAAAAGAGAACTAGGGTTTTCCAATTTTGCATCTCCATAATTTCCTCTAACTTCTTTCCTGTGTCAATGGGATTACATTGTAACTCCTTCCCGTGGTCGATTGCCAATATATTAGATTCCACCAAAGGTAGAGTTTGTTGCTACTCTCCAACAGTTTTGAAATTGAACTTTTAGGTATATCTGTAACATGAGCTACGAAAGGTTGAGTAGTACTAGGTTTTTGCTATTTTGAATTTGAATCTATCATTGCCCTACTACATTTTCTCCTGGTTGTTGCATATCTGCTTTCCCTTTTTTTCTGATACTTTTTCTATTGTTGTGGAAAATCTTTGGCCTGAGACTAAATCTATTGAGGTTGCTGTGGTTGCTTACCTGATTGTTTTACTCTTTGCCTCCATCATCTTTGCGAACTGAACACTCAGATAACAAGTGAAGAATCTTTTTGAAGATGTCTACAATAATGTGGAATGTCATCATAAAAAGATGTATTATCTTCTACCATTCCCAATTCCATATCCCAACCAAACTCTATGTAGCAAATCAGACAGTAAATCATCCTCTACACAAACCTTTACAACACTTGGACGATTAAGTTTGGTTGTTGGGACAACAATCTTAAATGGTCTTTCCACAGCTTGAGCAATTGAGAAAACAATCTTCTTTTTGAACATACATGTAGGCAAATTCTCCAGTGATATCCAGATAGGAACCACTGAAGGATCAATGTCACATTCAAACCAAGGAGTCCATTTAAATACCCTTATATGAAATCCGTTGACAAACCAGGTGCCTTTAAGCTAGCATTTGAGAAAATCTTCTTCAATGAAAAATCGAATTAAGACATGTCTTAAATCGAGCAATCCTAATGAAAACTCTCTCTTAAATCCAATTGTATGGCAGTTTTTGCAAAGAACCTTCATAGCAAGCCTCCCACGATTGAATTGTCCAACTGAAGTAAACTTGAAAGGCTCAGATAGTTCCTTAATCTCCTCATCATGGTTAAAATAAATAGCAGACTCCTCTTTATATTGGCCTAGTGGTTTCAACTTCATCTCACCTTCAAAATTTAACTCATTGCGAATATTTCCTGCTATTGGTAGGGGATGACCTTGTAAAACAACTGCAAAGCGCTGTGGTTATTGCCCTTCAGCAGAGTGCTAAAGGCCATCATGCGATTCTACAGTCGGTTGTTGAGAGTTCTAGAGTGAGAAACTATAGAGAGAAGGGAGAGAGAAAGAAGTCATTAATTTTGGTTATCAACTAGTATGTCTAGTGTGAATGAAAGTGGTTAGTGCTCTTTATTTAATCTTATGATGTCAACAAATGTCCTTGCATGTTAATTTGCATCTTTGCTTCTTAAAATAAGTTTTAGTGATCTTTCTACACTTGAAGCCAATTTTTGAGAAAATCAATTTATTTACTCTTGATTGACTTGAAATTGAACTGGAATTTTTGAATACTTCAGTTGTCAAAGTAAAGCTTTCAATTAGAACTAGTTACACTTTTTGAAAACATTCTTTATCTAATCAATGTAAAAATGGTTGAACATGTTAAGTACATTGAGTTAAAGCTCCATTTTTGCATGATTAATTGTTCTCTAGTTCAATATGTCAATCCACGTTCACTTCCATTGGTGGTGTACTTAGTCTTTTTCCTTTCTTATTTTGCTCAAAACTAGTAAAACATGAGGTTTGAGGGCCTGATAACTCTATTACATAGACTTATTTTACCTTTAATTAGTGTGATAACTCTATTACAACTCATTCTGATACAAAGTTTACCTATTTTTTCATTTCAAATCTTGCAATTTAATTATTCAAATTCTTGCTCATTTTCAAGATTTAGTCTAAATTTTAGATTAATTAACAGATCTTTGTACAAATCTTGTTTATCTTAGTATTAATGCTTTAGTTAGTAGTGAGTTTTCATTAAATCTAACTTTTGAACCAAAGCATTAGCTTAAACCAAGATTTCTTCCAAATTTCCTAACTTTCCAAAATGGAAAAAATGAAGAACATTATATTTTCTAGGTGTAGGAATTGCTTATTTTAGTAACTTTATTCTAAAGTTTTCCTACTACCTCCTATTATCACTAGTTTAGTATTCAATATGCTTACTTAGTTTAGTCTTTAATTTGCCCTACTAGTTCAATATCTTTAATTGCTTTCTTAGTGTAGATTTTTAATTGCTTTCCTAGTTTAGCATTTAGTTAGTTGCTTTGTTAAATACCTTAATTGCTTTCTCAGCATAACAACTAACTTGCTTACTTAGTTTAGAATTTTACTTGCCTTCCTAGTTCCTCCCGTAAATATCACCGTCTTTTAATTGCTTTCCTAATCTAATTTTAAATGCTTTGTTAGAAATAGTCCTCCTTGCTTTCTCAATCTAGTTTTTAACTGGTTCTTTAAACTTTTGCCAAGTTGTGGTCTACATTAGTAATTATGGCTTTCTGTGTTTACACATTGCTTGCTAGAGTCAAAATTAGTGATTGTCCTTACATTCTTTCTTAGATTACATAAATTTCTTATATGACCTATTTTAAGCTTGCTTAATTAATTATCTTAGTAGTTAGTGACAAATCCCTCAATTGCTTGTCTAAATAGTATAACAACCCTATAGACCTTGTAATCACCATTCCAATCCTCGTCGGAACGACACCCACTTACCACTAACCTACAAACCTACCTCGTATACTTGCGACAGTGAAGGTGTTGATTAAGTATGAAAGGTGTTAATTTTATTACTTGTTTGGCACCCACAAACTTTTACCAACCTAGAACAAACAATGAGCTTGCAAAATTAAACAACACAACAAAAGAAAAGATTACAAGATAACAATGGCTATCATTTAAATGGGAGACTAGTTGATTTCCAAAGAAAAGTGGATGACAATGGAAATAAAAGAGGAAAAAGAAGTGCTACAAGTAATCTGTTTTCAAGGTTCTAACTCCCAAGTATATTTCAGTGCATCATAGTTCACAGAAAAGTTTGAGCAGTTACCAAGATGTTCAACACACAAATCATTTCCCAAACAATGTAAACCCCTAAGGTCTTATTCGGTTGGCTAGGATTCTAGTCCAGAAAAGTAATCTTTTTCCTAAAATTTAAATTCTCAAGTTTGGTTCAATTTTTTACTTTTAGTTAAGGAAAAACTTTCCTTAAAATGAGGAAAGTTTTTATAAAATAACGAGATTCCAATTCCTTATATTGTGTTGGTATTCTTTTTACTTTTCTTAGGATTTTAATCTCAAAATGCACTTAAGACCTCTTAACCCTCTTCTTTCTCCTCATTCATAAACATCAGCTTCTCTTCCCCATCTTTTGTTATATCATTCTTCCCCTTTCCCATCTCTTTCTTCCTTCATTATTCAATCATTCCCTTTCTTAAGTCATCATCATTAGGATTTGAGCAAACGATCGAGTTTCAAGTTATATAGTAATTATATTCTTATATTGTTTTGTTTAATCTTTAATTTTAATTTATTGGCTCTAAATCAGAAGTGTGAAATATATCAGTCTAATATATGTTTTTTCTTTAAATTCTTCAGTAGTTTTTTTTTTTTTTTTGGATTTTGGGTTGTCTTCATTTTTCAAGCATTCAATTCAATATTTATGCCCTTTCTAAATTGGAATTGGAATTTTATTATTTTCGATATTAGTTTGGTTGATTTTGATAACAAAAATTTGGGATCATCTTTTTCAATAAGTAGATGTGTTAAATGTCAGAACTTTGCTGTTTGCATCTTGAATCTTGTGGTTATGGGTATTTATATTTGGTTCCTTCTACATTTGATTCCTTCTATATGCTTAAGTTTAGATAAAAATTTATATCTACGCATGTCGAAGTTGAATCAAAGCAGTATTTACATGGTTTAGAGGCCACAACGTGAAATATGATCAAAAGAAGGGAATGGCTGCGATAAGATGAGTTTAGCATCTGCCATATGCTGGGTATTGGTCCATAACATACAACATAGGAAGATGAGAGTTTGAAATTGTAAATGGACTAGTAGAGCTGACAAAAATCCAGTTTGGTCAACTGGATGTTTGAAAAAATAAATTAATAATTCTAGATCTTAAATTTTTTTGAAAGAAACAAGAATGTTCGAATAGATACGGCATTACATAAGCAAAACTGTAGTTTTGTTTGAGAATCCAATACAAAATGTGGTTGTTGTAGCTTTGTTTGTCATTATTAGATTATATAGTTGTTATTTTGAAACTTAATTAGTGAATTGTTATTATTATTCTGCATTAGATTTTGTTAGTTTAGAATATTATGTTTTTGTAATGTTTAATTATTTACAAGTTTTTTAATTAATTGATAAGTTATTGATCTAAAGAATGGCTCGATTTGATTTGGCTACAAAGAGGAAATTGCTTTATTTATTAATGAATATGAAAAATGGAGCAATTAAACATATTAACGGTCATGTTTTATATTATTTCCATCACTCTGTAGCACCATCATCGAAAAATATTGTTTGAAAGCTCCATATTCTGTTAATAAGTACAATCGATCCCGATTCATTCATTGATTGATATATGCTACTAGTGATTCAACCTGTCATTCAGAATTAGACATTGATATATTCACATTTATATTAGTTTGTAAGTTCCAAACTTTTGGACGATTAATTGATACAAGAAATACAACTGTAGATGAACAAGTACCAATATTTTTATACATACTTGCATATCTTGAAACAAATCGTACTATGAAAACTGATTTCTTGAGGTCAGGAGAAACAATCAGTAGACACTTTCATAGGGTATTGAATGCAGTTCTTAGACATCAAGGGGAATTACTTAAAGTACCTGAACCTATCCTTCAAGATTCTACTGACGAGAAATGGAAATGGTTTAAGGTAAACAATCAATATACTTACTAAATTTCTACTTATGAGATATAAATATTCATTGCATTTTATTTTATAGAATTGTTTAGGAGTTCTAGATGGAGCTTATGTAAAAGTGAAGGTACCTGAAATCGATAAACCTAGATATCGTAATAGAAAAGGTGACCTTTCTATTTAGGAGTATGTTCACAAGATATGGACAATTTATTTATGTGCTCTCTGGATGGGAAGGCTCAGCAGCGGATAGGAAATTGCTTTGGGATGCATTGGGTAGAAAAAATGGACTACCAATCAATAATGGTAAGTATAAAAATTGAAAAACTAGAATTTGAATGCAACAATAAAATTTTTATTTTCTATTGTTTACTTAATTTGAGATGTTTTAAAATTTATTCTCCTATTCTAGGATATTACTATTTAGTGGATGCTGGATATACAAATGGCAAGGATTTCTTGCACCATTTAGAGGCAAAATATATCACCTTAACGAATGGATGCTAGGATATCAACCAAGTACTCCAGAAGAATTTTTTAATATGAAGCATTCATTTACTAGAAATGTTATTGAAAGATATTTTGGATTGTTAAAAATACGTTGGGAGATTATTAGCAATCCCAATTGGTACCCAATTAAGATACAAAGTAGAATTATAATAGTGTGTTGTCTTCTCCATAATCATATACAACGTAACATGCCTGTTTATCACTGATCTAGTGGAAGCTAACTTGAACATAGAGTCGGAAGATGAAGAAAAAGCACTTGTTGTGTTAGATGGTGAACCAATGACTTCAATTGAACCATATGATGAATGAACAAATTGGAGACAAACTTTAGCTACTCAAATGTTTCAACAATGGATACAAAATAGGAACAACAAATAAAAAATGCAAGACTTCGCAATTTTATTACATGGCTTTATTTCGATATTTTTATTATTTGGTTTTTAATAAGATTGTACTTACAGAGTACAAATAATCTTGATACTTCGACTTATTAAGAATGAGATTGATTAGTTATATTCAAAGTTTGCTTTTATGTTAGATGTAATTTATTTCTTCTTATTTAGAGATTATTCTTGAGTCAAAATTTATTGGATTTCTTATTTCAATACTTTCTTGGAACTAAGCAAAAAGAAAAAAAATTAATTTTTAATTTAAATTTTACTAGTATTACAATGCAAAATAACATAAAAAACATTTTATCCACATATAATATATTTGCAGTGATATTTTTGGCAATCTAGTGATAATCTTGAATACATTCCGTATATTTTATTTTGAACCAAACATTGGAATACGAATCCATACGATTTTCCTGTCAATATTCCTGAGAGTATCCAAACATAATAAAGGAATATTTTTTCCATAGAATCACAATCCAAGTAATCAGATTCCTAATTTACTTTACTTTCCTACTAACCAAGCAAGGCCTAAGAGATTAAAATCATTCCAGCGTCATTATTTTTGGAGAAAGAGAATCAAAACGAGAGATCACAATAATGACCACTAAGTTGAAAATGTAAGCCAACTTGCATAGCATGCATCTAATGAAGCAACAAGAGAAACGAAATACAAAATTGGAGCCTAGAAACAAGCCCTCAAAATAAAAAATAAAATAAAAAAAGTACAATACACTGCGAGGTTTAGAAAAACAAATATATATTATTTCTCAACGTCCTAATTTATCCTAAACTTGTTTCCTTCTTAGTTTTTGCGCTCCCTAGTCATTCTAATCAAGCAAACCAAGGATAATGCTTTGAATTAAGTGATAGGATTGAAGAACTCAATATCACTAATCCAGATTCTACTCCCTTGGATACTCCCAGCTCAGATGATGACAAGACAAGATGGCCTTACAACTTTTAATAAAGTGACTTTAAAGTTGCTTTAGTGTGTCAGGCTTTATTAAAGTGTGTATTATTTAGATTCCCACTAGCGTGTATTATTTGCTTTAGTGTGTCATAATGATAAGATTTCACCATGGATCTTATCTTTTATTGTATTTTAGTTTGTTACTTTATGTTTGAAATCCAGGTTCCTCTCTATAAATAGAACCCATTGTCATTCAGAAAGGCAGAGTGGAGTGCAGTGTAAAATATATTATAAAATTCTAGTGTTTGAATAAAATATCCATGACTTTCTAAACTCCTTTTCTTTCTCTAAGTATCATCATAGCTTAATAACCATGCAATGATCCTTCTTGATTTCTTGACTTAAATTTTTCTTATATTTCATTTGCATGTATATTTTGGATAAAGTGCAACGCTCCTTGTATACATAGAGGATGACAGTTTAAAGCCTAGCTTACCTTTTGAAATAGATATACATTAGCATATATAGACATTTGAGTCTCGTTTATTAAATTAAATTTGGTATCAGAGCCAAGTTATTAAGCTATTGCTTGATATGAGGAGAAAAACCCTTATTCATTATGAGTGATTTAAGTATTTCAACTTCACCCTCGTTTAAAAAATCCATTTCTAATAAAGTAAATTATCTCTATGAAGTTTTTGTAGTACCGGATAATCAGAATTCTGGTTCTATTATCCCTACTACTCTTCCACTTATAAATCCTTACTCAGTATTTGCTAGATCTCAGTTTTCTCCTATTTCCAAATATATTTATATCTCCTAAAAAACAAACTGTAAAAGAGTATATCCAGTCTTCTAGACTTGATCAACATCATATTCCAGCCACCTCATCAGAACATCTTGTTACTCTATAACTTCCTAACTGGGGACAGTAGGATTTCCCTAGACAATGGAGAGCTCAAGGATGTACTCACATCCATTTTGAAGCAATCCGACTTGCTCTAACTTTCCATGGAAGAAAAGTTCTACCAGTAGTAGCCAGAATTTCCTTGTTAGACACCAAATTTAGGAAATATCAACATTCCTGCATAGCAACTATTGAAACAATACTAAATGCAAAAACAGTGTTCGTCTCTTTGTTTTCTAACTTTAACATGTCACTACAAGATCCCCATCTTTTCTCAGCTTTCAAAGTCCAACTTCAAAGTCAAGGCACTGAGCAAATTCAAGATGCACTTGCTGCAGCACTGCATTACCAGATGGTTTGCAGAGCCCAAAATCATGCTTTTGATTTATCACTTCCTGGAGGTGACGACACCCTCTTCATCAAAATAGAAGAAGGACAATCTGCTACTTGTACACATATTCCCAGGCAAATTCCAAGATATGAACTTATAAAGCTGCTTCTAGACACATGGATCACAAATTATGAAAAATTACAGACTTGAAGCAGTTCCCAGACCTCTTGAGTCTTTTGAAACCTTGATGCAGTCCAGACAAGATGGAACAGTTTTATCCAATTCAACCATTCTTATCTGAAAAAATCTCAGTCTTTGAGATTCACCAGCCAAAGCAACATGGCTACCAGTTCTAGGCCTTCTTTTTCAATAATGGAAATATCAGTCCAAGATCCTTCAACATTAAAACAAGAAGACTATGGACATGATAGATGTGTCCTAGAAGATATCACCAAAAACTTCAAAGAAAATGGCCAACCAGTTTATTTTTTCACATATCCTTTTAGTGGACATTGTTATTTTGATGTCTGCTATTGTGATGAATTCCAAGATAGAGAATGGGAAGAAGAAGATGAGTTTTATTATACTCAAGAAACTGGAAGAAAATCGCCAAAGAAGAAGAAGAATAAGTGCCGTTATCAACATGTTCTTCTTGAAGATTTTGATCCCTCTTCACCTACTCAAACTGTGTGAAGCACTTTTGATTTCTTATGAGGTAACTGCAGAATTGCCTAATAAAAAATGGGCAATCCAACCTGACAAAGAAGAGGTGCAAAGAAAGTTCAAAGAATTTGTTGACTCCATTATTCCTGGATCTATTCCAGAGCCAGTTCCTGAAACTTGAAGTAAATCAATATTGCCTCAGATTTGTATGTTCAACCCAACAGACTTTCCCCTACTATCCAAGTTTGAAAAGGATAAAGCAAGTCATATTCCTAAGATTCAGAATGCTACCAAGGTAGTATTACCTTCAGGACAGGTTGAACCAAAGTTGCAAGGTGAAGAAGTTCAAAATTGGCAAACTGAAAGTGCACTTGTTCAAAACAAAGCTTTGACCTCTATTGATCAAAAAGTTTATGCTGTAAAACATACAGTAGAACAACAATCAGAAAAGATCAAAGACATCATGTATAAATTGTAGATCTTGGAGAAACGCTTTGAACAATTGCGAAATGAAACAGCACCACCTGGAGTATCTTTCATGCATTTTCAATCTCAACAGCTTAAATTTGGAGAAGGAATCAGTGCTAAAACAAATGGAATTATTAAAACAAGAACTCCAGCCAGAATCATCAAACTCCCAAACACAGCCAACCATTTATGAAATCAACTTTGCAAATCCACCACCACTCAAGTTTGGAGCAAAACCCATTGTGCCTACTTATCCTCAATCCTATGGGAAATTTGAAACAAATTCCTCGAAGCATTACATCCCTCTTTTTCTCTCTATGCCACAAAAACCTTATGTACCTTCCCCATGGGAGTCTTCAATTAATAACCTCCCAAAATGGTACAAATTCAAGAAAGAGGAGATGAAACAACTGCAAGAAATTCAAAAAGAAAAGCAGGAGAAATTGAAAATTCAACAAGAAAGAGAAGAAGCACTAAAAAAAGCTGAAGAAAAAAGAAAAGAATACGAAAAACTAGAAAGAGAAAAGGTATCATCCTTGTCTCAAATGATGATAAGAGACAACATCTAAAAAGGAAGTAAAAAATCCTTTTAGCACTTTTCTTTCTCAATTATATGCTCTCAACTAGTTCCTAATCTTGTTTCAGCAGATACATTTGAAGAATCATCTACAGAAGAAGAGCTTGATTCAGAAGAAAGTGAGTCATCAGAAGAGTTAGAAGAATCCTCAGAAAGTGAACTAGAACCAGCAGTTATGGTAAATAAGCCAATTATGACCCATCCAGAAGATGATGATAGAGATGTCGTCATGGAAGAAATAGTCATTGGAGATAGAGCTCCAAAAACATTAACAAAGTCATCTGCAGGAACAATCCTTTTCACATTGGATGATGTTCCTTATTCTAAGTGGTCAAGCAGAATCCAAGAATTTCATTTATGGCTAGTCACAAGAAAATTGACTATTGACAATAATTTTGAAATTCTAACTGAGTACACTTCTCGTTTTACAGGATTGTTGAAAGATTGGTGGACGACTGTCCTAGAAAATGATAAATTAAATTTCATGGTTCAACAAGACTTTAATCTGATTATTGAGGCTTTGCATACTATTTTTCTAGGATAACAATTCTGATAAAGAAGATTTAGAATTAAAAAGAAAAGAATTTTTCAAGTTGAGATGTCAATCTTATACCAGAAAAGACTTCGACAAACATCTGAAAAGACTAACACATTTGTTCTATATCCTTGGTGCAGATTCCAACCTAAAGCAAGCTTTTCTCACATCACTCCCCAAAACATTGGCTGATGGAGCAGAAATTTATATTCGGAAAAAATACAATGGAATTATCACTATGACCACAGGGCAAATTCGCCAAGCAATAATGATTTCACATGAGGGACTTTGTCACAAGAGACATGTAAATAGAGAACATCTCAAAGGAGACCCTTGCCTAGATGAAGCCTGCAAACATCTAGAATATGTTCTGAAAGGAACATGTAAAGGATGTAAGCAAAACAAGAAGAAAAGATTCAAAAAGAAGTTCAAGAAATTTAGAATCTTCTCAAAATCTTTGTCAAGACCCAGAAAGTGGAAATTCTTCAAAAGAAAGAATAAATTCAAATCAGAAGGAAGCAAAAGCAAGATAGAAATTCAAAAGAAATCCCAAAGATGTTACATTTGCAATCAGAAATGTCATTTTGCAAAAAATTGTCCGCAGAATCAACAAGGACAAAAACTGATGGAGGCAATTACAAGAGAAACAGGATATGAGTTTTTATTAGATGATGACCTTGAATCAATCGTCTCAGTTGACAGTCAACCTTTAGAAGATACATTGCTTGCTGTTGAAATAATTCAAGACATGTTCATGATCAATTACAAATTTGCTCCTATTCATTTCTTAGAATCAACTCCAAGTTTTCAAACAATTTCTTCTACTCCACAAACTTTAGTTTATATTTGTCCTTCTAAATATGATAAACCTATTCCACTAATAGCCTTCTTTGATATAGGTGCTGCCCTATCAATTCTTCAGCCAAAGGTGTTGCCAGCAGAATATTGGAAACCCTGTGAGAAACATTTCAGAGCAGCAAATGAAGAAATTTGCATAGCTGATCTTATTACAAAAAATCAAATAACCATTCAGTTTTGTCACCGAATTGTAAAGTTTGAACACAAATTCTAGGATGTGCTACCCCAGGAAAAGACATGGTGTTTGGAATGGATCTCTACAAAAAAATCAATGGGTCTTACAATTCTTCTAGAAGGGATTAAATATAAGAAATTCTTCAAATCTTATGTTGATACCCCTCACTTATTTTCCATTGATACAGGAGAAATCATTGAATAGATAAAAAAAAATTTGATTGAAAAATCTTGTGCTAATTCACACAATGAATTTTTTTTATCTAAATGCTCAAAGCCGTTATGGATTAACTCTGAGTTTTTTTTATCTAGCTTCCTTTCAAAAAGAATGAAAATGTCAATCCAACAAAGGCATGAGCCATTCAGGAATGAATCCAGAACATGCTACCCTTGTAGAACAAGAATGTCAAGAATTGCTGACTAATGGACTGATTGAGAAGTCTGAATCACCATGGGCTTGTGAAGGCTTTTATGTAAATAAAAGGTCTGAACAAGTACGTGGGAAAATGAGACTTGTCATAAATTACTCAGCCATTAAATCATTTTCTCCAAGACAACAAACCTCCTCTTCCAAATATATATACCCTATTTTCAAATCTTAAACCTGCTAAATGGTTTTCAAAATTTGATTTAAATTCAGATTTTTGGCAATTGGGTATTCACCCAGATGACAGAGGAAAAACAGGATTTTGCATTCCTAATCACCATTTCCAATGGACAGTTATGCCTTTTGGTCTCAAAACAGCCCCATCACTTTTTCAACAGGCCATGATAAAAAATTTTCAACCCATCTTATCCTCAGCCCTACACTTGAAGCCCATCTTGAACTCTTAGCCCAATTAGCTCAAATAGTCCAAGACCATGGGATTATGCTTTCCGAGAATCGTCCAACAAACAGTTACTTTTCTTGGGATAAAATTTGATGATAGAAAGTATGAATCTGAACAACACATTTCAACTACCATTTCCAAATTTTCAGATTCAAACCTCACCAAAAAAGAAACCCAACAGCTTTTAGGAATTGTAAATTATGTTAGTAGATTTTATTCTTAAAGTGGCAACCTCTATTCACCCATTAACCAAACTTCTAAAGAAAAATCCTCCCCCTTAGTCTTCCACACAAACCAAAGCAGTAAAAAATCTGAAACTCCTTCTTCATAACATCGCCCCTCTTTTCATCCCATCAGAAGGAAAAAAGATCATTTAGACAGATGCAAGTGATAAATTTTAGGGAGCAATGCTCTTCATTGAAATTGATCACAAAAGACAACTTTGTAGATATGCCAATGGAAGATTCAAACCCTCAGAAATTCACTACCATTCTACTTTCAATAAGATTTTAGCCTTGAAAAATGCTATCAAAAAAATTCAACTTCTATCTCATTGGTGAAAATTTTCTTGTAGAAATGGATATGTCCTCTTTCCCAAAAGTGCTTCAGTTCAAACAAAAAGTTATTCCAAACCCCCAGCTTCTCAGATGGTCAAATTGGTTTTCACAATATACTTTTGATATTCATCACATTAAAGGAAAAAACAATCTTATTGGCAAACTTTTTCAGTAGATCACAATCTTTCCTTCCAAAAGAGTTAGTTGCTTCATCAGAGTCTTTAATATATATTCCTTTTTCTATTATGTGGACACTTGAAACATATGAGTATTCTTCTCATCTTGAGTCCGTAGAATCATTTCCTCTAGAGTTTAAGTCATTAGATTACCCATGGAAAACAAAAGATCTGAGTCAATATAGAGTCTTTTGGGAACTTCAAACTTTCACACAGTATGGAGGTTCCATTCTTAATCCTTTTGGAGTCCACCTAGAATATCCTTTCTGTCAAGTGTTTTCTCTGCATCCTCATGATTTTCCAGAGTCTCTATTATGGTTTTTCTTTTACTTGTGTCACTAATATCATATTATTATTGAGTTTGAGTGTACAAAATTTGTCAGATTTAGTTCACCTCACCTATGTACATTCCTCTCTTGGTTTGCACCCCTCAACAAATGGAGCAAAATTTTCCTTTATCGTAGAGGATTTGTTCTTATCCAATTTCACTGAAGCAAGTGTTAAATAAATCAGGACAAAAATTTCAAGCACTTCCATATTATAAGGTTATCTAGGAATCATAGACAACTATTTTAGATATGGAAGAGAAATACAATGAAATTCAAAGGATTTTATTCCAAGAGAATAAATGTATTCCTAAAGAAATTTGGCCTCATGCAACTTATGGTACATGGAATCATCTCTTAGGACATCCTCATTGGAAAATAATTCAAGATGCATAAAATGAATATCATAAGAAATATGCTGATGCACCATTTTCTTAAGACCAAAATTCAGAACCACCTCCTGACATTCCTCCACAATCTAGTTCTATTCAAGAGATTCCTCCATAGTCAAGTTTCACTCATACAAAAACAGGAAAACAACCTTTGGATAGAATGGAAAGAAAGAGAAAAGAAAATAAAATAAGAAACAAACAAAAGCATTGGGATAGGATTGAAGAACTCAGTATCACTTATCCAGATTCTACTCCCTCGAATACTCCAGCTCAGATGACTATGACAAGACAAGATTGTTGAACCCCAGTTATGTTAATCATGTTTTGATGATGACCAAATCATACTAATGGTTTGATAACAAGCTGTAGCTAGAAAAACCGATGGTAAGAAATTGAAGCAAGAACGATATTTTGCCAAGAACGCATGTTGGACGCATCCTGACGTCCGAACGAATACCCTCGAGAACGGACGCTTTGGATGCAATCGGCCGTCTGAAGGTCCAACGGCTAGTTTTAAAATAGCCGTTGGAAAGTTGTTGAAGCGATATTTGGCAACTATAAATAAGGTCGATTTGGTATGTCGCTGACTTCTACATTGATTACAAATAATTCTTGAGCTATTTGGGAGAAATAGTGGGTACAAGTGTTGTAATAGTGTAGGTAGTAAGAAAAGAGCTTAGAAGTGTAAAAGTTCTTCAAGTGTAAGAGTGGAGAGATAACAATTGTAACAAAGGGAGGTTGTGAGTGTAAAACTCTTGGCTCAACTAAAGGAAATTAGTGTGAGCAAGAGTGATCCTCATTTGTGTACAAGAGGTTATTGTCTCACCTACTTTGAAGAGATTTTAGAACTTCAAGTTGTGAACTTGGTACTGCAATCAAGCAGTTCGGTAATTTACAATTCCTAAAAGCCTGTCTCTTATACACATCTAGCTTTGTATAATTAGACCTACACTATTACACTAGACTTGTACCCGGATCTTCATACATAAAATAACAAATGTGTAATAGAGACAGATAGAGATAACCTAATTCAAGCCAACAAAGATGACCCTACAACTTTTAATAAAGTTACTTTATTAAAGTTTGTACTATTAAAGTTGCTTTAGTGTGTCAGACTTTATTAAAGTGTGTACTATTTAGATTCCCACTAGCGTGTATTATTTGCTTTAGTGTGTCAGAATGATAAGATTTCACCATGGATCTTATCTTTTATTGTATTTTAGTTTGTTATTTTATGTTTGAAATCCGGGTTCCTCTCTATAAATAGAACCCATAGTAATTCAGAAAGGCAAAGTGGAGTACAGTGTGAAATATATTGTAAAATTCCAGTGTTTGAATAAAATATCCATGGCTTTCTAAACTCCTTGTCTTTCTCTAAGTATCAGCATAGCTTAATAACCATGCAATGATCCTTCTTGATTTCTTGACTTAAATTTTTATATTTCATTTGTATGTATTGTTGACTCCATTATTCCAGGATCTATTCCAGAGCCAGTTCCTGTAAAATTCCAATGTTTGAATAAAATATCCATGGCTTTTTAAACTCCTTTTCTTTTTCTAAGTATCAGCATAGCTTAATAACCATGCAATGATCCTTCTTGATTTCTTGACTTAAATTTTTATATTTTATTTGTATGCATATTTTAGATAAAGTGCAGGACTCCTTGTATGCCTAGAGGATGGCAGTTTAAAGCCTATCTTACCTTTTGAAATATACATACATTTGCATATATAGATATTTGAGTCGCGTTTATGCGCTGAATCAAATTAATAGAATGCATTTGGGTCAACCCTAAAGTTAAAAGGACTAAATTCCAATTTTTTGAAGAGAAAATTATCCAACTATAGCTCATGGTGTCTAACATACCTCTCAAGGTTCCCAAAGTTTTGAGAACATATCCAGTAAAAATACCGTCTTCTCAAACTAAAAAAGAAACATAAATATTGTTAAGAAATCCTACAGTTTACCCCAGATGATTAGTAGAAATAGTAGCTCTTCCAATAACTGGGGCATCTCTGTTTACTCAAAAAAAAATTGGAGAAAGAAATTTTAAAATTCTTGAGAACTTGACCAGTTATGAAGTTAATAATTTAACATGGATCAAGGAGCATTAACAGACAAACATCAGTAGAGAAAGTATTCCATGCAAACTTCTAGATATTGAGCATAATAATGTCACTAAAAATTTTATATGGTTCCAATGATATTAGGAATATAAAAGATATTCTGCAAAAGTTTTCAGCAAGTGATGACCTCATTTAGACAAGTACCTAAGTGAACTACTACAATTAAACATATAAAAAATCATGACATTTCCTCAAAAGTATCAAACATAACTCCGAAACTACTAAATAATCATTTTGTTTTCCCTTAATACTCATCTCCTTCGTATGCTTCAAATGGCCTCTGGGTTATACGGTGAAAAAAATTGTACTATAATAGACTTCATTTCTCAAGAAAAGAGCTATTACTCCAATAAACAAATCAGAAGAAATGATAGAGATATTAAGGGGAAAGGAAAGTCATGAGAGGTAAAAATATATAAAAATGAATAAATAGAAATCAGAATCAAGAGAAGCGATACTTTCTTCAATACTAATGAGTGTTAGATCAATCCTAAAGTACTATAAAATTCTAACAGGGCCGATATATTCTAACTATAAGATACATACAAGCCAAAATATTCTAACTGTCCAATAAAAGTAGGAATTTTCAGGCAAAATTTAAAAGAAAATAAATTTTCAGTAATAATTAAAAAAAAAAAAAAAAACATTTCCAGCTCTTTGGAGAAGAAAACAGTAGTGTTAATAACATACAATAAATAAAAAATTCAACAAGTATTGTATCAAAACTAAGCACCCAAAGTTTAGCCATCCTCATTGTCATTCATTTGTACATTATCTATGGTCCGATGCTAAGAAAATCATGTTAATATGTCAACTGTTGCAGATTCTATTCTTTGTCTCACCCAATTCACATCTTCATCGTAAGCAATCGGACGTTTATCTAGTTATTGCGGAGAATATGCCCAACATCAAAGTTATCTCTTCTTGCCATCTTTACTACTACAGTCCAATCTGAATCGATTGGATCAGCGACATACCAATATTATTGTGCTTGACTAGATAAAATAAATGGTTCATTCCAACAGCATTATGAGCGAAATCACGTTTGAAAGCCGTCCAATTCCAATTTGAGTTCCTCTACCTAGAAAGTGCTAGCTTCCAGTCAAGCAAATACTTTCTACGGAGACAACAACCAAGCCTTCCAATTTGAGTTTCCCAGCTCCTGAAGGTGCTAGCTTTTAGTCGGTGACTACATGTAATTGGTGAGAGAACAACATAGGATTCAGAGTTCTAAATGATATACAGAAAATATCTCGCTCACACCGCTCACCAACGAAATCAAAAGTGTATACAAATGATTTTAGACCCTTAAAAATTCCCAAATCAATTAACGTTTATTATGGAAAGTAAGGGCCTAAGGAACAAATAAATGGTTAAGAAATAATACAAACAACAAAATTTGGACTTGGAAAAGTAGAGCGCAAAATTTCTGAGAAGAGGAACACCAAAACTTAGATACATGACTCTGATACACCACTACCGTGGAGTGAAAAAAGTATGAGCCCCTATATGGATGAATAAATAATCAATCATTTAAGTAGCCCAAAAACTTCACAAAAGAGTCAGTGATAGCATGAAAACAAGAAGCAACAGATTAATAGGTTCCTTTAGAAAACCACTACTCCCATTTGCACCTCCAACAATTCTGCTTGTTAGGATCATTATCTTATATTTACAATCTCCCCGTGATGGGTCAGTGGTAGTGATTCAACCGAAAGACCTGGAAATTGGCAAGCACTTTCAAGCTGGTCATTTTCCTGGTAATAACTGTTAAATGCATACGAGATGTTCCCACGAGCATCTAAATTGGCACATGATGTACCATATCCGAGACTGGTGCAATCAGCATGTGAACAAGCGTAACTCACACTAGGTGCCACTTGTGGATCATCAATGCTCGCGTTGGACGACAAGACACACCATTGACGGGAAAGATATTGAACGTTACTTGCTGCTATCAAGCCTACAGAGTTTGAGCCTAAGCTAAGATTGTACTTTGGTGTCCCATCATAATTAAACACTCCCCAGTGGCGTTCAAAGTTACCTGGCTGGATGGATTTTGCATCCTCATCAACAAGACTGAACAAGTATGCATCCACTGGACCAGGTCTCATTGGAGTTCCCTTTGCCCCTGATATATGGGATATGAATCCTTGGTTGAACTTTTGAGCATACTGGACATTTGCATTGCGATCCCCATCAGTTGGCCCATATCCAACTTCTCCAATAATTATGGACAAGTTTCCAATTCCATTTTTCTGCAAGGCCCAGACAAGGGTATCATGATTTGCATCAAACACATTGCTGTAGATCCTCCCATTGTCATTGATAGGTGATGAATATCCATCGAAGAAGGCATAGTCAAGGGGAAAGTTAGAGTCACTGTAAAGACTTATAAATGGGTAGATGTTCACCGTGAAAGGGGCCCCATTATCACTCAAGAATTGAGATATCTGCACCATGAGATCATGAATGTCTGGTCGAAAATCACCAGTGGAAGGTTGCTCGGTTGAACTCTGGTACACATCAGCATTTAGGGGGATGGTTACCTTCACTCGATTCCCAAGTCCAGCCTTAATAAGGGCTGCCTGGATATTTTGAAGAGCAGGATAAGTGATTCCCATATAGGTTCCATTGAGTGTTGATAAGAATGGCTCGTTTCCAACGGCAACATACCTTGGACAGAAAAAGCATTTTGATGCAGTCAATCATGAATCTAGTAGAGTTTAAGAAAAGCTAAATTTAATGATCAAGATTTTGCTCCAACTTCAATTAGTCATAGATGTCAGATTTTAGGCCTAATGGGTATTTTAGTCTTTTATGTTGTCGCAGAAAATTATCAGTCTAGTTTAGTCCTATTTAGTTATCTAATTATATTAGAAATTTACTCAGAGTTATTGTTGTTATGGGAATAGTCTTAGAAGTCGCTTGCTCATTTATTTAGAATATGTAATAGGAATTCTATTCCAGAGAATTCTGAATTTTAGGTAGTTTTACTGCTTATAAATAGGTGTGTCATTAGGTTATTTTACACGGAGAATGATAAATTGAATATTTGAGTTGATTTTTTTTATTTATTTTGTTCTTCTTCCTCAAGAATCTATGGATTCTCTTATTTCTCCTTTGTTTCCCCTCAAATTTCCCCAGAAATACTGTTCAATGCACTGATTCTGGATAACATAGATAGTTCAGTAGTGCCTGAAAATTTAGAATTGGCTTCTAAATTTGATGTGATGGAGACTGTTAAGAAAACTAAGGTGGAGGCAGAAGAGACTTGTCTAGTGGGAAAAGTTCCAGAAATTAAGCCTGTGGAAATCATAACTTCACAAAAACTGATCGAGCAAATTACTATAAAAGAGGTTGTGGTAGCATCAAAGTTGGAGCGGGGTCAAGAACGAAGTCATGAGGAATTTTCTATTCTATCCCCTTCAGTAATTGAATTTGTTGTTCAAGAGTTTCACAACATTCAGCCCGTGAAGTCTGAGATTATTCTATTTCTACCTCAAGTACATGGCAAGAGAAGTTTTTGGAATTGCAGCTGTCTTTCTAACTCAGAGATAGAATATCAGACTTTAGAGTTCTTCATCCTTCAATTCTTTAAAACTCGGAGGTCGAGTTTTTTGAACCAAGGGAGAATGATGCAATCAATCATGAGTTCAAGGAAAGCTAAATTTAATGATCAAGATTTTGCTCCAACTTTGATTAGTCATACATGTCAAATTTTAGGCCTAAGGGGCATTTTGTATATTCTTTTATGTTGTCGCAAAAAATTATCAGTCTACTTTAGTCCTATTTAGTTATCTAATTATATTAGAAGTTTATTTAGAGTTATTATTGTTATAGGAATAGTCTTAGAAGTCGTTTGCTCGTCAATTTAGAATAGGCAGTAGGAATTCTATTCCAGATAAAATTCTGAATTTTAGGTAGTTTTACACCTTATAAATAGGTGTGTTATTATGTTATTTTAGACATAGAGAGTGATGACTTGAATATTCGAATTAATTTTTTTATTTATTTTTTTCTTCTTCCTCAAAAATCTGTGGATTCTCTTATTTCTCTTTGTTTCCTTTCTAATTTCCCCAGAAATACTCTTCATGCCACTGTTCACAGCCCCGATAACAGTTGTTTCTCCCTTATTCTTCCGCTTGCGCTTGTATACAAGATACCCCAATCTTGTGCTACATCGCATTCATAATAGCAAGCTTCAGGAAAAAAATTAGAAGTTGGAATATATGTACCACCATATAGAATGCTACAAATAATGTCATCTCATGTAGCATGCACTTAAAATTCTCCTAATTCCTTTTCTATAGCTTTCCGACTAAGGTGAAAATAACTCGGGTTCCAATACGAAAAGCCACTAAAAATCAGTAATTAATTGACACTGTGCTTGCTGTAAATGCCATGCACTCCATGAACTAAAGAAGACAACCTTCCTAACTCCTACGTTACCAGGTCCTGGTCTCATGAAAATAATGCTGCTGTTCTACAACCATCTGAACATACAGTTACCAGGTCCTGGTCTCATGAAAATAATGCTGCTGTTCTACAACCATCTGAACATAAAGTTTTGCATTATTAAAACATCAAATTATCTAGTTGTAGAAGACACACATGCTTCTTAGTCATTACACTCCAGGCTTACTTAAGAGGCTGGTTCTTATAAGGAATATGCAAAACCAGGGTTTATGAGATAAATGAATAGGTCGCTGGAACTATAACACTTCATGTATTCATCTCGAAGAGCCCTTAATGGCTATTTGAGTTTTGCTTATAAATTAAGAATTTCTTAAGCAAAATAATTGGCACTACTTTAGGTATGCCTTCTGGAGGGGAAAATTATGATCAAGGCATTTAGGCCTTTATGGACTGTTAAGTAGATGGTCTTTACTATTATAGAGCTGTAAAGAAGAACCTGAATACATATTGACAACAACAAATTCAAATTGTCTGAATGTTGGCTTCCTAATTCTTAGATTTCAAACAGAACCTTTAAAAGTTCTTTTTCTGTTTCTTCTTTTTTCCCCTATCTGATAGTCTACTATTTGGTAATAGAACAACTCTTCTATTGCAAAAAAGTTAAGCAGCATTAATAGGCAGGCAAATAATGAAAGAGAAGTCTTAATTACCAGACCTCTGAACATATGTAAATGTACTCATGCCTATACCAAATACACTCTCTTTCCTTTACCTTTGATTGGAGAGCTGGACTGGAAGTGACATTTTTAAGAATTCCTTGTTCCTGAATGTGGCTCATGCCTCAAAGACAGAGTCATATTCCAAATGTAGAATGACTTCATCAAAGACTAGGGACAGTGATAATGCAATTTGAAGTCATAAATGCATTCATTTCTACAAGGCTCTATGTAGTTCTGCACTTAAAAAGAAAAAGGAAAAGACATAGAAGAGCCATCTACTATGCATTTGAACATTTCCCAGTAAAGTATGGTCAAAGAAACTGTAACAAAGAAGAAGAAATGAACAAAGAAAACTTTTGGTGCTAGGAAACTTTGAAATCCCTCCAGGGCCTTCTAGGAGTATCACTGAGAAAGCTCTAATACAGTCTCATCATTAAGGAAGGAAAACGGGATAAAAAAATTGTTCAACATCGTTCATAGCTAACTAATAGGCTACCTGTTTAAGTATCCAAATGCAATCCCTAATCAAAATATACCTGAGAGCAACAAAAATCTAACAAGAATAGGACCCACAAAACCAATTAAAAAACTAACTTATATAGAAAGTAGATAAATGTTAAAAACTCTGCAGAATCCTAAAAGATTACTGGAATACACCTGTATCCTTAATCACCAAAGTACCCTTAAACTTCAAACACCACAAGACTATTTAGTAGACTATGATCTTGACTTCCTCTCCATCTACTATAATATTTAAAAGCTGTATCCATCACTCATTTCACAATATAAATACTTCTAAATTTCTTTAGACTTATATCGCTTATTACTGTATAACTCAATAAAAATTTAGATGATGAACTTTTAAATCAAAAGCAAATTACTCTCTTGTAAAGGTTGATGACAGACTTCAGCTGTTGGTAACAGATGAATGATCACTGATTTTAAACTGCTAGATAGTTTATCACTTGTTGAGAATCTTACTATAAGTTACAGGAAACATATTTGGACAATAACAGAGACAATATCCACATGCCAAAGAAGCAATGCAAAATCATTAAGAGCTCACCTAATCACCATTTACATGACCAAATGAGTTACTGCTGATTGAATAAGCACCAAAAAGTAAAAAAACAGAGAATTTTATTACCAGTAGCTATTCAATTTAACTAGAACGAGGAAACATCATAGTAAGATAAGATGGTGATTTTGGTCAAAATATAGAAAAATTCCTGAAGATAAATTCGTTCTTCTTTGGTACAAAGAGATAACACTATCTGAGAAGCAAAAGAAGCTTGCATTTGACAAACAAATTGAGATCATTTCCATTGTTGGTCTAAACTTCATTCTAAAAGAATGAATAGGGTAGGATTTCAAAACGGTGGGTGCGTTTGACAGTATAGTTCTTTCTTCATTTCTATTTGTGCTTTTCTCTCTCCTTTTTTCCTGTTTTTCTTATGTTGAGCAGCCAGATAACTTTCGCTGGAAAACAGGCTTCAGCTTGAAGAATTTCATATTAACTGAAGTTATATCCCTGCTCCTCTTTAGGCTCCAGTATTCTTTTCTCTTTCCTGTGTATTTTTTACTTCCATTCATCTTTTTCCTCTTCTCTCACTCTCCAGTGGTGATACATCACAAAGAGAAAAGGAAAAAGCTGCCTATGGTAGATCAACAAAATAGCAGCCTCCACATATTGGACAACAGATAACCAGTGGTTGTTATCCCTAATATAACAATAGCGCCTAAGAAAGAAACAAGCATTTCAATATAAGCTTTTCAAACAAAACCAGAAACTTCAGTCTATCAAACATTATTTTCTCAGATTCTCATATATCCCCAGAAGAATAATGGTATACCAAACCAGAGATTTTGTGCCCATCTAGCGTCTGCAAAGTTCAGGCCATAAGAAAAAAATCCACTTCATGTGATATGTTTTACATATTTTCACTCTGTTTCGTTTCTCTCTTTTCCTAATACAGCTATTCTTGGGGTCACAAACTCCAAAACACATCCTCTAACTTCTTGTTTTTTGCCCAGTGTGGTATTGAATTTCAAATTATCCTGAATCTATACATGGTTCTTTCATTAGGAAGGAATATTAATGGACAATTTAATTTCAGCAACTAGGTGCCATCACATGTGTAATTGTTATTTAACTGGAATAGCATACTCACAAATAAACATTTCCTTGTTTTCGTAACAATTATGAAACTTGGAAAGAGAACATATCATTCAAGCTGGACATCTCTTAGATATATCCCAAGTAACTTCAACAGATCATGTCCTTCTAGACATTTATGGTCAAACATCATTGAATGGATGCCATACTTGAGGTTTGATGCTGGAATCAAGTACTGAGTTGAGACGTCTAGACCCACTCCTCGTCCACAGGAAATTATCACACAATCTTCACCTTAACTAGCACTCAAAGGAGTTTATACTACAAGAAAGTATTCTTCATATAAGACTTAAACATTAACCAAAGTCCTGCTCAACAACAAACAAGTTCCTAACTGTAAAATAAAGATTTTCAGCACCTAAAAGTTCTACCCCTTATCATTGATTTCAAAAAATACATTCAAACTGAATCTTTAGCAATGAATTTCATCAAAATATTTATACATGAAAAAATCATAGAACATCTATCAGGAAAATGTCAGCAGGAAGGCAGCAACAGGAAGCAAGTACCTGATGTCCACACTATCGGATGAAATATGTGCAGAGACATTCTTCGCCACCCACTGTTCAGCAGCATCAACACTTTGAGCCAAGTTGTATAACATGTCGTTTGGAATTCCCACCATGACTTCAATCCCGGAGCCACTGAGAGCACCCAATACTCTCGGGTCAGCATCAAAAAGCTTCACCTTTTGAATTCCATTGTCTTTAAGCAGCTTTACAACTGTAGGAGGAGTCAAAGGATGAGTTGATTGAGTTCCCCAATTTGCTCCTATACAATTCACTGAACCAATTACCATACAGAGGACAAGTATATCAACTAAGAACCCATAATTCACAGTCCAAATTCTCATACTTTTCAACTGTTTTGAATCCAAAAGTGTTGAACCAAGAAGAAGCTTTGCTCTCAGAAGAATATCATAAAAGCCAGAGTTCAATCATTTAATGCTTTTAAGGGTCAATCAATTTACAATAATTCAAGAAATAGCTTTTTTTTTTTTCCTTTTTTGGATTAATTTGACTAAACCTCAAGGGAAGTGTAAATGTAATTGACACTAAAAAAGAAATTTTAGAAAAGTAGTAGAAATTTTTAGTAATTTCAAGAAAGAGCTGCTAGAAGTTTGGTTTTAGTAGAAATTTATGTGGAAATGAAAGGTATTTTAAAGGGCAATGATATATACCATATTTTTGTTGAATGACAGAACAACCCTCATTTGTTTGTAAGCCCCACCACCACAAGTTCTACTCCCTTCTCTTCGGCTGACGCTCATCCTCGCCCTTGTCATTCTCTTTTTTCCCCCAGAAGGCCGCTCAACTTCTCCCTTCATCTTTTTCTCTTCCGGTAATTATTATTCTGAGTTTATGATTTCAAACCAGTATACTTTCCAAGGTGGCTAAGGTTTTTTTTTATATTTTTTTTAATCCTTGGTCAGAACTCGAAACTTAGTAGTTCTTTTTCAATTTTCTCTTCTTCATGAATATTATACAAGTTTATCATAGGGATTATTGATTACTGGAGCTAGTGATTAAACTGGGCAATTCCACGTAGACGAAAGAAAAGTAAACTGTTTATTTGGCTTGAAAATTTGATAATTCCTTTGCCAAGAACCAAAATGCACACGAGGTGTTTGATGAAATTTCCAGCCTCCATCTTTCCAATTCCAAAGATACCCGGACTGATTTGGCTAAGGACCGAAAGCCGTGGAGCTTGGACAAGCTTTTTATCCGAGGGTCCAGGGAGAGGAAAGGAAGTGGGAGGAAAGGGGATGGTGGTGCACTGGAGAAGACACTGAAGAAGAGGCTATGGTGGTGGCCGGTTGGTTCACAAAATAAGTGGAACTTATTAATGGTACTTTTGTCATTCAACAAAATATGAGATGGCAATTCCCCATTAATTTTTGCTGTGTCAATATCATTGCCCTATTTTGAACTTATTTATTCGGTATGTATGTTCGGCCGTTCCAACTTTAACTTTGGAAAGCTTAAAATTAGTTATGTTTTCTTGACAATACTTGGGGAAGGTCTTTCCAAAGGGAAAATCGCCAAAATAGTCTCTCAATTTTTTTACTTTAACTAAAATAGTTTTTTAATTTGTTTTTAGTCAAAATAATCTTTCAATTTTTATTTTTTAACCAGAAAGTCTTTTTATGGTGGAGTCACCATAAAAAAAATTTCTTTTTTTTGATAAATTTCACATAAAAGGACTATTTTTGCCACAAAAATAAAAGTTGAAGGATCATTCTAGCTAAAAAAAAGTTGAAAGACCATTCTGGCTATAAAAAAAGTTGAGGAACTATTTCGGCTAAATTAAAAAAATTGAAGGACTATTTCAGCGATTTTCCCCTTTCCAAATTTTACCTGAAGAAGAAAAATAAGAAAGAAAATACGTATTAAATTTGTCCTCCTAACTCTCTATAAAAGAAAATACGTATTAAATTTGTCCTCCTAACTCTCTATATACACAGTTTTGTATAAGATGTATAGAAATCACAAATAAAGTCAAATTATGCAATCAAAGAGAGAAGAATTTTGTAACAAAAATCTATATTGATTACAGCAAACAATAATAAGGAAGGTTTAAAAAAAGTTGGAATACAATATGATTAATAAAGTATACTTTCTTTTAGGGGTGTGCACGAAAACGAATATCATACTTTTGTTTGTCAAGTGTTAACTATTTTTCCGAGCAATAAAAAATCCTCATATTATGGAGTATTTGAAAAAAATTTATTAATTTTTCCAACTTAAAAGTAAGAACCAAATATATATATATATAGAAAATCACATTATTTTTTGAAACTAAAAAGAGAAAACAGGAGTATCATAATATGCAAGAAAGGTTAAATAAATTCAATACAATTATTAATTAAGATTTTTAAATTGAATGACTGACTTGTTTACTTTAAGAATTGTAATAAAATAATAATAATAACATATGCGGATCTAATCAAATATTCAAACTTTTAAAACACTAATTATATCTGATCCTAAAACATATCCTTCAATTGACCCACATAATAAATGAGTTCGAAATTACTCACCTTTTTTTTCCCGCTTAGAAGAGGGTTGAGGTGGAGAAGTAAGCTAATTCTGAGGTTATTACTTTTCTACATATGTTGGTGGAATGAATCATTCAATAACATACATTATTCTACTATACAGAGAATAAATATTTTGTTTCCATTGATTGAGAACCCATTTCATAATGATTAGCGTAACAAGTCTCCTTGGCAGGCAGGTAATCGTGTTGAATGCTACTGCATTAACAACAAATCTCGTATTTTTTGGTTTGGCTTTTTGTTGCCTACGTGGGGAAGTTGATATGAAAAGAAAATGGCCAAATTATTTAATTTGGATTTGGATATTGGAGCCACAAAAGATGAGAATGTAAGTTCTATTTTGATATATATTATTTACCATATTATTTGGGTACTATTGAAACGATTATTATATCAATTTTTTTGATATGATTTATGTAAAATAAAAATTGATTAAAAATGTATTATAAAATATATTATAAAATTGATGAAAAATATATGTTATAAAATTGTTGGCCGGTTGGTTCACAAAATGAATGGAACTTATTAAGGTTAATTTTGTCATTCAAGAAAATTTGCGATGTCAATTATACAGCATCTAATTTTTTGCTGTGTCAATATCATTGCCCAATTTTAAACTTATTTATTTGGTACCTATGTTCGGCGGTTCCAACTTTAACTTTGGAAAGCGTTTTTTCTTGGCAAAACTTGGGGAAGGTCTTTCCAAATTTGACCTGACCAAGAAAAATAAGAAAGAAAATGCGTATTAAATTTGTCCTCCTAACTCTCTATATACACAGAGTTTTGTATAAGATGTATAGAAATCACAAATAAAATCAAATTATGCAATCAAAGAGAGAAGAATTTTGTAACAAAAATCTATATTGATTACAGCAAACAATAATAAGGAAGGTTAAAAAAAAGCTGGAATACGATATGATCAATAAAGTATATTTTTCTTTAAGGGTGTGCACGAAGACGAATACCATACTTTTTTATTTGTTATAAGTGTTAACTATTTTTCCGAGCAATAAAAAATCCTCATATTATGGAGTATTTGAAAAAAATTTATTAATTTTTCCAACTTAAAAGTAAGAACAAAATATATATAGAGAGAGAGAGAAAATCACATTATTTTTTGAAACTAAAAAGAGAAAACAGGAGTATCATAATATGCAAGAAAGATTAAATAAATTCAATACAATTATTAATTAAGATTTTTAAATTGAATGACTGACTTGTTTACTTTAAGAATTGTAAAATAAATGATAAAATATTCAAACTTTTAAAACACGAATTATATCCAACCCTCATGAAAACATATCCCTCAATTGACCCACATAATAAATGAGTTCGAACACTTTTTTTTTTTTTTTTTTCCCGCTTAGGAGAGGGTTGAGGTGGAGAAATAAGCTAATTTTAAGAATATTTTGTTACTTTTTGGTATATGTTGGTGGAACGAATCATTCAACAACATACATTATTCTATTATAAACAGAATAAATATTTTGTTTCCATTGGATTGAGAACCCATTTTATAATGATTAGCGTAACAAGTCTCCTTGGCAGGCACGTAATCGTGTTGAATGCTACTGCATTAACAACAAATGTCGTATTTTTTGGTTTGGCTTTTTGAGACCTACGCGGGGAAGTTGATATTAAAAGAAAATGTGTATAAGATTTAATTTATCTTTTGGAGCCACAAAAGATGAGAATGTAAGTTTGGCTTTTTCTTATACACATCTAGATAATGTATAAGAGACAGGTGATAAGCAATGATTTTATAATCGAATCGAATAAAGAGTAAAGTTACTTCAGAATAAAGTTAAATATCGAGTCACGTCTAACTTATAACATCTAATCCATTTTAAGAGTAAATCTGTAAAATGCATATTAAGAGTAATAGCTTATCTCGTACGCTAACTCATCAAATCTCTTAACTTCCATATTTTTTTTTTTTTCCTTAACTCTATCTTTAATCCTGTCAATCTCTCCCCTTCTCTCGTAGCTTCCGCTAATATTTTTTCTAAATCATTAGATCTTTAATCTTTATCAGTCTCTCCTTCCCTCTCTCAAGTCTTATCCGAACCAAATCTCCCCATCTCTCTCAAAATCAATCACCACTCTCCTTGCTGATCGATCCATCACCAATCGCCACCCTCCTCCAAATCTCGTCGATCTCATTGCTTATCACTATTACTCATCGAACCATCACCAGTGGAAAAAGATAGAAAAGCAAAGCCGTTTGTGGATCATATTCAGTTGTGGGTCATATATAGTTGTTTGTTAAGCCTATTAATCTATTATGTAGTTATGTTGTTTAGTACTACATGTGATTTTGTGTTGTTTTGATGTATTGCGGGGACGTAACTTTTGTGGTTTAGTAGTTACGGAGTAATAACTTTTTTATAGTGTTTGAAGCTGTGAATCTTGAATTAGTGGCATGTTAAATTAATTAGCAATTTATAATTAATTTATTTTTTTATAGAGTCCGGTACTTGGTTCATTTTATCTGCTTTTGCAGGTATTGCTTGGTCGGTTATCTTATCTGCATGGACCAGATATCAATCACAGAATTGGATCAGATACCTTTTTAAGCAAATGAATCGAATATCCCATTTATGCATACCATGTCGGTGATAATTCCCTCTGAAATCTATTACTCGGACCATCCTACATCATTAGGGGTTAGGGGTGTGTTAGGTGTAATCTATTTCGTATCGTATATGTCTCGTGTCATGTGATGAGTTTTTATCATGTAGTATCAACTAATTCATGTTCGTATTTGACCCATTTATTATTGATAGAGAGCAGCCTATTTAATAAATTATTTTTTATCGTGTCGTATTCGATCTACTAATCATGTTCGTATTTGACCCATTTATTATTGACAGAGAGCAGCCTATTTAATAAATTATATATCTTGCGATCCAGTTGAATTAAAATCTCAAATTTAATTATTTAATAACTTAAACAATTATTAATACTAACCTTAAAGCACATAATTAAAATTATTAAAATTTTTGGATAATATTTAGAATAATTATTATGTTTGATTTAATTATCTAATATTAAATCTATTATTCACAATCTTATAATCCTTATAGTATATTAAATTATAATAAAGAAAAAATTTCAATAAAATTTATTCACACAGTAACTTAACGGGTTATCTATCAACTCATGAGTTGACCCGACTCAATTTGTTTAATTTCATGTCATAAACAGATTAACCCAATAATGACCTTAAAAATTTTAAGTCGTGTCATAACTTGTTAATTTCGTATCGTATTCGTATCGTGTTATCGGGTTGTGTCAGAAATTACCAACCTTATACATCATTTTGTAATTGTTATTTATTACTTTGCTCCTAAATTAGGTATGCAATTACAATTTATCTATCTAAATTAAAAAATATATACATTTTACTCTTTGTCACATTATTCATCTATTAACAATTTAACCCTATTAATAAAACCTTGATAAATGACTTAATACCCCTTATAACTATATTTTCTTTTTCATGTGTATTGTTTTTTAGCTGGATATTCATAAAAAAATAAACTATAATAAATAATTGATATCCTTGTCTTTAAGGAGTGAAAATATGTGAGAAAAATATTGAAACATATTATATCCAATAATGTAATTTGCACATGTTTAACCAAATTTGAAAAACTATAAAATATTAAGAGACATCAAAATCACAAAAGTTTTATGAATATTTATTGTCATATATAAGGCCCTTAAAGAAAATTTTCAATAGAAAATAAATACACTTTGAGAAACCTGCTACTACTATGACTAAATACACATATTCCAAATAATATCAAACGAACACCAAAAATTACAAATATTTTACCAAATAATATATTGATATGGATTATATATTAAGTTATTTTACAGTTTATAAGAAAAAATCTTTTAATAATTGTCACACCACAATAATAATAATAAATTCATGAATAATCAAAACAATACTAAGGGCATTTCAGTTACTTAACTAGGTTTTCTTTATGATGTCAAAGTTAGTGTCAATGTAGGGGGAGCAAAGTTTACATTCTTTTAGTTTAGGTGGGTAAAGTGCAATCACCCACTTAGTTCAAGAGGGCAAGTTTAAGTGTTATTAAACCTATATTATACAATCTCCTCTTTCTCTCTCAACTCTCTCATCCTGATTGAACTTGTTAAAATTGTGGTTGAGCCTATTGTGAGAATGTATTAAGTTGAGTTTTGACCTAAATTTCATGTCCGAATTCAGATTGAGCAAAGCTTGAGCTTTGCTAAGCTCAACCCGATCTAAAGTCCACCCATATAAGACATATGTTATAGGTGTTATATTATCTTACATATATGTGTATTATGAGTGTCGAGTTTAATCAATTTAATTGCTCTTAAAATACAGATTTGTAATATATTGATGTAACTTAAGGGATCGAACTAAGGAGACTATATATTTAATCAAATTAACTTGAACAAGCGTGTATTTAGACTTGAGGCTCTCAATTAACACTCAATTAACTGATTTGATTCACAGTGTTAATTTTACACCTTAAACACAATTCACAAGAATTAAATAAGTTTTCAGCAAGCTATCCAAATCTAGATCTAAAGTTCAAATGAATCAGATTGCAATAATTATTATGCAAGTACAACAAAAAGGTAATAAATAATCTAACTTTAAAAGTAAGGAATAAACGAGTAAGAAGGGGATTTTGTAATCAGAACAACAAAAATAAAGAATAAGGACTGAATAAAAGATCTATCACTAATAAATAAAAGTTGGCTAAAAGAAAAATTAAAACTCCGATGGCAAGAAAATTTTCTCCTTATTTACATATAATTAAAAATATTAAAAATGAATCCTACTCCTAAAGACAATTAATTTGCTGAAAAAATAAGTCTGATTACATAATCCTACTTACTTTGGACTTCCAATTTGATTAGGAACATAAGTTCTATCAAATCATCTAAAAACCAGGGATTTCTCGCACAAGAATTCATCTTTGACTTTGGCTCCAAGTTTGACAGCCAATCGAACTCGATTTTAGAAGGGGTGATCATCTTAACACTCTGACCCAAAAAACCTTCCGAATTGATTCATTCAGAATCAAAAAAATGGGATACTAGAACATACAGTCTGAATGCAGGTTGGGTAGAGGGTCAGGTCATTCAATGAGAAGGTCAGGTAGCGGCTCACGTTTTAGTGACCTGCCGGGTACCTGACCCGTCCATTTCAGGGATAAATTTGTAAAATTTGTTAAGAGAGTTACCTTGTTCACTTTGTTAACCCAACCTCAGCCACTCAAGCATTTTCTTACTCTTTCTTTTGCTCTCACTCATCAACCACTTTCTTTTCCTCTCCCTCTAGTCTTCCTATTCCTCACATCTCTCATCAACCCTTCTTAATTTTTTCCTGACTTCATCTTTCTCTCCTAGCCTCATTTTTTCCTCTTCCTTGCATCCATTTCTTATTAGATCACAATTCTCACAGCCGCTCAGATATACTCAAATACATAATCGAAGTGAAAGAAACTCTCATATCTCACTTTAACATTGCCTCTCATATCTCACTTCAATATAGCCTTAGAATCTTGGAGAAAGAAACTTTCAGATCTCCTCAGATGAACTAGTATTTGTTTCTGTGTTTCTTTTTTTGCTGTAAATTTTTATTACCATGACTATCTAGGGTTTAAGATTTTAGGATTTTTTTTCTATTATTGATAAGAAAGATGAAATCTTGATTTGGATTTATATTAGCATTCATATTATTGTTGCATCAATATTCTATTGAATTGATGTATGAACTTTCTAGTTTACATTTAGATTTAAATTGGGTGAGTTCATCTTATGCTTTGTTTTTTGTTTCTGATGAGCAATTTTCCAGTACTCAGATCTCTTTGAGAAGATGCATGAAATTTTTAGTTTTTGTATTAAATTGATTATAGGGTCGGGTACCAAATCTATCTAAGACTAGCTTTTGTGGGTAATCAGCCAACTGGGTACCTGCTATGCATGGACCGGGTAAAGGGTCAATAATTTCTTGATCCGATCAGACCAAGTCGAATACTTTTTTGAGTATATGGACCGGATACCCCGTCTATAAACACCCTTAGATTTTAGAGTTCTAGCCCATTCTGGAAAACTCTCAATGTGAGGCTAAAGTTATCTACTTTTATTCATATGAAGAACAATTTTCCATTTGAGCACTCCAAAAGTATAAAATTCAATAATCTTCTATACAAGTAAAATCTATCAGCCTTTTGCCTCAATCCTAGCTCAACTAGGATTCCAAGCACCATTAGGAATCCAAATAGCATTAAGATTCTAACTAGAATATGGATTCCAAATAAAATTTCCTAGTCCAAGTAGGATTAGGATTCTAAATGGCATTTTCTAATCCAAGAGGATTAGGATTCCTAATAGAATTTCCTAGTCCAAGTAGGATTTGTAGTTCATGGCTAATCCATATATGCTCTTTCTCATCTTTTACTCCAAAACATATTAATCAAGCTCCAATTAGCTTATTTTTGTAATTCATGCCCAATGAGATCTAATAAGTACCAAACAATGGAAGTTAGCTCAAGTTAGACATAAAGAACTTTTAAAAGGTTAATTATGAGGTACTAATAATATGTAGTTATTTATGCTCATTAGTATGCATATAACTTTTCTAATATTATGTGTATATACATATTTTAATACTTAAACCTGTTATTTCCTAATCCAAACTTTTTTCTCGGCTACGTAAACTTTCTCTTTGCCTTCTTTGTACAATCTTTTCTCACTAAAATTCTTTCTTCTCAGCTGTATTGCTATGGCAATGCAAGGAGCTCTTCAACACACTGTTGAAGGCGAACCATCTTTGTCATTTGCACAAGTACTTCAAGGCAAACAAATTCTAGGGCAACTGAATGCTCAAGAGGATGAGGATCAGATAGTGTAAGCCTCTTAAAATTCATAAAGGAGAGCCAACTTTGAGCTTTACAGCTGCAGAAGTTAAGGAGCTTTCCAGGCCTTTGAAGCTTGCACTTATTGGAAAGTTTCACATAGGGAAGCCTGGCATGGAGGTATTACATAAGAGTTTCCTTGCTATTGGATTCAAAAGAGAGTTTGCCTTGGGTTTTCTTGATTATAAGCACATTGTGATTAAATTTTTAGTTGAAGAAGAAGATTTGTTTCTTAGATGTTGGTAAAAGGATTCTTGGTCATTAATGGTCACTCTATGATAGTTTTCAAACGGAATCCTTTATTCTGATCTGATCAGGATACTTCAAATGTCAATTTGGATTCCTTTTAAATATTTGCTATTGTTATTTTTTAATAATTCCATATTATTCTCCTTGGCATAAGCAATAGGAAGGCCACTTAAGTACTTATAGTAGGGAGGCCTTGGTTCATCTCATTTTGAAGTATTATAGGTGGGTAATCCCTCGAATAATGATGATTTTAGGGCTGACAACTTCGTTGATCCACTTATTCGAATTGGAACTAAGAGGATGGGAAACAGCTTGATAGGGATAAAGTGGCTGAATACAACTCTCCTCTGTATGTGATGATGCCTATTGATCAGTTGACGTTTAAAAAAATGACATAATCTTAGCTCTCCTCTTGGTTTGTGAAGGCTCAGTTGCCACTTTGGTAGTCACTATACCCCAGCTTTCTTCTTAATCAGCTGAGATAGGGAAGAAGTTTCTTTCCTCTTTGGAGATTGATCTATACTCTGTGCTGGAACGGCCCTTGTTGTCACAATGAGGGGGATAGCTTGAAAAGGAACTACAACAATGGTTTCTTCCTCAACCCCTCCAATTCTTTCTCACGTTCAGGAAGATTAGTCAACGCCACGAGGTCTAAGGGTGAATAGAAAATACAAACAAAATTAATGATGTGTTGTTGATGATCGAGAACTTTGTGCCTACAGAGGATAAATACTTTCCAGGATCATATTTTGGATGTGAGCTAAGGCCCACAATTAATTTTGCCCACATTAGAAGTTGTTGATTGATTATCACATTATTTCTCTGAAAGTCAAAGATCACCTCAGAGGATTAAATATTTTGCATACCATCATGATATGTTCTTTGTAGAACCCCAGTTATGTTAATCATGTTTTGATGATGACCAAATCGCACTAATGGTTTGAAAACAAATGTGCAAAAACTAGGTAGGTTCGGACACAAATGATCATCCGAACAAAACAACCAGAAGACTCCATGGACGTAAACGACTGTCCGAAAGACAGAGTTTCGGACGATGGTAATCGTCCTACACAAAGAATATTGAAGCATTCTCGAACGAAGAATAACGTGCAACCATATTTCCAGAAGACTTTGCTTCGATCGGACGCAGGTTCGGACGCTTCCTCGGAGGTCCAAACGAATAACCTTAGAGAACGGACACAACCTCAGACGCAAGGTTTAGCAGCGGCCTTCTGAACGGTCCAACGGCTAGTTCGTTCGGACGCATACTTGCTTTCATCGTCCGTCCAAAAGGTCCAATGGCTAGTTTTCCAGTAAGTTTTGGACGGACGATGAAGCAAGTATGCGTCCGAACGAACTAGCCGTTGGACCGTTCAGAAGGCCGCTGCTAAACCTTGCGTCTGAGGTCTGTCTCTTATACTCCCGCCCGTAGTTTGTTTCAAGGTCTGTTGGGAAGTTGTTGGAAGCAGATATTTGGTCTGACCCCTGTCTCTTATACACATTCATCTAGATCCTACATTGATGTACAAATAACTCTTGAGCTATTTGGGAGAAATAGTGGGAACAAGTGTTGTAATAGTGTAGGTAGTTTTGTGAAAAGAGCTTAGAAGTGTAAGAGTTCTTCAAGTGTAAGAGTGGAGAGATAACGATTGTAACAAAGGGAGGTTGTGAGTGTAAAGCTCTTGGCTCAACTAAAGGTAATTAGTGTGAGCAAGAGTGATCCTCATTTGGGTACAAGAGGTTATTGTCTCACCTACTTTGAAGAGACTTTTAGTGGCTAAACTTCAAGTTGTAAACTTGGTAGTTGCCTTGTAAGAAGCTCTTTGTAGTTGAAAGCTCCAAGCTTGAGAAGCTTGGGAGTTTGGTTTGATTATCTTAATCTCAATATTCTTATTTGTTCTTTAAGCTTATATTGTTGAATAGCTATTGTATTCATTTGTGCTTAAGTTTTCATTGGGTGCGTAAAGTTTGAATTTCTATTAAGCACATAAAAAGGTTTGTTTTAGATACAATCTAATTCAGCTCCCCTATAGTAATTAGGTTATTGCTTTGGGGCCAACAATTATAAATACCCCTAAGCTTGAATTAATTAAAAATAGACTTCTGCATTGATTACAAGTAATACTTGAGCTATTTGGGAGAAATAGTGGGTACAAGTGTTGTAATAGTGTAGGTAATTTTGTGAAAAGAGCTTAGAAGTGTAAGAGTTTTTCAAGTGTAAGAGTGGAGAGATAACAACTGTAACAAAGGGAGGTTGTGAGTGTAAAACTCTTGGCTCAACTAAAGGAAATTAGTGTGAGCAAGAGTGATCCTCATTTGTGTACAAGAGGTTATTGTCTCACCTACTTTGAAGAGACTTTTAGTGGCTAAACTTCAAGTTGTGAACTTGGTAGTTGCCTTGTAAGAAGCTCTTTGTAGTTGTAAACTCCAAGCTTGAGAAGCTTGGGAGTTTGGTTTGATTCTCTTAATCTCAATATTCTTATTTGTTCTTTAAGCTTAAATTGTTGAATATCTATTGTATTCATTTGTGCTTAAGTAGATTTTATTTGGTGCATAAAGTTTGAATTTCTATTAAGCACATAAAAAGGTTTGTTGTAGATTCAACCTAATTCACCCCCCTCTTAGGTTGCCCTTTGGGACCAACATTCTTTAAAGATCCGATGGGTTCATCGTTCAAAGCCTTGCCACCAATGTTTTAAAACTCGGACTGAAAGATGACCTAGTGAGCTATTCAGCTCGCGGTTCAATTGGTTCGACCAGTTCAGTAGCATGAAACCCGACAAAAAGGGGGGTTAAAACCCCACATATTAGGGCTCTTAACTCCCCTTCATGAAGTTTCTTTATTTTACTTATATGGCCTGTTCTTATAGAGCAGGACCTTAGAGCACAAAATAGAACTATAAAGCCCCTCCGGGGGGTGAGGGCCTGCTCTCTGCTTCCTCCCCCCTCCTGGGCTTGCTCAGAATGGAATTCTTCGCCCAAACACCGGAGTTAGAGGGTAAGAAAGAGGGTTTGGGAAACCCTCTGTCGGGTCACTTATTTTTATATATATTAGAATTATTATAGGAAGCACCACATATTGATACATGTGGACGGATGTTTTGAATAGTTTGAGTCCCCAATCTCGCCTTTCCTTCCTTTTTTCTTTCTTTATCCTACCATCTCGCCTCTCCTTATCTATTTTTCCCCATTTCCTTTCATCTTTTACCCATCAATCACCACTGATACCCTCTCTTCTGTCTTATTGAAGAACTCATTCCCACCTGTCTTCTTCTCCTTTTCCCTTTCTCCCTTTCTGTGCACCATTTCCCTTGCCCAATCAGTCTTTGATTTGGAATTTTCCTTTTTCCTTTCAATTTGGAGAACTTTTCAAATCTACCATTGTTGATGGATTTGGGCGTGTTGGGTAATGGGATATGGATTTGGGCAAATTTATCTTGGCTTTGATATTTTCACCGATCAAACTAGAGCAAGGACATCATTTTTTTTAAGTTTGTGTTGTTTGAGTCCCCCAAATCCCTTTATAATAAACCCTAATTCTTTCTTCTCCTCAAATCTACATCCATCTTTCTTACCAATATCATCTCGCCTTATGTAATCCCTTCCCTTTTTCTCTCTTTATCCTACCATCTCGCCTCCTCCCTTATCTATTTTTTCCCCATTTCCTTTCCTGCCTTCTTTCCTCCCCTCATCTTTTACCCATCACAGATGCCTCCTCACCCATCCCCTACCAGGCCATCACCATCTTTCCCCTAAAACCTCTCTTCTGTCTTATTCAACCTCGTTCCCACCTCTCTTCTTCTCCTTTTCCCCTTTCTCCCTTTCTCCACCCTTTCCCTCCCCCAATTAGTCTTTAATTTGCTTTTTTTTTTTTTTGAATTTTCCTTTTTCCTTTCAATTTGGAGAACTTTTCAAATCTACCATTGTTGATGCTTTAGATTTGGGCGTGAATTTTGGGTAATGGGATATGGATTTGGGCAAATTAAAAATATCTTGGCTTTGATATTTTCAAAACCCGATCAAACTAGTTCATCAATTTTTTAGCAATTTCTGGGTTTTGATCTATTTTAATCATTTTTTTTTTTACTTTCCGAGTTTTGTGTTGAATTGGATAATATTGGTGCTGCCTCCAGTTGTCAGTTTAACCGGTTGAACCAGCCAGTCTGGTCCGGGTTTCAAAAATCTTACACCACATTTGTCGAACGACCAAGCTGTTGGGAACCCATCTATGTTCTTCTATTGCCAAAAAGAATGAGTTCTTCCATCCCTTGATGGAATTGGGATAGTTTGCCACAAACCCAGTCTGGTTCTATCGAAGTAAAAAATACACGAAACAAATTTCTCGGTTTTGAATTAAGTTGTAGAAAAACCTAAAGCCGTCCTTCTTTGGCTCTAGGTCTAATTGTCTACAGATTAAGCAAAAGCAGACAACAAACCTAATCACATTCGAAACCAATTGGGATATGGAGATTGATAAGTTCATAAATTTTGTTTATTTTATATGTTATTTACCTCCGTTTTCATGTAATTTGAGAAATAATTGAGTGAATTATGAGCCTAATTGTTTTATTTTTAGTTTGTGAAGGTTTTTCATGAAAAAATAACCAAAATGATCAAAAATTTGGATGAGAGAAAAATAAAAAGGATGGAAAACGTACACTAGCGAGGAGCAAATTTGGACATTGTTTGGTTCTTTGAGCATAACTTTCTTTTATGTGCTCCAATTGAGGTGATTCAAGATACTTTGGAAACTAAGAAAGAGAGCTACAACTTTTATGTTTTGAGTTTTCCAAATTCATCAGTATCAAGTATCATCAAGGTGAAATTGAAACTGGTGCACTATAACTTGTGCACATGTGCACATGAAAGTGTGCGTACGTGCGCTAGTCAAGAAAAAGGAAACTTAGCTATGTAATTTGCGCACATGTGCAAGGAAAAAGGTGCACATGTTCGCGAGTCGAGCGATTGGTGACTTAAATTACTTGTTTTGGAAGTTTTCTCCACTCTGTTGGACTCATTTTCGTATTTTAGCATATTTTTGTCATCTCATGGGGCTAAACCCTGATGCATCCCCTATAAATACCCCATTGTATGAGGAGTTGAACATATGTAGTAGCCATTAGAATAGAAAACTCGTCTAGATTAGGATTAGGGTTTTCTTTTCTTGTTCAAGAGTTCAAGCTCCATCAACTTTTTGTTCCGGCTATGCTATTGAGTTTGCTTTCTTGATCTATATTCAATTTAATTCCAATTCTTATTTCAATATTGTAGTTTTAATTTAATCTTATTGCATTTATTTTTTGGTTTATTAATTTAAATTTGCTTTTAGTAAATCTTATTACTTTGTCTAGTTTTAATTAGTTTTGGTAATCGTCCTTAATTTCTTAATAATTAAAATTAATTTTTAGTTAGGTTGAACAAAATCTTACAATTGATTTGTCTAACTAGAATAAGATTCGTGAACCCTACTACTTGACCAATAGTCCTCGTAGAAACGATCCTTATTCACCTATATATAACCATACCTCGTATCCTTGTGAGCGTGTGTAGGTGTTGATTATGGTTATTAAGGCTTAATTATTACTTATTTATGAATTGAATTACCCAATCAATATTTACCCAAACAAGTTTTTGGCGCCGTTGTTGGGGACTATTTTTTGTGCAATATTAAGTTTAGTGAACCTTACTAGATTATATTTTTATTTTCTTTTAATTATTTATGGTTGCTTTTTGTTCTTTTTAATTTTTCTTTTGGATTTTCGCTGTAATATTCAAACTTTGGTGTTTTCTTATCGTTTATGGTAAATATTTGTTCTTCTAACCAACCACTACTTCTAGGTGATTTGGAAATTGAACGAACTATAACTAGAAACTGTAGAAAACCACAGGAATCAAACTAAGGAGAGAATATAATGGAGAATCCAAATTGCAATGTTAGGGATCAAGAAGAAGTAGTGAGTAATCATGGCAAGGCAGGTAATGCTAGTCCCCGACCCTTTAGAGATTATGTTATACCAAATTTTGTGGTGGCAAGTTATAGTATGGCTTGAATACTCGTATAGGCCAACAACTTTGAGATCAAGCTAGCTTTGATTCAAATGCTCCAAACCCGTGCTATATTTAGAGGTAGGTCAAACGAGGATCCATTGTCTGTGCTCATCTGGTGAATTTTGAAGAAGTTATTGATACATTTAAATACAATAGGGTACATCCCGATTGTATTCGAATGAAGGCTTTTTCATTTTCTCTTAGGGATAGGGCAAAGGCTTGGTTGCAATCATTCCAGCAAGGTACTTTCATCACATGGAATAAGTTAGCTCAAGAATTTTTGGCTAAGTACTTTCTACCATCAAGGATCGCAATGCTCCGCAATGACATTACATCATTCCAACAAATCACTGGGGAAAGCCTAAGTGAAGCATGAGAGCACTTCAAGGAGTTGCTTAGAAAGTGTCCATATCATGCCATTCTATTATGGTTATAGGTACAGACATTCAATAATGGATTATTTTTGGAGACAAGATTGATCATCGATGCAAGCGCAAGAGGCATTTTTCTTCTTCAAACTTTGGAAGAGGTACAAGAATTGCTAGAAGGAACGACATCAACTCATTACTACCATAGTACAATTACTCATTTGGCTAGGCAACAACAACACGCAACAACAAGTCTATCAAGTTAATGCCCAACAAGGAGGTGTGATTAATCTTAATGATGCCTTCTTAGCTCAATAGGGCATGATATTGAATATGATAACCAATCTGATGAAGCCCTAGAAAATTTGGGAAGGAATCTGGTGAACTCCATAGATTTAGCACCACAAGGGATCTTTACTTGTGACTTTTGTGGAGGAAACTATCAAAATGACCTTTATGAAACACCCATACCACAAGGTGAGCAAGTTCAATTCATTGGCAATTCGAATTCAAGCTCAAGGAATCAGCCAAATTCCTATGATAGCACTTACAACTCATCATGATGTAATCATCCAAATTTCTCATAGAGTAATCAGAAAAATATTCAAAATCCATCCCAACCAACCACATTCAAATTCTTCCAATCAAGTTTCATCTTTTAGACCCTATCAACCACCTCACTAGAGAAATTTTCAAAACTTTCTATCTCAACTGAATAACTCATACCAACCTCCACCACCAAGAGATAGCACCCATCTCAACATCCCAATTATCCTCTATATGTACCCATGATCAACCTGCTGAGAATAATTTGAGGAACGACTTTGAAGCTTTGCGGAGGGAGTATGAGAATTTATGAGCTTCTACAAGGAACATGGAAGTGAAACTCGTACAATTAGCTCGGCAGAATAATGAAAGACCTATAGGACCATTTCCAGGTGACACAATTTTGAATCCAAAAGAGCAATACAATACTATTTCATTGTGGAATGGAAAGGAATTCAGTGTACAAAATGATAAGAAAAAGGTTGATAAGGAAGTTGAGAAGCAAAAATCCGAGATAAGTGAATATAAACTTGAAGGTGAAGGTGAGGAAGTGAAGATAAACTTGAAGCTGAAAGTGAGGAAGAGAAGATAACAAAAGGGAATGCAATGAAGGAGTCAAAGGGACAACAAATAGAGTAACCCATGAAGTTGGATCCTATAGTGAATGTGCCATTTCCTCAATGACTCATTAATCCAAGGAAGGAGGTAAAAAGAAAAACAATTCTAGAAGTTCCTCGACATGTTCAGAAAGTTTAATGTAAGCATTCCTTTAGTTGACGTTCTCAACAAGATGCCTAATTATGTTCAGTTCATGAAAGATCTCTTGGCTAAAAAGCGACGGTAGGATAATGATGAAACAGTTTGCCTCAATGCCAAGTGTAGTCCTATTGTTCAACGGAGTTTACCCCTTAAACTCAATGATCCTGATAGTTTCTCTATACCGGTGAAAATTGGTGGACATACGTTACATCGTTCACTGTATGATTTGGGAATGAGCATCAATATCATACCGAAGGCCATCTATGATAAGTTAAGGATCACCAATGTAAAACTAACCAGTATTAGACTCCAATTGGCAGATTTGTCCAAGATAAAATCACATGGCTTGTTGAAGATGTACTTGTTCAAGTGGAAAACTTGGTGTTTTTTGTTGATTTCTTGGTACTGGACATCATCGAGGATAGTAAAATTTCATTGATTCTAGGGATGCCAAATCATATTTGTCAACCCTAGATGCTTTAATTGACGTTAATAAAAGAAAGTTGATTTTACGAGTTGATAACGAATCAGTTGAAATTGATATTTTTAATTATGATGATAATGTCCCAATATTTGTAAAAAAATTATGCTAATTATTCCCTTAGTTCATTCATTGATAGGTTTGAAGACGAGTTACCCAAGGTGGGTCAATGTAATGTCAAAAAGGCTGTTGAAACAAATGAAGACTTTAAAATTGACTTGGAGAACAAACCACTGGATTATGAAAAGTGAGATGAAAAAGACTCATGGATGGGTGTCACAATTGTAGAGAAGTAAGGGTTTGAGCAAAGTGACCACGAGCAAGAAGAAAAAAAAATAGTTCAAGAAGCAACTTGAGGCAATGATTTGTGCACTATCATTGGCAAATGCATGGAAAGAAGGGCAAGTTCAAGTTAGAGTAGGGAATCAAGCTTCAAAAGTAGTGAAAAATGTTGTTAAACTTTTCCTGTAGAAGCCAAAACGGCAAAAGGTTGGCCGACCATCCTTAGTTCTTGGAATGACCTCAAGTACCGAAATCGAGCCAAAAAGTATAAACAAGGGCACTTCTTAGGAGGCAACCCACGCTTTTATTGCTTTCTTATTGTTCTTTACATTTAGTTAATTAATTATGTTAGGTTGTGTTTATTTTTTTCTTAATTTCTTAATGGGTTTAATGTTTTGTCTTTGTTTTAGTATTACTGTTGTGTTTCAACTCACTTCATGGATATTTATGTTGGGGTACACTAGACTAGCCGTTCTACATTTCCAGAGAAGTTTCCCCTTTCTCTCTTTATGCTTTTATTTTCTTTAACATTGGGGACAATGTTTATTTCTAAGTGTAGGGTGGGGAATTATCTAGATTTATATTTGCTTGGTGTAGTTTTCTCAATGTTTGCTTCAATATTTTAGCTTCTTTTTTTATCTGAGAGTTTTTCAAAATTTGTGAAAATTTTTGTGCTAATTAATGGAAAATTTTGAACATCTGTAATTTCAAAAATTTTGCAATCGCTTAGCTTGTCTCTTTGATTTTCTGCATAATAATTATTAAGTTGAACCATAATGAGTGAGTAGCCGATGTTAATATTTTTCTTGCATAATTTTTGATAATTTTTGAGCACTAATAACCATAAATTATTTTATTTTTGACACTTAGAGATAATTATGTGAGTTCATTTATATTGCATCCTGGAACTTTCTTTTTACCTTTTCAAAGCGAAATTATAGACAACTTAATTTAGTTTAAAGATGAGGGTAGAACATTTCTTTGGACGTTTGAGCCTTTCAAGCCAACCTTGTTAAAATTTTTGTCCATAGTACCCTATTTGAGTCTTAGTTTTTAATGAATGGAGAAAAACATCATTCGCTTTCTTTTATTAAAACTCATTGTACCTACCTTTATAAGCCTAATAAATTCTTTACTTTTTCTATCCCAAAATGTCCCTTAGGAGTTTTATTTCACACATTATTTGTAATAGGGGATAAGAGGGACAAGGATGAAATGTATTTAAATGAGGGTAGAAGATTGTGTGAGTGAGTGCTGTATATTTATGGAGCAAGATGTACTGGGAAGAAGAATAAATTTTTTGAAAAGTGCAGGTTGTGCCTATCACTAATACCTATCTTGCTGTGATATAGGTAGTGCCTATCACTGGTACTTGTATTTGCAAGTAGTGCCTATCATTGGTACCTGTGTTGGTGTGTTTACAGGTAGTTCATATCACTAGTACCCGTATTGGGAGTGGACATAAAAAAAATTGATAAATAAATGTCTGGGGAAAAGGTTGGCATGTTGGGATGAAATTGAAGAAGGAAGACTTTTTGTTTGTTGTATAAAATATTTCATAAGGTGTTTGTTGATTAAGTGTCGGGTTATTTATATGAAGGATTGGTATTTAAATTGTTGGAGAGGAAGTTTTATTTTGATGTGTGGCCAACATTAATTTAAAACTCTTTCTTTGTCTTATGATATCTTTCTCCCTCCTTAATTAGCTAATAGCTTTTTTAGCTGTTGTTACAAGTTAAAAGTCCTACCTGATTTAAATTGAGTTTGTTGTCTATATTAGTGGAAATGTATAAGAAATGTGAGCTATGGGGTGTTTAGAAAAAATTTTAAGAATTTGCATGATTTGATCCGAGTGTCATAAAGACTGAATTTTTATTAAATAGCTATATTCATACACACACACATTGGATTTCATAGGGTTTTATTAGTGTTGAACTCTTGAGTTCTTGGACTATTTGTGATGGTGGATTGATTCTTGATTATCTATGCGGAAGAATGTTGAGGTGTGTGGGTGCATTTGCTATGATCTTATCTATTTTCATTTTATTTTTGCTCAAGGACAATCAAAAGTTAAGTGTGGGGTATTTGATAAGCTAATAATTGTTGCATATTTTATGTGTCGTTTCCTCCATTTGCATGTAATTTGAGCAATAATTGAATGAATTATGAGCCTAATTATTTTATTTTTAGTTTACGAAGGTTTTGCATGAAAAATGAGCTGATAATGATCAAAAAGTTAGAGAAACATACACCAACGAGAAGCGAATTTGGACACTTTTTGGTTCTTTGAGCATAACTTTCTTGTCCAAACTTTAATTGAGGCGATTCAATTTTTTTAGAAAGCTAAGAGAAAAAATTACAACTTCTATGTTTAGAGCTTTCCCAAATTCTGTCAGCATCAAGGTCGAAATCGAGGTAAAAATTGAAATTGGTGCACTGTAACTTGCGCACATGCGCGAGTGAAAGTGTGCGCATGTGGACAAGTCAAGAAAAAGGAACTTTAGCTACTATAATTTGTGCACATGTGCTAGAAAAAGGGTGCGCATGTGCATGAATCGAGCGACTGGTGATGTAAATTACTTGTTTTGGAAGTTTTCTCCAATTGGTTGGACTTCTTTTTGTGTTTTAGTGTATTTTTATTATCTCAGGGGGCTAAACCTTGATGTATTTCCTACAAATACCCAATTGTATGAGGAGTTGAACGTATGTAGTAGCCATTAGTTAGGATTAGACGTCAGAATAATTCATTAGATTAGGGTTAGGGTTTTCATTTCTTGTTTAAGACTTCAAGCTCCATCAATTTTTGTTCTGGCTACGCTATTGAGTTTGTTTTCTTGTTCTATATTCAATTTAATTCTAGTTCTTATATCAATTCCGTAGTTTTAATTTAATCTTATTGCATTTGCTTTTCTGGTTTGTTAATTTAAATTTGCTTTTGGTAAATCTTATTGCTTTCTCTAGTTTTAATTAGTTTTGGTAATCATTATTAATTTCTTAATGGTTAAAATTAATTTTTAGTTAGGTAGAACAAAATCTTGCAATTGATTTATCTAAATAGAAAAAGATTCATGAACCCTTCTACTTGACCAATAGTCCTTGTGGTAATGATCCTTACTCACCCGATCTATAGACATACTTCGTATCCTTGCAAGCGTGTATAGGTATTGATTAGGGTTATTAAGGTTTAATTATTACTTGTTTGTGAATTGAATTACCCAATCAATATTCTTTCTCGAACATAGATCCCAAAATGGATGCACAAGGAAAGAAAAATGCTATGTAGAGGTAGACAAAGACTAGCTCTGAGTTGATCTTCATAAATAGTTATATACCCCTTTGAAGGGTTATGTGCACAAAATTTTCCTTCAGGAATACAAATTTCAACTTCATCAGGAATGCAATAAGCATCTTGAGATGAGTTTCATGGTGAGAGGAAAGGACGCTTAGAATATGTGGACAGAACGATTCAGTGGAAACTGGCCCAATCTCTATAGATCCTTCTACTTGTTCAGGATCATTCAAAGCCTGTTCAGAGTGATTGGAAGATAATCCATCCACAAGAATAATCTTAGTACCAGAAGAAGGAGCCATTTCTTTGAAATAGACAAAAAATTTCAATGGAACTTTGGAAAACTTCTCTTTAAAAAGGGGAAACAACGGTTTCGATTGATTAGGAGATGAAAGTACTGGTAATAAAATTGTTGGTATAGAAGCAGGAAAAAGTATGAAAAGAAAGATAAAGAAAGGGCTATTTATAATAAAAACTAAAAAGGTTTAGACATATGGTTGGATTCGGTCTTAACTAAGTTATAACTTCTACACGTTACACATTCCTGACGATGGGCTAGTTTTCTAGGTCAAGTCGAGTAATGATCCCTCAATTATTGTTTGAGCAAAAAAATAGAAAGCCAAAAAGATGGCAGTTAGTAACTGAAAAGACATGGCATTTAATGCACAATAATATTGAGAAAATGATATTTGATGGGTAATACTTTATTGGTCACCAAAATAACTATCAATAGGAAAGTCATGTTAAAAAATTGTGCTCCAGAATACAAGGATCAAATCCAGATCAACAAAAAAAGATTGACAGCAGAGCCAAAGCAACTTTACATGAACTTTAAAGACACCTCGAAAGATGTCTTTCACAATATGGTCAAACTCTTGATCAAAGAAAATACGATATGAAATCACCGAACTGCCTTAAGAGGTTCTAATCCAAACCAAAAACAAACACTTGGCTATGAACTCGCCGAAATGCCTTAAGAGGTTTGAAACTAAATAGACCCAAAACATCGATTATGATCAATGGCCCGAAAACAAAAATGCATAGATGGTATGAACTTGTCAAAGTGCTTTAAAAGGTTTGAAACCAAAATAAAAGGAAAAAATTTTGAGAAATAGAATGTAAAGCACACAAGTGATCTGAGCAAAAATGATACATATTGCAAGAAAAAGTAATTGGTAGAAAACCAGTTCTTTTCCTACTTGATATTTTTTATGTATGGTTGATTAGAGAAATTTTTATGATTGATAAATGTTCGGTAAGATATTGATTAGGTTTTGAAAACAATGAACAAGCAATAATAACAGAAAACCTTAATTATCCTAATCAACTCCCACTCACTCGCTAGTATACGAGGTGAGTTTGTAAATAGGATGAGTAAGGATCATTCCCACGAGGACTATCGGAACAATTACTAGGTTCACGAGTCTATTTACTAGTTAGACAAAATAATTAAGGGACAGCACTTTTTTGACTAAGTTTAAACTAAATTTAATCGCAAGAAATTATAATAAAGATAAGAATGTAAAATTCTAACCCTATGGAAAACAAATAAAGATAATTAACTAAAAACCCTAATTTAATCTATCCTACTTGCAAGAATTTAATCAAGAACTAGAATTTAAATTAATCTACTCTATGAAAGTGATTAAAGACAATAAAATAAAACCCTAACGACTAAACTTATGGAAGCAATTCAAAAGTTAAAAGCAATAAAAGAAGAATGATAATTAAAGAACAAGAAAGTTATAAGAATGAAAATTAAATTGCATAAAATTAAATCAAACTCAGTAATTGAAGCAAGAACGAATGTTGAAAATCATCAAGTCTTCAATTCTTAACAAGAGAATGAAATTCTTGCTCGAACATTTGAAAGTCTACCCTACGACTAAACTATTGCTCTACTATTGAAAAAACCTAAAAACTAATGATGGTTGATGATGATCGATAATTTCCTCCCATCCTCGCTTGTGTATTTATAGCTATTTTTAGGGTTTCGTGTCCCCGGGATGATAAATACACTTTTTTCCACGTAATTAGGCCCAAGGGAAGACTTTTCTTGCAAAATAAGGCACAAAACAGGAGCTACCTGCTGACCCGCGCCTGGGCGCGGTTTCCATTGAGCAACAACTTCCTCACTGGACTTGGCACCCGGGCGCGAGTTCTAGTGAGTTTCTTCACTTCATCTTCAATTTTTTACATGATTCAGGTAGAATTTGGAAAACTAAAAATATAACAGTTGTAGATCTTTGTCTTAGCTTTCGAAAACATTTTGAATCACCTCAATTGGACCTCGGAAATGAAAGTTGTACTCAATCTACCAAACGGTATTAGAATCGCTAATCACCGGTGCATATTTTCCAAATTTATAATTTTGAACAAGATGCATACAGAATCCTGGAAAACTCAAAATACAAAAGTTGTATAAATATTCTTTATCTTTCCAAATCATCCAAAATCACATCAATCAGAGACACTCGAACAAGAGAGTTATGCTTGATCTTCCAAACCATATCCGATTTGCACCACCCAAGTGAACGTTTTCCTCCAATATTATGATCCATTTTAACTCATTCTTCACTCAAACCCTACAAAACTCAACATAAACTATTTTAGCTCATAATTACTCAATTATTACTCAAATTACATTAAAATGGAGGTAAATGACACATACAATATACTACATTTACAAGTTTATGACCATACCCCACACTTAGTTTTTGATCATCCTCGAGCAAAACATTGCAATAAATCACAAACATACTCAACACAATTCGTCCATCTTTCAGATAAATAACCAAGAACCAAACCATCACAAGAAAAATAGTCAAATGATAATAAACCCATATACATGAATTCTTGTGTAGGTGTGTGCGTAGCCATATAAGAAATAACTTTTAAAACTCAAACCCTTTAAATTTTTCTAAACACTCCATAGCTTACTCTTCTTACATTTCTCCACTAAATTAGGTAGGAAATATCATGCTTTTGGCTTGTAATGTAAGGTTAGGGTATTGGCTAACAAAGAAGGGAAAAAGAATATACAAATAAGAAAAAGAGGTTTAAATTAATGCTGACCACACATTAACATAAAACTTCTTTTTGAACATTAGAACACCCATCCTTCAAAGGAGTAACCCCACACTTAATTGACCAAACACCCATAATAAATCATTCTTTTTCAATTTCAACCTTACTCACCAACATCATATAAAAATATCACCTTTTTTTTTCACCAAAACGGGTACCAGTGGTAGGCACTACCTGCAAAAATTATCTAAGCAAGTACCAGTGATAGGCACTACCTGCTAATACTCCAATGCAGGTGCCAGTGATGAGCACCACCTGCAATATTCCAACGCAGGTGCCAGTGATGGGCACCACCGAAAATATTCCAACACAGGTGCCAGTGATGGCCACCACCTGCTATGGTCAACAAATTTTTTTCTAACACCCCTTCACTGTAAACTGTACACCATTCATTGAAACATTCTCATTACAACTAATCCTTATATCCCCATAACAATTAATGTGGCATTAAAGTTCTTAAGGGACATTTAGGATAACTCATAAAGGCAAATAAAAAATGAGTTAGAGAAAAAAAAAACGAATGGTGCTTCTTTCATGCAAAAAAAATTAAGGCTCAAATAGGGTTGTAGGGATAAATTTTATAGTAACGGTTGGCTTGAAAGACTCAAACGTTCAAAGAAATGCCTACCCTCATCTTTAAATCAAATTAAATTATCTAAAATTTTGCCTCGAAAATGTAAGAAAGCAAGTCTTTGGAGTGCAATATAAGTGAATCTACACAATTATCTCTTAGTGCCAAAAAACTACAACATTGTAGGCTATTAGTGCTCAAAAATTAGAAATCATGATAAGAAAAGTATTAACATCGACTACCCTACTCATGACAACTTAGCTCAAAAATTATCTAGTAGAAAATCAAAAGAACATGTCAAGCAATTTTTGAACAAAATTTTCAAAAATTTGAAAAACTCTCTATGCAAATCAAAAACTAAGCTACAAATATAAAAGCAAAAATTGAGAAAATGAACAAAATAAATATAAATTAAGAAAACTCCCCACCCCACACTTAAAGTATGGCATTGTCCCCAGTGCAAAAATAAAGAGTAAAAAGGGTAAAAGGGAAGCTTCTCTGTCAATGAAGAACATTTGGTGCTGTTTATTTTGGATTAAATACACCGAAGTCGAGATGGATAACACTAATCACTAAAACCAAAAACAAAACTTAAAAATATGTAAAGTAGCAAGAAACAAATAAACCAAGAAATCAAATTATCCTAACCAAGAAAGATATCGTAACCCCTTATGGTTATACAAACTAAAGAAATAAAAGAAAATAGAAAAGAGTACGATTAAATTAAAATGCAGGAAAAACATTGAAACTAAGATCAATCTTTATCGTTTGGGGCTAATCCTTGAGGAAAAGGGGAAAAAGGTGGAAATGTTGATGGACTCTCCCCACGCTCCCTAGCCAATTGTCTTGCCTGATGTCTAAGACATGGTTTGTTGCCATGTATGCTGGTACAAAATATAGGTATCAAACCTTTGCCGCATAAGCTGTTGTTCGTGTAAAATTTGTTGGAGGAGCTCCTCTTGAGTTCTTAACTCGTCAGCACTAGTGTGTGATTTAGAAGTAGGAATCTGGGAACGCGTCCTTCTCGTAGGTGGATTAACAATCCCTCTATAACAAGCTCTTTCCCAGCCTTCAATCGTTCCTCTTCTGGATCCATAGGCACCCCTGCTCTTAAGCACAAAGCTGTTATTAGATGTGGATACCATAGTCTAGATGCTTTCTAGTCACCGAATGGCGGATCTCATTATTAATTAACTGGCCAACATCAATGGATTTTCCAGTCGCAATGCAATATAATAATTTAGCACGTTCCAAAGAAACATCAGAAAGATGACTCACTGGTAAAAGTCGGGAACATACAAATTTAAACTAGACTTGCCATTCAGGTTTAAGTCTATTAAAAGCAAAATGCTGAGCTATATACCAGTTATATAGCTGTTAAAGTCCATTGTACTTCCCCATCGCATAAGACACTGGTAATAGTGTTACGCTCCAGATTGGCATCACGAATATCAGGCCACTCATTTCGTCGGACCCAATTTAATTTCAGAGTCTCAGTGATCGTGTCTGCCGATATGTCTACATGCTGCCCTCGCACATATACCCATTGGTCACTGTAATGAGTGAAATTAGAGTAGAATTCTCTTACCATAGGCAAAATAGCATTGATAGGGGTAATGATGAATTGATTCCATCCATGTTGCCTTAGGACATGTCGCAGTGTCGGTGCTTCACGGGGTGGTATATATATTCCTTTTTCCTTGATGGCCGCCTGCTTTGATATATCATTCTCGTATTTGTTATAAGTAGTGATATTTAAAAACTGGGCAGGTACTACTAGTTGTTGAGGCTGTTCTTCTTCTTCTTGTTGTGGATTCGTAGACGATGATGTAGGAGCCTTGCCTTTTGCTGGGTCACGAGTACGCCCCATTCTAAGAGTAGTTGTTAGAATAACCATAATCCCACATTTACGTAATTCTATAATTATATTTAATAACTCATCCTATGCACACACAATTAAAGCACAAGATTAGTCGTTGTTCTAAATAACAAATAAGTAATGGAGTTATTCCAAATCCAAGAAATCAAAATATGAACAATGTTGCCTTTGGATATAAATATTATGCACTTATATCAAGTATTTTAACATATTCATTCATTAAGACATTTTGACAAACACTTGGTATGCATAATATAATAACTCCATAATTTAAGTAATAATTATCTAATTAATTAGTAGAAACCACTAGGCATCACTATGGAAATTCAAAATGCAACCCATAATTAAAATTATGGCACCAAACCATGTATTTTGTGTTTGAATATAAATGCAAGCACATAAACCCTCACAATTATACAATAACAGAATGTTAGGTAAATTAAATAAAAAATATCCCAACCCATCCTTATGATCATATTATTCCATAATTGAAGTAATCAATCCAATGATAGGAATAAAAATCCCTATATAAAATCAATTCATTTTGTCGAACACATGGCATGCATAAAAAGAATTCCAATTATTGAACAAAAATTTACGTCAAAAATCATTCCACACAACATAGAAACACAATTTCATGCATAAGAAATTCAAATTAAACTACTTGGAATCAAATAAACATGAAAAATTTCATCTTTAATGATATGAAAGAAAAACCCACAAAAGGAACAAATTTAAGAAAATTCATACCTTTGATGTTATAGAAGTTGTGTGGATGTGCAATTTGAATGATGAATGATGTTGAATTTAATTGGGAAGTGTGGAATTTGGGGGTAGAAGAAGGTTTTTAGGAAGAGTATTGTGAAAGGAGCTGGAAAAAGAAGAAAAAAAAATGATGGTGAAGAAGGTTACCCGAAGGGTTATATAACCCTTCTGGGTATCGCGCCTGGGCATTGCAATGTTGCAGTGCCTGGGCGCGAAGACTAGTAGGGTTATATAACCCTTCTACACATAATGTTATTGCGCCCATGCGCTGGAACATTGCAGTGCCCAAGCGCGATGACCAGAACGGTCCAAAAATTTTTAATTCCAATTTTTTTTTTTTTAAGAATGAATTCTAAAATTTTAAATACTCCTCCTTTGACCCTAAGACTTACTTTTCTTCAACATATTCCCACAAATTAATTTAATGCACACAAAAATGAAACTAAAGTAATAAAAACAAAAGAAAAACATAAGAATAAAAACCAAAGAAAAACATGGGTTACCTCCCATGTCGCTCATTGTTTACAGTCTTAGGCTCGACTTTGGCTCGCTTGATCAATGGTTGGCAAGGTGGACGGTTTCCCGACCCTCGTGAATAATCCCACCGTAGTAGTGCTTCACCCGTTGACCATTCACCTTGAAATTGCCTTGACTTTCTTTGAGTTCTAATACACCATACGGGAATATTTGCACTACTTCAAACGGGCCGCTCCATCTTGACTTTAATTTTCCAAGAAACAACTTGAGCTTTGAATTATTGTAGAATAAAACCATGTCTCTGGCCTTCAAATTTTTCTCCAAAATATGTTTGTCATGCCACAATTTAGTCATTTCTTTGTACAATCGTGTATTTTCATACGCTTCTCTTCAGAGCTCATCTAATTCATTTAAATCGAGAAGTCGTTTCTCACCGACCTCCTTCAAATCACAATTGAGAGTTTTGATCGCCCAATATGCCTTGTGCTCCATTTTAACCGGAAGATGACAGGCTTTATCATAAACCAATCGGTAAGGAGACATTCCAATTGGTGTCTTGAAGGCAGTCCTATATGCCCAAAGTGCATCATCTAGCTTCTTGGACCAATCCTTTCTCAATGAGTTTATGGTCTTTTCAAGTATGCTCTTCAACTCCCGATTTGAAACTTCTACTTGCCCAGAAGTTTGTGGGTGATATAGTAGGGCTATTCTGTGGGTGACTCCATATTTAGATAAGACAGATTCGAACAAAAAATTTCTAAAATGTGATCCTCCGTCACTTATAATGACTAGCCCACGGAACACCAAATTGTGAGAAAATATTCTTCCTCACAAAATTTGTCACTATTCTTGCATCATTTGTTGGTAGTGCCACAGGTTCAACCCACTTGGACACATAATCCACCACCACAAGGATATATTTATTATTAAATGACGATGGAAAAGGGCCCATGAAATCAATACCCCACACGTCAAAATTCTCGCAAACTAGAATGTTTTGCAATGGCATTTCATCTTTTTTTAGACAAATTTCCTGCACGTTGGCATTGGTCACATTGGGTCACAAAATCTCTCGCATTAAGGAACAATGTTGGCCAAAACAAGCCGCTTTGCAACACTTTTGCCGCCATCCTTTGTGAGCCATGATGTCTCCTTACTTGTGAAGAGTGGCAATGAAATAAAACACTTTGCACCTCACTCTCTGGAATGCACCATCGGATTACTTGATCCTTGCACCGACAATAGAGGTAAGGGTCATCCCAAATATAATACTTCATTTTCGAAAGAAATTTTTTTCTTTGATTTAGATTCATGGTGGACGGGATGATCTTGGCGGCTAAGAAATTGACAATATCCGCATACCAAGATGCTCTGTTCTCCATTCTCATCAAATGTTCTTTCAAAAATGTCTCATTTATGGGTACTTCATCACATTTTCTTGGCATGGGTCCTTCAAATCGCGAAAGGTGATCTGCCACAGTATTTTCAGCTCTTTTCTTGTCCACCTCTTCTTAGTAAAATTCCTGAAATAGTAAAATCCATTGAATAAGTCTAGGTTTGGCATCATTTTTGGTCAATAGGTATTTAAGGGTTGAATGATCCACATGAACTATCACCTTATTACCTATCAAATATGACCTAAACTTATCAAATGCACAAACCGCTACCAACAATTCCTTTTTCCGTGGAGGAATAATTTATTTGTGTTTCATTAAGAATTCGTCTGGCATAACACACAACATACAAGACCTTTTCTTTCTTTTGACACAATGCTGCAACCATAGCATTGTCGCTTGCATATTGTCACACATTAATTCGAAAGGTAAATTCCAATTTGGTGCAACTATCATGGGTGTAGTAATCAAAGCTTCTTTCAATTTATTAAAAGCAGACAAACATTTATCATCAAAAACAAAAGGCACATCTTTTTGCAATAAATCACATAAAGGACGGGAAATAAAACAAAAATTCTTAATGAAATGCCGGTAAAAACCGGCGTGACCAAGAAAACTCCTCACATCCTTAACATTCGTGGGGAGTGGTAATTTTTCAATGATCTCTACTTTGCTTTTGTCTACTTCTATTCCCTTAGATGAAATACGATGGCCTAAAACAATTCCTTCTTGAACCATAAAATGACACTTTTCCAAATTAAGTGCCAAGTTTGAAGACTCACATCTTTCTAACACACCTGCAAGATTATTTAAACAAGAGTCAAAAGTGTCACCAAACACACTGAAATCATCCATAAATACTTCAATAAATTTCTCAATCATATCATGAAAGATAGCAAACATACATCTTTGTGAAAAGTACTAGGAGCATTTCATAAACCAAAAGGCATGCGCCTATATGCAAATGTCCCGTATGGACAAGTAAAAGTGATTTTCTCTTGATCTTCAGGGGCTATTGCAATTTGAAAATACCCCGAATAACCATCGAGAAAGCAATAAAATGCATGTCCAGATAATCTTTTGAGCATTTGATAAATGAAGGGTAAAGGAAAATGGTCTTTCCTAGTGGCTTCATTAAGTTTTCTATAATCAATACACATCCGCCACCCTGTCACTAATCTAGAGGGAATTAATTCATTTTTTTCATTTACGACCACAGTCATTCCCCCTTTCTTTGGCACTACTTGCATTGGGCTAACCCACTCATTATCACTGATGGGATATATTATCCCGACATCTAACAATTTTAAAACCTCCTTCTTAACTACCTCTTTTAAAGTTGGATTTAACCGCCTTTGAGGTTGTCTAATAGGCTTATAGGTGTAATTAAGGAGTATTTTATGCATGCAAACAGTTATATAGGGACTTATGCCTTTTATATGATCAATGCTCCATGCTATGGCTCCACGATGCTTCTTCAACACAGAGATTAATTTGCCCATTTCAATTTCAGTAAGAAAAGCATTTACAATAACTGGATATGTATCATTCTCTCCTACAAAAACATATTTAAGATGAGATGGCAATGGTTTGAGCTCAATCTTGGGGGGGTTCATTGGTCGGATAATTCCCATTTACCTTTATTCCTTAGCTCGCTCTCCTCAATTGTCTTTTCCATCTCATTATCCACTATGCTCTCTTTACTACTAGCTTTCATTTTCTCTTCATGGATGTTGTTCATGTCTTCAGCCTCTTTTTTTAGGGATTCCTTACAAAAATCAATAACCAAATCATCAATGATATCTATATTCATAACATCGTCGTATTCAGTTGGAAATTTAAAGGAATAAAAAACATTAAAAGAAACAATATCATCATTGACTCTAAATTGCAAATTTCCAACTTGGACATCAATGATGGCTCGCCTATGGTGGCCAAAAAAGGTCTTCCTAGTATGAGTGGGGTACCACATCTTCTTCCATGTCAAGCACAATAAAATCTGCCGGTAGAAATACTGTCCCAACTTTGACAATAAGATCTTTCACTACTCCTACCGGTTGCCTTACACTTCTATTAGCCAATTGGAGAGTGACGTTTGTTGGCTTCAATTCTCCTCCATTTAACCTGTGGAAAGTAGAATGAGGCATGAGGTTAATAGAAGCTCCCAAATCACAAAAAGATCGATGGAATGTCACTCATCCAATTCACAAGAAGAGGACTTGCAACCTATCTGTTAGGCTAATCTGCCTATTCACATCTTCTTGTATAATTAGACTTTTTCCAGTAAGAAGGGTAGATAAGCCAAAATCGCTACTAGAAGGACTGTTGGATGATGACATTGATTTGATTTTTTGAAAACATGGGAGAAGGAATATAGATTTGAGGAGATTTAAAAATAGGAAAGAAATTTCAAGATTTGCAAAGAAGAAGGAAGATCGGCTAAGATTGACAAAAACATTTGGTGTGGAAGTAGACCATTTTCCTAAATGAAGGAGACATCAAGTTGCTCACAAAGATTAGGTCAACCCAACTTGGTTGGGTTATCAGACAATAAGGTGAATTTATGAGGGAAAACTTTGGCATTCAATGCACTAACACAGAATGAGGTTCGATTCTTGGTGTATCGATCAACAAGAAGACATAGAGAGCAACAATTGTCTTAGGACTTGTTGGTCAAATAATGGTTCATACAAGAATATGATGAACAAGAAAAATGTTAAAAGAGCTTGGGGACTACAGAGCAAAAAAGCAACATCAGCTAGGTCCGATAGACGACAATGCAAGCCTAACCAAGGGAGACTCCTGATGATACAAAAAGTTTTCCCCCAATAGGAATCGCTTATGTGGCATGTATTTAAAAGGCCCCGTAAGGGTAAATTCATAAAATAGGATAGGCTGACACGAACTAATTCGGTATTGTTGAACAAGAAAGCATTAAGGTTCGAGCCAATTTCCCATATTCTCTATCAAGGTCTAATTGATCGAGGTTTGGACAAAAGCCAAATATCTATAGCACTCATCATCAGCCCGCCATTGTATAAGAGAAATGAGGCCATAAGTTATATACAAGATAATCATTAACTAGGCATAACATTATATCTCTCTCAACTGTTGAACGTCTGGCTCTCTAGCATGTTGTACTCAACACAAACAAAGATAAAAATTACAAAAGAAATTTAATTAGTTACTAGATAACTAAACATCATACCCAATTAAAACTAATGAAACCACTAAAATAACTGAACATAATAAAACTATGGATGTGTTTCGTTTATGAATATGGGGAGATCGAAAGAATGACTTGCATCACTATTAATGATATCTCATAGATGTTGTTTTGTTAGTCCATTATGGGAATCAGGTTATAGGACTTGGAAGTATTATAAAGCATGGTGCGGACACTTCCTCATTCCCACGTATGACTTGGATTTTAAATTGATTAAAACATAATAAAACGGTCCCATTTCTTGCTTCAAACCAAATAAGTAAAGTGAAATGATATAAACCAATGATGTGATACGTGGGGTTTATGATTCCCGATGGATTTCAAGTGTTTGGCTAGAAATTTTGAAATATGAATTCCCATGTACTAAAAGTAAATAAGTAGTTTAATAAATGATACAGAGAGTAGTCCCAAAAGTCTTCAAAGTTCAATGAGAGGTGGTCTATGACTTGTTTCCTATACCGTCAATGACCTCTTCATCTCCATCATCCATTTGCTCTCTTCATTTGGGTCATCTTCTTCAAACATAGCATGTGTTTGGAGCATTTGTATTGCGTAGGCTCGATTTCAAAGTTGTTCGCTTGTACTAGCAACCGAGCAATGCTAGAACTTGCCCCCTCGAAATTAGGTATTGCATAATCTCGAAGATGTCGGGGGTTAGGGATAGCATTAACTAAGTTGCCATTGTTGCCTACAACCTCATCTTGTTCATTAACGGCGCGGTTTGGATTCTCCATTAGATGGTCACCTTGGTTTGAATCTTGTCGTCTATGATTTCTAGTTATCGTCTGTTCAATCTCCAAGTCAATAGAATGAAATGGTTGATTGGATGAAAGAGTATCGACCATAAACTACAAGAAAATAAAACCAAAGATCGTATATCGAAAACAAAATCCAAACAAACTTGAAAGAAGAAGAAATCATTGTAAATAAATAGACCGCAAAAGAAATAAAAAGTCTAATCTAGGAAGACTCACTACACCTAATACTGTTACTAACAAAAAAAATAGTTCCCGGCAACAGTGCCAAAAACTTGTTCGGTAAGATATTGATTAGGTTTTGAAAACAATGAACAAGTAATAATAACAGAAAACCTTAATTATCCTAATCAACTCCCACACATTCACAAATATACGAGGTGAGTTTGTATATAGGATGAGTAAGGATCATTCCCACGAGGACTATCGGAACAATTACTAGGTTCATAGGTCTATTTACTAGTTAGACAAAATAATTAATGGTTTTTTTGACTAAGTTTAAACTAAATTTAATCGCAAGAAATTAAAATAAAGATAAGTATGTAAAATGCTAACCCTACGGAAAGTAAATAAAGATAATTAACTAACAACCCTAATTTAATCTATCCTACTTGCAAGAATTTAATCAAGAACTAGAATTTAAATTAATCTACTCTATGAAAGTGACTAAAGACAATAAAATAAAACCCTAATCACGACTAAACTTATGGAAGCAATTCAAAGGTTAAAAGAAATAAAAGAAGAACGATAATTAAAGAACAAGAAAGAAATAAGAATGAAAATTAAATTGCATAAAATTAAATTAAACTCAGTAATTGAAGCAAGAACAAATGTTGAAGATCATCAAGTCTTTAATTCTTGACAAGAGAATGAAATTGTTGCGTGAACAACTAAAAAGTCTACCCTACTGCTATACTATTGCTCTACTATTGAAAAAACCTAAAAACTAATGATGGTTGACGATGATCGATAATTTCCTCCCCTTCTCCTTGTGTATTTATAGCTAGTTTTAGGGTTTTGTGTCTCCGTGATGAAACGTACACGCTTTTCCACATAATCGGGCCCACGGGAGGACTTTTCTTGCAAAATAATCACAAAACACAGGCTACCCATCAACCCGCGCCTGGGCACTGCACTTTTGCAGTGCCTGGGTGCAGTTTTCAGTGAGCAACAACTTCCTCACTAGACTTGGAGCCTAACTGGGCACTACAAAATTGCAGCACCTTGGCGCGAGTTCTAGTGAGTTTCTTCATTTCATCTTCGATATTTTCCATGATGCAGGAAGAATTTGGTAAAACTCAAAACATAAAAGTTGTAGCTCTATGTCTTAGCTTTCCAAAAATTCTTGAATGATCTCAATTGGACCTCGGACACGAAATTTCTGCTCAATTTACCAAACGGTGTTAGAATCGCTTATCGCCGGTGCATATTTATTAAATTTGCAACTTTGAACGAGATGCCTACAGAAACCTGGAAAACTCAAAACAGAAAAGTTGTATAAATCTTCTTTATCTTTCCAAATAATCCAAAATCACATCAATCAGACCTCAAAAAAGAGAGTTATGCTTGATCTTCCGAACCATATCCGATTTGCACCATGCATGTGAACATTTTTCTCCAATATTGTGATGCATTTTAACTCATTCTTCACTCAAACCCTAGAAAACTCAAAAAAAACTATTTTAGCTCATAATTACTCAATCCGCGATATATTACTCAAATTATATTAAAACAAAGGTAAATGACACATACAATATACTACATTTACGAGTTTATCAATAAACTGACCCTCAACAGAGTTGATTTATTTGCCTATTCATAGACATTCATGGTTAAAGGTTGCTCGCGTTTGATGAACAAAAACCTTATCAAACTAAACCAGATCTTACATTTGGAGTAATTCAGTTACTTCTAATCGATAAGAGTTATTCAAAAATTTACATCATTGAAATCTACAGACATGCCTGAATTCAAATAGGTCCTTACAAAAACCTGATGAGTTGGATGATCAATCATATACTAATACAGATCGCATTGACGATCCCTTACAGTTAAAAGAAAGTTGAACAGACAAAGGAAAAAGAGAATATCTAGAAAGTTGTTCTAGTTATTATTAGGATCAAGAATATAGATTACAAAAGGAAGCTGAACAGGTAAAAATTCAAAGAAAAAATAAAAAAGACAAGTATTGGGTGATTATCTCCAATATTGAGTAAGCAAGTTCTCAACAAACAAGGGAAGGGTATTCTTGACATCAAACAATAAGTTTTTAACCAACAAAGGGAAGGCTATTCCCAATATTGGGTAGCAAGTTCTCAAAATATGGGTAACAATCTCAACTTTACATGATGATCCTTTAAAAATCTACAAGTGAGAAGCCGAGTAGTGGTCTCGTACTTGCAGATCAAGTTGAAAATGCTTTGATTAGTTGAAACAACCCATTCAGTCTCTTATATCTTCTACTGGAGGGATGTTCAATTGAAACAAGTATCCAACTATAAATCCTCTAATCTAAAAGAGGATTTTTCATTACAAACAAGCATCCAAATTAGAAACATACTCGACAAACCAATTCCATCCTAAGAAAAACTAACTTTAGCATACCCAGAATTCTCAATGGAACCAAAGGTACTTCCAGAACTAGGCGCCATTAATTTTATTAAAGTTCTAAAAATAAGAATTTATAGCAAACTAAGGCAAAGATTTGGAAGCCAAAGAGATAAGCTAGATCATCTTAGTAATGATGGATACAAATCATGAAATGGATTTTATGAATTATGCATGAAAATTGGATACAGTGTTAATTGCATATTGAAAAATGGAAAACATGCACATCAAAAGGTAAAAAAAAATGACTAGGGTTATATGAATTCACACAGGTGATAGGCTAATAATCGCAACTGATCGGTATATAAGAGATCGGTCTAATAATTGTAATTGATCAGTTATTCTAACCCAAAAGTAAAAAAATTTACTTAGATACATCCATCTAATCACATTGAATGATCTACCCTGAATAAAGAAAACTGCTTAGTTACGAAGAACTTGAAAAAAATAAATCAATTTATTGTGAAGACACATGACCACAAAATTGCATGGAAAAACAGAAAAAGAATGAAAGAAAAAGAGCTAAAGAAAACATTAAAAGTTCATTTCTGGAAGCAAATAACAAGGATCTTACTCTATCTGCACAAGCTCCTGATGCTGATCTTTCTTGAGCTAGTCTTGAGCCTAATCAACTAGAGCGTCGAATCAGCTTTAGGCAGAGGAACCCCAAATGAAGTGGGAGAGCCAACCAAAGTGCAGTTAGGGGAATTGAAACATGAAAATATCATATCATTCATATCAAAAGATTCTATAAAATGTAAATTCCAGACGTTCTAAGTATCTAATACCCTACACTGGTCTCTTAAAAAGCTTTGGAAATTTGCTCAAATAAACATTCTCACCAGACCAAGCACTACTGAATACATTCCCTATCTTATTCATCAGTGTTTCAATAGCCTTGGGGTTGAACGGTTCACATCCTTCAGGGTTCAGCTATATCAAGGGATACTACCTGCTAAAATCCGCAATCGCCTGATAAAAGTCGAGCCGAAAGCTGACATGGTAAAGCTTGGTCAAGTCTTGGGTATGACCTTCAAAAGAAAGAAAGCTATTGATACTTTGAAGAAATAATTGCTCTTTTGTAGTATCACTCTATACTCTCAATGCCTTGAGCTTGGTCTTTAACCTCTACATTTCTGTCTTTGAAGACTGAAGTTCGACTTGACTATCCTTTAGGTTACTAGCAGCTTTATTGAAAGGTTGCTTAAGTTTCTCAATTTTAGTAGCATGTTCAGATTCCTGCTCTGATCACCTCTGAGATTCTCCTTTCAATGCCTGTTGAAGATCAGCAAGAGTGGACTTCTACTCTATCTTCATCTTCTCATCAAAAGTTGCCATAGTTTTGGCCTCTTCCTACTTCATCTCGACCATTTTTTAAAACCCGCCTCGGCTATAGTTTTTTGAGCATCTGTAACCGTCAAATTAGGTTATGTGTGCATATTGTCAAATTCAACCTATCTAGAGATGCCCAAGCGCAAAAATGGTCATCAAAGAAATTATAGAAAAATTCAACTTCTTGCAATAGAAAGCCATGGTTGAAAAATCACCTATAGTTCTCGAGCTATTAAGTCAATCATTCATTGTAATTGACTAGTTTGGGATAAACTTGGTTGGGTAAGGATCAAAAGCACTAGGTTGGCTAAATTTCCGAAGTAAGGTCTGTAGTACAGACAACACTATTGATCATATATCTCTAGGCATCCTAGGCATTAGAGAGGGCGCCTTGGCTAGAGGAATACCAAGAAGAGGACTTGCAACCTTCTCAGAGTTAGGGTCAGCTGAAGAAGGACCAGTCAAAGCAGAACCCTTCCTCTTTTTGTGAAAGTATTTGTATCCTCTCAAGCTGAGAACCTGATTGAGGAAGAATTTAGGTGATTAGGTTTGAAGAAGCAAATCGATTGCAACATTGGGTTGAAGAGGAAGAATTAGAGCTGCCGACAACAATCCTTGACATGAACTAACTACTGTCCTTGAGGATATTCTCCTAACAGGAACCATAATCATGCCTATTCAAACTTCTTCTCACCATTAGAATTTCCAGTAAGAAGGGTCTTCTTTCCAAAATCGCTACTAGAAGGACTGTTGGATGATGACATTGATTTGATTTTTTGAAAACATGGGAGAAGGAATATAGATTTGAGGAGATTTAAAAATAGGAAAGAGTGAAATTTCAAGATTTGCAAAGAAGAAGGAAGATCGGCTAAGATTGACAAAAACATTTGGTGTGGAAGTAAAAAGAATTTATAAATGAAGAAGGAAAGCAAGTTGTTATGATTAAAGATAGGTCAACCCAACTTGGATGGGTTATAAGACAATAAGGTGAATTTATGAGGGAAAACTTTGGCATTCAATGCACTAACACAGAATGAGGTTCGATTCTTGGTGTATCGATCAACAAGAAGACATAGAGAGCAACAATTGAGGACTTGTTGGTCAAATAATGGTTCATACAAGAATATGATGAACAAGAAAAATGTTAAAAGAGCTTGGGGACTACAGAGCAAAAAAGCAACATCAGCTAGGTCCGATAGACGACAATGCAAGCCTAACCAAGGGAGACTCCTGATGATACAAGAAGTTTTCCCCCAAAAGGAATCGCTTATGTGGCATGTATTTAAAAGGCCCCATAAGGGTAAATTCATAAAATAGGATAGGCTGACACAGAACTAATTATACAACGGTATTCTTGCAGAACAAGAAAGCATTAAGGTCAGATTAGGCAGGCCAATTTCCCTACAAAGAACTGATCTATCAAGGTCTAATTGATCAGAGGTTTGGACAAAAGCCAAATATCTATAACTCGGATCTCAGCCCGCCATTGTATAAGAGAAATGAGGCCATAAGTTATATACAAGATAATATTAACTCATAACATTATATCTCTCTCAACTTTCGTCTCTCTCTAGCATGAATGTACTCAACACAAACAAAGACAAAAATTACGAAAGACATTTAATTAGTTACTAGATAACTAAACATCATACCCAATTAAAACTAATGAAACCACTAAAATAACTGAACACAATAAAACTATGGATGTGTTTCGTTTATGAATATGGGGAGATCGAAAGAATGAGAATCAAAATTAATGATATTCATAGATGTTGTTTTGTTGTCCACTATGGGAATCATTTATAGGATTGGAAGTATTATAAAATGCACACTTTCATTCCCACGTATGAGACTTGGATTTTAAATTGATTAAAACATAATAAAACTCATTTCTTGTTCAAACCAAATAAGTAAAGTGAAATGATATAAACCAATGATGATAGTGGGGTTTATGATTCCCATTTCAATTTTAATTTTGAAATATGAATTAAACATCTACTAAAAGTAAATAAGTAGTTTAATAAATGATACAGAGAGTAGTCCCAAAAGTCTTCAAAGTTCAATGAGAGGTGGTCTATGACTTGTTTCCCTAGTACCGTCAATACCTTCATCTCCATCACCTCCATTTCTACTGTCATTGTCATCTTCTTCATTAACACTTTTCTCACTGGTAGTTCTGAAGTTGCAATAGGAGCTTCAGGTTCTTGAGGCCAATATGCCATTTTGAGTGGCTGCAGATTGCTCATATGCTACACAAGTAATCCAAATTGAAATAGGCGAAGAAGGCCAAGAAGCTCCTCGACACCATTCCAAAGCTGAGTAGGATAATAGCTTAGTTCAATTTACAAATCATAACGAATCTCATTCATGAAGTGATCACTTGTTGATGGATTCATGAGGTGTTGGCTTCATATTTACTTAAACAAGCCCAAAGCCAACCAAAGTTAGAAAGATGGTATTTTTATTGTTTCTTCTAGTAGTATTTTTCTCCCCTCCCTTTTTTTTTTTTTTTTTTGTGCTAGGATAGTAATATACTTCCTTAGTTCCATTTCATCTGTTCTGCTTTGTTCAAAATTATCTGTCATTTTCTAGTATTAAATGATACTTTTTCAACTTTACCCTTAGTGCCATATTAATAGAGAGGGAGGATTATGTAATTGCAGATTTGATATAAGAATATAATTTAGTCACTTTGAACTATTTTTTTATATAGTTGATGCAATTTAACAAATTTCTTAATCCTTGTGCACTAATCCAAAGACGATAGTTGAAATAGAATACTTGACAAAGATAAAGGAAACCAAGATCAATCGAGATTGAAGATTTAACAACTTGCACAAAAAATAAGTAGTCCATAGGGAATTATCATTAGGTAGATTTGATTTTTGACCCCACTTGTAGACTCTATGGAGTAGATTAAAACCTATGAAATAAATAACACAAATTACTGTGAAAAGATTTTATAAATTTAATTCCTATCCTGAACAATATACAAAAAATTCTCCGTCAAATCGAAACACGAACCTGTTGATATCCTTCCATAACTATTGGAGTCACTACTGCTTTTAGCGAAAGAAATTTCAAAATTTTCTAACTCTCACGCACATACTTCAAGGCCATCAAAAGTCTGCCCTTGTTGTTTTTTCAAATACTCAAGTCCCATGCCCTTATTTGGCATAACACAACTGCCATACACCAAAACTAGTTCTATTTGGTTTTGGTTTCTTATGATAGCGGGTCCCTTCAATGAGGAGAACCACACATACAAAAATTCCTTACCAACTCAAGTGGAGGTATTTGTCAAACCAATAACTAAACAACAAGTCTCAAATTTTTTCCTTATTATAGATTTCGCCAACATTTGTCTGATTTGTTGCCACCCGTATATTCTTCGTAATCTCAATCACCTTAGAGTCCAGAACATATCAGATCCAATGATACAACACATCAAAGTGTTTCGATCTCCTATAGAAGTCAGATTCTTGCCAAGATGTATAGAACTCTGGCTATCACAGTATATCACATATTACCTCTATGTAAAATTGAGCTCATGCATGAATTTATTCACATATTACCTCTGAGTAAAATTGAGCTCATGCATAAATTTATTCATCCAAAAAGAGCTGATTCCACACTTTGGTATTTGCAATGAACTCTGCCTCATTGTAGACAAAGCAACACTCTTCTGCAATCTTGATGTCATGCCACAACACCACTTGCAAATGTAATTAGGTACCCAAAAGTACACTTCTTAGTATCAATATCCCAAGCCATATTGAAATCTATGTAACCACAAAGAACAAATTTATCAATAACAAAATATAAATGTACCCCAGAGATACTTCAAAATTCACTTCACAACATTCCAATGCTTTTCTTTATCTGAGTTTGTCAAAAACTGGCTAACAACACTAATTATATGGGCAAGATTTGGCCTCATACAAACCATTGCATACATCAAATCCCTTATTGCTGATGCATAAGGAACACGTTGCATGTTTTCTTTCTCTTTATCACTAGACAAAGCTTGTCTAGTTTAAAGCCTAAAGTAAATAGCAAGAGGAGTGCTTACTACTTTTACCTTTATTCATACAAAACCGTTGAAGCACATTTTTCATGTACTTTATTGAGCCAACCATAACTTCATGGTTAGTATATCTTGAGTAATATGCATGCCAAGAATTTTCCTTGATGGTCCCATGGCATGGCAAAAGACTTGCTAAGGTCTTTCTTCAACCTGTCAATTTTATCAGAATTATGACCAACAATCAACATGTCATCAATATAAAGTAGTAAATTGATGAAGTCATTGTCAGAGAATTTCTGCACAGATGAACAATAGCTGGAAGTAGTCTTCTTGTACCCTTGTTGGATCTCAGATCAGACTTAAACTTCTTGTACCATTACCTACGAACTTATTTTAGACCATACAAACTCTTCTTCAACTTGCAGACCAAATTTTGCTTCCCCTTCAACAAAAAACCTCCCGGTTGCACCATATGAATTTCCTCCTCTAGATCACCATGAAGGAATTCTATTTTGACACCTGTTTTCTCTACCTCAAGATCAAGACTCACTGTCGATCCAAGCATCACTCTAATAAAAGACATCTTCATAACGTGAGAGAAAATTTCAGCAAAGTTAATACGCTTCTTTTGATTGAAGCCCTTAACCACTAATTTGGCTTTGAATTGTGGATGTGAAGAATCTACTTTATTGTACAATCTATAGATCTACCAATTTTTCAAAGATTTTCTGTTCCTCAGAAGCTTCACCAGCTTAAATGTGTAGTTGTTATGCAGTGATTTCTTCTCGTCATCTATAACATCAACCCATTTTTCTTCTGCTTACTCTCCATAGCCTTATCGTAGTTTTTTGGTTTTTTACTCCCATTAGTAAGGAGCACATACTCATCTAATGAATAACGGTAGAGGGAACTCTAGCCCTTATCAATCTCCTTAGTGGAACTTCAGGTTCTTCAACAACTTCACCAAGAGGATCATCTGCCTTATCAAATTCTTTGTCATCATCACCCTCACCTTAATCATCCTAATGTCATATCTCATAATGATTTTCATCACCAGCTACACTGGATGAGTGTCGTAGATAAAGGAATTGAATTTAAGTCTACCAGGCTATCAATACTTGTAGATTCTGACTTATCTTCCCTTGCCAATATATTCAAATGGTCTTATCCTCTATGAAGATAACATACTAGATTCTCACTAGCTTCTTGAAAACCAAATCATAAAATCTATAGCCATACTCATCATAGCCATAGCTAATAAAGATGTACAGTTTCATCTTAACCTCAAACTTGGACAATCCTTTGAAACATGGTAAGAACATTTTAAATACATAATTGTCATACAATATGAGATCAGGAATACAATCAACCTGCAAAGAAACAACAGGAAATAAATTAATAACAGGTGTAAAAGTATATCATACCTCTTCCCAAAGCACACAATTTGCTTTAGAAATCAAACATTTGACTTGCTCCACTAATGTTTTGTTCATCCTTTCCACTAGGCCATTCAACCGAGGAGTCTTGGAAGGAGTCGTTTGTAGTAATCATCAAATGGTTTACAATATTTGTCACCATTGTTTGTGCAAATATATTTCAACTTCTTACCTATTTCCCTCACAATAAAAGCTTGAAACTGCTTAAAAAGAGACCAAGTGCCTGATCTTTTGACTTCAATGCATACATCCTTAGTTTTCTTGAGGACAGTTGTCAATAAAACTTACAAAGTAACGACCAAACATCTTCATCTTCATAAGACCATAGAGATCTGAATGTACAAAATCAAGCAACTCTGATTTCATTGCTAGAGGATGATTCATGAAAGAGATCCTGTTTTGTTTTCCTACCAAGCAGGAAACACACCTTTCTAGTTGAATAGAAGTCTTCATCATGAAAAGTAAAATTTTCTTAGCCAAACAACTAAGTCCTTTCTCACTCCTATGACTGAGCGTCTTGTGCTATAACTTTGAAGGGACGATGTTTTCAACTGCATTGACATTATTAATGCACACAGAAGTTTTGTCTAGTATAAACCTGAACTCTTTTTCCCATGTGCCACAATCCCTTGGTTATTTTGTATTTCCTATTATCGTGGGTGCTAATATAACTCTCATCATCCAACACGCTAGTCAAAATAAAATTCAGTCGAACATTCGATGCATGTTTGATATCTCTCAAAACCAACATCACCCTAGAGTAGGTCTTCAATGTTACAGTCTCTATGCCAACTACACTAGATTGACCATCATTACCCATCTTCAATATCTCAAAGACACCAAAAGTATAAGATGTAAAGAAATCATTTTTCATGTCACATAGAAGCAAGCACCACTATTGACGAGTCAATTTGACTCATCACAAGCAACATTGATCATATTTTCCACGACAGACAATTACTAAATCCTGTAATAGTGGTAGCTACAAGATCATCATCATCACCATCTTTCTTTTCCTGTTTTCCTTTATTATCATTCTTTAGCTTTCTACAGAACTTCTTGATGTGTCATTTCTTGCTACAATAATGACACTCAAGATTCTCGTACCTTGACTTCGATTTGCCTGTATTCTTACCTCTGGAGGATTCTCCCTAATCTTGTTTTTTTCTCTTCCCCAATTTTCCATAATTAACACCTTGAACTGTAAAGTTGATACCTTTTGAGTTCTTTGTCTGACCTATGTATTCAATACTAACTTCTTCACATAGTTCAAGGTCACAGTACCATCATAGTAGAACTCGTCAACGTGACATAAAGATTCTCCCAAGAATCCGGTAGAGCAATCATCCTCAAATTTGATACCCATGGTTGATAGCTGGTCAAAATATCCTTCAAACTCATTTGTGTGGTCAGAAATTTAACTTCCTTCTTTGTACTTCAAGTTCATGGAATTTTTCAACAAGAGCAACTTGTTATTGCCTTATTTTCAAGCACACAAGGACTCAAATTTCTCCCATAGTGTTCTATTATGTTTGCTATTGATGATGTCATTCAAAACATTGTCATCTACCCACTGTCCAATAAAGCCTCAAACCATCTCGTGCTTAATAGCCCAATCCGAATCAAACACGAATTTAATTTTCTCATTAGAGAACACCAGTAAAATGTAACTTATTTACAAATGGTAGATTATTCATCTTGCTCTTCCATTTATGATAGTTAAGGTCATTCAAACTGATCATCATACTATAATTAGGTTTCATTTTTATACAAGTGAAAAACCCGAGCAAGTATAAACCTGCTCTAATACTAGTTGTTAGTTACAAAATGGGAATGCGAAAGCAAAATATCTACCCAGGAAATTTTTCCTCCACTTGAATGAATTGTAGGACTAACCAAATAGTAAATCAATTAACAAATAAAATCAACAAGCACAAAATACACATGATTTTAATATATGAAAAAATCCTTTCAATGTGAAGAGTAAAAATTACAAGACTTAGTCCAGAAATTTTTTCACAGCTATTTCCTACCTTTCGTTTCCCCAATCTACTTCCCTCTACCTCTCTCACCCTTTCTTCCTCTCTCTTCTACCTTATTCCCTCAACCCCCACCCCATTCCCCCTCTTTCTTCCTTCTCCTCCTTTCCCGTCGGCCCTCGATCCATTCCCCTCTCCCTTCTGTTGACCACCACCATCCACTCTAACTCTTTCTCCTTTTTTATTTGTATTGATAGTATTTTCTTTGGGAAAATTATATTTTTTGGTTGTTTGGCTATGATTTGGTGAAAATAGTCTTAAATTTAGCAAATTTTGTGGTGGATTTGGTTAGATTGGCTGTTGATTTAGTGGTGGATTTGATATGGTTTTGAGAACTTCTATGGATTTGGCAGGAGAAGTTCACAAATTGTTGAAGAAAATAAAAAATTAGACCTAGCCAGTTCAAAGGGTTTTTGTTGGTTTACTGGGTTTCAACGGTTGTTTTTTTATATATTTTTTGGGTTTAATACTCAACCAAACCAGTATTATGGCGATTCTTGAATAAATTGATAGAACCAGCTGGTCCGGTCTAGGTTTAAAAACACTACTTGTCCTTTTTAAATACTCAGTTTACTTAATCGGCACAAAACAACATCATAGCAAATCCAAAGAGACAGGGTTTTTATTTCTTATTATAGTAGGCCTCTTCAATTGAGGAAGACCACATGAAACACTTCGGTAGAGTGTTATAATTCATCATCCACTTAGCAATCTATTTTTTCCCAGTTAACAATCTTGATTATCAAACATCAATTGACAATATTTCATAACCCTTGATTATTAATCCAAATTGAAAATGATTTGTGCTTAACTTACAAAGGTATTGCCTAAAAGAAGCAAGCATCCCAAGTCTTTCTCGTTAATCCACAACTTGATGATGTCTCTAGATATTAAGTCGTATAAATAGAGAAATGTTACTTGGGATTAAACTAAGTGAGTGGAAGTATGATAATGTATTGAAGAATTATAATGCACTGAAGAATTTGCACTAAACTTTTCAATCGAAAGAAAGTCAATTACCTATGCACATTACGTGCTTTCGAATCTTAACATAATTCATTTATTCTTTTTTTTTTTTTAAAAAATTGCTAACCATTGAAACCTTAATGGAGCACAACTCCCAAATTTTATAATAAATTTGGTTTGTACAAAGAGGAGGACATAAAACCAAAACTTCTAGAATTTGTTTATCCTTATGATTTCAAAGAATTAGAAAGAGCAACAAGTCTATTAAAAAATTGGGAAGATGATTCAAATTCACCAAGATTTCAAATCCAAAATTCAAACTCTTGTAGATTAAGCTATTTCTCTAGTTTCTTAAGTTTTTCTTTCTTATCTTGTTAGTTATATAATAAAATTTGGAGAAATATATGATATTCTGCTGCCTAAACAAACAGGAGCCCAAGGTCTGTTTGATAATATTGAATTGTGAATTGTGAATTTATAAATTATGAAAGCATTAATTCTTGAATTGATAAAATTATGTCTATTTGGTGATCAACTGAATTCAAGTTTTGAATCAGATATCTCACTTCATACATATGTTAATTAATTCAAAATAATTGCCATGTGTGTGTGTGTGTGAAAAGGAAAATAAACAATTGAGAAATGATGTAAATGTGTGGGAGAGATAATTTGTGTGTGTGTGATAGAGAAGGTGTGCGCATGTATGTTAGAAAGACGTGCACATGAGATAGAACGTGTGTGTATGAAAGAAAAAAAAATGACTATAAGAGAGATTGTGCATGAATGTGCCAGAGAGAGTGGGTGTGTGAAAGAGTGTATTAGGGTGACACTGTGTATGAGATAGAGTATGTTTATGGGTATGTGTGTGCGTGTGTGAAATAGTGCATGTCTGATTATGATGGAGAGTATGACAGAGATACAGTATGTATTAAGGAGTAGGAGAGAGTGTGTGTGTGAGAGAATGTGTGAGTGTGTGTATGAGAAAGCATTTGAGAGAGAATATATACGCCTGTGAAAAAGACAATGTGTATATGTGAGATAGTGTATATGTATTATGAGATAGTAAGTATTTGTGTCTATGAGAAAGTATGTGTTTCTTTAAGAGAAAGTGTGTATGTGTGGAATGGGAGAGGGAGTATGTGTGTATAAGATTGTGTGCTTCTATATTTATTTAAAATTTAGCATATCAAATGAAAATTTTCACTCAAAATTCTAAACACAAATTAAATACTGCTTAATGTATTAAGTGATAAGAGAATTTTGTTGGCCCCAAAGAGCAACCTAAGAGGGGGGTGAATTAGGTTGTATCTAAAACAAACCTTTTTATGTGCTTAATAGAAATTCAAACTTTATGCACCAAATAAAAACTTAAGCACAAATGAATACAATAGATATTCAACTATTTAAGCGTAAAGAACAAATAAGAATATTGAGATTAAGAGAATCAAATCAAACTCCTAAGCTTCTCAAGCTTGGAGCTTACAACTGCAAAGAGTTTCTTACAAGGCAACTACCAAGTTCACAACTTGAAGTTTTAGCCACTAAAAATTCTCTTCAAAGTAGGTGAGACAATAACCTCTTGTACACAAATAAGGATCACTCTTGCTCACACTAATTTTCTTTAGTTGAGCCAAGAGTTTTACACTCACAACCTCCCTTTGTTACAATTGTTATCTCTCCACTCTTACACTTGAAGAACTCTTACACTTCTAAGCTCTTTTCACAAAACTACCTACACTATTACAACACTTGTCTCTTATACACATCTAGATGTGTCACTTGTTTTCAAACCATTAGTGTGATTTGGTCATCATCAAAATACGATTAACATAACTGGGGTTCAACAAATTTTATTACCAAACATGTTTAATTAAAAAATTTCCAACTAAAATTTTTTAGCATTAATTAGAGTTATCAAATAGGCTCTTAAGCCTAACCCCGTCACTAGGAATATTAATTTTAAAGAGAAAAGTAACCCTTCAACTTACACATTAATTAAGGACTAATTCCACTTTGTACCCATCAACTTATATTCAATTCTCACTTTTAACTTTAGATTTTAGATTTGGATACTTTGCATTCCCAACTCTCAAATTTGTCCCACTTTTGTCCAATTCTTATATCCGTTATAGAATTTAACGGAATCTTTACGCATATATAACAAATTCAACTGAATGTGCACCAATTTGAAACAATATATTGAGTGTACATGCCATATTCAGTTTATTTTATTAATGGTGTTAAAAATTAGACTAAAGTGAGAAATATTTTGTGAAGTGACTCAAAACTAAAATAAGGGTACAAAGTATAAAATTAGGTGCAATTAGTCCCATGAATTAATATGAACTATAACTTGGAAACACACACAAAAGAAAAAAAAAAAAAAAGAAAAAGAAAAGAAAACTACTTGTGTGAAGAAATTTTTTTTGGACTAGGAAGAAAATAAGAAAAATTCAACGTACAAATCAACTCTAATACTTTTCATACAACAATAAATTAATATGTACATTAAATTCCAAGGTAGCGAATGGCCTTACTGGGATCCAATCCAATTATAGTAGTTACGTACACAAACATCGGAATGAAATGTGTACATGTGTTGATATTGCCCATACAATAAATTATTGTGTCAATGGCTCTTCAAGTGTTAATTCAGCCAATTGTAACTACCTTGCTTTCTTCAATACCTTGTGCTTGTTCAAAGTAGTCTTCACGTACATTGTTCACTAACATCAAGGCAACCAACCAGAAAAGAGATGCATTTAGCGACGCAAAGGCAGATACCTCCACCAAGGAGACCGGTCTTAGCAGTTGGGCAACTAGTTTCAAGATCGTGATGGACATTGCGCATTAGGTGAAGCTGTTCTGTAATTGTTGGCCACAATAGGAATGTTGCAGCAAATCCAGTGGTGCCGCTGTGCAATTTCATGTGGTAAATAGCGATATTGAGCGTACAATTCTAAATAACACAAGAAAACATACAGAGGTTTTTCCACTAATCCATTCTTGATAACTCTCCAACAAAGAGTTATTCACATACATTCTAGTTAGGATTTTAATTGAGTTTTAATGCCTTGTGTGGTCAAGATAAAAGGTGTTTTTGCATCTTTTAGGGTTTTTAGTAAATAATGTTATATTTTAAGTGTTTAAATATATTTAATTATGTATTTTAATAGGTTTGAAATAAGCCGGAAATCAAACAAATAATCGACACCAAAACAATAAAAAACAGTGCAACCTAGATCCAACCCGCGCGCAAGTTGCGCTCAGTTAGCCCTTGAGCATCTGCATGCTACCCTGCCCTTTTGTGCTTTGCAGCTTACAGCTAAACGTTAGCGGGATACAGCACCAAGTTGTGCGGGACAAACACTTGGGGTTTAATTACTATTAGCTTGTTCTTAAAATTTTTTTGAAACTAGTTTATAACGTTTCTGAAATTAAAATTTTTTTAAAAGAACTTGTGGATAAAAATTTTACAAAATATATATATGTATGTATGTATATATATATATATATATATATATATTATGTTTAGTTAAATTAAAAATTATTTTCAAAAGCAACCCTGCACCTTTTTTTGTAAAAGTATTTTTTTGAATTTCAAAAAAAGTAGTTTATACCTTTTCATGAATAGTTGAGAATAATACTATAGTTTGTTTAAAAAAAAAAAAAAACCAAAAATCTAAAGAATTATGTTGCTATTACAAATTTTCAATAGGCTTCAATTTAAGGATATCTAAATGGTTTCTGACATTTTAAAAAAAAAAATTCCAACAACGAATTTGAACTACATTAAAAAAACAGTAAACACAACTGCATCATACTACTATTATTTAGTGTATTCCCTCCCCCTCCCCCCGACTATAATAATATCTTACATTGTTGTCTAAGCTATCGATTGCATCGAATTGCCTCGGTTGACTATAGATTCGGATTAAATAACACAAACGTTTATGTTCATATAGCCAGTATTTTGACAAAATAATTTGGGCTTAATAACATTAAAGGGCCAATTTCTTAGAATATGACGGTTTTTAAAATTTATTGTGCAAATGTGACTATTTATTGGGAGTATTCTGAAACTATGATTATCGCACTTTGAAAGTGCGTAATCAACTTTGGTCCTATTTTTTTTTTTAATTTTTAATATAGTGATATTGCACTTTTCAAAATAAAAAAAAATTGGGAACAATAACACTTTGCCTCCCAGCACTATATGGGTAATAATATTTTGTTCTCCTAAACTATAAATATATACAGTTTGCCCCCAATTGACACTATTCATCTATTACAAATATTAAAATTACTTAAGATAATCTAGTTAATAACTAAAATACCCTTGGTAATATATTTTGATTTTTATGTATTTAAATTTTGATAGTAATGTGATAATTATTTAAAAATAAGCAAACATAAACTATATATTATTTCAATGTAATCTAAATCAATGTATTTCTTGGTCAAATTTTGAAATGTTTGGATTTCATTTTATATTATTTTGAATTTGAATGTTTGATTGAGTGGTAAAACAATTTCCAAATAAGCTTGTTTTCTATGAAAATTTTTTCCATAAAGGTATTGTATGAAAATAAAATTTTTATTAATGTTTGAGATTTTTTCGATATCTCTTAGTAGTTTATACTTTTAATATTTGGCCTATTTTGTGCATATTGCGATGTTGGATATAATAAAATTCAATAGTTTCTCATATTTTCACTCCCTAAAGTCCAAGATATTAATGTGTTATTATATTTTTTTTCCAAATTCTTTTAAATGATCAAAAATCAATAAAATGCATGAAAAATAAAAAATATGAAACTAAGGTTATTTTAGTCATCTAACTAAATTTTTTTTATATTTTAAAATTTTTAAAGGATGAATAATGTGAATTGACAGCAAAGTATATATTTCTATAGAGGCGGGGTAAAGTGTAATTACACTTTGCAAGTCTGATACTTTTTTGCAATCAACAGATTTCGCACTTTGCTTTAATTTTTTTTTTTTTGGAAAGAAAATTGCAAAATGGTCTACACTTCGCAAGTTCGAAATCAACAGATTTCGCACTTTGCTTTAATTTTTTTTAAAAAAAAAATTGAAAAATGGTCCTCCTACACCTAATAATAAGTGTAATTACACTTTACCCCTTAAACTATAGAAATATATACTTTACCCCTTATTCACATTATTCATCCTTTAAAAATTTTAAAAAATCAAAAAAATTTATTTAGCTGACTAAAATATCCTGAGTATCATATTTTGATTTTTCATGTATTTTGTTGATTTTTGATATTTTAAAAGAATTAGGAAAAATATAAAATATAATAATGCACATTGATATCTTGGATTTTAAGGAGTTAAAATATGAGAAATTGTTCAATTATATTAAATGATATCTTGGTTTTTAAGGAGTAAAACTGTGATAACCTATTCAATTATATTATATCCGACATCACGAAATGCATTGACGTAGGTTACATAGCAATATTATATAGTTTATTTTTGGAATTTTTTAAATAATTATCACATCATTATCAAAATTTAAATGTATAAAAATCAAAATATAGTTCCAAGGTATTTTATTTGTTTAACTAGATTATCTTAATAATTTTAATATTAGTAATAGAGAAATAGTGTTTTTGGGGGGATAAATTTTATATTTTTATAGTTTAGGGAAGGCACAGTGTAATTACCCATTTAGTGCAAAGAGGCAAAGTGTTATTGTTTCATTTTTTTTTAAATAATGGGATTTCGCACTTCATTTTGGTAATGGTTTTCTAGAATTATGACTCTCGTACTTTGAAAGTGTGTAATCCAATTGATTACTCCAAAGTGACGAAATCCCATTATTTTTAAATTAAAAAAAAAATTGGACTCTATTTGATTACGCACTTTAAAAGTGAGTAATCAATTGGATTACACACTTTCAAAGTACGAAAGTCATAATTCTAGAAAACCATTACCAAAATATCACATTTGCTCGATAAATTTAAAAAACGGTCCTAATCCGAGAAATTGGCTAACATTGAACACGTAGCCTAGTACTCCCTCCATCCCATTTATATTGTCACACTCTACATTTTGGAATGTCCCAATAAAAATGTCACATCACTTAAAATAAATGATTTGTTGTATTGAAATTTCAAATTTATCTTTCTAAACATTTAAAATATTCCCAACCCCAAACTAATAGGCCTAATAATAAATTCATCATATCTCATTTCTATTTCCTTTCTCCTTTCTCCTTCAAATTAAAGTTCTCTAATTGGAAATATTTGTTATTTAATGATATCAAGTCAAATCAATTTGATAAGGGCATTTGTGGACATTTGATAGAAATTTACAATTATTTAAAACTTTGTACAAGTATATAAGGTAACAATTTTTTAGGATAGAGGCAGTATTTATTAGGAAACCTTTAATATGATGCGATAGATAAGCAATGCAAAGAACCCACACGTATAGATCACTGAACAGAAATTTAGACATTTTTACAACTCCGACAACTAAAATGTTGAACTTCTTAATGAAAATATAATTAGTTTTTATTATTTATTAAATCTTATAATGTTTTTAAACTATGAATACTCGGAACAATATTACTAAAAAGACATTAATTGGAACATTTCAGGGAAAGGAAAACCCAAAAATAGAACCCAAAAAAATTAAAAAGTAAGGAGGAATGTAATTGTAGTGATAGAGATCGAACAGAGGATATATGCTTACAGTGCAATGTTGTAGTACGAGTTAAACCAGCAATTGCGAAAAGCTTCGGACTGTGGAATTGATTTTCCTTTGTAGGGATAAAACAAGGAGACATATCCAACTATGGTTGATGCAACAAGAAATGCAAAGGAGATGTATCCCAATGCTACTGAGGGATCAGACGGATATTTGCAAATAACAACGTCTTTACCAATAATTGGTTCTCCTGCTGGAGGCTGCATGCAGCGAGTGAACCAAAAGGTTATTGTTACAAATGCAATTGCAGTACTGAAAAGTTTCTCAAACAATAGCGTGCCATCAATCAATTTTTTGTTTTATATTTTCATGAGACATTATTTGGGAACATTGTTTTACCTTGTCTGATAATTATTTGGGAAAATTGTTTTTCCTTGTCTGTTAATCTATTACAAGTATAGTTTTTGTGTGGTAATGAAAAAGCTTTTGAAAGAACAAAGATTAGAATCATAGTTAGTTATCTATAATAATCGTATTTTGCATTGAAAATTTTAAAGTTTGCATTTGAACTTAATAATCCTCCTATTTGACGAACGAGAAATTTTATTTTGGAAAGTCCTTACTTAATGATATGTGATGTGATATTTCCAAATTTATGAATCTATTCTAATAATTAGTTTGATTTTTGATTATTGAATTCATTAGTTTGAAATACCAACATTACATGTCATAATCAAAATCTTATCATAATAAAGTTTCTCTTGATGGACCAATATGATCAAAGGCATGGATATTGAATTTTATATGGATGATAACTTTTTTAGTCAATCCGTAAATTTTGTAGTTTTTCAAGAAAATATTCATAAATATACTGAATTCACGATAATAATATGGTGAATAAGATCCACCTAAAAATGTCCACATATGAATTATATATGTGATGTCATATACATCAACATACTTCACATGAATGATAATATTGACAACCATATGACTTATGCTTGGCTTTCTTCGATTCTCACAAGGTTCATGATCTATGTTTGGCTGTCTTCGATTGTCGGAAGGTTTATGAGACTATGCCTAAGTAAGTTTCTTTTAGTACATCTTTGGACTAAAGAACCGAGTGGGTGAGATTATTAAATGGGAAATCCTTAGTTAAGCTTGGTCAAATTATGAATCAAGTCGTAGATGTATTATTTAAAAAGTCGGACTAAATATATGATGTCAGGTGTTATCACTTATATATATAGGTGTATTTAGATGTCATCTGATATTAAATGAATGATGTCATTTGATATTATATGGTAAATGTGACTTATTAAATAACTACAGTATCTACGATGGACCCATATATATACTAATATTGTTTAGTGTTTTCCTATTCAAACACGTTAAAAATCTTCTATCTCATTCTGTATCCCGTTATCAAATAAACAGCCAAAATTCCTCTACTAAAAATTCTAACTATATCAAAAATAAATTTTGATAGTTCGTTAGACAATAAAATATGATATAAAATAAGAAATGAAATAGAAGATGATGCGAAATTTAAATACGTCTCGCCATAGGAGAGAGGAATGGCTAACTAGTAGTACTTGTTCCTAAGAAAAATATATATATAAAAAAAGAGGCATGTACAGCATAACTACAGGATTTTTTCCCAAAACACACTTAATTATAGTTTGGGAGGTTCTTGTTCATCTCACAGTGCAACGCAAATGCATCTCAATTTTCATTAACAGTATTGAGAATCCAGTTCCTAATATTTAAAATTGAATTAGTTGATAAATGGCCAATTCTCTATTAATAACTTGCTATTGATCTACCATATCAAGAAGGGAATACCAAAGCAATACAGTTTCATGGAAAAAGCTAACAAATATTTGGTCTTTTATTACATGTGCATGGAAAAAGCAGATTTATTACCAACAAAAATTGACTCTCTTCTCCATGAATTTCGGATTTTGTTAGAGAAAGAGAAGAGCTTAATTATTAAATTAAATTCACTAACCTTTTGAGTTTCAGCAACTATTCCGAAAATAAAGGAAACAATCCCAAGTCCCCCAACTAGCACAGCCATTTGCGTGGGAGTTAATGCCATCTGAAATTTCAACCAAGTCCTTATTGATATCCCACACCTTCACACTTCTAATCATGTCAGTATATAACACATTTTGTATAGAGATGTAACACTCATAAAATATCATATTTCTTTGGTGGATTCGGGAAGCCTAGAAAGTTGATTTGCCTTTGGAAAGACTGCTCATGCGATCGAAACGCAATTTAAATAATAAGACGTTTTTCATAAAATTTATTAATTATAAATTCAAGAAAGATAGGATAGAATAGGTTTAAAAAAAATAAATAACTAAAAGACTGCTCATAAAATCTCAAGTTGTAGAAACATAAATAGAAGTTAGATTTAAAATCGAAAGTAAAAAAACAAACCTATTATGCCTTGGCTAATTGGACATTCACAAAATAAACAAATAAATAAATAAAGTAAAATAATGTTCAATATGAACATTTTAAGCTAAGAAAACAACATTAATTAATAAAAATATTCACTTGCCTTGTTCTCTCTCTTTTCTAGGCTCTGGGAAATCAGGAAATGGTTGAATATGTTATGTGATAGCTCCCAGTTCTCTTCTAAATTTTTAACCTCTCTCAACAGGTTATTTAAATAAAAAGCCTAAATTTCTCTGAATTTGGACCTATTTATTGCTGCAGATTCAAATGTCATAAACAACTGTCACAATTGGAGGCTACTATGGGTCAAGCCAAAATGTACGTTGGTAATCTAGTCTCTTACCTCCGTAATTATCTCCTACAAGTTCTCAGTTGTATATCATTCTTCCCTCACGTCTAATTTTAGATATTGACCTTCAATTTTTGTGCCAAAATTCCATCGCACAGTGAGAAATACCTAAGTATAGAAGTTGTGCTTTCCTCCACCTAAATGGCTTTTGCTCTATAATGGGATAATCTAAATCCATTCTTTGGCAAGATTGTAAAGATTTAATTATATTGAGATAATCGAATCTTAAAAAACTACAAACTAGGATCAAATTTATGGACTCGAATTTGCAATCCTACAAAGTAGATCAAAGCGTAAGTACAGTTGATACTGATCAAAAAAATTCGTACATACCTTCTTAAAGATATTAAAAGTTGTTCTTGATAACTTATAATCAACTACAAAGTTGATACTGATCAAAAAAATTCGTACATACCTTCTTAAAGATATTAAAGCTTGTTCTTGATAACTTATAATCAACTAAAAATAATATTTTTAAATTGAAAAAAGTTGTTCCGAAAACATGAGCCATGGACTACTTTTGAAAGCATCTTAAACCTTTCTAAACACAAACAAAAACAAACTATGTTTTATTTTTTGTCAATAAATTTTAAAACTAACTTAATTTATAATTCCACGAAAGCAGTTTATCAATAGCTTTTCATAAGTTGTTGAGAACAATCAACTACAAATATTAATGATATTACACATATATATCTTATTATTTACTCTCAGCCATAGAAATACAGAATATTAAAGTAAAGAACTTTTCCCCAAGCAAACATACACTGTTCAAAATAAGCTAAAAGAGAATGATTTTCTAAAAAGGATTGTAGAATTCTTCAGTGAAAAGATCGTACTATACAATAGTCAAGTTATATACATTGTGATACAATTAACCTTCATTAATATTGTTAATTTACCATGTTACGTTAATTTTATTATAAAACCGAATATAATTTAGGAGAATTCTACAATCCCTTTTAGGAAACCATTCCCTTGATTTTAAAAGCTTGTACAGTACAAGCTTTTAAAGCACATGGTAGTTGTACTGTACAAGCATTTAAAGCACAAGGCAATGGTTCCCTAAAAGGGACTGTAGAATTTTCCATTTTCATTTTAGTGGAGATAGTATTGAATTTGAATATAGAAAATAATATTTTTAATGCATTCAAAATGTAAAGTTGTAGCTCGTAATAGGTTTAAAAGTTCTAATGAAATCCAAAATTATTTGAACATTTGAGTTAAAAAAAAAAAAAAGGGAACAAACAAACTAATACATTTTGAAGTTACTAGTTTATTTAAGCTCACGCCAAGTTTGTGATAAGATTTTATAATGTGCATAGGTAGGGAGAATAAAATTCTAGGAAACTAATGGAATAATACATAAAACAATAATATGTGCATTAGTTAGTTATGTACAGTAGGTGCATTGGGACGCCTAATCCGCACGACGTATCCATGAATAACCCTATGAATATAAGGATCATATACATGACTAATAAGTCTTAAAATATATTCAATCACAAACAAAAAGTGCGGCAACTAATAAAACTATCTAAACTCCAAAAACATATAACTATTATTCGGAGCATGCAAGCTTACTTATTGAAATACTCTTACAAAAATTCTTAACATAGCTACCATCTTAAATTCTTTTCATGTTCTTGTATACTTTGTATCTTATCTTTCGATAATATGTATTTGTACTCTTCTTCTATACAAAAATATAAAGTATATTACGTGAGCAACAAGTCGCCAAATAGATGGTACTTACTTTCCCTGGATCATGTTCATTGTAACAAAACTATCTATTTATATGCCACAAAAAGTCCAAAAAACTGCCGCGCAAGGTCATTTGCGGCGCAACATCTTTGCATCACTGTGGACGTGGAATTTGTACGAAATTTCCTATTCGCGTCAAAATGTTTAACCAGTTGACAATTCAAATTTGTATTCAAAAAAATTTCCCCATATGTAAATAAGGCTTAAGAGTAGTGGATCCATACTCCTGAATAATTTATATTTTTAATATAAATTATTCATTAATTATTTTTCTCGATGTATATTCGAGAAAACACCCCAGATTAATCAAGAGATACAAATATAAATTTAATACAATAATACTAACACAAGAATAAATTTAACACAATAATATAAACGTAATAATATAAAATAATAGAAAAAAAGAAATTACCGAGCTTCCATCGACAATTGAGAAAATTACACTGTAATACTCTGGTCAAATAATAATTTATTCCTATATTTTATTGACTAAAAATTTTATACTTAAAACTATCCAATTACTATTGAAAGAAAAGAAGACAAAGGAAGCTCCAAAAAGCTTCGACTATTACTATCCTATTGCTAATTTCTAGCACTACTCTCTGACTATTGTTGTTCTCTCGTACTTGTACTTCATCGGCCTTTTTTTTTTTTTTTTGTCCCATATGCTTGGTTAGTTTTAGAGTCCCTTGAAGGCTCTTTGCCCCTTCTTGATAAGTAAAGGTGCTGTCATCAAACCTTATCACAACCGGGTATACTTTACTTCAACTTCAATTGCTAAAATTTAGTTTCCACCAAATTCTAAAGTTGACTTTATCCAACTTTGATCTAAACGCTAATATTCCTACGAGTTTGGCAGGATTATTTTGCAAGAAATTTACTCGGTTTAACTTGGATTTGCATGAAATAAAGTAGGACTCTTTTTTAATATTTATCATTGTTTTTGGATATGTTAACCGCAAGTCGATTCAATCGAATAGAAATTCTATTATAATTTGTATTCTATTTGATGATATAATTACTTGGGTGATATGTGTATATCTTTAATAATTAAAGATTAACACTAATTGATTTAGCTTATGTATATTTGTATTTTTTTTCTTAAAGAAATTTAGCCCCCAACAAATATCCCTTGTAATACTTAGTAACTGTCTTGGGTCATTAATAATATTATTAATAGCACAAATTACAAATAAATTGGCTAATGAAATCCTTTCTTTTCTTTGTTAGGAAATCCCTTCTTTATTAGGATCAAGATTCTATATTCAAGTCTCCTGTTCTAGGTAGGCTTTGTATTAATTTTAGCCTATTTGTTGACTAGTAAAATTCCCTTTTTATTAGATGTGTAAGGATTTTAGTCTCTTTTTTCTAGTAGACTTTGTATTAATTTAGTCTATCTTAATTATTTTCACCACTATAAATAAGATTTAAAATAAGACAATTTCCTTATTCATTCCACACCATACAAGAGACCAACAAATTTTATAAGTCATCTCTTGTTACTTTTTTTTTCTTTTTTTTTTTTTTGTTTTTTGTTTTTTTGGCATGTCACTCACGACTTCGCATGTTTTTTTTTTTTTTCCATGTCACTCACAACTTTGCATAATTATTTTTTTTGAATCCTACCTTACTTTTATACCCCTTTTTATGAGACAACTTTATTTATTTATTTATTTTTGATAATATAAAACCCAACTCTCCTTCTCCTTTTTTTTTTTTTTTTTTGTGTCTATGACATTTCTTTTATTTTGTTATAGAAATGGCTAGTCATCATCTCGATTGCTTTCTAGAAATGATTAATGTTTTTCCTACAACAATAGGAGCTGAACAATTACCCAGGGCACACGGTTTCCTATTGAAAAGACATAATTTAATATCTCAAGTTCCCAGGACTTATTTAGCACCCCGTTAGGAACCTTTATCATGGACTCGATCCATACACTGTCTCACAGCAAACTTTAATGCTTTTGGCCTTGTTAAGAAGGAAAAAACGATATCCATGACAATCTTTGGAGCCATTATCTTCTTCAAGAATGGGAACGTCATCTTCTCCTACCTTTCTTGGAAGAATGCAGACGGACAACATTACTTGGGCATTTGGATATTTCAACATGTTTGGACCATCACTTACTCGTTCTATGTCTTGGATATTCTTGGGTAAAATTTACACTTCATCTTATATGAATATAAGGAAACCCTCAAACTTGTGGGAATTTACTGTTGAACCCCAGTTATGATAATCATGTTTTGATGATGACCAAATCGCACTAATGGTTTGAAAACAAGTGTGCAGAAAAACAAGTAGGTTCGGACGCAAATGACTGTTCGAAAGACAGATCTTCGAACGATGGTAATCGTCCGACACAAAAAATTTGAAGCAAGTCTCGGACAAAGAACAGTGTCCGATCATATTTCCAGAAGACTTTGCTTCGATCGGACGCATCCTCAGACGTCCAAACGAATGTCCTCAGAGAACGGACGCAGCGTCAGATGCAGGGATTAGCAGCGGCCGTCCGAACGGTCCAACGGCTAGTTCGTTCGGACGCACACTTTCTGCATCGGCCGTCCGGAAGGTCCAACGGCTAGTTTTCCAGTAAACAGAAAATAGCCAGTGAAAAGTTGTTGGAAGCAGATTTTGGGTAACTATAAATATTCCTAAGCTTGAATTAAATAGGAAGAGACTTCTACATTAGATTACAAGTAATACTTGAGCTATTTGGGAGAAATAGTGGGTACAAGTGTTGTAATAGTGTAGGTAATTTTGTGAAAAGAGTTTAGAAGTGTAAGAGTTCTTCAAGTGTAAGAGTGGAGGGATAACAATTGTAACAAAGGGAGGTTGTGAGTGTAAAACTCTTGGCTCAACTAAAGGAAATTAGTGTGAGCAAGAGTGATCCTCATTTTTGTACAAGAGGTTATTGTCTCACCTACTTTGAAGAGACTTTTAGTGGCTAAACTTCAAGTTGTGAACTTGGTAGTTGCCTTGTAAGAAGCTCTTTAGAGTTGTAAGTTCCAAGCTTGAGAAGTTTGGGAGTTTAGTTTGATTCTCTTAATCTCAATATTCTCATTTGTTCTTTAAGCTTAAATTGTTGAATATATTTTGTATTTATTTGTGCTTAAGTTTTTATTTGGTGCATAAAGTTTGCATTTTTATTAAGCACATAAAAAGGTTTGTTTTAGACAAAACCTAATTCACTTGCCCCTCTCTTAGGTTGCTTTTTGGGCCAACATTTACAAGGCTATAGAGTTATCCTTATTTTCATATCCATGAGACGTAAATATTTTTAAGGCTTTACTTGAGAGGTGTCTCCTGTTACTAATACTTTCGATACTCTCTATGGAGAAATTGGTATTTCTTTATTAGATATTCAAAAGATTGGAAGACTCCTCTCAAGTGGTGAATTTTATGATGAATGTAACCCTTCAAACGAAATGCTTGGGTCTAAACAATTCCACAAGCAAATATTGACCTTTATGACCTCATCCAAGCGTTAGGCGCCAAACCAACTTTCCACGCATGGTTGGATAACTTTATCATTCCTATTCTGAATCACCCTAATTCAAATGCAGTAGGTTTGCAAAAACTTGAAAATTTTCATTTGAATGCAGACATGATTACCCTCGAAATACAATGCTGGCCGCCTTCCTTGCCTACTGGTTAAGTGGGTTTCACTTCCACCTATGCGGTCTAAGACAATTCGATCCAAAAACCTTCCTCATGGCAGAAAAGATGACACAAGGCCAAATATATGATTTGGCTACTCCTGTATTAGCTCATCTTTATAGGCACATGGGGCATATTTCCAAAGCAAAGAAACCGAGACAATTACTAGTTAGAGGTCCATTTCAATATCTATTTGGATGGCTTGTAATTTTTTCCCGAGGACTTGCAGCCGTAGGGATTTGCTGCACCCAAATGCTCCATTATTATCTCTAATAAGAGATAGTTCTGTAACTCGATTCACTTATAATACTGCCCTAGCACTTTTTAGAAACTCCATTGAGTTTTCATTGCATCCATGTGTGAATTTCTCAGAAGGTTGAGACTTAAAAGAATATGACCCCTAAGATGGAGATTCATCATTACTTTACCGAACCTTCTCACTTTTCTTGCAATTCGTTCGTGTGTATTGACCTATCGGGCAGGTGATAACCTCATTGCTGAACCCTATGAGCCTAACCATTTTGGCCGTCAATTTGGATACGGTTCTCATACAGACGAAAGAACCAAAAAGGTGAAAAAATTTCCTAGTTGTGGGATTCGTGATGAACCTCGTCCTTCAACTCTTTTAAGAGACCTTTCTCCTACTTTTGAAAATTTAGTAAGAGGAAAAGAAGTAGTATCTGAATGTATTCAAAAGATTTCTTCAAAAGATAAGGAAATCTTTCATCTTGAGGATGAAACTGACTATGAAACTTTTGATTATACACCTCTTAATGATGGCACCCCAGATTCAGTGACTGCTTAGCAATGTTAGTTTATTCCATATCGCTACTATTGCCCATATCCTCGTTCATTCATCTTTTTTTTCATCATTTTTATTTTTCTTTTTTTTTTGAAAATAAGATTATTAATACATTTTTTAATTTAAAGTCCTCGGCAGGGGAATCATGTAGATCATATATTGATGACCTTATTCTTCCACTACAAGTGACAAATGTTTCTTATGGCTCTATGCAAGACATTCTCACCACTGCTGCCCAAATAGTTAAATCCAATCCAATTTTCTAAACTAGCTATTTTCTATGAATTTTTAGACCCAGGGATAATGGTAAAGGAAGTGAACAATGTACTCAAGTTTCTTGCCAACAGTTCCATAAATGTCTCTCACTTTTATGAGATTCTAAAGTATTTTATTGTGAAATCACATGAGATGAAACTTTTAAGAGAGAACTGACTGTTTTCATATAAGGCTCGTTTAGAAGTTACTCGTTCACAACTTGAATCCTTAAATGAAGAGCATGGCAACTGGTTCAAGATATCTCTTCTATGAAGAATTCATTAAATGTCCTCAATGGGGGAAATTAACAAGTTGGAAACGAAGTTATCTTTACTTCAAACTCGCCGTGCTGTCGAGGCTCAGACCTTGAACAAGCATGAGTCCACATTAATTCATACTAGCTAGAAACTCCTTGCATTGAAAGAAGAATTTGATGATTTAAAATTTTCTACTGATCGTGCCCTTGGTGAAGAAAAGATCCATAATGAAGATTCAAAGAAATAGAAGAGAGCCGTGGAGGCTTTGAAGAACCAAATTTTACTTTGATTCTTTGTTTTATGACAGATTTAGATTTTTTTTTAGATGGAGAGTTTCCATTTTCAAATTGTGGGAATCCTCATGTTTTATTTTCAGATTTATCTTCATATTGAATAAAGAAACAATTATTTTATTTTTGAGCATTTATATTCTTTCGTTTAAAATTTATCAACAATGTGGAAGTTATAAACATATTTTTTACTTGTAAAGGACCACACATATATATTTTTTGTTTGTTTTAACTGAACTTGGATATGGTTCCAAACTGCCTACGTACCCTTTTGTGAAAAGATCAAGCCAAACGTAGTTCAATTGGATTTTTTTTTTGCACATTTTTCTTTCGCTTGTTTTGACTGAACTTGGACATGATTCCAAGCTACCTATGTACCCTTTTACGAAAGGGATCATGCCAAACGTAGTTCATTTTTTGTTTTTATTGCTTAGGCCGCCCTTTCGAGTTTTCAACCTAGCTTTTTTTGATTCCCCTTTTTTTTTTTCCGAAGCCTCCTATTTTAAGGAATTTTATGGAAAATAACTCTTCAAGAATCTTGCGTTGGTCGGGGGAATGATTCTCTCACCATCTATTGTTATCAAAATATATATTCCATTTGAATACACTTTCTCGTCAACATAAGGACCTTCCCATTTAGGTTCAAACTTTCCCTTAGTCCCTTGAGTTACCATAATTGGAGTTCATACCATCAATACTTGATCTCCTTTTTTAAAAGATCACAACCTGACCTTCTTGTTGAAGGCATTTTCCATTCGTTGTTGATACATTTCAAGATTTTGTTGGGCCATGAGACTCTTCTCATCCAAACTCTCAAGTTCTGCCAATCGCGCTTTGGCATTTTCTTCATGAGTAGTGGACTCTTGAATTGTAACTCTTAACGAAGGAATTTGTATTTCTAAAGGTAATACTGCTTCTCCTCCAAAAACAAGGGCATAAGGTGTTGCCTTAGTAGGAGTTCTGTAAGTGGTGCGATAAGCCCAGGCAAGTGTTTCGAAAAGCTTGTCATGCCAATTTCTTTTGTTTTTCCTTACCATTTTCTTCAATATCTTGCTTATGGTTCTGTTGAATGCCTCACTAAATCATTAGCAATGCATGATACCTTGAAGAATGATGGAATTTTATGTTTTACTTGTCATATAGCTTATACAATACTCCACCTTTGAAATATTTTGCATGGTCAGCAATGATAGAATCTGGGACTCCAAATCTGTAGATGATATGTATCCTAACAAATTTGGCCACATATTCTCTATTAATATTCTTGAGTGGGATTGCTTCAGCCCATTTGGAGAAATAGTTTGTTGTTGCTAAAATATACTTATGACCCATTGAAAATGGCGGATTAAATGGACATATGATGTCCATCCCCCAAACCGCAAAAGGCCCCGAGTTTGTAGAAACATGTAAGGGTTCTGGAGGTTGATGGATAAAGTCACCGTGAAAGTGACAATTCTGACATCTTTTTGCAAAATTAATACAGTCATTGATGATTTAGTGGGCCAATAGCACCCTGGACGTTTTATTTGCATTCGAAGTTTTCGAGCCAATTTTGTGAGCTCCACAACTAATAGAATGCACTTCTTTTATAACTTCTTCAATTTTATTATCGGTAATGCATCTCATGAACATTCCATCAAATGACCTTTTGTACAACACATCTTTCCAAAGGATAAATTGTGTAGAACGCCTCGATGTATGTGAAAAAGAGTGATGAACTCATTTTTTTGGGTCATAGGTTAGTCTAAATAATGAGAGTCGGCTTCCTTAAAGGAGTTCTTCCTCAGTAACTCAGTGGTAGAGCGGTCAACTCTTGTAGGCATGGGCTGGTCTTTTAATTCAACATGTTTAGCTCGCTCTACTGGTAACTGTCTAGTTTGAAAATAGTCAATGAAAGGTTTACGCCAATCCTCTAGCTCTTTTGAGCTTTCTTGAGTCTCATGAATGGCTAGAGTAACTTCGGATTCCACTACCTCTTTAATTGCATCATAAGGTTGAAGCAAGAGCTCTTCGAGTCCCTATGGTCATCTTCATATTATCTTCTTTCATCAAGCTTAAAGTAGCAACTAAACTTGCAAGAGCATCAGCCTCTATATTAAAATTTTGACGTACATGCCGAATTTGAACCTTCGAAATCTTCAACAAAAAATAATCAACAAGTTCATAATATGGGATAAGATTAGCCTTTTTAATTGTCTATTCCCCCTAGTTGTTTTACAACTAATTCAGAATCTCCATATATGATCAAATCATCTATGGGAATTTGAAGAGCAAGTTCAAGCCCGGATATAACTGCCTCATATTTTGCTTCATTATTCGAGCATCCTTTAGTCAAGGAGAAGGAGTATAGGATGATTCCTTTGTTAGGAGTGACAAAAACAATCCCAATTCCTGACTGATTTTCCTTTGGGTCATAACTTCTTTTCCTTTCAGGATTTCAAAATGCTCCATCAAAATACATTTCCCATCCTTACTTGATTTCCAGGTACATAAACTCTTCATCAGGAAAGTTAGAATAACAGTTAAAGGTGAATCATCAGGAAGGATGTGTGGCAAGAAAATCAACAAGTGCTTGTCCCTTTATAGTTTTTTGTGGGACATAGTGAATGGTGAATTGATTAAAAATCACTGACCATTTAGCCAATCTTCTAGTTAACACAGGATGAGAAAGCACATATTTGACAGGATCTGCCTTTGATATTAGAGGGATATTTTTTTCCCACGAATAGTGTTTCAACTTTTCAAGTAGAAAGACTAGAGAAAGGCAAATTTTCTAGATAGCCGAGTAATTTAATTCAGGACCTACCAAAGTTCTGCTGAGATAGTACAATGCAACTTCCTTTCCTTCTTTATTCTTTTGAGGTAGCAGAGCTCCTAGGGAATTATCCAAAGCTGTGATGTGCAAGATTAATGGCATTCCTTTTATTGGAGCCATTAGTACTGGTGGCTTTGTCAAATAAGCTTTAATGCTATCAAAAGAATTTTGACAAGCATTATCCCAAATGAAAGGTGTATCCTTTTTCACTTGATTAGCTTTGAAAATGGTTACACCTTCCAGCCAAATTGGATATAAATCTTCTTATGTAAGCCAACTTTCCCTACAAACTCCTTAATTTCTTAAGATTTTTAGGTGCAGGCATATCCTCTATGGCTTTTATCTTGGTTGGGTCAACTTCAATCCCTCGGTATCTAACCACAAAGCCCAAAAACCTTCCAGAAGAAACACCAAACGCACATTTTAGTGGATTCATTTTCAATGAGTATCTCCGAAACCTTGTAAAGATTTTCTTGAGATTACTAATATGATCCTTTCTATTTTTAGTCTTTACTACAAGATCATCTACGTAGCATTCAGTACAATCATGTAGTAAATCTCCAAAAATATTCACCATGGCTCTTTAGTATGTTGCCCCGGCATTTTGCAATCCAAAAGGCATGACTTTGTAGCAGAAGACACCTTTGGGAGTTCTGAAGGCCATTAACTCTTTATCTTCAGGAGCCATACGGATTTGATTGTATCCTGAATACCCATCCATAGAAGGACAACGCCTCATATCCCATAGTTGCATCCACAAGAAATTCGGTGATTGGCAATGGGTAATTATCTTTAGGACAAGCTTGATTCAAATCCCAGAAGTCAATACAAACACGGATTTAACCATTGTTTTCTTTATGGGTACGATGTTTGCAAGTCATGTTGGATACTGTACTTCTCTAATGAATCTTGCTTTTATAAGTATATCAATTTTTGCTTCAATTTGTGCTACTAACTCACGACACATTCTTTTTTGAGACTATTTGATTGGGCTTTTTCCGTGACGAATTGACAATTTATGAACTGTAATCTTTGGGTCCAAACCAGGCATCTCATCATATGTCCTAGAAAACACATCTTTATACTCTTTTAAGAGCGAGATTTATTGTTGTGCCTCATTTTCTGCCATGGTAGCACTTATATGTGTCGGCCTTGGTTCCTCTTCAGTACCCAAGTTGACTTCTCGTAACTCATCTATAGTAGCTTGTCCATCTTCTTCAAATTCAGTAGAGGAGTGCTGGTTGGGGTTCAACTTTTTCTTCAATCATTGTGTCTATATTCATAGAAGCGTTGATAACTTCATGGTCAAAATGATTCTTGACTTTTTTCAAAATAAAATTGGATGCATACCTATCATACCCCAATCCCTATGGAAATTGGCGTACATTCCCATCATGATTTAATGCCCTTTTCTGCTCTTCGTTCATAACAAAGTCTAAAGATAATTCCTTATTCCTTCTTCTATGTGGATCAAATCCATTCTTTCTCAACATTTGTATTGTCCTTGGGCTAAAACTCATATTTTTCTGAGACCTTTTAGATTAGATGCCTTTGGAACAAACTTGAGAGATTGATCATCCAAATTTTCCAAAGCGTGAAACTTTATTTCATTGGGGTACCTCCCTTTAGGTACTTAAAAGGAATCATATGTATCAACATATGAACATTCCAAACCTCTCAAAAGAATGACATGTCATCTTGCAAGGTTTGAAGTAGATTGGAATGTTCAAAGGTGAATGGTCTGTTATAACATTTCAGTTATAAGAGACATGTTTTGATGATGACAATTCATGTTAATGTTTTGATAACATGAGACCTTTTAGATTTAGGTGACCTTTGGACGCATCCTTGAAACTAATACCTGATGTCGGACGCAAGGTTTGACCGTCATCCTTGCATCGGCCGTCGAAGTCCAACGGCTAGTTTTCGTGAAAATAGCCTTGATATTTGGCAACTATAAATATAGGTGAATTAATTAAAAGAGACTTATACACATTAAGAAACAATTCTTGAATATTTGGGAGAAATAGATGGGAATAAGTTTGTAATAGTGTAGGTAGTGTGAAAAGAGCTTAGAAGTGTAAAAGTTCTTCAAGTGTAAGAGTGGAGAGATAACAATTGTAACAAAGGGAGGTTGTGAGTGTAAAACTCTTGGCTCAACTAAAAGAAATTAGTGTGAGCAAGAGTGATCCTCATTTGTGTACAAGAGGTTATTGTCTCACCTACTTTGAAGAGACTTTTAGGGGCTAAACTTCAAGTTGTGAATCTTGGTAGTTGCCTCGTAAGAAGCTCTTTGTAATTGCAAGCTCCAAGCTTGAGAAGCTTGTTACAGTTTGGTTTGATTCTCTTAATCTCAATATTCTTATTTGTTCTTTAAGCTTAAATTGTTGAATATCTATTGTATTCATTTGTCTTAAGTTTTAATTTGGTGCACACTGTTTCTTATACACATCTAGGTTTATATAGATGTGTATAAGAGACAGTCTAATTCACCCCCCTCTTGCAGGTTGCTTTTGGGGCAGTTTTTCTTTGAGATTTTGGGACATAATGGAGGGCACTCTTTTTTGAGGTATTTGTAATATATTTCCCCATCCCTTTCCTTGTACCATCACTTTGTAGTATCTTGCATCAGCATAGTATGATTTCGCGTCACTAAACGAAGCACTATTAGCCACGATTCGTCCTTCTTCATCATATTTTTCCCAAAGATACATTAAGCACTGGTGATAAGTAGAAGGGGTCACAGTGTTATTATGAAGCCATGATTGACGTAACAAAATATTATAGGACATGTCAGCATCAATTACAAAAAAACTCAGTTTTCCTTTCTATTTCACCAAATTTTGTTCTCACCGTAGCCTTGCCAATGGGTCTTTGTTCATTTTGATTGAACCCTTGGATAATCACATTACAAGATTGAAGCCTTGAATGGCGAATGCCTAATGTAGTCAATACTTTTATTGGTAGTAAATTGACTGTTAAGCCTCCATCCACTAGGGCTCAATAAACCTTGAAATTATTTACCATCCTAGTTATATAAAGAGGGTTATTAATATTTGGATTATCGGTCATGATATCATCTTTAGAAAAGGTAATTACTGCAGCTACACGAAAAATTTTTGGTTGTTCATTGGCACTTGTTGATGGTTTTTCTTTTGGATTCATCTCTTCTTAAAAGTCTTCAGGCTTCATTAATGTATAAATCAAAGACTTTCGAACCTCATCAGACAAGGATAATACATCAAATACACTAAGCATGGCCGAAACTTTCTTCAAATGATAAAGATCAATGCATCAAAATATCATATTTAACTTGTTGGTTTCCTCCTTGAGTATGGTCATTAAAGATAGACCTTGAGTTTCCTTGATGAGAATTTGGACAAATCTTTTTCGTCTCTCCTCAACTACGTGAGCTGGACAAACTTTTATGACATTATCTTTGGCCTCGAGATCATTATCAACTATATGGACCATATTGACAGAATCCACTGATGATTCTTGGTCATCATTCATTTGTCGTTTATGTCATTTCATTATCTTATTTATGGCCCTTTGACGTAAATATTAAAAATCTCGGCGATACTGAGGTTGTTCGCTTAGGAAAACATTTTTCATGGTTTCCCATCTCAAGATTGTCAGCTCTCCTAAGGAACAGTACCAAAGGCCATACCATCCAAAGATAATGAAAATTGTTTAAGACAAAGTCCAGATACTTTAGCGGTTAGCCCACATTGTATTAAAAATCTTCTCAAATGGTCTTCAGGCTTACCATATCTCGTATACTTTATGAAATTTGGGAATTATGGTACCCTTGAGCAAATGGAGTCTCAATCACATCTTGAGTATAAAGATTTTCTGGAAGAAGATCAGCCGTTATTCTGGCCTGAAGAACACTTTTAATGACTTCATCTATAGTTTCGTCGGGTAGGGAGTGCATTTAAATAGATAATTCTTCATCTTCATCAAACTCCCATTCTTCCTAATCAGGTTGCCATATGTCCAGCACATAAAATGTATGGTAAAATATATCTAACAAAGTATCCCAGTCAGGTATTGAATTTGGCAATATGTTTAAAAACCTTCTCATGGCACGACCCTCTAAAGATAAAGGGAATTGTCTCAGGAAAAGAACATGACTTCTAACAGTGTCTCCACATGCTGCTAAGAAGTAAACCAAATGTTTCCCCTTGACACCCAAAACCATTATATACGAAATATTATGAGATATTATACCCTTGAGGATATGGGACCCGATCTACTCAAATATGGTATGAGTTTTCAACAATTCTACTTGGGATATATTCCTTCTATAATTGCACGGATCCAAGAGATTGTTATCCAAATCAATAAGCACTTTGGCCCTTGAGGGGTTTACCCTTTGCACATTTACTACACATTTTGTTTGGTCCAGTGCATTTTGATAAACTCCACATTCTTTATTGCCAAAATCAATGTTGATGGTGACCACGTTACATCAAACATGAATGACATCTGAACTTTCGGTGGATACTACTTCATTACCTTGAGCAAGGATCATGTAACATAGATTTGTTGTAGGTATAGATTAGTATAGATCATAATCATCTAACAAGGATTCTTTAGAAATCCATTGATTTGGCTTATACCAAATGTCATCGTCAAGTAATAATTCCACACCGTCCGTGTGTTTCCAAACCTTGATTTTTTCTGTGACCTTTTTTTTATCTCAGAATCAGAGGCATAACCAAGATGTCCAATATTTTCTTTTCGAAGCTACCATGGCTTTAACACTTCCCGATTATCTAATATTTGAGCCAATTTATCTTTTGAGGGTGTAAAACCCAAATCATTATTAGCTCGTAAACTGGAGAATTTGGTTCTAATGAGACTTGACATTGAATCTTTAATGGACTTTAAACACCAAAGGAGATATATTCCCCAAACTTGATTCCTAATCTGAGTCGATAAGTCACTTATTATAGATCCTATATAGCTTAGGGATATAGGTGATCCCACAGGAGTTGCCGGTAAGTACTCAGATGACATCGACGATGCTCTTAAGGAATACACTGGTGAATCAATCGTATAATTATCAAAAGATTCTCCATCATTACTCAATTCCTTCCCTACAAAAATATGATTGCAATATAGGACTATTTCTTCTTGTTCATCTTTCTTTTTATGGATACAAAAACCTTCAAGTATGAATTCATCAAGAGTTACTGGGAGTCTAGGAGATTGAACCAATAACTCTCCAAACAGGGTTTTCTACCTTCTTGGCTTTCTTTGACTTATTCTTCTTACTCATCTTTTTCTTAGAGATTTTCATCCCCCTCTTTTTTTTTTCTAAAAAAGATCATCGAGTCTTTATATTTTGGAACAACTTTTCTCAAGGCATTTTGATGCCTTTTCTTTGCTCCTTTGCTTTCATAAATAGTCCATTCTTCATGATCTTCTTCAACATTCTCTAATTTAGGATTCTCCACTTGAGGACAACTTTCCTCTTCCATGACACTTACTGGGTTGGAAGAAGTTTTCTCGATATGAGGAATTTCAATGTCCCCATTATCAATCAACTTGTGAATTTTCTCCTTCACCACAAAGCATTTTTCAATCAGATGGCCAATCAAACAATGATAGGGATAGTAATTTGGATTGTCTTTTTTCCCCACGTCCTGTGGTCTTTTGATATCGGGAAGGGTTATTAAGTCCTGCTCAAGCAATTCTTTGAGCAAATCATCCACAATCTCATCAGGATATGAAAATTTCTTTTCGATTCTTTCCTTCAGTGATAGTGGTCTTTCTTCCTTCTTATTTTCATTAGCTTTGTCACTTTCCTTGTTCTTTCCGATGACCATAGGTTCATGCTTTCTTTTTGTCTCCACCATTATAGTTTCGAATCTTTCTGCAGGCCTCGACCTAGAATGCCTCCTATTAAGATGCATTTTTAAATCATGGGATTATGTACAAAAGTCATGAAACCCTCAAATGTTTGAGACATCAGATGGACAGAAAGTTCTTGAGGTTGTTCAGGCACATCCGGACCATTTCAGCTTGGGTAAATCTTTGTGGACACTTGAAAGAAACTGCTTGCCACCCTACTATAAAGTCAGAAACTGACTCATTGTCCCTTTGTTTTGTTTCAATGAGTTTAACAACTCCAACAGTCCTTTCTGTATTGCTGAACTGATTGTAGTAGTCACTTACCATGGTTTCCCAATTAGGAATCGATCCTTCCGGTAGATTTGAATACCAAGTGAAAGTAGGTCCTTCCAATGATTGAACAAATTATTGCATCCACAAGTACTTATTTTCTCCTAATGGAGCAAGTCGTGAAAGGAAATGCGATACATGTCGCGGATTTCCTTTTCAGACATTAAACATTTTGAACTCTGGTTGAGTTAAACCAGGTGGAAAAGAAAGTTTGTCAATCCATGATGGATATGACTTAGAGATTAGCTTTAATTAACAATTTTCTCTTACCTCCAATTGGTTGAATTGTTTTCTTACTGTGTCATTAATGAGACTGATAAGGTTAGGATCAATATTACTCATGCTAACTCCAAGTTGGACATTATTCCCTCCAACGTTTGGACCGGAATTATCCCAAGGGTTGGAATTCATTTGTCCATTGCCCCAGTGTTTGGGTAAAATTTTCCCCATGGATTGGTACTGCAACTAGCTTGTTCATTACCCCCTGCATATGCTAGGAATAGTGGTATCGCTGTTTCTTGAGGTTGGACACATTTTCCCTGTTGTTGAGATAGTCTCGCATTAAGACTTTTTACCTTAGCCATGAGAGCAGAGATTTTTTCTTAGGCTTTTTTCCATGCTTCATACGATAACTTTTCTTTCGCATGATTCTCAATTCATGTTGCCATGCAATTGGAATCAAGATGACTGGTTGCTTTCTTGAGTCCTTAATAGGAAATGAACTTTCTTCAAATGATGATTCCTCAATCGGAATTTGCACATTTTCCCCAATAATGACTCCTTTAGACATGGAATGAGTAATTCGCCTTTGTCCATCCTGACTAGTTGTTACTGCTTTTCCTTTTGCAGGATTCCTTTCTACTGGACCACTACTGGAACCGGTTGAACTATCTTGTCTTTCGTTGTTTTTCTTTCAAACTTTTTGCTTCTTTTTATGAGCATTGGTACCATATTTGTTAGTACCCAAAGTGTCATTGGAACGAATTTCTCCGATTTCTTTGCTTCCATCTTGATTTCTAGATTCAAGAGGTTCAACTGATTTTACTTCTACCATCATTGTATTTACTATATTTTTCGAGTAGAAGTTTTCTTTTGGTCCAAGCAAGGTTCTACCATTCCTAAGAATTGGTAGCTCATTCCTTTGGACCTGAGGCATAAAGGGTTGAATAGGTTTGGCTTGATACAAGACCTTAACTTCCCCAGAATGCACTATTCAACTCAATTGTGGGGATTTAAGTCAACATTTGCGATAGTTCTTTTAGGTTTATTACATTGCCTGCAGATGACTTCACTCTTTCGTGACAAATTCAAAGTTTCAAGATTTTCATGCCTTCCATTTGTTCTTGGCACGACTTTCTTGCCATTTTGATTCATCTTATTCCATCAAAGAGAAGGTTCATGTATCTTAAGTATTCATCTTTTATCAAGGAATGATATTTTCTTTTGTGAGAAAAATTCTTACCAAAGTGAATCAAAAGATTTCCTTGTTTTGGAACTTTATTTTCATAAAGTGCTATTTTTTGACTCGTAGCTCCATTTTTATAGAGCGCCGTGGGTGTTTCTCGTGGAGGTAAACCACTTTTTGAATTGGAGCTTTATTTTCATAAAATGCTATTTTTTGGGCATAGGTTACCTTAGGGGAGGCAACTGGCTTTTGAAGTGGATCTCCATTTTTATGGAACGCCAAAGGTTCTTTCCCCAAAGGGTAACCCATGCTTTGTATAGGAGCTCTATTTTAATAGAACGCCTTATTTGAAGATGAGATTTTCCTTGGATGAAAAATCATATTTTGAGGATTTCCCTTTGTAGGGTTAACCAAATTTGGTCAGGAAGCTCTATTTCCATAGAGCGCCATGTTTTCATGTGGAACTCCATTTTTATGGAGCGCCATAGAAATTCCCTTAGGAGGGACAACTATTTTTTGATGTGGAATTCTTTTTTCGTAGAACTCCGCGTTTGGAGGGATGGATCCCTCATTTGGATATGCCCCTTTCGGTTTAAATCCCTTCTTTCGAAGGGGAACCAAAATTGGGTAAGGGCCTCTTCTCATAGGAATAGCACTTCCGGAGTATGGAACTTCCTTAAAAGGAAGTGCCTTTGGAATATTGCCCGAAGACCTTGATATGTTGCCCAAAGGCCTTGATATGTTCCCAGCGTGGGCCCTCTTAATAGAGGACGCACTTAGTGTAGGAAACTGTTGGTCCATCCAATTTGAACCATATTGCATGCGATGGAGCCATCTTCCCTACATGAGCCCTCTTAATGGAGGACGCACTTCATGCAGGAAACCGTTGGTCCCCAACTTGAACCACATTGCATGAGATTGGAATATAACCAAGGTGAAGATTGGTTTCTTGATCACAATTTAGAGGGTCATTAAGACATCCTTCCATGTCTTGACCTTGGTTAAGGGTTTGAATATAACCAAGGTGAAGATTGGTTTCTTGATCACAATTTCCTTCCTGCAAATAAAGATAACAATAAATATATATCAATTATTTATTATTTTCCTCTCTCTCCCTCTCTGTTGTTTTTTTTTTTTTTTTTCTAAAACAAAGTTAATAAATATAACCTTTTTTTTAATATGCATTAGGAAAAAAAAAATTCTAGCATAATGCTAGATTTTTTTTAATAAAAAAAATTACAAATATTATTTTGGCCAAAGCTATACTCCATATACCATTGGCAAAAGAAATATCTTGCTAAACAATTGGGCCAACTAGCATTAAAAAGCAGTTTTTTTTTTTGTTTTTTTTATGTCTACATAGGAAATAAAGCCTAATATGTGTATATATTAACTTACGAAAACATGCTGGAGTATTCATGTGAAATATCACGATGTGTAAACACAATCAGATGAGTGCATGCAAATATTGAGGAATGAATTGAAGACAATCTAATAAATTGTATATGTACTCAAATTTCATTGCATGCATTCTATCTATTTTTTTCTTTTTTTTAGGGAAAATAATAGACACTTTAATACTTTATACACGCTTATGATAGATGAACTTGCACATTTCTTTGTATTTCCTACAAAATCAAAACGTTAGTATGCTCAACCAAAATGAAGATCAAATTTCAATATAAATCAAGCATTTGTATAAATATAAGCATTTTTTTTTATCAAAACATATGCATATTTTTATATCTCTTGAAAAGATGGGAAGAGGAGTAGGGTCCTGCCGGGCGTGCAAGAAAATTTGTAGACGTCAAATTAGTATGGAAATTTCGCGTCAAAGTGTTTAACCACTTGACAATTTAAATTCGTATTCAACAAAATTTCTCCTATATGTAAATAAGGTCTAAATTGTGATGGATCCATACTCTTGAATAATTTATATTTTTTTAATATAAATTATTCATTAATTATTTTTCTCAATGTATATTCGAGAAAACATCCCCGATTAATCAAGAGATGCAAATATAAATTTAACATAATAATACTAACACAATAATAAATTTAACACAAAATATAAACGTAATAATATAAAAAAATAAAAAAAAAATTACCGAGCTTCCATCGACAATTGAGAAGATTGCACTGTAGTGCTCTAGTCAAATAATAATTTATTCTTATATTTTGTTGACTAAAAATTATATACTTAAGACTATCCTATTACTATTGAAAGAAAAGAAGACAAAGGAAGCTCCAAAAAGCTTCTGACTATTACTATTCTATTGCTAATTTCTGGCACTGCTCTCTGACTATTGCTGTTTTCTCGTCCTCATGTCCTTCTGGGTTTTTTTTTTTTTTTTTTGGCCCGCATGCTTGGCTATTTATAGAGTCCCTTGAAGGCTCTTTGCTCCTTCTTGATAAGTAAAGGTGCTGTCATCAAGTCTTATCACAACGGGCATACTTTACTTCAACTTCAATTGCTCAAATTTAGTTTCCATCAAAATCCAAAGTTGACTTTATCCAACTTTGATCTAAACTCCTATATTCCTACGGGTTTGGTAGGATTATTTCGCAAGAAATTTATCCGGATCAACTTGAATTTGCATGAAATGAAGTAGGACTCTATTTTAATATTTTTTTTGGATATCTTTAACCGCAAGTTGATTCAATCGAATAGGAATTCTATTATCATTTGTATTCTATTCAATGAGATAATTACTTGGGTGATATGTGTTTATCTTTAACAATTAAAGATTAACACTAATTAATTTATCTAATGTATATTTGTATTCTTTTTCTTAAGGAATTTAACCACCAACAATCACCAATACATAAGAACCGTTACAAAAGAAAGCTGCAGTTTTTGAGATTGTACCGCAAGTATTTGCCCATATTTGAGGCACAATTTCATTGCGCCACAAATATTTTGTGACACATTTTTGACATGATTCGAATATGGTAAATGTATTTGTGGCACTTCTTTTACAGCACAACAACAACGCTAAGAGTGGATTATAATTTAATGACATTTCAATTTTTTTTTAATACAATAAGCCACACAAATTTAAACTTCCATAATTCACTTTTTATAAAAAATTGCCAACAACTAATTACTTCAAGTAATAATTGCTTTATGTACATTTTCGAAAAGTCATCAAAATTTATCATAGTCATCAATTTTGCAACTGTATTTTCACTACGGCAAACAATAGAGTTTTCCTCGCTGTTACCGAAAATAGGGACAGAGAACAAAGCATAACCTGTTCTTGTAGCAATTAAGAATAGACCATGAAGAGCAGAACAGCTAGTTTGATCAAAGCTCCAAGGGAACTTATTATACATACAAAAAGTTAATCAAAACTATATTAGTTTAACTTGACAGCTGCAAGCAATGAGACCCCTCATGTCCCTGCTACCACTTCACCCTTTACTTTCAATTATTATGTCTATAGGTCAAGACAAGATCACAATTGTCAAAGAAAAAAAGAGCAAAATGTACGAATAATTATCAAATTATTAAGTTGTTGCATACAAAATTACTAGATTATTTGTTTTGTAAATTTGGTCACCTGAACTACTTTAAATGTGTGTTTGGAGACACTAATCTATTTATTTTGCAAATTTGATTACTAAACTATCTTAAATGTCTAGTTCTTTTATTTCTATGGTGACTAGACACATTTAAGGTAGTTTAATGACTCAATTTGCAACGGAGTGATTCGAAACGCACATTTAAAGTAGTTCACTGATCAAATTGTAAAATAAATACTTTAGTGACTTTATATATAATAATTTAACAGTTTGGTGTCCATTCATGTATTTTGTTCAATAAAAAAATATAAATGCCAGAGTCTAGAAAGTGAATGTGTTAGTAAATATCACAATAATTAAAACATATGGGTTTAAAAATATAAATGTTGAGCTATTGAAGGCCATTGATGAGCAGTTTGAGTCTTCAGATAAGGCTTTAGCAAGCACCCTAATCATGAAATTCTCTACCATGAAGCTTACCGGTATCATAGGAGTGCGTGAACACATCATGCACATGAGGGATATAGCGGCTCAACTAAAAAATCTTGAGGTTACAATGTCTGAGTCTTTTCTTGTGCACTATATTCTGAACTCTCTACCATAGCAGTATAGGCCTTTCAAGATCACTTACAACACACTTAAGTACAAATAGTCCATCAATGAGTTGATGACCATGTGTGTGCAAGAGGAATGAAGGCTGCTTGTGGAAACTGGAGAGAGTGTGCATCTGGCAACTCAAGGAAAGAACAAGAACAACCAAGCCAAGAAGAATAGAAAGGAAAAAATGTCTCCTCAAGGAGATATTAAGAAGGAATCCAAGTGCTACTACTCGGTAAGAAGAAGGAGCACATGAAGAAGGATTGCCCAAATTCCAGAACTGGCTTGAGAAGAAAGGTAACCTAATTTCATTTGTATGTTATGAATCTAATATAATAGATGTTAATCATAACACATGGTGGATTGATTCTGGTTCTACAATCTATATTACGAATTCCTTGCAGGGATTGTGAAACCTAAGAAAGCCAATAGAAAGTGAGGAGTACATCTATTCAGGAAATAAGATGCGGTCTCACGTGAATGCAATTGGGACATGCAGTTTAGTTCTCAGTAGTGGCTTTGTTTTAGATTTGGAAAGGACATTTTATGTTCCAAATTTCTCTAGAAATTTAATTTCATTGTCAAAACTTGTACCTTTAGGATATTCCTGGTATTGTTCAAATGTTGGATTTAGTTTGTTTTATAAATCTGACCTTATCGGGAATGGTATTTTGTTTGATGGTCTTTTTCAAAGTAATTTGTAAAATGATGCTACATTAAGTACTTTGCATGTTCAAAATAATGCTGGTATTACACACAAAGATGTGTTATGAATGAGGATTCCTCTATATTGTTGCATAGGAGATTGGGACACATCTCCATTCAAAAAATCAAGACATTAGTGGATGATGGAGTACTTAGTACTCTAGATTTTACTGATTTCAAGACTTGTGTGGCGTGCATAAAAGGTAAGCAGACCAACATGTGAAACCCAGTATTTTAATAGCCTTGTTCTTTGATTTTAAATTGGTTTAAAATGTTTTTCATATTATTTTTAGTCATAAAGTACTTCAACTTATTCGTTTTTCAATTCGACAAATTTTTCGATGATTTTTTGGTCAAAAGTTGGACTAAGTGTAATTAGTGCATTGTGGTGTGTGAGTGTTGTAAGATGGCTGATTTATAATGTTAATTTAGTAGCAAAAAAATTAGTTTTTGGGTTAAATAGTCAACTTGGAGACTATTTGGTCAATGGGTACTATTTGAGTCAACTTTGGAAGTCTTTTAACGACATCTAGATGTGTATAAGAGACAGGACATAAGCATTTCTTGGATTTCAAGTAGGAATCACTTGGAAGGTAAGATTTTATGTATTTTAGCATTTATGGCTTATGGGCTTTATGATCCAAGCTTTAATTTCAAGTTTTGTAGGATTCTTTATGGCTGAGAAAACCCTCTTTGCAGCCTTATATGTGTTGATTTATGTATGTTATGGGTTGTTTTTAGTGTTTTGGAGGTTGGGAAGTGATTGGGGTTGATTTTTAACAACTTTCCATGGTTAGATTACAAATTTTAAGATTATGAGTTAGGGTTTTGTCTTCCATATGTGCCCTAGAGTGTTATGCTATGAATGCTTATGTCTATGCACATAATGATGTTTTAAGAGTGTTTTAAGGTTAGTTTAGATAGGAATTGAGACTTGAAACCAAGTGGATGCTTATTTCCCTTCATTTTGTAAGTAAGTTCAGGCTCATTGCATCCTGTCTCTTTTGGATAATTGGTTATGTTTAAAGACAGGGTCTATTAATGATCATTTGATGGTTTTAGGTGTTTTCCATTGTTGTGGAAAGATCATTAAAGTTATTGCTCGGTGAATCTTTCCGATTGCTATACATAAATATACCTGTCTCTTATACATCAGTTAGATGTGGATAAGAGAAAGCTACAGAAAGTTGAAATTTCAATCCAAACCTGTTCTTATACACATCTAGATGTGTATAAGAGACAGATGTAACCAACCATCCAGTGACTTAAATTGGATAATTGATGGATAGCCTAATTATAGCCTTGAAAGAGCTTATTATCTCTAATGTAGTCATTTGAGGGATTAACTAAGTGCTTTGATGGGGTTTTAGCTTGTCGAAGTTGGTCATTGTGAAAAGGTCATTTTGACCAAAGAACTTCTAGACATTCTTTAACTTCTACATCTCTTCTAGGAGTCCTCTTATATGATCAGAGGTACCACGCCACCTACCGTGCGGCAGGAACGTTCTGTAATCCATTTATAGACTTTAGCTTATGATAGGTGGGTAACAAAGATGTGTATTCCACTTGTATTTTGTTTAATCCTTTCGAAATATGTTTGGATGGATTTTAGAATGTGTATGATGTTTGGAACTGACATCTTATACAACATCTTGGAACTATTACATATGAAATCGGGACCAAGCTATTTTATGTTAATCAATTGATATTTTTGCAAACTCTTATGATATGAAAGCATTTTATGACTGTTTTGGCTCATAGGTGACCTTGGTATATAATTTTGGATGTGTTTGGAAATGTTTGATTTGGGAGCCAAAACTCGCATTTGCTAAGACGCCATGAATGTTTTGAACTAATTGATGCGGGGTCTTGTGATAGGATAACTTGACCTCCCGGTCGGACTAGTAGGTGTAGTAGATTACTAGAAGTAGGTCATACCTTTGAGCCTAAAAGATACTCATGCTATTTTATTATATTATTGTACTTGGATTTGTTCGCTATGCTTTAGCATACTATGTTTTGAAATGATTGGATCTTTTTGGCTACACTATGCTTTAGCATACTATGTTTTGAAATGATTGGATCTGTATAAGAGACATGTCCAAAACATGCCTGACGTTTAAATGGCATGAGACATTTTAGAAACTACTTATGATTATGGTTTATTGACGTTTAAATGGCATGAGACATTTTGCTTCGACTATGGTTTTCACAAATGTTATTATCTTTATGTTTTCTTTTATCGAAATGCTTGGCCCCATTTGAAGAGCTTTTATGATATCCAGAGCTAGTTATGCTCACCCCACGTGATTTATAATGATTAGGTGCTCGTTTTGGAGTCTACTACATTCTTGGTAGGAGATAATCTTCTTATACACATTTGTTTGGAGAGGGGTAGTATATTAGACAGGTTGTCACTACTACAAGTCTAAATACCACCTAAGATGTTAACTATCAACAATACTAAAAAGGAATCTTGTGTACCACGTATTTTTGTGTAAAATGAATTTATTCGGTAAATAGTTAAGAAATCGTTTGGGTTCTATTAAATTGCGGTTAAGTTTGTTGCTCATTCGTTTGTGCCTTGCGCTTTGGACCGGTGTGCCATTAGCGCGGCGTGTTATAGAACAAACATGTCGATTTGGGAGTCAAGAGGAGTTCGGAATTATTAGAAATCGTACATACTGACATATGTTGTCCGAATATGGACACATATTGTCTCTAATATTTCATCACCTTCATAGATGATTTCTCACAATACATGTATCTTTACTTGCTTAATAACAAAAATGAAGCACTAGACGCCTTTAAGATGTTTAAGGCAGAAGTAGAGAAACAATGTGAAAAACAAATTAAAATTGTGAGATTTGATAGAGGTGGTGAGTACTATGGCAGATACACCGAACATGGACAAGCACCTGGTCTTTTTGCAAGGTTTCTTGCTGAGCATTGGATTGTTGCCCAATACACTACACCTGGTTCTTCGAGCCAAAATGGTGTAGCAGAAAGAAGGAACCAAAAATTATTGGTCATGGTGCGGAGCATGCAAGCATGCTCATGCAAAACTTCCAGAATCTTTGTGGAGTGAAGCTCTCAAGACGGCTGTGTACATATTAAACCGAGTTCCAACCAAAGCTGTCCCAACGACAACATTTGAGTTATTTAAATTTTGGAAACCGAGTTTACGACATGTAGGCATTTGGGGATGCCCATTTGAAGTGAGAGTTTATAACCCACAAGAAAAGAAGTTGGACCCAAGGACCATTAGTGGATATTTTATTGGATATGCTGAAAGGTCTAAGGGATATTGATTTTACTGTCCATCTAATAGTACAAGAATTGTGGAGTCAAGAAATACAAAGTTTCTTGAGAATGACCTAATTAGTGGAAGTGACAAATCATTGGGTATTAGATCTGAGACAGAATATTCTGTTCCACAATCTTCCACTTCTAGTCATCGATGGACTATTGTTATTCATCACACTTCCCGAGATCAAGTACGTGTTGAACAACCAGTCCTTGAAATTTTACAAACTGCTGATAATGATCCAGTAGATCTTGTCTCAACAAATACCTGAAATTGTTGAACAACCAGTTGAACAACACATTCCTCAGGATAATGTTGGAACAACATTAAGAAGATCTACTAGAGTAAAGAAAACAGCAATTCCTGATGACTATATGGTATATCTGCAAGAATCCGAATATAATATTGGAGCCAAAAAGGATCCTGAAACATTTTCACAAGCCATGAACTGTAATAAATCTATATTGTGGTACAATGCCATGAAAGAGGAGTAGAATCGATGGCATCAAATGGAGTTTGGAATCTTGTCGAGTTGCCCTATTGGTGCAAAAATCATAGGATGTAAATGGGTCTTCAAAACCAAGAAAGACTCGTTAGGCAACATCGAAAGATATAAAGCGAGACTTGTTGCCAAAGGATTCACTCAGAAAGAAGGAATCAATTATACATATACCTTTTCTCCTGTATCTAAGAAAGATTCTCTTCGAGTCATTATGGCATTGGTTGCCCATTTTGATATGGATTTGCATCAAATGGATGTGAATGTGAAGTAACGGCGTTCCTTAATGGAGATCTAGAGGAAGATGTTTATATGAAACAACTTGAAGGATTTTCCTCTAGTAATGGTGAGCATTTAGTTTGCAAGCTTAAAAACTCTATATATGGATTGAAGCAAGCCTCCTGTCAATGGTATTTAAAATTTCATGGTGTGATCTCTTCATTTGATTTTGATGAGAATATCATGGATCAATGTATATACCAGAAGGTCAGTGGGAGTAAGATTTGTTTTCTTGTTCTGTATGTAGACGACATCTTACTTACAAGTAATGATAAAGGATTGCCGCATTAGGTGAAACAATTTCTCTCTAGAAACTTTGATATAAAGGACATGGATGAGGCATCTTATGTCATTGGCATAAAGATCCAAAGAGATAGAACTCGGTTCATTTTGGGTTTGTCTCAAGAAACCTATATTAAGAAAGTTTTAGAGAGGTTTCGGATGAAAGATTATTCACCTCCATGTGGCACCCATTGTGAAGGGTGACAGGTTCAATATATTGGACCAATATCCAAAAATGACCTTGAGCGGGAACAAATGAAAAACATTCCGTATGCTTCTGCTGTAGGAAGCCTGATGTATGCTCAGGTCTGCACAAGACCTAACATTGCATTTGCTATAGGAATGTTGGGAAGATATCAAAGTAATCTAGGTATGGACCACTGGCGAGCTGCGAAGAAGGTAATGAGGTACCTTCAAGGAACAAAAGATTACATGCTTATGTACAGACGGACTGATAAACTAGAGGTGTTTGGCTACTTGGATTCAGACTATGTTGGCTTATGCAAAGATTCACGAAAATCGACATCGGGTTATGTCTTTATGCTAGCCATGGAGCTGTGTCTTGGAGAAACTAAACAAACTTTGATTGCAATATCTACTATGGAAGCTGAGTTCGTTTCTTGTTTTGAGGCAACTTCTCATGGTGTATGGTTGAAGAGTTTCATGTCTAGGCTTAGAGTTGTGGATTCTGTTTCTAGGCCATTGAGGTTATTTTGTGACAATTCAGCTGCTGAATGAAACTATCTTTATGGCTAAGAACAATAGGAATGGAAGTCGAAGTAAACACATCGATTCGAGAACGTGTTAAAGAAAATAAAGTGGTTATTGAACACGTTAACACTGAATTGATGATTGCCGATCCCTTGACTAAAGGCATGCCACCAAAGATTTTCAAGGATCATATAGTTAGAATGGGACTTGGTTCCATGATGTGACCTCATTTTACATGTATGTACATTTGATATTTCCAATGAAACTCTTATTCAGTTGTGTTTTTTCATATTTAGTTGCGCATACTTATTTAGTTATTTGAGAAAACTCACTTAAATTGGAATTAATGGGGTTAAGGTTGAGTTTGGGAGTTTAAAAACGAAGAGAAAAGAAGAAAAGTTTTAATGAGGAGGGAAGGGAATAAAAGGGAAGGGTAGTATGCTATAGGTTGTTTGGGAGTTTTTTGAAGGAGAACTTCATTAGTGTTAATATTTTATTAAAGTACCCCTGCTTATGATATTTTTGTATTATGTTTGTTGAAGACAAATATAACATTTTATAATTAGTTGTAAGTTATCGTAACTTTTCCTTCTATTTCCTTCCACTGAATTTGGATTAAAGGAAGTGGAAGGAAGAGAAGAGAAAGGATGGGTTTTCCTTTGTTTGGGAGTTTGAAGTGGGTGGAAAAAAGATTAAAAAAAAAGAACTTTCCTTTCATAAGTGGGAGGAAATGGAAGGAAAAGTTACATTACCTTATAACTAATTATGAAATGTCATATTTGTCTTCTAAACATAATATAAAAATATCAAAAAGAGGGACACTTTAGTAAAATACTAACATTAATAAAATTTTCCTTCCAAAACTCCCCAACAATTTAAAAGAAAACTTCCCTTCCTTTCTTTCCCCTTATCTTCCCTCCTCATTAAATACTTTCTCTTCTTTTATGTTCCCTTCTAAACTCCCAAACTCAACCTATGGAAGGAATTTTTTTTTTTTAAATTTTGATCCCTCCATTTCCCTCCATTTCTCTTCTTTTATATTCGCTTAAAACCCCCAAATAAAAGAAAACCCTTCCTTTCTCTTCTCTTCCTTCCATCCAAACTCAACCTAAGATCTTGTATGGAAAGAAAGAGGGACGTTTTGAAATTTGAAAAAAATGAAGGAAATAATGAAAATTGGAAAAATGGATAATTTTGTTGAAGCCGATTAATGTAGACTAATTAGCATTGAAGACTTATTTAAAGTTAAACTACGTTATTTCATTGTTAGTGTTGGGAAGGTTTTTAATGTTAAACTATGTCATTTCATTGTTAGTCTTGCTATGGTTTTCAATTGTTCCACAATAGTACCATAAAAGTCTACTACTATGGTAAATTGTGTGACACAATTTATGTTGTTCATTTGCAAAAAAATTTCATTGTGCTGCACAAAAAGTATCATGAAAAGCATATATTATTGTAGTGGCTATTACATATAAATAATTCAAGCATATATAACATACAATTTCAAGCCCACGTACGCTTTTACCAAAATCACTTTCTTCTTGTCATTCTTGCAAAAACATGTATCGAAAGATATTTACATACTTGTGATATGCATCTAATAACATGTAACCATTCATCAAAACATGAACATTCTTGTAGCATACATATATTTGTATTAGAGAACATGAAGGCAATTAAACAACTCAACACTAACAGGCATTCACCGATGTCTGAGTACTCAATCTAGTAGTTAACCTCACCAGAAAAAGACATCAAGGGTTTTCAGAGGCCATTCATGTTCTTCTTACATAGCCAAGTTTCTCATAACTATAATGTCAAGTCTTTTTCTTGACTATAGTACCAAGTCTCTCATGGCTATAGTGTCAAGTCTTTCTTGACTGTATTTAGGATTATAATCCCTACTGATTATTTCGAGTACGTGTGAGCCACATCTCATTATTACTTGTACAACACATACAAGTCATGCATATTCAAAACTATACATTTCCATACTCTTTTAAAACCAAGTAGGCATACAATCATACATGATCTAGAATTTACTATTAAAAATACATAATCAATTCTTGAGCAAAACCTATTTTCACAAACAACTTTGGAAAATCATGCAAAGTCATTGTAAACACAAAGTTTGAGTTAAATTAATAACAACGAAGAATTGAGCAACAAATTAAAATTTTATTGACAATTAGAAATTTGAGTACAATATCTGTTTATAGTTTCTTGAATAAAAAGAAACCTATCCTCTAATTCTTTTTCCTGAAGGAATTTAATCAAAGGGCTAAAAAGCTTTGATCTTGAATTAACACGAATTTTCAATCCTTTAGTTGGTTTAAAGATTGAAAAATAATTTCTTTACGACTCGAAAGTCTTTTCTTCAATTAAAAGATTTTTGACTTTTTTAAAAAAGAGAAAACATAATTTAATGTATTTTTTGGAACAATGTTCTTCAATTAAAAGATTTTTTGATCTTTTAAAAGAAAGGAAAATACAATTTAGTGTGTTTTTAGGAGGATACTTAGAGAGCTTTTTGTAGGATCTCTACAACTTTTGCTTTTTGTATCTCTTCTTTTTTGAAGGGTGAATGCCTTTATTTATAGGAAAATCATTGACCATTTTGGATGAGTTGAAACTCCTTTTGACCAATAAGAATTTGTCATGTGTCAAAGACGACAACAACTGTTAAATGTTTGATATAACTACAAAGACAGAATACTTGTCTTAGTTGTAAGATATTTTTTTTAGCTAACCACCAGTATCTTGATGGAAGGCGCTACTCTCAAAATTTATTAATTAATAAGTGAATGTACAAGGAAGGGGACCATACCAAAACCTCCCTTAAGTAACAAAGAACATAAAGTAATTAGATATTTTTATTTCTAATTGAAGGAGTGCACATGCAATCCATATTAATAAGCCCACGAATGAAGACAGGAATATCTGAACCAAAAGAAAGATTTGTTTGTGTTGAGCTGGCCGATTTAACTAAATAATTTACAACATTATTGGTCTTCCTATATATATGCCGAAGTTATAAGTTGCCCGTGGTTATAAGCAATCGGATTTTGCAAGCAAGGTCAACATGTCTAACTTCCAGAGTAAGGTGATACTACCTTGAATCATTTGGTAAAGAATAAGAGAATCCATCTCAATTATTGTATTAAGCCATCTTTATCAACACAAAGGAGAATACCTGCTTCTAAAGCTAATGCCTCCACCTCCATGTTTGATTTCACTCCAAATGCACTTGTAAAGCTTGCCAACAGAAGCCCTAAAGATGTATGAATTATGCCTTTTCCACTAGCTAATCCCAGATTTCCTAGGACATGAAAGGAAGCCATGCACTAAAGAATCTCCATGATCGTAAAACAACACTTTGAGGAAAGTTGAAATCCCCTTGACATAAGAACATCGTCAAAGGGGAGAAGACCATTGAGAAGTCTCCATCAGAAAACGGATATTTTGATGGGAATTCGAGAGCTCCAAATTACCTTTCTCGAACTTATGATGTTATGTTTTTTCAGACAAGATGATAAGCAACAGGAGTAGAAAATTCTCCATTATCTGTTATTTTCCAAACAACTTCTTGTCTTCTTCCGTAGTGAGAAAAAGATTATGATTCAAAATAACTTGTAAAATATCCTCCGACAAACCGTTCTTAACTGATTCTAAAGACAAGCCATGGTGTTAGAATAAAAATCTTTTATTTGGGTGTTGGGTAAAATTATTTCCAGAGCAAAATCAAACAAATTACCACAACCTAACCAATTACTATGCATCCCTAGATCTAACAATAGTCAAAAAATTAGAATCTGTCGAGTGATGCACCTTAAGCATTCTCCTCCATACATTGGAAAGGTTTGAAGTACCGTCAGAAATATATCTTGATCTCATGAAAGGGACACAAAGGGAAGAGGAAGTATAAAAATTCCACCAAAGTTTATAAGTAAAAGCGTGAAATATATTAGTTAAGCTTTGGAAATATATCTGTTAATACATTTTTTGGCGATTCAACAGCTGAGACGGTATGAATCGGTATAGAAGATAAGACATGTTTAATTAGAATCAAACGTCCCTCCCAGAGAAAGGAGCATTATGCTTCCAACCTGTCATTCGTGCTTTGAAAATATCCACGAAGCCTACAAAATGTTGGATTTTTGCTCTTCCAAGGATAATTGGGCAGCCAAGATATTTGAAGGGAAAAGCACCACATTTTATTCCCGTAATCCTTAACATAGGAGAAACTCTAGCGCATCAAGAAGATAGCAGGACCGAGCTTTTTGAGTAGTTTATTCTTTGACCAAAACCTCTTTGATAAATGTCTAAGGACTTCATCAGATGATTCAAAGAATTTTTGTTACCCGTAGTAAAAATAAGAATGTCATTGGAAAAAGCTAGATAAGACACCAAAGGACATCCCTTCGGCACCGGATAGGGTAAAATATTATTAGCTTCCATGAGAGAGTTAAGTCCCCTAGAAAAGGCTTCCACAACAATAATGAATAGCAAAGGCGATAGGAGATCTCCTTGCTTAACCCTATGAGAAGATTTAAAATAATCAGTGACTTCACCATTTAATATCAGAGAAAACTAGATTTCTGAATCGAGAGGTAGTTGTGTACAAGCCGAATGAAGTGAGTCAGAAATCCAAATCTACCCATCACTGCTTCTAGAAATTTCTATGAAACCCTGTCGAAAGCCTTCATCATGTCCAATTTGATAGCCAAATTATGGCCTCAAACTTTCCGCAGAGACATAAACATCTCCTCGGCCAACAAGATATTATCCACTGCTGTTCTGCCCCCCATAAACTCCGATTGCTCCATAGAAATCAAGAGAAGAAGTATTTTAGAAAGCCAAGCAGCCATGATCTTAGTAAAAATTTTGTTCAAAAAAATAAGATAGGCTGGAAGTCTTTAAAAGAAGATGAATTCTCTAACTTCGGGATGAGAATAAGTAAAGTAGTGGAGATAGTCCAAGGCAAGGATACCCCTGAAAAAATTCCATGATTGAACATAGAAGAACCAAGGCAATAATATCCTAACGGTGCCTATAGAAAGAGCCCATAAATCCATCTAGACCTACAACAGCGTCTTTATCATCACCGAGTTCAAATACCA